>ML682016.1:14111773-14460826 GCA_007922195.1 Podocnemis expansa | reverse complement strand
GCTCATGCAAAAAATAAATCTGTTAGTCTTAAAGTGCCACACAACTCTTCTTGTTTTTTTAACTAATATAATGTCTTTCAGCATTTATATGGCATTGCAGTTTACTGCAAAAACATCAGAGAAACAATTGTCGTCCTTCCAAGATTTTGGTTAAGAGTGTAAGTTAAAAGAAGCTTAGAACAGTAGAATTTTTTTGAATGAGAATGTTTGTTTCAAATTTTGCATGTTTCATTGGTCACAGTTTCTTAAATGAACTGACAATATGTTTTTCTGAATATAATTGTTTAAGATGCTTTTTTGAAAACTTGAAATTTTGGGGCTGTTTTAAAGACGACAGATGAGCATCTAGTCATTAAGGGCAGTCAGAAGAAATAGTATACAGAGTGGTCAGTTTTCAGGGACTCTTTCTTAACACCTTGAGAATTTCATCTTTTTTGTAAGATGTGGTCAGTTGCTTCCTCTCATCCACTGAAGGAAAGAAGACAAGGAAAATCAGGTTGAAGGGATTGGGAGTTTGGGGGGGTACAATGGGCAGTCCTTGTCCCAAAGAGCTTACAGTCTGAATAAACAAGACAGACACAGAGAGGCAGAAGCAGAGTAACACAGTGGCAGAGTGAGCAGTGTGATGGAAGCAATTATGTTAATTCAATGATTATTCTGAGTGGTGGGGTCAGTAGTTAGGAGGAGTTAACTACAGAGAAAGACAAGTGATGGGAGAAGGGCACTGAAAGGAAGAGAGACCTGTGAGCTCTGAAAATGTGACATTAAGAACAATGAGAGTTCTGTGGCACCTCCTAAACTACAGGTTTTTTCGCGCATAAGCTTTCATGGGCTCTAACCCCCTTCATCAAATTCATCTGATGAAGTGGGGTGGAGCCCGTGAAAGCTTATGCGTGAAGAAATCTGTTTAGTTTATAAGGTGCCACAGGACTCTCATTGTTTTTGCTGTAAACAGACTTACTCAGCTACCCCCTGGAAATTTGTGACATTAAGGAATTGTAAGCAATGGGGGGAGTTGGAATGAACAGCCAATTAGCAAAGGGCACAGAAAGTCCAGTTAAAACTGAAGAAGGTACTTTGATTGTGCAGAGGTCCTAGTTTTTGGGTGTTTCTCCTACTAGCTGGAGTCTGGCTAGTGTTTCTACCATGTATTCCCAAGACCATGCAGTGCAGGGAGGGAAGGCGACACATGGGACCTAGCACCTCCATAGTGTGGGAGAGCCTTCCCCGCACAATTCTGGGTCCAGAGGGTAAAGTTAGGAAGACGTGGCTGTGACAGGGGCTCATTTTACTCTGCCAATATCCCCTTGTGCATCTGTCTCTGCTCCTTCTGTTGGATTTGAATTGATCATCAATCAATCCACTAACACCACTTCAGGTTGTGTAAATCCAATCTTCCCCTTGCATAAATTAGGGCTATCCCTACATAGTCCTCATTTCTTCTAGAACTAGGCAACTCTGAATAATGGAATTGCACTTGATTGCACTTGAACCTTACTAATAAGGGAATTGCACTGGAACCTTACTAATTTTAACTTCCAACCATTTAATCTTGTTGTGCCTTTGTCTACTACATTAAAGAAACATTTTATCCCTACCTCTTGCTATCCCCTCACCCCCTAAAATAATCTACTTTGTAGACTCTGTCATGTGTGTATTCATAGGAGCAGCAATACGTGTACATAAGCACTTGTTTGTATACATGGTTTGGGAAATGCCAAGCTTTAATAAAACCTGTGGCCTCCATTCATTAAAACCTTGCAAGAGTTGTATCAGAGTCCCTCCTCCCACCTGAAATTTACCCCACTTCTGTACTGTTTACAGAAGTCTATATAATAATTGCGTTCTATTGGTGATCCTCTTCACATATATGTTCTTCATCTAGGGTGCTCTTCTTGTGCTTGTATTAGAATTTGGGAGGCAAGAATTAAGTAACACATTATGTAATTGTCCAAACAAATAGTTGGTCATATAGCAGCAGCAGCCTTATATCAAATCTTACATAAATTCCAACTTCTTACCTTGTCTGGACACAATCATTTTTATGTATGCATCAAGAACACTAGATACATTGACAAACAAGGAGTCCTGTGACACTTTAAAGACTAGCAAATTTATAAATAAATCTTAGTCTTCAAAAGTGCCACAGGACTCCTTGTTTGTTTTACAGAGCTAAACTAATACAGCCATCTTTGGAACTAGATACATTGATGTGGCAAAAGGAAATTCCATGTGTTTTTTTCCATGTGTTGTATACAATTTAATTTGATCCTTTTGGAAGACATACTGATAAAAGGAGCAAGAATCTGATACTTTGTCTACACTAGCACTTATTCCAGAAAACTTTTGTTGCTCAGAGATGTGAAACGAACACCTTCCTGAGTGATGTAAGTTTTACTGGCATAAGTGCTATGTCAACAGGAGAGCTCTCTCCTGTTGACATAACGCAACTACATAAGCACTCTTGTATTGGTGCAATTTGGCCACTGTAATCGAACCACTGTAAGTTTCAACTGTAAACTAGCTCTAAAATCGTTATACTCTTAAAGATGACAACTATCACAATCCAGGTCTTTAATTCAGCTTCCAGATGTTAATCATTAAATTATAAGAAATTTTGAAGTTAGAGAAATTTACAAAATTCAGTATTATGGGGAGAAAATCTCACAGAAAGTGCTGTTTTGCTACTTAAAAGAATCACATTTAGCATGTCAAAAATACTGAGTAAGTATTTGAAAACAGATAATGAAGTACTGAGCAACAACAAGTCTGATAGGGTGGGTTACAGTTGAACTGTTTCCTGATACAATACAGCTAATTAATTTACACCCAACTACTTAGTTGCTACTATTTCTGTTGTTCAGAATAATGACTGGTTCTTATTTGATAATGTTCTGTGGATAAAAGACTGTTATCCTAACCACATCTCTGAATGTATGCTTGAAAGAACAGTTTCTTCTATTGCCACCTCCTACCCTACAGTGCTTTCTTTTCTCTTTGGTTTCTGGTATAACTTCAGTGACCAGGGCCTCCTGGGCTGACCTTCTGAATGTGCCAAAATCAGGGCAAGCTGCAAAACCAGGGGCCAAACCCCTAAACCACTGACAGGTGGTACTTAAACCCATTTCCCAGTCAGTAACAAAACATGCTTCTGATTCCCCACTCTGGTCATCACCAAGCATAACAGAATAGGAACAGCCCCCTTACTGCACATTAGTTCCTATGGACCCCTCGAGCCACTGGGTCTCTTAAAGAAATAGGTTCTCCTGACCCCAAAGGGCCAGCCACATCACCCAGAACAATATAGGCTTGGATCTTACCCAAAATACCACGCTGCCAGCCAATCCTTTAATAACTACAACTAAAGGTTTAATATAAAAGGAAAACAAACAAAATATGAAAGATGTTAAAGAGTCAAAGTGAATTACATACATACAAATGATTTAGAGTCCACAGAAAGCAAATCCTTGAAGATCCTGTAGTTAGCAGGTTAGTCCCACTCCTCTGGTGTGCAACCAGCAGTAGCAGCAGCTGGGTGGGTCTCAGTCCTTTGTTCAGCCCTAGAAGAATAGTTCCAGAAGGGGTGTTGGTTGCAGACAGACTGAAGACTAAAGACAAAATGAAGAATGGGCTATGGCCTTTTATCATCTTCTGGCCCTACCCATGCTCTCAGGGTCTTTGCCAAACCAAAATGGAGTTCTCACATTGTCAGCTTGGGTGACTAGCCGAACAGGTTTCCTCCTAGGCCCACTTCAACTGGGAATTGCCTTGATGGGCCATCAGGAAGATAGTGTCTTTGCAGACAGCCAGTCTGGGAATGCCTTAAAATCAAATCACTTGGAACACGCACAAAAACAGATAGATTTTGAATCTCTAATACAGGGATGATACCTACATACAAACCATATAGCCAAGTTCCAAAGGGGAAGCCGTGAGCAAGGAGTCTTGTGGTACTTAAAGACTAACAGATTTATTTATCACATCAGCTTTTGTGGTAGAATATTCCACTTTGTCAGACCATATAATCATTCTTAGCAGATTATAGCCTTTCTATTGACACCAAGCATGGTGTATCACATATGGATTATTGCAAATATGAAATATTAATATGAAAAATAATCATAAACAGTCCCCTAGACCCAGATAGTGTCACAACTTCAAAGGAGGGTCCTCCAACATCCATTAACTGCTTACAAGAAACTCTTTGATAACTTGAAGACCTTGTCACTGGCTGATTTCTGTTTTGTTTTATGCTACACAAGGTTTGGAGTGGAATTTCAAACTTTTGTCTGATTCAATTGATTTAATTTAATTTAAACTTCTTTAATTGTTGTGTGTCTGAACTGTAGTTCAAAGTATCTGTGGAATGATTAAATACAAAAAAGCAACTGAAGGTGTGAATTATAAAAATACATTTGATACCATGAAATTATTTGTTTTAAATTTCCTCAACTTGTACATCAGAATGCACTGAAACATTTTTGCTTGTAATCTTGCAAGGTTCAATAAATTTCATGCAGATGATATATGTGATGTTGATGGTAACCGGTGTATAGCTCTTCACCTTGACTGTGTGATTAAATTAAATCTCAGAATGTAAATCATCCAAGGGGTGTCAAACATGCAGCCTACAGGCTGCATCTAGGCTGCAAACCTCTTCTATCCAATCCAGGATTGCTCTCTCTGGGACCACACTCTCTCCTCAACAGAGAGAGAGCATGTGGTCTTGCATACCCAGTGGTGCTCCACAATGCTGCAAGAGTGTCAGGTCTCATGACATTGCAGAGCACTAGGTATGCAAGACTGCATTCTGTGGCTATGTCTGCATTAGAAAGCTTAGTTCAGACTTGCTTAGTCCAAACAAAGCAGTTCTGGCTTAGTTCGAACTAACCTGAGGTTAGTTCGAATTAACTGCAGCTTTTTAGCCTGAATTAGCTGCGTTTGTTAGTTTGAACTGAAAAAAACACAGCTAGTTCAAACTAACCACTTAGTTTGAACTAGCATGGCTACATTCTGCTAGTTCAAACTAAAGTTTGAACTTACTGCTTGAACTAACTAGTTTGAACTAAACTAAAAAGTTTTTTAGTTTAAACTAGATAAAACCTCATGTAGAGAGGGAGCAAATTAGTCCAGAGTAAGCCGCCTTAATCCAGACTAATTTCCTAGCGTAGACATAGCCTGTGACTCAGGGCCAGTCCTACCATAGAGGCGATCTAGGCAATCGCCTAGGGCACCAAACATTAGGGGGCGCCACCTTGCAGCACACAGGCAAAAGCCCAGCACGCAGCAAGGTGAGAAGTTTTTTCAGCTGGCTTCACTCCCCACTGAAGAAAACATAAGGGGGGGACTAGAGACAGGCTTAGTGAGGTGCTCAGGCGTGAGGGCAGAGCCCTTCTGCTGGCTTGCAGCTCGGCCAGCTTCAGTCCAGCCTAGCCCGCCAATCACTGCAAAGCAGCTTGCCACACCAGCAGCTCCTCCCCGCCACACAGCCCGCCAGATCAGCCAGCCCACCATTGGGGGGGCAAAATCACAGGTGCCTAGGGTGCCAAAAAACCTTGGTCCAGCCCCGTTGTGACAACACACTCTTTCCCAAAGAGAGAGAGAGAGTTAGTGCAGAGCGCAGTCTCACATACACAGTGCTCTGCAATGTTGTGAGAGTGCCCTGGTATTTCAATTTATGGTATACGTGGCTCACTTGAAGTACATTTAAGTCAAATGTGGCCAGCCATAGCAAATGAGTTTGGCACACCTGAAAGAGAGAAAGTCTGTGCCACAAATTTTGCTGCAAATCCAAACTGTCTGAAAATTCAGGAGTGAAAGGGTCTAGGGTTTTGTTTGGCCCACCTCTAATAAATACTGTAACAGTCCCTTTTCTGGAAGCTTTTTTTGCTGTCAAAACAGCACAATGAACTAGCACTTACTTGTTTGTTTATGACTTTGCCATCTGTAACAAGTTCCAAAGGGGCAGCCATGTTAGTCTAGTACAACAATGCAAACAAGGAGTCCCGTGGCACTTTTAAAGACTAACAAATTTGTTTACTGCATGAGTTTTCATGGGAGAAACTCAGACAAATCCGACATTAGGATCCACAACATTCAAAAGCAGTAGGTGAAACACTTCACTCTATTGCTGTTCACTCCATTGATGATTTGCTAATAGCTGTGCTCAAACAAATGAATAACAAATCAAAGCTTCAAAGAGAAATTGCAGAACTGGAGTTAATATGCAAATTTGACAATGTTGTTTGAGGGCTAAATGAGGACTTTGGATTTTTTTTTTCTCATTACAACAGGTGATTTGACCTCATCATCCTCTGACCTGATCTTATACTTTTCTGCATATATTTTCCTCACATTCTGTAAGTTCCCCATCTTCAAAGCATCTGATGAAGTGGGATTTTCTCCAATGAAAGCTCATGTGATAAATAAATTTGTTAGTCTTTAAAAGTGCCACAGGACTGCTTGTTTGTTGTACTTGAAAGGGAAGCTGATAAAAACATAAACTTGGGCCCAAACTGAATGGGTGAGAAGCCATATCTGATTTTTCACAACTGTTGTGTGTAGAATCATTTACAGCAGCAATTGCACTGCTCAGCTGTTAACCCATCACAACCTAGAGAACTTAAAAAATCAAACCCTTTGTATCTGCACATGAAAATCAAGAAGTAAAGTGCTGCTGGGAACTAGTATGATACTTACAGTATAACAAACAATCTGAATATGAAAAACAGAAATTTTCAATCTGAAGGGAAGGCCTACAGGGGAAAAAAAGCCCCCAAATTCTACTTAACCAGTATCTGCAGACATACAGGAACAAGACAAAAAGGACTGAGGTGGAGGGAACACTACATACATTTGTTCTTCATGGCTAAATGGCAAATATGTAATCTTGTTTATGATAATGCATTGGGAAAAGATGCCTTCTTGTATACTTCTTGTTTTATTGTAACAATTGAGAGCTAAATAAAATTTCCTGCAGCCTTCTTTATTGACTTGCTGATTTGGAAGTGATCAATACCTTCTTTTTTGGCACCAGAAATTATTCCACAATTCAAACAATTCTTATCCAATAAATTAACCACTTTGTTCCAATGTTCTCTCTCCCCTTATTTGTCAGTCTGCTCATGTACTTATATAGCTAATTCATCATTGCAGTATCTGAGCATCTTCCAAATATTTTAAAATAGATGCAACAGTATCTCATTCTTCTTTCCTAGCCTACTGGAGAAAGACTTAGAATAGGTTACAGATTTTTTTTTTTTTTGGTTTGCTTTCTGGGGGGTGAGGAGGGGATGTGTATGTGAAGAAATGTGCACGTGCACATGAGTGAGCACATACTGCATTTAGAACAAATCTCTGTATTACCAAGGTTACTTTTTTAATAGACATTTTAACATCCAGAGCAGCTTTTCATGTTTCTTAATATAAGGGAAAAGATGGATCTAATTAAAATTAGATGCACCATTTACATGGAATTTTACAGCAATTTAAGTGCTCATTCTTGTTTCCATTAAAGCTTCTCAGTTGTCTCTCCATCAAATAAATGGTGGAATTAATTATCAAAAGAGAGGGAGAAAGATCAGGTCTTTGGTGTGTTTCATTGCCCAAGGACTTTGTTAATTGAATTCCTAAGGCATGGCAGGTCTAAAGAGTTTTTCTGCACTCATCTCCTCTTAAAATCATCAAAGGCTGAGTCTATTGGGGACTTTTGTGTCATCTTTAACATATTCTCCCTGTGGAGATAGATTCTAACTGCAGTAACATTAGTGTAAACCCATTAAAGTGAGAGCTAGCATTTGAAACCTAGTATGCTACCTTTTGCATTTAGGTTTGGATTGTGCTATTTAGGCAGTCTTTAGACTTAGGTTCGTAGAGCTTGGGTTGAGTTGAAGTTTAACTGCAGAATAGATGTTCAGACTCAGGAGGCAATCTGAGCTCTAGGACTCTTCCCCCTCAAAAGGTACTAGAGCCTGAGCTTGCTCACCACAGTCATGTAGCCCTTTAACCTGAGGCCCACAAGAAAGAAAGCGAATATGGGCAGGTGTCTAATTGCAGTATAGCCAGGCATACCTGGGAATGGATGGACTAAGGGTAAGAGTCCAACAAATAAACAATCCAAGTGTCCTCATGAAATATCTTCAGCTCCATCTTCAAGCCCCTTAGTGCTCACACTTTTCTATCAGGGCTCTACATTGGTCTATATCCTGTTCCTCAAAGGCCTCATGACACTTTCTCCAGTGACCAGTAGATAAACCTGGGAGTTCTAGACCAGGGACCCTATAAGTAACAGCTATACTCTGCTCTACATCTCTCCTTGGTACAGCCTCACTGGGCTTCATGCAACAAACCTTTCTCAGGCTCCCTCTCCTGTAATCTTTCTGGGTTCACTCTTCTTTCAGAGTTAGGACTCTCAAGACCCTTTCTTGGAATCCATTAACTAAATACCTGTATACAAGTGTAAACAAAACCCCACTTCCATCCTCCTCCTCAGTGCTCTTTCCCTGGAAATCCATTGTCTGCCCTTTTGTCAGAGCTTCCTGCCAGAGCTTACTCCACTCCAGAAGTGGCTATATGCCACTTCTGGGAGATTTCCACCTTCTTCTGTTCAGATGAGGAGCTTGGGACTTGCTGTTCCTGAGGGCTTCCTTCTTCACCTTCCGTATCTCCCTGCTCTCTAATCCTAGAGAGTGATTACAACGTTCCTTTCTTTCCTTGCAGCCCCTTTCTGTTCTAAACTTCCTGCTGTTATAATCACTATACAGCCCCCTGCTTACCTGGGCTTCATGTCTACATAAGCCTGTTGCTGCAGGTGCAGCCAGGTAGCATAATTGGCCTCTTAGACCACATTAACTCATTTGTCATTATGTTGTGTTGGATATGCTCCCCATCACAAGATGTAAAGTCTTTTTTTTTCCTTTCTCCCTATCTATTGGCAAGATGAGAACACTTTAGTTAAACACCTTGTTTAATTTATGAGACGTATAACTCTAGGTATGTTAAGACTAACAATTTTCTTTTAATTTCATTTTCTTGTTTTCATATACCTTGTTTTTGTAGGATTACTGTTGTGTGTGCAATTTCACATAAGGTCCTCAAAGAGAAGACATATCACTGTAATCTCCAATGAGAAGTGGTGAAGGGTAAAGAGCTTCTGAACTCCCTGTCTGTCTCAGTCAAAGAGCCTGGACAGAGGGGTCCTATCTCAGCAAGCTGTGATGCCATCAGGTGAGCATGAGGGTGCAGGCAGATGGCCCAAGCAGGAACAGAAAGGGGTTGGTCACAACCCTTCTTTCCTGTTTCTGCCAGCAGTCAAACATATTTACTACTACCATCATCCTGACATCACCCTTAGAAACTTGTGAGCTGACTGCATGGAATTGCTGCAGATGCAGAATAATCCTAATAAATTGTATCTTCTTATCTAACACTCTCACTATAATATCTGCACACTTTTCAGATGGACTCTGCGTTTCTTTTGTTTCAACAAGCAGACTGTATTTCTAGCCCCTTCTCCTCATGGTACATGAATATATTAAAAAAGAAAGAGAACATTTAGATATTGAGTCCTTGTCACTACAGCAGTCAAAACTGCTAGTAACAGAATTCTAGCATAGTTTCACTTGCCAACCTCATTAGAATGCTGCAAACAATAACAGTATTAAAATCTGGATGCTCATAGTACTATTTTAGTTATAGTGTTGTGACAGAGCAAGCTTTCATTGGAAATTAAAAAAAAAAAATCTTAGGGAAGGAAAAGACTGTGCTGTTTAACAAGGTCCGGTTATTCTCTGTATTAATTAGGGCCCTGTAACTGGTGCCTTGAGAGAAGGCTGGGTGAAGTCTCCACTTTTCCCCTAGTCTTGGTTTCAGGAGGAATTTAAATAGGTCCAGGGATAATGTCTGGATGATAGACTCAGGGTAGTGGTACAAAGCAGGATTTCTCCTGTGTAAGAGGAGGAAAGGAGACCTATCTGTCAATTTCCTCTCAACAAGGCATGCTGAGAAGGAGCACTTTATAATGCAGGTTGTTCCAGGTCTCAGTAAGTGTTCATCTGGACATTGTGTGAGGCAGGCAGGGAAGAGAGGGAACACATGACTTAAGGGTCACATGGGATCCCCTTATTTGGAGGAAAAAAATCTGCAAACCTATGTGGGAGAAGACTGTAAGCCAGTATCTCCAGGCACATTGGGAAAATGGGTCGTTTGTGGGTAATACCTGTTGGTGTTATAAACAGCCTGTTTTTTAAGATATTCCACCTCTTTCCACCATTATTTCATTACTTCTGCAGTGAGCCTGAAATCATGGCTCGTGGCAGTAACCAGTGATTAGAGTACAGAAGAATCTTAAGTGTCTCAAAGCTGAAGTGTTAATTTTAAGATCCTGTATGCAAATTGCAAACATGTTCTTGGAGTGCATTTGAGTCTGAAGTATATTCATCCTGACATTGATGTACTGAAGCTTCAGCAACTTCTATTTCATGTTTTATGCTTAGTTCATTTTAATGCATAACTTACAAAATACAGTAGGCTGTTGTCGATGACTTTACCACACGCGCTTTAACATTTCTTGTAATGCCGCAAGCAGATAGCATTTAGCTGTCATTGCTTTAAGAATCTTCTTATTCTTTAGACTGTGAGTTTATTTTGTCTGTTGCATGTTTTATTTTCTTATAGGCAACTGAGGATCCGTAGCTCTCACTGGCAGAAGATTTATGAAGGAAAGTGTTCAGTCTTTGGTGGGGGGCTTTTTGCTTTGCTTTTTTTCCTTTTGTTTGTTTTCCCCTGTTGTTCTGTTGCCTTGTATATCATCTTAAGCTATGCCTGATGTGTTTATCCTCCCTTTTATTTTCCCTAGATTGTTTTATATCTTAATAGAGCAATATGAAATACTGTACGACAAATATGTATGTGAGCCACACAGGTTCTGTGGAGCTGATAGGCAGGCAAGGAGTTAATAAGAGTGGACATATAGACACAAAATGGCCAATTCATTGCATCCCTCTTACAGGATATGTATGTGTATTATTATTTACATGTATTATCACAGCATCTAGGACTCGTATGCATGGACCAGGACCCCATAGTGCTAGGTACATGTCAGGTTAAGGGCATCAGTTAGCCTGAGCATTCAAGTTTTTCATGGCTGGTGCACATTCATGTACCAGTAACTGCTGGGTGTACTTCACCAGAAAAGGCATTTGCCTCCAGAAGGGGCTGATGGATATTGTAAGAGTGATAGCTTGAATCACTGCAACATAGACATCCTTAGCTAGACCCTTTCCCGAGCCAACACCCTGCTAGAGAGGGAAAGCTGATGATATTGCCTTGATATTGCCCCTGCAACCCTTGAATCCTGTCATTCTGGCAGAAGCTGCCCTATGCCAAGGTTGCCCAGCTAGATGTAAATATTTACCACTATGCTAATAAACACCTGATGAAGGCTTTAAAATCCCCATAAGAAATCAAATTGCATGCTTCAGAGGAATCTATCATCATCTGTGTAAGCAGGATAACCAGTGTAAGGACATATGTATAGAGATTGACAAAGCATTTATGAAAAAAGCATATTTTGTGGGCCAAGTTCTGCTTTGAGTACCACCCCAGCATTCCTGTTTAAGTCAATACAGCCACTCTGGTTAACTTTTAATGAAGTGTCCAGTATATCACCCTTTCAATGTGACTAAGACATTGCAATCAAGATCATCTTCTCTCACCAGAATAACCATATATTTTCCCTTCTAAAGTTATTTTGTTGATTTATTTTATACTGTGTGCACCATATTCAAGCTTTTTGTCTTTACCTTCAAGACTTTGCATAATTCCCATTTAATCCTCTGTATTCATTTTCTTCTCTACCTCCCCTGTTCATTTTGCTCCATGTAGATTCTTGTCTGTGCTTAGTGGCTGCATCTGGCCTAACTTTGTTTCCCTAAAACAGTGTTTCCCAACCAGTGTCCCACAGCCCACAGGTGTGCCAGAAGTTTTTTTGAAAAACTACTCAAAGAGATCTGGATTGGCTCATTGGCTCATGAATATTCATGAGTTCATTTGGAAACTATAAGGTGGTGTGCCTCAAATTAGTTAAAGGTAGCAAGGTGTGCCACGGCAGAGAAAATGTTGAGAACCACTGCCCTAAAATTTCTAGCCATTGTTCCCCTGGTGGTAACAAGGGGTAGAGCTTTTGACATCATGTTGTCAAATTCTCTTTTTCCCCTTTGCCAACCTTTCATTTTGCCACTTCTTTAATGGAGCCTGAGAAACTGCTTGTTTTTCCTCTTCCTTCAAATACTTCTGAAGACTCAATCATTCTGTGAAGTACTCCAGGTATAGCCACATGTCAGTTATTTTGTTCTCTACTGCATTATTCCAGGAGTTCTCATCTGTAGTTCTAGTTCTGGGGACGTCCCTGTTATTCATTTGCCACACGTTACTCATTCTTATATACCTATAGCATTATATTCAAGCAAAGTGCTTAGAGTCTTTTGAGGTGTGTTGAGTATTTTTAAATCCCACTGAAAATACAGGAGCATCTTGAAGGGTTGGGATTTGTTTGGATAATAATTCAGACTAGGGTACTGGGTACTTCACGGAGAACTGGGAGGAGGTATGTCCCCCATCTACCCACAATTCCTTGATGTCCTTTTAGTTTTTTTTTAATAGAGTTACAGGATTTCATATTTCTCTTAATGTGTTGGAAAATTACTCTCCAGGAACCATAATTTTTGTCTCTTTCAATAACAGAGAAACTATGTAAAAATGTTGAAATTGTTAGTGAATGACAAATGGCGGCTTATGCACCATCCCATAGAGAAGGTCTGTTCTCTAACTCTGCCTATTTAGTTATGAACTCTGCGGGGTCAGTATATGGCAAGTGTTCAAATAAAGGGAAGAACAAAAAACTAATGAATGTAATAAATTAAGGAATGTAGTTTCTGTGCCTTATTTCAGGATTTGTAGAAAACATCATGACAATGAGTAGCTGCTATTTTATGGGGAGATCCCATAATACGCTAGAAAATTGACTTGAAAATAAAAAAACTCCAATAGCTTTGTATGTATTGTAAAATTCCAGTCACTAGACAGTGTGCTAAGGGCCAAAGCAGTACTATGAATGCATATGGTAGGTAGAAAAAACATTTTTTTAAAAATAAATGGCAAAGAATACAAAGGATTAGGTTTTACCCCATTGTCTGAATTTCTCTGAGAAGACAATGCCCGAGACTGAGAGAGACAGCAATTATGACAATTTATTTGGATATCCAAAGGGTTTCAGTCACTTATCCTATTCCCTTAATACAAGTATTTTATCTATTAGTCTTTTCTGAGCTCTTTGGTTTGTTTACTCAGAATCCTTGAGTGCTTTTCTCTGGACCCTTCTTTTGTGGAACTCCTCTTGCTTTTCCTTAGATGGCTACTGAGGAACATGAAGGAGCTGAAAGGTTTTGTTTTTCTGTTTAATCACTGGTTCTTATTTCTTCTATTTACTGCACTATAAATGCACACAGTGCTGGGTTGTAGCTCACCATATGCAGCAACAGCAAATATGGTGTATGTTAACAAGGATTATGAGAATCAGAAGTACGAATGTGATAGTGGGGGAGGAGACCTCAGTTTTATACATATGGTTCACAAATATAGAATGCTTCCAAAATTTGGTTATAATTTATGGAATATATTTGCTAGATATGTTTGGTTTATTTAATCCAGATGTTTTTGTTTTAAATAGTTAAGATTTTATATTGAGCACTCATTGAAGGAGGCTTGCAGGAGTAATGTAATAAGTAGCAAGAATATATATAAAGAAAGAATGGCAAAGGAATCTGTACTTTCCATGGAATCTGTATCTTCCATGAAAATAATGAAAAATTTATTTCAGAACAGAAGTGAGGAAGTGCACTTGTAAAAAAAAAAAAAAAAAAAAAAAAGTGAGGAGAACAATGGTATGTAATAATAATAACTCAATAGGCAGACTTGTTGAGGCAAACACACTGAAATCATTCAGAAAAATAATGAGATGACATGATGTGGGAAAGAGAGAGCCAAAAAAGGACAAGATTGTATGCACCAAATAGGTTTTATTCATTCCTGAAGAATTTCTTCTACTCACACAAGAATTAGGAAGGGGAAATAAATTAATTAAATAAATAAAACCTCTGTCTTAAGAAACTATAAACGTATATTAGTTGGGCAAGGCAAAGGCAATAACTAAAGAAAAAAATGTTCATGTTCAGAAGTGTTTATTGAGATGGGAGCTGCTGCTCAAGAAGGCGGAGGTAAAAGTGACTCCTGTGGTGCAAAGTCCTGAGGCTATTGTGGGTCACTGCATGTTATTTGTCAACTTATATTTTCAGCAGTCTGTGATCGTAATTAAAAACATAACACTGTGATACTAATACAGGTTATATACAGACATCTTCTGACATGCTATATTTCATCTTGCCCTCTCAGAACCAGTGGCAGATCAGGGCAGTTCTCTGCAATCTGCTAATGCCAAGTAAGTGTCTAAGAATCAACTTGGTAATTCATGAAACCCAGATCCCAGGTAAACCACTTTCTCTTATTCCGGCAGGCCAATGCTGGTGGGGGGTGGGGGACATGGGACCAGAGGCTGGCTGTGGCCTGACCAGTTGGCCCCCAGGGATGGCAGGGCCGACTGGTGCATGTGGTGTGGTTTCTGATGTGGTCTGAAGGTTGCACCAGAGGCCGTACTGCATGTGGTTTCATGAATTCCCAAACTGATTCTCGGGTACTTACTTGGCATTAGCAGATTGCAAAGAACTGCTGTAGAGAATGCTGATCTATGCTCTTTACCTCTGCCTCCTCTTAGGCAAAGAGCTCCACTAGTTTAGAGCAGCGTTTTTCAACATTTAGTGGATTGGGAAACACCTAACAATATTAATTACTTTATGCAGAACACCCAAAGAAAACTTTCTCAAAAAAGCTGGTATGTATCAGCTGTAATATTCACAATATTTGTGTACTGCACATTCCTGAAAAAATATTCAGGAAACTGAATCAGGGCTGTAACTAGCTATTCTGCTACCCACAGCAAGCAGCTCCAAAAGTGACCTCCCCCAGCCTGGGCCCTGATCCAGCCCCATCCACTGCCAAGAGGTGGTGGAGTTGGATCTGGCCCCAACCACTGCCAGTAGGCAGAAGGGAGCTGAATCTGGCCCCAGCTGCCTTCTGGTGGTGGCTGAGGATGGATCCAACTCCCCACCACTGCTGGGGTAGTGGGGAACTGGATCCATCTGCAGCCACCACAGGAAGACAGCGGCGAGACCCAGGTGGCACCGGAGCCCCCAGCAGCACCAGAAGCCCCAGGCACTGAATTTTAGAGGGTAAAGGGGATGGATCCAGCTCCCCACAGCAGCTGAGGAAGGAACCAGCTCCTTGGGGCCAGCAAGGAGATGGATCCATCCCCAGCCGCTGCGGGGAGCCAGACCTGTCTCCTGTGCCCTCTAAAATTCGGTGCCTGGAGTTTTGCCCCATTTGCCCCAGCCTAGTTATGGCCCTGAACTGACTTCAATACAATTTTACAAATATAATGTGTTTATTTATAAAAAGATAGGTACATTATGATTATGCACACAACCAGGGGTTAAAGTATAATTTGGCAGGCCCTGGAACCCTCCTATTCAGGTGGGACCCCTCCCGCACCCCAGCTACTGCCCCCTATATCCATTCCCTTGTCCCCAAAATCCACCCCAGCCCCCAATACCCAGCCCCAAAATCTACCCACTGCCCCCAATACCCACCCCCAGCTCAGGTACACCCAATACTCCCTCCTGGTGTGACCAGGCTGCCCCAGTACTCACCGGCAGCATGCTGGGCCAGGAAACTACAGCCTGCACATGCACAGGGGAGCCTGCCCCCCTCTCCTGCCTGTTGGAATGTGGGGGAACACCATTCTGGGGCCCACTATTTTTAGGGACCCAGCATTCAAGCCCCTAAAAATAGAAAATGATGCTGGAATGCTGCATTCCAGGGCCTGCTATTTTTTTAATGGTGGGCCACTGAACGCAGGATTCTGGCACCATTTTCTATTTTTAGGGGGCCCAGAATGCTGATCCCCTAAAAATAGTTCTGGACTGTTCCAATGTACTTTAACCCCTGGACACAACTGAAAATGATATGACAAATTTTAATGGAAGTATTAGGTCTGCATGTTCAAACAAAATTAATATATTCTTGGAGCTAAAAGAAAGTTCTTTAAAGAAGGCTTGACAGTGCAAGTTATATCCAAAAAATTTCAAGTCTGGTGGTAACAGGGGCAGGAAATTTAAAATGCCCCAACTGCAACAAAAGTGCTACAGACGTGCACCTCAAAGCTTTGGTGAGGGTGAGGTATTTTTAAATCTCCCAGGCATGCCTTGGCTCATTGGATTGCTCCTTCCCTTCTCCCCACTCACCCCTCCTCCTCCTTCCAGAAGGGGAGGGGTTGGGATTGGTCTTCATTATGTTCATGGAGCACCTCCGGTAGAACACCAGTTCCAGAACCAGAAACAATTGTTTAGAGTGAGGTAGGATGTTTGAGTTCACAGGGCTTGCAGAACAAGATTAGGTATTGTAGTTTATATTTTAGCCTCTGTGATGCTGAATCTGGGACATTTTTCATCCACTTGAAATGAGAATTCACAAGAATCTGACCTCTTTTAAAAGCAGCATAAAATCTTTTTTATTTTCATTTTGGGAAAGTACTTTAGTGGCAGTTTTACCTGCTATTTCAATGAGGTGTATGGAATGCTAGAATGTATAAAGGCCATAAAAATAAAATACATTGTTGTTTTATTAAATCTTTACCCTGTGGCCTTTGCTTTCTAGTTGATTATTGACAACTTTCCACTCTGCCATTCTAGCTTTGAGGTTAGGATGTCTATAAAATCTTTTTTTTTTTTTTTGTGCTTTTTTAAAAAAAATTCTCTCTTTAGTTCAATTTTGTGGCTTCCTGCACTTAAAAGGCATTTTTCTGTGGACAGATACCCATTATCTGCATCTTTGTTATCTCTTCATTGTTTCCTGATGGCCAGCTGCCATCCCAGCACCTTCCCTCCAGCTGTTAGTAATTTTCACTTCATGTCGTTTAATCCACACTATTTATAAGAAATCTCATTTGTCCTTGAATATGCACAGTATGCATAGAAATGAGTACGTTACCAAATTAACATATAAAACCCCTTGGAATTGGTATTTCGGAACACATGATTAAGCTCATCTACTTTGTTAGTCATAGTATTTGGTTTTTATCAAGAAGAAAGTAAGTGTTCTTGAGGAGAAGAAAATACAAGAGCAGAAGGTTCATGTCTAAATTAAGCCCAAAAGAACAGCACAATGGTATTACTGGAGAACCAGCAATAGTACATGAAAGATGTGAAGACAGTTGAAATAACTGCAATAGGCTGGAAAAGGATAGTTGGCTTTCATGGGTGCCCATGGATAGGCATGCCTAATAATCAATATCCTGACCCAGTTGGGGCTGTCTTCAGAAGGCTATGCATCTGCGTATAACATCATTGCGCTAACCTATCAGTACAGCCAAACTGGGATGTCATTTCCAGGAATGAAACGGGTAGCCATGTTGCTCTAGTTCAGTAAAACAAACAAACAAGGAGTCCTATGGCACTTAAAGACTAACAAAGCATCTGATGAAGTGGGATTTTTCTCCCACAAAACTCATGCAAAAAATTTGTTAGACTTTAAGTGCCACAGGACGCCTTGTTTATTTCCAGGAATAATGCCTAGGCTTTCAGAGACATATTGGCCCTAGAAACCAGGCTGGCTAACCTGCTTCCACCTTGCTTGTAAATAAAGTTGGGTTTGAGAGTGTGTGCACAACACTTGTAGCTTTGTGATTAAAACAAAAACTCACATACTGTCCTGGAGTTTTAAAAAGCCAGCCGTCCTGCAGCAAGAATGTGCCTTAATCTCAAAAGGGGGAAAAGGTGGGCGAGGTAGTCCTTAATTGGATCAAATTCTGTGAGTGAAAGAGACAAGTTGCACAGAGCTCTTCTTCAGGTCTGGGAAAGGTACTCTGAGTGTCACAGCTAAATACAAAGTGGAACACATTATTTAGCACAAGTTATTAACACATGTATCTAAGAAACCCTTCAAGGTGAAGTGGATTGTTAACACCTCTCCAATCACAGAACAAAAAAGCAGGGTTAGTGAGTTACAGATGTTGCAATAAGCCATACCTCCAGTGTATATATTAAGACCATAATTTTTATTTTCTAGCCAAGTTGTGAATTTATGTTCCGAAACTCATCTCAAGAAGCTGTCGCACATCTTTCCTTTGAGGCTCATGCCTGAGACATCAGCTATGGACTGGTTGTTTTGTGAAAAGCATTCACTCACAAATGATGTGGTGGTTTTGTTTTGTATTATTTTTCTTAGGGCTAATCTACACATGAAATGTTAAGAGTGCATTAGTGTAGCCACTCACTCCAGCAATGGGAGCCTGGCACTGTCTATATCAGGAATTAGGTTGATCTAACTAAAGCTGTGTCTACACTACAGTTTATGTCAGCAGAACTTTATGTTGCACCGGGATGTGAGTAACCATTCCCTTGAGTGGCATAAATTAAACCACATAAATGGTGGTGTGGAAACCACTGTTTCAGTGAAAGAGCCTCTGCCGCTTGCACAGGTGGTTTTACTATGCTGACAATAGGGGTATCTCTCGTCAACATAGGGCATCTTCATTAGACACACCACTGCAGTGGTGTATGTGTAGACCAGGGCTCAACAAATCCCAGGCTCGAGGTTGCCATGTTGCCAAGGAATTTGACCGTGGTGTATAGCTGTGCCATGGTATTCAGGGAGCCCAGTGTTTCCTGGTGCCTTAAAAAAAGAGCGAGTGGCACCAAATTTTTCAGCACCACTATCTCTGCCCCCATCCTGCACCAAAAGTGTCCAGAGCAGTGGCTTTTTTGAGCAGTGGAGACCTTTTATTTATTATGGTGGCAGCAGTTTTTTGACAGCATGGGTGTTCTAAAGTGCCACATACCTAGGCAACTCAGTTTTTGAGCTGGTCCCTAGGAGTGTGGGCACATTTGTTGATGCCTGGCATAGACATGCCCTAAGTCACTCAGGAAGAGGATTTTTCATACTTGGGGATATAGCTCAGGGTAACATAGCTAAGTTGACTTAACTTTTAAGTTTATGAAAAAAGAGCTGTTACTGTATGACCTGACCCCATGTCTTAGACTCCCTTGCATTTATTTTCATCCCTTTCTGTAAGTTCCCCCATCTTCAAAGCGTCTGGTGAAGTGGGGTTTTCTCCCATGAAAGCTCATGCGATAAATAAATCTGTTAGTCTTTAAGTGCCACAGGACTCCTTGTTTTTTTTTGCTGAACTAGACTAACACAGCGGCCCCTTTGGAATGTAGTGAATGAAATGGTGGGTTACTTACTGAATATCTGAGCAGCACTCAAAGAAGAACTGATAGAATTGAAGGCTACAGGAAGAACTCTATTTGTATTTAGATTAAGAGATCAGTGATACAGAGCTATATTCCTGGAGCAAAAACTCTTTTTACAATGAAGTTAATATTGTGCCCAGTTTTTATGAATATACAATTCTAGCCCTGCAGCAGATAATTTTGTGATAATGTGAAAACCTGGTTATTGCATGCGAGTTTTGGGAAGGGGTGGGGAGAGGGAGATTATCCCAAACAATGCCTGGACTCCAGGGGGACTATCCCAAACAATGCCTGGACTCTAAACTGCAAGCCCAGAGGCAGAGGGTATGCTTACACTAGAAAATTATGTCAATGTAAGTTACCTTGGTGGACAATCACCACAGTAATTAAATTGCTTTTGCATCTCCATATTATGTTCCTTGTGTTGGCAATGTGTGTCCTCATCAAGATGGCTTTTAACAACTGTACTGTCCATGTGGGGCATTGTGGGATGCCTTTTGAAAGCACATAATAATCAATGTAAGCAACGCAATGTCTACACGGATACTTCATCTACTTAACTACATATACATTGACTGTATGTCTCTTGTGAAGATGATGTTATTAAATCAGCATAGTGAGGCAGTTACATCAGGAGAAGCAAAATTCTAGTGTAGCCATTTACATGTTTAGGTTGATGTAAGCTGTCTAGCATCTCAACCTAACTGTACTGTAGACCAGGTCAAAGTTTTAGTTCCATCTTTTTGACTGGCTGCTTTCCTGTGTCTGTGTACCTCACAGCCCCTCTTATGAACCAAGACCTTATACTGCTACCATGAGGTGTAACTATCATTCATTAATTTCACAAATAATGTTGGGCTTCCCATAGTCAGTTTTAAAGTAATGATTCAGAAAGGCACAATTGTACCCAGTTTTCTATTTAGAAACTAGTAAGAATGGGACTTTTTCTTCCCAGCTAGCATGTTCCTCCTTCCCACAATTAAGATCTGGCTCTTATTGCAGATTAGACCAAAATTCTCAGTGCATACCCTTATTATAGAAACTTGGACAGACTTACCTAATGCACTACAGATGAGCTCAGCCACACTTCCATCATGGATGGGCTCTCTAATATCATTCCATTGAGGATATGCAGCCATGGTCTTTCCACTGCTCAAGGAGAGTGTTAACCGTCTTGCCAACTCTTGGACCCCATCTATATACCTTCTCCGCATGAAACATGTAAGGATGTTCCAGTTTCTTCTGCTCTGGTCCCATAATCTGGTATAGGTCAGTGATAAAGTGTTCTAATAAATTTTCTATGATTACAAAAGACTGTTCAGCAAGCCCAAGGGAAAAAGAAAATGAAATGAAAAATAGGCATGTGGTAGCAATCAAAGAAAATTTATTTTTATGCTTTTTAAGCTTGTTTCAAGTAATATATTTTCCAATAAAAACATTTATTTCAATACCAAAAAAAAAAAAAAAATCAGCATTTTCTTTCCCCAAAAGCTCAAATAAGCCCAGATTGGGTTCCCATTTCCCTTGCTGACCCTGTTGGTTTGCATCTGGCAATGGAATCCTTCTTCTCCTGGGCAGTGCTAGAGAATAGAATTAGCAGGTCAAAATAGGGACCAAAGTCTTTTTCTTTCCTTACTATCCAGGCTGCTATTTTCACTTTGTTTTCTCATGTGCTTGTCATGATTTTTTTTTTACTTTTCATTCATTGTTTAGGGAGGGAGCAAATCACACATCCACACAAACATAGCTTTATTGGCTATGCCGTCTCTTCTAAAAGCTCTGAGTATAAGCCATGAATGAAGGCTCAGATCCACAAAGGCACTGTACCTGTGAGCACCACACTGCATATCTGATAGGCACCTAGAAGAAAAATCATAGTAAGAATACCGCAATCCATAAAGCCTGAGTTAGGTGCCTGGGCTTTCTATACCACCTAAAAGATGGGATACTAGTGGGCTGCCTACATTACCCCATGTAATATGTTGATGAGTCGGATATGTTCTGCACTCCACCTTTCATGGAGATAGCCTCCTAACTCTGTTTTCAGTCCATGAACCAGAGTAAAAGAGGTGCTTTTCCGCCTACCTTGTTTCTGATCTGATCTGGCCCGGATGCTGAAAGGCTGCCTAGCACTACCTAAAACAGCTGGTGGGAGAAGGAGAACTTCCTTTTTAACCTTTTAGCCAGTTGTTAGGGTACTCACTCACCTGGTATGTAAGCTCCATTGCCAACAATCTGTTAAAAAGTATGGAAATTTACTGGAGTCCATAATTATGAGAAAAACATCTGTAAAAAACAAGTGAGCCTTCTGCTGACAGGCTGTTGCTATTGTAAGGGATGCATCTGCCGTTGCCCCTTTAAGAGCAGCTGAAACTATCCAGAGCTGCTGAAACTGTCTGAAGCTGATGCTGTTCTCTGCCATTTTTCAAGTCTCCAGCGCTGAATTTGCTTCTGACAGCAGTTTACTTTTGGTGGCAGAGGCCACTTTAATTTCAGCCACTGCTGAAAGACCTGACTACTGGGGAAACCTCAGCTGGGGTAGGAAGGAGGGGAGAAGGAGCCTGGACACAGGGGGTAAGCTACTTTTAGCACTGTCAGTAAAAAGCTTACCAGTACTCTGGCCATAAAAAAATAAAATAAAATCTCTACTTTGTCAGTAAAGACTAAAATGTGAGGCTGGCAACCCTATCATATAGGAGCCAAAGGGGAATTTGAACCAAAGGTCTTCCACATCTCAGGTGAACAACCTAACTACTCTGAGAAAGTCACTGAAGGAGGTCTTGTTCCTTGATCTAAGCAGCCTCTGAGCATGTTTAGTGAGTTAGGCAAAGGAGCAGCCTTTTTTGTTAGGTTCATGGATGACTCTATGGCAGGCGTGGCCAAACTGCACCTCAGGAGCCACATGTGGCTCTTGAATAAAAAATTGTGGCTCCCAGAAGAACGTCAGCAAATCCATTTAGGAAAGCAGCCGCAGCCTAGGAATTCAGGAGGGGGTTGGGATGGTGGGGAGAAGTGCGGCATGGTCAGGGATTTTAAAAAACTCACCATTAGCCTACAATCTTCTACATCCAGCAGCAGTTAAGTTTTTAGTGTATAGGCCTAATTTTCATGGTAACCTTAAGTAATTATTAGAATCTGACATAAGTAGGATCGATATTTGTCCTCTTTTTATGATAAAATTAAAGTGTGCAATGAATTTTAAACTTAGTAATTTTGGAGTAGGTAAAAGTATATGGCTATAGGCCTCAGTGCGGCTCTTGAAGGTGTAATGATCAACTTGTGTGGCTCTTGAGTTCCATAAGTTTGGCTACCGCTGCTCTGTGGCATAGCTTGGAGTTAGGTGCCTGGATGCCTAGAGTGAGGCCCACAGGCAGAAACATGAGTGCCAAAATTTCCAGAGGGGTTGCAGTGTTAGTCTGTGTACAGCAAAAATAATGAGAGTCCTGGGGCACTTTATTGACTAACAGATTTCTTTGGGCATAAGCTTTCGTGGGCCCCAACCCACTTCATCAGATGTATGAAATGGAAACTACAGTTAAGAAGTATATATACACATGCCAGGATGGAGGAGAGCAAGTGTTAGCAAAGTAAAATCAGAGGGCAGATGGGGCCTATTCACACCAGTTGATCAAAGGGAGAGAATGTTTGGACAGAGACAATCACTTTTTGTAATGTGCTAACCATTCCAAGTCCCTATTCAGACCCAGTGTGATTGTGTCTAGCTTGCAAATCAGCTCCAGCTCTGCAGTTTCATGCTGAAATCTGTCTTTGAAGTTTTTTGTTGAAGTATGGCAACTTTCAAGTTTGTTGCTGTGCGTCCATGGAGATTGAAGTGTTCTTTTACTGGTTTGTAGATGTTGCCATTTTTGACGTCTGATTTGTGTCTATTTATCCTTTTGCACAAGGACAGTTTGGCCAATGTACATTGTTACAATGTACATGGCAGAGGGGCATTGCTGGCACATGATGGCATGTACCACATTAGTGGATGTGCAGGTGAATGAGCCCCCGATGGTATGGCTGACGTGGCTGGGACCTGTGATGGTATCACTGGAGTCGATATGCAAGCAGAGTTGGCAATGGGGTTTGTTACAGAGATAGGTTCTTGGATTAGTGTTCTCGTTGTATAGTGTTTGGTTACTGGTATTTGCTACAGGGTTGGGGGCTATCTGTAAGCAAGGATAGGCCTGCCTCCCAAGGCTAGAGAGAGTGTCGAATCACTTAGGATAGGCTGCTCATTCTCCACAGGACTCTGTTTATTAAATAGGTGCCTAAGGAACTTTTACTGCAAAAACATAGACACTAGGTGACTTTAGGCACCTACAGGGTTCAGCTCAGTAGGATTCAGAGTTTTGCAGACTGCAGTGGTGTCCTAAAATGCTCTTAAGCACCTAAGTCTGGGTATTATGCAGTTAAGAACCTCTGTGAATCCCGGGCTAAGTACCCAAAAGTTGTGCACTGACCAGGAAGCAGTATCTCACATCGTGTGTCTGGTACCATTTGTGAAACATTTTTATGGCCCCCTTCATTTACTCAGTGAATCTTCATCCAAACCCACTGAGCTAAAACATGCTTATAATAGCAGTAAGCCTTTTATGTGTAATAGCCAATCTCTTACTATACTATACACTATACCATACTTCTGTTCCTTCTTGAAGATGTTACAGTGTCCCAGCACTGGTTCTTCATAAATGTTGCATGTTTATGTTTATAAACAGCTGAACTGCATTTGTAACATTAACAGAAGATTTTAGAGCCATGAGGACAGCTTGAAATTTGAGGATTATGAAATTGCGGGTAGGACACAAGGAACACCCAAGACTCAGGAAATGTCGTTATTTCCATATAAAAGCAAGGAAAAACCACACACACAGGCAATCAGAGTCTGTATTGAGGGGTTAATTTTGGAATGCTATACAATTTGGATTACCCTAATTGTCATCAGTTTAGGGCCTGATTACCAAAATTTAAGAGCACCGCACAAAGGGTAAACAGATTAAAATTCAAGTGTTTTTTGCTTGGCATTATTAGTATGTTCACTTACTGAGAGCAGAATGCTGGAATATTAGTTCAAGGGATATATTTTACTTCTTCCACCTGAAATTAAATCAAGCAAATTCTAAAACAAACTGTGCAAAATTCACATTTCTCCTGATGTGTTTGGAATGGTTGGGCTGAGCAGTTCCATATATCTACTCCATTTCTGTTTCAATTGTTTCATAGTCAGTATGGTTTCAGTAAGAACTTGCACTAACCTACACACTATCAGTGTAGAATATTTTCTTATACTCTATTAAAGGGTAAGATAGATAGACAGATCCTTCAGCCGATGCATTCCTAATATTATATACAATAATATACTGCAAAAACCAGAACCACAGAGCAAAGGAACTTTAAACTCAATAGCTTTTACAGTGAATGACATCCAAACTCCACTGGTCTAAGAGAGAACCAAGAACATACAATCATACTCTCCATGAATTTATTTAATTCTTTTTTGAACCCAGTTATACTTTTGGCCTGCCCAACATTCCCTAGCAATGAGTTGCAAAGGTTGACTGTGTTGTGTGAAGAAGTATTTCCTCGTGTTTGTTTCAAACTTTCTGTTTAATAGTTTCATCAGATGAAACCATGTTCTTGTGTTAAGGGAAAGAAGATAACACTTCCCTAGTCACTTTCTCCACGTCATTTGTGATTTTATAGACCACTATCAATACCTCTTTAGTTATCTCTTTCTAAGCTAAACTATCTCAGCATTTTAAATTGCTCTTGATATGGAAGTTGTTTCACACTCCTAATTGTTTTCTTAACGTTTTCTTATTTTTTCCAATTCTAATATATCCTTTTTGAGATGGGGTGACCAGATCTCCATGCAGTATTCAAGGTTGGGGCATACCATGGATTTATATAATGGCATTATTGTATTCTCTGTCTCTTTTCTAATGGTCCTAATGTTCCATTAGCTTTTTTGGTTACCACAGCACACTGAGCAGATGTGTTCAGAGAACAAGCCATGATGATGCCAAGATCCCTTTCTTGAGTAACAAATAATTTAGAGCTCATTATTTTATATGTTGGATTATGTTTTCCAGTGCTCATTGCTTTGCATTTATCAACAATGAATTTCATCTGCCATTTTGTTGCCCATTCACCTAGTTTTATGAGACACCTTTGTAACTCTTTGCAGTCTGCTTAGGACTTAACTATTTTGAATAAGTTTATATCATCTGCAAACTTTGCCACCTTCCTGTTTACCCCTTTTTCCATATCATGTATGAATATGTTGAACAGTCCTGGTCCCAGTATGAATCCTGGGGGAGAGATTTGCCTCTTTTCACTGTAAAAACTGACTGCTTATTTCTACCCTTTATTTCCTACCTTTTAAATAGTTACTGATCCATGAGAGAACCTCCCCTCTTAACCCATGACTGCTTACTTTGTTTAAGAGCCTTTGATGAGGGGCTTTACAAAATTCAAAGTACAACCTTTGCTCATCTTATGTCATGTTCATCATGTGAATAGTCCTGTGAGCAGCTGGTGTCAAGAATGGAAGCAATGATTGTTAATGCAGTACCTGAGCACATGCAGTTCCAATGATAGCAATTACAAGGCCAGCATCCTTGAAGCACAAAGTATCTAGTAATGACAGGTTCAGGGCAGGAAAGTGAGAAGAGTGGCCTGACTGAAACACTGACTCTATTTTAAAGGTGGCTTAGTTACAATAATCTCCTCACCAATAATTCCAGATCCGTTATAAAAATCTAACTGCTGCTGGCTAAGCAAGAAAAGAAATCCCTCCAAAACAAATCTGACCCTTGTGTGCCAGGTATGCACAGCTGTGTGTGCACCAATCCAGATCTGTCAGCAGTAAACCTGCCACATCATGACAGCTGATATTTCTATACTTAGGAGGGAGATTAAAGAGAAAAGTCAATAGCAACCCAATTAAGAAACTTCTCAAAAACATTTTCTAAAGTCCCCAACTCCTACTTCTTTTACCAAAAAGGACCAAGAAAGATCTCTTGGAAGACTTTATAAACAGGTGAATTTCCTATGCCTAGCATTTCTTCTAAATTATGGTTAATGTAGTAATTGAAGGAGCGTATCTCACTCGTACACATAACTTTCCCTGCAATCGCTAACTTCAGTTTATCTCTCACACTGTGTAGTAGAGTTGAAGAAATAGATGTAGGGCTTCTCTGGTGAGGCCCCTTTATGCCAATCCAGCAGTGTAAATAGGCTGTAGAGTGAGTGAAACTGGCTATCAGGGAATATCTCTGGCATTAAACAATCCCCAACTTGGCACAGTGGCACAGAGTACATAAAACAGCTCTATATCGACTTCCCTCCCCCTCTCAGCCTCCAGCACAGAGTTCTCCTGAGGGCATGCCAACAATGAAGAATGAGGCAGCATGCCTGGACTGCAAAGTGTTCTGGCTGTTCTGGCTTAGACAACTCTGAATTTCACCATGAGCCATCAGGTTGACCTCTAGACAGCACAAGAATATAGTTAATATGTCTAACACAGCAATATGCGCCTAGCACGGCAACAGATAATCAGGGTATTAGTACTTGAACTGTAAGCCCGGTTTATATTTCCACGCTGGCTCGATGTAAGATGTGCCAGTTACATTATGTTACTAACATATTTCAAGTTGAGGTACTTATGTTTATAGAGTGTGGCATCTTCATGATGCTGTATTGACACTACCTTCTGTCTTTTAAGGAAGTGGACTAATTTCAGTCAACAGGGAAAGCACTCTCCCATCAACTGAGCAGGCTTACACAGACCCATTCAATCAAGTTCCAAAGGGGCAGCCATGTTAGTCTAGTAAAGCAAAAAAAGCAAGGAGTCTTGTGGCACTTAAAGACTAACAGATTTATTTATCGCATGAGCTTTCATGGGAGAATATTCCACTTCATCAGACGCTTTGATGCTTCTTGCTGCAGCAGTGTCCACGCGCCTTCAGTCTGACTCCAGCCATTTGAATTTGGACATGTATTTTTTGACAGAACTGAACTTCTTGACCTTGCTGCTAAACTTCCCCATTTGTCTACTTGAGTTGGAGAGAACAGGAGCATTGCTGGTGCCTGGCTCAGGGGACACATGCCCCGAGTCCCGTCGCCAGTGCCTGAAATGGCTGGGGCGCCCCCTGCCTCTCAGGCCCATCCCCAGCCAGGTATCCAGGGCGGGGCCGGCTGCAGCATTGCCTGCCTCTCCCGGCCCAGATTGCCCGCAGCAGCCACTGCCTCACCCGTCCCCATCCCTGGCTGAATTATAGAATCAGAGAAATACAGGGCTGCTTAGGGATCTTCAGAGATCATCTAGTCCAGCCTCCTGCACTGAAGCAAGACAAAGTAAACCTAGCGCATCCCCAACAGGTGTTTGTCTAAATTGTTCTTAGGAAGTTCAGTAGCAGGGATTCCACCCTCCTTTGGAAGTCTATTGATGTGTTTAATTATCCTTATAGCTAGGGAAAAAAATGCTAATACCTAAACTAATTCTCTCTTGCTACAGATTAAACTCATTACTTCTTTTCCTACCTTTAGTGAATCAGGAGAACTGTTGATCACTGTCCTCTTTACAACAGGTCGTAGCCTATTTGAGGACTTATCAAGTCCTCAGTTCTCTCTTCTCAAGACTAAACATGTCCAGGTTTTTTAAATATTTATTTTTTTTCCCTTGCTTCTGGTCTCTCTCCATTTTGTCCACATCTTTCTTAACACATCGGACCCAGAACTGACATGACAACTGAGGCCTTATCAGTGCTGAGGAGAGTAAGACAATTACCCTCCACGTTATGTATATGAAATTCCTGTTAATGCACCCCAGAATATTAGCCTTTCTCAAACTGCATCACAGTATTACTGTGTGAGTCACTATAACCCCCAAATGCTTTTCTGATGATGTTAAGGATTGTGTTGCCACCTGCTCTGTAATCTTGGGTGCTTCTCTACAGAGTATCTTTGACTCTTGAGTACCCTGATAGCAGCTTCCTTGTTATAGCACAGTGACCGCAGCCTGGCTTCCTTAGTCCAAACTAAGCAGGTCCTGGTTAGTTGAACGAACTGTGGCTTTTTAGTTCAAACCAGCTGCATTTTTTAGTTCGAACTAAAAGCACGGCTAGTTCAAACTAAAAGTTAGTTCGAACTAAAAAATGCAGCTAGTTTGAACTAACCACTTTGTTTGAACTAGCATGGCTAGTTAGAATTAAAGTTTGAACTAAGCACTTAGTTCGAACTTACTGTTCAAACTAACTAGTTTGAGCAAAGCTTTGCTTCATTCAATCTAAAAATCTTTTTAGTTTAAACTAGAGAAAGCCTAGTGTAGACAGGGACCAAATTAGTCCAGACTAAACTTCCTTAATCCAGACTAATTTGCTAGTGTAGACATGGCCAGCGTGACATCAACTGCCTTTCAAGTTCAGATTTGCCCCCAAACCATCTTTGCAGTGCTCAGCCCCTCCCAGTAGTGTCATAGAGTCATAGGGTTAGAAGGGACCTCATGAAGTCATCTGGTCTAACCCCTGTCAAAGAGCAGGAGCACTCTCACTAAATCATCCCAGCCAGCGTTTTGTGTAACTGAGCCTTAAATATCTCCAAAGATGGAGATTCCACCACCTTCCTAGGTAACCCATTCCAATGCTTCACCACCCTCCTAGGAAACAAGTTTTTCCTAATATACAACCTTGACCTCCCCAGCTGTAACTTGAAACCATTGCTCCTTGTTCTGTCCTTTGTTACCACTGAGAACAGCCAAGTTCCCTCCTCCTTTGAGCACCCCTTCAAGTAGTTGAAGGTTGCTATCAAATCCCCCCTCAGTCTTCTCTTCTGCAGGCTAAATAAGCGTAGTTCCTTTAGTCTCTCTTTGTAAGTCTTGTGCTCCAGCCCCTTGACCATTTTTGTTGCCCTCTCCTGGACTCTTTCTAATTTGTCCACATACTTTTTGTAGCAGGGAGCCCAAAACTGGACACAATATTCCAGATGTGACTTCACGAGTGCTGAATAGAGGGAAATAATCACATCCCTAGATCTGCCGGCAACGCTTCTACTGATGCAGCCCAGTATGCCATTGGCCTTTTTGTCACAAATCTCAAATTGCTGAAAGGTACCTCCCACTACAGACTGAAAATTCTTTAACACACACCCAGCTCCCTAAAGTAGGGGTTTCTACAGGACAAATCATGCTTAATAGTCTTTTTGTGTTGATGGGTAAAACTCTTGGTTCCAACTCCCTTGGTCCCTTTTTTATGGGCTCAGATTCCCCAACCTCAAAGAGCAGATAGAGAATAACAGCACCAATCACTAATCAAATTACCTTGGGGTTTGTCTAATGTATCTTACCCAGCCAAGTTCCAAGGCAGCAGCCATGTTAATCTAGTTCAGCAAAGGAAGCAAGGAGTCCTGTGGCACTTAAAAACTAACAGATTTATTGATCACATGAGCTTCCGTGGGAGAAAATCCCACTTTGTCAGCAGCTGACAAAGTGGGATTTTCTCCAATGAAAGCTCATGAGATAAATAAATCTGTTAGTCTTAAGTGCCACAGGACTCCTTGCTTCCCTTACCCAGCCAGTACACTAAGACTGTGTCTCGCCGTAGCTTGGGGGGGGCAGGTTGTATTGGTAGATGGCCTTCCTGAGAGTAGTTCCTCTGTGGACTTCCAGGAGACTCCTTTGGGAGCTGTACAGCCACCATCTTCTCTCTCCCCACAGCTGCCCAACAACTGGTGGAAACTTCCTGTTTTTAAGCCCTTATTCCACCATTGACTCACTGACGTGATTGACAGGGTTGGTGGGGCAGGGCCAGCCTTGCTAACAGCAGCTCTTCAATCCCTTTGTTACCAGTGCGGGTGGTTTGATAGATCCCATCTCAAGTGCTCGCAAAACCTTATCAAATTTGTTGCTCCTCTAAAGAGACAGCATATCAACCGGTTAATTTGACTAAAATTTTTACTTTTCAGTTTGAAACACTACACTGAGAAAGTTGTATGGGAAAACAGAATTAAATTTATTAACAAAGAATAGATATTTAAGTGATAGCAGGTAGAAGGAATAGGGATAGAAATGGTTAAAAAGAAACAAAAGAAAAAATATTCTTCTAAGACTCAAATCTAACTTAACAGAGTATAGTCTTACACTCAAAGTAGTTTTCTCTCTGCAGTCATTCGTCCAGTTGAACTGGACAGTTCTTAGTCAGGATCCAAATCAAAGCCATTGGTTAAAGTATCCCAACATGTTTTATTCTTTGGTTATATCCTCAGAGTTCACCTTTGTTTTCAAAGTCAGGAAGCCATCCTGGGGGCCCAGGTTCATATGTCCACCAGGGAGCTGATGCTATGTTGAATTTTGCAATCTCCTCCCTCTGTTATGTCTCTCCCACTTGTTAGTTTGACGGCTTTCTTTGCCTTTTACATTAATGTACTTCCATTGTCTTTCCTTAATCAATTTACATTGGAGAAACTTTGAAAGAAGCAGACCAACATTCCTTCTGAGGCAGGATGACGTAAGTCTTGCTTCCCAAATACACTTGAAAAATATATTTCTGGCACAAATTTTTATTCTTTCATTATAGTAAACTTTTTCACAGATGCATCATATTGAATTTGTCATTCACTATAATCTCTAGATTCTTTTCAACAGTACTATCACTAAGTTATTCCTCTTTTGTAGTTGTGCATTTGATTTTATTTTCCTAAGTTTAGTACTTTCCACTTGTCTTCATTGAATTTCATCTTGCTGATATGTGGCTGGTGCTCTAGTTTGTTGAAGCCATTTTGAATTTTAATCCTCTCTTCCAAAGTGCTTGCAACCCCTCTCAGCTTAGTGTCCTCTGCAAATTTTATAAGCATATTCTCAAATCCATTATCCAAGTCATTCATGGAAATATGAATAATACTGGACTAATAGCTGACCCTTGCAGAACTCCACTAGATATATTCCCCCATTTTGACAGCAAACCATTGATAATCTTTGAGTATGATGTTTAAGCTAAGTGTACACACAGCTGAAAGCAATTTCATCTCACATTTCTTTAGCTTGTTTATGAGAATGTCATATAGAACTGTGCCAAAACCTTTACTAAAATAAAGATATGTCATGTTTACATTATCCCCACCTCCACCCCCAGCCAGTAACCTTCTCAGAGAAGGAAATAAGGTTAATTTAGCATGGTTGTTCTTGACAAATCCATGTTGGGTATTACTTGTAACCTTGTTACCCTCTAGATGCCTACAAATTCCTTGTTTAATAATAAATAAATGAATGAATAAATAATAAATCTGTTAGTCTTTAAGTGCCACAAGACTCCTTGCTTTTTTTTTGCTTTACTAGACTAACACTGTAGAAACCCTTGGGGAGGAAGGGGTTACCAGTCTAGTCAATGAGTCCCAGGACAGCCAATAGGAACAAAGCACAGGTTTTTGAATTGGAGCAGCAGGCTTGCCTGTTCCAGTTGAGATGCAGCAGAGCTCCTGGGAGGATCAGGAGGAGGCTAGAGGGGTTGAGGAAGAATCCAGCAACATCCTTACTAAAGATAAGTTAAGTTTGTTACTGATCAGGCATGAGTAGAACAGGGAATGTGTACTTAGACACAGTCAGGGTATTTTCTTTATTTTTGGCTTGTTTTTGGATTTCTCTGTGCTGAGCACATGTACCCCCCTCCCACTACCCTCTAACTACCTAAGTTAATTCCCAGAGAAGCAACTCTCTGTGTTTATTATCTGTTCTTTGTAATTAAAGATTTTACCTTTTAAATAGGCTCTGGTTCTGTGTCATAGAATCATAGGGTTGGAAGGGACCCCACGAGGTCATCTAGTCCAACCCCCTGCCAAAAAAAGCAAGACGTTTGTGTGCATGTGCCTCAGGCTGCACAGTGAGCTCCTAGAGGGAATTCTATTCCACTTCCAGCTGGGGTTAGTCGCTCTACTGAGAAAGCAATAAAAGTGATTGCAAGTACCTCACAGGAAGGAATTCCCAAGTGTGCCTTCCTGGATTTTCAAGAGGTTTTTGCATTTGGGTGGTGGCAGCGATACCACTCCAAGGCCAGGAATTGGAGGCCTTGGAGAGTTTTAAGACCAGGCTTCAAGGCCAGTGGCTTTTAAGGCCTGTTGTTGCAGGCCCTCACCTTCTGCACTCAGAGTGCCAGAGTGGGGAAACAGCCTTGACAAACATGGCTGCCCCTTTGGAACTTGTTAAATAATGTTACCCAGTATCTATCCAGATATTGATTGAAGTTAGGCTAACTGGTCTGTAATCTGAGCCCTGCTATTCTACAGGTATCCACTTTCTATCCTCAGATATGCAATTCATAGATGCAGACCTGGACATCCATGGATCATATTTACAAATCATGGATCAGATGTGGATACAAATTTTGTATTTATGCAGAGATCCATCTATAATACCACAGGTTCTCTTTGTAAAAGATAGGTATTCTTTTACCTTTCTGCTGTTCTCTTGGACCACAGCCCTCCCCCATGAGGTCTCAAACATAATTGCCAATGGTTCTAAGATAGCTTAAGCTAGTTCCTTAAAAGTACCCTAGGGTGAATATCATTAGACGCTGCTGGCTTGAATACACCTATCTTATAAATATCCTTTAATCTGTTCTTTCTCTGTTTGGTTTCCATTCCTTTCCCCTTATTTTTGGTATTAATTCTGTTACATGTCTGGTCGCAATTTATCTTTTCAGTAAAGACTAAAGCAAAATAGCATTGAACATCTCAGTCTTCTTCATGTTGTCTGTTATTAGCTCTTCTTCCCTACTAAGCACAGGGTCTACATAAAAATGGCCATAGTGGGTTGGACCAATGGCCTACCTAGCCCAGTATCCTGTTTTCTGACAATGGCCAGTTCCAGGTGCTTCAGAGGGAATGAACAGAACAGGTAATCATAAAGTAATTTGTCAACTTTTGCCCATTCCCAGCTTCTGGCAAATTAATGGTACATGTACTTCAGAGCTTTTAATGTTTTTATAGAACCTCTTCCTGCTGACTTTTTTCTCCCTTGCTAAATATAGTTCATTTTGTGCGATAGCCTTTATGATTTTATCTCCACATACTTGTCCTATTGTTTTGTATTTTGCCTTAGCACTTTTCTATTTTTACTTGACTGTATATCATCTCCTTAATGAAGTTAACTTGTCAGGTTGCTTTTAATGAAATGCCCCACACTGGCAAAGAAGGAGTTAAAAGGAGTTAAGTCATATCAGCTAGGCACCTCTACAGCTAATGCTTGGAGGCAGCCACATGAGTTGCTGGCTTTAATCCTGCAGCTAAATCTCAAGGCTTTAACTAACTTCCCCGGTGCCCGGGGCAAGCAGCCCCAAGGGTACCCTGAGCCCCTGATCTGGTCTGGGTCCCGATCCATCCCCACTCATTGCCAAAAGGCAGAGAGGAGTTGGATCCGTCCCTAGCTGCCTTCTGGTGATGGCTGGGGACAGATGCAGCTCCCCACCGCTGCTGGAGCAGCAGGGAACCAGATGTGTCTACAGCTGCCGCCGGCAGGCAGCAGTGAGCCCCAGCTGGCACTGGAAGTCCCAGGTGCCGAATTTTAGAGGGCGCAGGGGACAGATCTGACTCCCCATGGTGGCCGGGGATGGATCCAGATCCATCCCCTGCACCCTCTAAAATTCAGTGCCTAGGACTTTGTCCCACTCCTCCCAGCCTAGTTACGGCCCTGCTAAATCTAAATGGCCAGCAGGAGATCCTCCAGGCATTGTAGAGCTGCCAGCCAGCTTCTTATTGCCAAGGTGGGGAATGCAGAAAGAGAATGGCTGGGAAGTTTCAAGAGCTAATGGACCAGAGTTTAAGTACCAAAATTACAGTCTATGGGCTAGGTGGAAAATCTCATCACAGTATGATCTCTGGATCTAAAATTTCATCCACTTTTATTTGGGAGTTTGTATTAGTAAACCATTTTACTTTGGGGCTCAGTTGTGAAATGTACTTGACTAGAAAGCCAGCCACACAGATTCCTTTATGTCCTAGCTGATAACTCATCAGCTGCCTTAAGATGGCCATATACTCAGATCAATGCCCAAATCAATGTCATGATCTAGCACAGGGGTCAGCAACCCAAAAGATAAGAGCCATTTTTAAAAATCCCTTCAATAGCCAAATGTTTTGAGAGCCACAATGGGTGTAGCCTCCTGGTAGGGGGAGCTGGGCCAGGGTGCCTGCCTCAGGGTCCCGTGGTGAGGGAGCCCAGAATGAGGAGCAGACTCCACGCTGGGTCTCCTGGTTGGGGGGGGGGGACGTGGAGCCCAGAGCTGAAAGGGGGCAGCCAAAGAGCCACATGCAGCTCTGGAGCTGCAGGTTGCAGATTGATCTTTTTTCTGTCTAATGAAGATAATTCACTCAGAACTAACTTATTACATTAAGAATTAGTATTTTCCTGAGGAGTCATATTGGAAGCACTTTGCATTTTTCATTATTATACAGTCAGGTCTCTTTTAGTTTCCTACTTAGTCTCCACATAGAAGTGCTGGGGGAGAAAAGATAGTCTTATATAAAAATAAAGTAAAGCACCTGGAAATTAGTTTAGTCTTCAAGGGTACATTTTTAAAGCTATTTTCTAGACTGCCTCATACTTGCTAAACTGTTTTTTTTTTAAATGGTTACTATAGATGTGGAAAGGAAATTAGTGACTAAACTGAAAAATGACTCAGACTTTAAAGTAGCTAGATACAGAAATGTTAAATAAACCCCCTTTATCATCCTACTGAGACTGTTTGAAATGCTGTTAGTCACAGTAACACATAATTCCCCCAAATCTCCACCCTACATTTTGTAAAATAAAGTTCTCTAAAGTGGCCCCAAGCTATCACAAGATGGTTTATGCATCACAGCTCAATTCAAGCCTGGCAGAGAGTCAGTGGTTTGAATCACCTTGCTAAATAGCAATGTAAGCAGCTCAGTCTTTCTGAATACAGCAATTACTACTTCTTTGAAAGATGTTTTTTTGGTTTTTTGCTTATTCATGTATATACATTCATTTTAATTGCCATAGTCATTTAGTTTTCAGATTTTTCCATGTAACCTATACACAGATGATATCCAATTAGTAGACAGAACACACAGACCCACATCTGCTGGTGACGGTTGTGTCTCAAGTTGCTCTTGAACATCTGTAGGAATTAAATTATCCTGAAAAGGGGTTTTTTTGGTCGTTTTTTTTTTTTTTTGTTTTTTTTTTTACATCTGTTAAAAAGCAAAGCAAAATCTTAAAGAAACAAGAACACCAACAGCATCCAAATGCAGTGCAAGCAAAAAGGCAGCACAACATTTAGTTAATACTACACTACAAAAAAATATAACTCTCTAATACAACAGCAAAGAAGAAGTAGCAGAATCCCTGTTCATATTCCTTACCTCCTCTTTTCTTCTTTTTTCTTGTTTTAATGATTTTAAACTAAAGCCATAAGTTGCTCCATCCAGGCTCTAGATATCTACCTGCTTGGAGCTCACTGAAGAAGCTGGACCCAGAATAAGAAATGCAAATACTCTTTCTGCTTTAAGTGATTTTTAGCTATGTGCAACAAATGTTTTAAGAAAGAATGAGGGAGCTGCTGAGAGCTGGTGTGGTTTATGGACCTCTGTGAGGTTCGTAGACTGTGTCTAATTTCCAAAGAGGACTGGACCTCCGTTTGTAATTTTTTAGGGATCCGCTAATGAAAAAGGCTGAAGACCATGGGTCTAGCAAACACAGCCACCTCCTTAGCAAGGAATGGACTAGCAAAAAAGGGTTACATGAATCAAATCAAATAAAATCAATAGGGCTGGAAGGGACCTCATGAGATCATCGAGTCCAACCCCCCAGGAATTGAACCCAGGACCGTCTGTATGTTAAGCAGAGGTGTTAGCCACTACACATTTGCTTCATTAACACACCTCACTTAAGGGAAGTGGGATTTGGAGAGAAGGAACCCTGAGTGATACCAAGGTTGTAAGGAAGGTATGAAAGGGATGGGTTTTTGAGGTATTATTTTGGTGGAGTTTTTTGTTTTGTGTGCGTGTGTTATTAAAGCAGACCCCAAGAGAAATTACTTGGGTGATATAAGCATCTCATGTCAGAGTGTATACGAGGTTCTTACTGTCCAACAGATGGAATCTTCACATTGCCAGGGTGTATCTACCTCATCCTCAGTATTGTCTCAGTCATAGACCTTCCTTTGGTTCACTTGTATAGAAACACTCCTCATCTAAGGGCTTATCTACACAGTGTGGCAATGTGCACTATGGGAGCATGATTTCTAAAGCACATGAATGTGTTGTGCTTGCACTGGTCTGTGTAGAGCATGTTGATTCATGCTAAAAGTTCCACAGTGCACTTTATCGTAGTTCTGTTAATGCACACCAGCACATCCTACTTGGAACAATTAATGCACAACAAGTTAGTTCACTTTAGAAATCACACTCCTCTAGTGCATGTTATGACAGTGGGTAGACAAGCCCTAACACCTACCAGGGCCATCTTTAGGAGGTGCGAGAGGGGTGATTGCCCCTGGCTCCACAGTTCCATGGGCTTTGCACTGTCCTGCTGTGAGCATGGCAGCGTGGGGCCTGCACTGCTGCCCCATACAGCAATGCTGTCCCCCTGCCCCTGCCACACTGCCTTCAGCACAGAGCCAAAACCAACTGGGGTATGGGTTTGGGAATGCAGAACCCGGCTTCTGTTCTGGTCTAGCCCACCCAACCCACAGGATGGGGAACAGCTCTCTTGCCCCTCTCCTGGGCTGGTTCTGTCCGGGGGTGGGGAGAGTAGGCCCAGAGGCAGGGCAGGAGAGCAGAGCCAAGCCCCCCTGGACTGGCCAATTTAATTCACTCATTCTCTATGTTAAGCTTCTGTCTCAACCATGATCCCTACATGGCTCTAACATTTGCCCTCTCTCTACTCTACAAAAGTTGGCCACTCATAAGTTTGTTTTGAATTCTAATTCCATCCTACAAAGTTCTTTCTGCCCCTCTCAGCTTGCTGCCATCCACAAATTTTATATGCATACTTTCATTATCCAAATTCCTAATGAAAATATTTGAATAGTTCGGAACACAGGACTGACTCCTGCAGAACACCATTAGATATGCACTCCCTTTGGACCACAGGTTGATGGCCCTCTTTTCTCCCGTTGAAGGTGATCAACTCCAATATGGTCACCTCTCCCTCCAAAATAACCCAACCCTTGAACTGCAGGGTGGTACCATAAATCACTTATGTTAAATGCCCCCTCGCAATCAGCTTCGCCTCTTCCTCCTCTCCCATAAAGATGTCTCCCTTTTCCCTTATGGCACCCTTCCAGTCAAGTAAGGACCTGGCAACCAAAGAACTCCCCTCATGTGTGCTTGGTTCTAATCGCATGTGCCCTTAGAGACTTAGTGGAAATCCGGGGGTGATAAAGGTGTCAGAAAGGGCTACATGATGCCACTCCCCATCACAACACCTGCTCTGCGGCCCTTACCCTGGGCTACAGCCCCCTGGGACACATAGGGGAGGATACCCACTCCCCATCCTATTACCCAGAGGCCCCTTCCCTGGTCGGGCACACTGGGATGGGTATGCTCCTGCTACGCTGATCCTGAGAGCATTTCTTATTCGTGTTGGCCTGCAACAGCTCTTGGGGGAAATTACTGCGGGATGGTGTACCCCACCTCCTAGGTGGTAGGTAAGAGGGTGAGCTCATACCCTCTTGTCCTCTGCCTTTTCCCTCCTCACCTCCCTAGGCGGTCCCCTTTTTATTCTCAGGGCCATGGTCTTCAGACTCGTATTAGGCCTTTCACTTGAGGCATCGCCAAGCTTCAACATAGGGGTTTTGCTGCTTCAGCTCCCATCCCTCCTTCCTAAGGACATTCAGCACATCTCATTGGTCCATCTGCCTATGGGCAAACTCCACGTTTAGCCTCTACTGGAAATCCCTCTGCTCTGGTGCCTCCCGCAACCAGGCAAGAGACACTTTCTGCTGAAAACCCCTCACAGCCATCTAGGAGCTGCCTTGATCTTTCTATGGCATTCCTCTCCACCCTAGAATTGCAACAAAGGGAGACAGTAGGGGATAGAACTCTTAACCCCTATTGGTATTCATACACCTGAGTGAGCCTGCTTGAGGACCTGTGGTCCTTAGCTCATGGTTAGTTCCCCTGCAGAACTCTGGCTCCCAAGAGAATATGCAAAACCCTTAGCAGCCTGGAAAACCTGATGCCTTATGTGTGATGCTTTTGTGACATCCCCTCATGCCCTCTGTGTTCCCTAGAGGACAGTAGCTTTCCCTTGTTTTTCCCTAACTAGGGGTTGCCTTATACCCTCTTCCCCTCTTCCCGGGGTCTCTCTCTTCCCTTCTTCCACCCAGGACCTGCCCAAGCCTTACCCCCTTCTAATACGGAGGAAGGTACACCAATAATACCCCTCCCCTCTCGGAGCAGGCATTATAGACCACATCTGACTTGCATCTTGGCTAGGTCGTCGTCTTCCCTCCTCATCAGGAACTATTCAAGATCCCTTGTAGTTGGTCCATTGCAGCTGGGACCCAGCACCTATACCCGCCGCTAGAGATGAGTCAACCAACCGTGATATGAAGGTTGACTGCCTCTCCACAGAAGTGAGAGTGAGAATATCAGGAGAGAGGAGAAGTGAGAATATCATGCTAGCCATGTGCCCCACCCTCCCAAACACTCTGATTCTGGAGCTTGGGGAGGCATGACCCTTGGGGGGGACCTGGCCCGTCTATAGAGATGGTCAGATACCCCTTCCCTCAATTCGGCACACCTCTCCCTACGCAAATCTGTGTATCAGGAGAGTAGGGTATGGGGGCAAAGGAGGCAAACGCGCATCTATCCTTGAAGTTGCATAACCCCTCCCAGAACCCTGCAATGGTTTCTCACTGTCCCTATTTCAGGTCATTCCCCCACCCCTTTGGTCAGGGATGACCTAACATGGGAATTCAATCACTTTTCCTCCGGTTTCTCTGTTTTCACTTCCTGGTCATTCAACATTCATGATCTCTGCTGTTTGGCTTCTCTCCTGATGCAAGGATGGGTGTACCTCAGGGTCCCCATTTTTCCTACTATAACCCACCGAAGGGTCACCTCTAAAGAAAGGCCCTTCTGGGATACTTCTCTCTGTAGTGAGGAGACATGGGCCCCCTCAGAGAGAGACCAGAAAAAACGACAAGATGGCCAGGGGGCGGAGCCAGGCAGGGACTGTCAGTCAGCCTGGAAGTGGAGGGGCGGGACAGGAAGTATAAAAGGAGAGGCAGGCAGCTCAGTTCAGGCTGGGCAGTGGAGGGGAAGGTTGCAGTTCTGCCTGCTCCTGACCCTGCATGGCCTGGGGAAGAGCTGGGATCTGGCCTCAGGACCCAGGCCCGTCAGTCTGGCCAGGGCCACCCAGGGGCAGTGACTGGGGCCCCCTACCTGAGCCGTGGGTCATCTCCCACTGGCAGGAGAGACCACCAGGAGGGAGATCGACGAGGGGGCCAGAGTCGATGCCGGATGGGGAGCCTGAACCCCAAACTACTTTGTGTGATCTTGAGGAACTAGCCCTGGCTGCCGAGGAGCCCAAACCACTGCCTGCATCATGTGACCTGGAGGAGCTACCCCTGGCTGACGAGGACCCCACGCCTCCACTCCCTTCCTGCGACCTGGAAGAGCTACCCCTCGCTGAGGAGCCGGCCATGTTCCCTGACCTGCCACCATCTGATGAAGTGGAGGGTTTTTACAACGTACCTCTGGGGGACTACCCTGAGGAGACCGACTATGAGGTATGGCCGGAGCAGGGGACCCAGGGTGGCCGAGGAGGCAGTGAAGTTCAACCCTCCGTGGGGAGTCACCTCCCAGGGGCAGCGTGTTGCGGCCAGGACCCCGCTGACCCCTGCACCGAAGCCTCTGGTGCCCTGAGGTCAGTGTGTTGCGGCCTGGACCCCACTGACCCGGGGCCCACAGCCCTGGCCCCCTTTGGGGACCTGAGTTGGGACACAGTGGAGTGGAATGACCCCACACCTCCGCTGATCCCTTCCCCTAGTGCAAGCCCTTTCCCGACTTGTGAACATCGCAGGGACACAGGTGAACCCTAGAACCCCAGAGACGGTGTCCTGGATTTTGTTGGAGCCTGACCAAGGGGCTAAAGACTTGGAGCCCCACCCTATGGTAGGCTGAGCCGAGTCCCTTGCCCAGGGCAAGGGCTAAAGACTTGGTGGTCTCGCCCGAGTGGGGCTAGAGACCTTGATGGGCTGTCCCCCGCCCACCAACCTAGGGGTAAAGGGACCCCGTTACACTCTCCTTATGATGACAACCTTGACAGAGCTTCTCTGATGCTTTGGTCCCCAGAGTAGGGCCTGTCCAATGCGTAGGCCTTATTCCAGGGCCCTCCCTCCAGGCTCCCCATTCCCATGCGTCAACGGATAGAGGGGCGGGGGTCCCCACTTACTACTTCCTCATTTATTTTTCTTCCTACGTTATCTTCCATATGGAGGCAGGATGCCTTAGTTTAGGGTGCCCCTTATCAATCCTGCCCTTGGCATCTCCTGCTGGGATGTAAATGGGGAACGGCCTTTTGCCTACCCCCTATTTGGTCAAGGGGTGATGTGTTCCCTGCCCTCAGTCTTGGTTAGTAACCTAACCCAATTGACCTCCCTTTGGGGTTAAGGCAGGAGAGGCGGCAATTATCCCACCCTTGATCATCGCCTGCGGCTGTAGGAGCCTGTTGCTCTGGATCACAACTGCCTTTCTCAGGAGTTGATTCTACTAGGGTAGGGCAGCCCTCTTATTTTAGATGGTCTTGCTGGTGGCAAGGATGCTCTTTTGCTATTATAATATAGCAAGTTCTCCGGTAATGAACCGGGACTGCCCCTGTAGGAGTTCTGGTCTCCTGACAGAGTGGCAAATGACCCCTCAGCACTCTCATGCACATCTTCTCTCAAAGATCTTGCACTTGGTGGCGTGTCCGTAGGTGTTCGCCTGGCATCCCACTGCTTCTTCACCCAATTTTGGGTGCTGTGCAGTTTGTGGGTAGCTGTGCTGACAGTGGATAAGGTTCTAACCCCGCCCACCTTCCACAGTACGGCTAGCAGTCCCCTGATACTGAATGTATCCGAGCAGCACTAGAAGAACGGTGGGTTACTTACCAGTAACTGTTCTTCTTTTAGATGAGCTGCTCGGGTTCATTCAGATCCTTCCCACCATCCCTGCTACTCCGAGTTAGAGATTAGTAGGGACTGGGGAGGAGAGGGCTGTGGCCATATATATAGCCACAGGGTGGCCAGGGGGCAGTGGCCACCAGCCCTGTCCTGACAGGCTAAGGCTAAAAAGTTTCCAGCTAATTCTGTGCTGTGGCACGTACACCTGATACTGAATGAATCCAAGCAGCCCATCTTGAAGTACGGTTACTGATATGTAACCCACCGTTCTGCATGACTTGGGCAGTACAACATCCAAGGATATAACTAACTTGGTAAATCCTGATTCAGAAAATTGAGGTTGTGTCGTACGGTGACTGCTGCAGGGACTCCTGGAATGAAGCACTTAGGGTATGTCTACACTTAAAGCAGAATTCAAATTGTCATCAGTTCGAAGTCTGTCAAGTGCATGGACATACCCGCTTTCATCATTTTGCACTGAGGCACTCCTCAGTTTGAACCGATGAAAGCTGACTTTGAATTCATCAAACCTTGTTTGACATTGAAGTCACAGTCAATTCAAACTGAGGAGTTTGAATTGACACAGTGTAGCCATGTCAATTTGAACTCATAGTGAGTTTGAATTGACATGGGCTGACCCTCCTCCCAGCGTGCATGGCACCCTGGAAGGAATATCAGTACTTTGGCACCTGGGGCCACCAGCCCCAAAGGTGCATCCCCTCCCAGCCAGATCTGGCTGGGGGGTGGGTATGGAGCTCCAGTCCCCGACTGGGGACAGGGACCCCAGCCAGCGGTTCAGCCAGGCTGGCCACGTGGGGAAAGCACCCCCACGCGCACAGCCAGCCCCGCAGGAGCCACGCATGAGGGTACTTTCCCCACCCGCAGCTACCAGGGATGGAACTGTACCACCAGCATAGCTCCTGTCCTGCCGGCAGACAAGCGGGGCTCCAGCCATGGGGTGGGGGGATTCCCTTCCCAACAAGGGCAGCCCTTCTGGGAGGGAGCAGGGGGAATCTCTTTCTCCCCCACCCTTAAAGGGGAAACTTCCCCTGCCAGGTTCCAGCACTCTGATCCTGGCATGGGGTAAAGCATTCCCCTCCCCAGCTGTAGTGACACTGTGGCTAGAGCTGGGCAGGGGATGTTTTTCCCTGTGCCTATCTCAGAGTGCTGGAGCCTGTCAGGGAATTGGCTGTGGCAGTGGCTGTTTTCCACAGCCATCTTGCCACACTTCCCATGGTGCCCCCCTCCAATTGGAATTGGCAAATCTAGTCCATAGACATGCCAATTCAAATAGAATTTTCTTGTCTAGCCATGTCAATTCAAACTAATAATTATTAGTTTGAATTGACTAGTTTGAATTCAGTCAATCGAGCTGACATGGTAAGTGTAGACAGTCTTATAGAAATTAAATGCGGAATTGTTCTAATCCGTAGCACCATTACACATCAGTGAAGGACAGGCAGTGAAGAGCTCTGTGTGAAACTGTAATTAAAAGAGGGATTAGGGTAGGCAGCATGTAATTATCCGAGGTGGCATATGTCCAGGACACAGGGATAACAAAGCTACTTTTGCCAAAATTACCAAGGGATCATTGATGCCCAGAGCTGTAGCTTCAGAAAGTGGATTTTATGTCCCACTAGAAATAAAAATTTCAGAGACTATTGAAAGACTGTTAAAGGAAAGAAAGAGCTAAAGAATAGTGCTTAACCATCTGATCCTATGACTTACACTTCCCTTGAATTATTTTCCTCCCATTCATCCGTACTTCTCCATCTTCAACTGTCTGATGAAGCAGGATTTTCTTCCATGAAAGTTCATGTGATAAATAAATTTGTTAGTCTTCAAAAGTGATGCTAGGCTCTTTGTTCCAGAGAAGTAGCTGTGTTAGCTGAGTCCAGCAAAATAAATGAGTTTAGTGGCACATCTAAAGGCTAACAAATTTATTTATCGCATATGCTTTCATGGGAGAAAATCCCACTTCATCAGATGCTTTGAAGATGGGGAAGCTTACAGATTTGAGAGCAATCTCAAATTTTCTGACTGCTTTGAGGGCTCAGCACTGGAAAGGTCATGTGTTTAGTTGCCTTTGCAATCTCCAAGCAGACTGCTATCTGGAAAGGAGTGGCTGGCTGGGACTCCTCACCTTATTGATTATTTCATTGGATGGAGTTGCATAACCTCACACTCACAGTTCGTCTTCATCCTCTGTTTTCAACACGTGGTTGGAATATTTTAATGTACATAACATGAATTTACTGAAGAAAAGCAAACATATCCAAATTCATTCTCTTTTGTTTTGTCACAGCATGATTGTTCTACCATGAATAATAATAGTATCCTATATAATGTCTTCATTTTGAGGATCCTTAAATGCTTTACAAAATAAATCAGCTAAATAAATCATGGACAAGAGACCATGTAATTCTCTGAGATGCAGCCACTTCTGGGGTGAAATATGTCAAGTGTTTAGAGAAGAATATTTGGCCCAAAATGTAGGTGCTATAAAAATGGTACCTTGAACTTCAGGAGGTCAAGGCAGCTGTATCTAAGATTTCTCCACATTCTCAAGGAAACAGGTTTTGTTTGGATGATTGGTTTTGTTTTTAAACAAATACTGCCTGCCCACTTTGCAAACTGAACATTGCAGCATGATGTTTGTGCATAAAAACCTGAAAATGAAATTGAGTAGAAGTTGATTAGAAGTAAAAAATGAAAATGACTAGTTTACTTAATTGTTAAATTAAATTTATAATTTATAACTGCATATTTTAAAGAATTCTAACATGTTTTATGTTTGTCCTCTAATAGCAAACAAACCAGGGATACAATGTTTCACTTCATGCTTTAGGGAAGGACTTAAATATAATTTATGATACTGTAAGATCCACACTGGCTGTGTTCACACACGGGGTTATTTCGATATGGTTGTTTCGAAACAACTTGTATCGAAATAACACCTTATTTCGAAATAACCTAATTCGAATTAACAGTTTGTTAATTCGAACTAAGGAAAGAAGCTCAAAGTGAAATAGCAGGTTCAGGCAACAGCTGTTTCGAAACAACACCGTGCGAACATGTTGTTTCGAAACAACAGTGACTTGTTTCGAAATAATCATTTCGAAACAACGTTGTTCGTCCCCACATGGGGTTTAACTTGTTTCAAAACAACGCCGTTGTTTCGAAACAACCGTGCATCGTGTGAACAGCCTAAATCTTATTTTGAAACAACCTCTGTTGTTTCGAAATAAGAGGGCTGTGTGAACACAGCCATTGAGGCATGGAGCTTTTTGAGCAATGACATATATCACTGGGAAGTTGTTAGAGTCACACAGCTACAGTATCGTATGCTGTCCCAAGCTATGAAGCACCAGGAAACGTCAAGGCAGAACTATAGTCAGGGCTCTTGGGTTCTATTACTGGTTATATAAATGAGTTACAGCAATTATGTCTACACTTCAACTGACTGTGTGATTTTTTTCGCATGGGTAGTTTTTTTTTTTTTTTTTTTTTTTTCCTAACTAGCACATGTAACAATTGTAATATAGGTTTAGTGGTCCAGGCTAGCAGCCAGAGTATATATCAGATTTCTCTGGTGAGCTTCCCCTTTGGTTGATAGTCCATGTCTACTCTACTGTTAGCCATCCTACTTAAATTACCAGTGCTACAGTCATATTTTCACTTGCAGTACAGGCATACCTGTGTGTGTGTGTGTGAGAGAGAGAGAGAGAGAGAGTCATGCAAGCCCCATCCACTATTATGGCTGCCACAGTATAAATGCCTTATGTGCACAGGCCAAACTGCTGTAATTTTCACTGGTACAGTTGATCCCTGCTTGCTTAGCCAAAGCAAATCATAGCTACAGAAAGCTATTTGCACTGGTTTAGATATAGTACTAATGCCTGGCCATTGGAGGCTGTCACTGGAGCAAGCCCCTAACACAGACAAGGCTTGAGTCTGTTTTTCTGCTTTGTCATGTTTTTCACACTCCCAGTGCAAGGCACTTTATAACTGCAAGGATTATTTTTATGAATAAGGTTTAATTTCAACAGCAGAATTATAGTGAGTAAAAAGAATAAGTAAAAATGGTGTAAAAACACTTTGTCTTCCCTATCTAATACAGCACTTCTTGTTTTGATTATACAGTATATAAGGCCAAAGCCAAATCCCCAGTGTGGCTAACAGAGCTCAGTCCCCTAAATGCTAACTCCCTGCTTCATAAGAGGGTACTTTTACTAAACTGTCTCCCACATGGTTTGTGTTCTGCATCCAGCTGTCATGGAGAAATAATGGAAAGGGGAGGAAGGTATCAGTAAAGTTACTGATAAGAGTAGTTCCATTGTTCCAAAGGGGTAGCTGTGTTAGTCTAGTTCAGCAAAACAAACAAGGAGTCCTGTGGCACTTTTAAAGACTAACAAATTTTTTTATTGCATGAGCTTTCATGGGAGAAAATCCCTTGAATTTGTTTTCCTCCCATTCTGTAAGTTCCTCATCTTCAAAGCATCTGATGAAGTGGGATCTTCTTCCATGAAAGCTCATATGATAAATAAATTTGTTAGTCTTTTTAAAAGTGCCACAGGACTCCTTGTTTGTTTTTTCTTTAATATAAAACACCAGACAAACAAACAAGAATATAGTAAGCTTACTTACTGGTGTAATAGCATGAGGCATTAAAATACAACAAAAATAATATTTTCAGGTATGTAAATTATAATTGTCTGGTTCCCACCAAACATCTGCAGGCAAAAATCTTTCTCTTTCCAATGTTGGATTTTTGTTTTTTTGTTGCGTGTATATGAAACATCGTTTTGTCTCATGATTAAACCACACTTGCCCTTTGACCCACTTTTTTCAGCCCCGAGCCATGTTTTGATTGGTGCCTTGTAGGAAGAAAGCTCCACACCTCTCCCTGTTTCTCCCAAAGGATAAAACAATTCAGGAAAAGCAGCTTCAAAAACAGATTCAGTTTAATTACAGGATCAGTGAACAGAGCAGTGTTCTCTTGGCAATAAGTAGAAAAGCTGACAGTCAGGCACTCTGGAACTGTATTTTGGCACTGTGCCTCTGGACTAGGAACTTGAATTTCAGTGCTTTTTTTTTTTTTTAACCCCCCCCCCACTTCTTTAGTCAAACAACTTTTTCCCCTAATAATACTTAAAGAAAATTATTCTCATTCTTTCTTATGAAGGAAGAATTAACCATAGTCCTTGTTTAATATGTAAACATTGGTGGAGGTGATGGGAATTCTGGACAAACACTAGCATTATCTGATAGCCATTTTTATTTGTCATATTTTGGTATCTCAGACTGGAAAGGGGAAGAAAAAAACAGCTCTTTGCAGTTAAGTTTATTTAATTATCATAGAAGTAGTTAATAGAAAAATATTACAATTGGAAATAAAAATAGTATCTTTAAAAAGTGGAATTCCTCAGCCCATCACCTAGGGATATACAATTTAAAACTGCACCAGGATGGGACAAGAGAGAACACTACAGTTAAATCAATGGAGAAAACCAGCCAACAAATGAAATGGAGCCTTTGCTAAGAAAAAGTACACATAAAAGTTGCGCGTGGCAGGCATAATTGAAGTCGATAGGAGTTTGCTGTCGCCTACAATGGGAGAAGGAGCAGGAACAGACTCAGAGTTGATTTTGTTAGATTATTGGATGTCATAAAGAAAATTTCATATTAGTAAACAGATGCAAGATAGCTTCAGAGCACTTCCTCAGGGAAGGAGGGAGGGAGTATACTAATACCAATTCCCATTAATACCAGAAAACAGAACAAAATGAAACAATAGATATAGTTACTGCTGGCTGATGGAAAAGACTTGCTTATTCCACCTGTGGGAATGTTTCTGGAACTTAGCATGAAAGTAATATCCAATTTTGTAAGATTAGACTTTCAGGAATTTTGTTTACCATTCAAACTGAAATGGAAGAATTAATTCACAAGCTGTATTTGATTAATAACAAAATTGTCTAGTAAAGATGGGCCAAAAAGAATGAGCCAATTTAAAAAACACACAGTGAAATTACTTTTATTAAAATAACTTGCATACCTGCTCTGATGCATAACCTGTATTGTCTCAACTCTGCTATATTCTCTCCTGTACATTATTCACCCTCTTTTCATACTATGTTAAAATTTGTACTATCAATAATTTTGTTTCTCATTGAGAAATATTAGTAAGTAACTTATGCTGAAATGTTATTACCTACTATCAATTTAGATATTATCTAGAGGTCTCAGCCAAGATCAGGCACTGCACAGACATATAATAAAAGAGGGGCCCTTTTTGATTTACAGTCTAAGGCCTTAATATGGTATTAAGATATGCAGAGACAGACCCCAGCTAACTTCAGAGTAGCTGCACGCAAGCATGGGGGTCACGCTGATGTAATACTCTGCAGGATTGGACTTAGAAGAGCTTGCAGTCTTAAACTAGGAATCAGTCTTTAATGTTCTTCTGAAATTCAGTATGAAGGGGAATACTCCTCCTTGTTAAGCAATTTTTAAAGAGATTAGTATCCTTAGACTGACTGACTTTTTTTTTTTTTTTTTAACGGAATCATCTGATACTTCACATGTCACCCAGTTTTACATTGGCATAGCTCCATCAAGTTCAATACAGTTATTCCTTACACAGTCTGGCAAGAACATCAGTGCTGTGGCCCTCATTTTGCTGCCTTTTTTTTAAACCATCTATTCTGTGTAGTTCTCATACTATTGGGGGGGGGGAGGTATGTTAGAAGTAGCATGTGTTCTGTCTTAAATTTTCATTGTTTATGCCATATCTAAATATTTGGACATCAGTTAATGAATATGGCTTATGGTGCAAACTTGCGTCATGTCTGAAGTTTCTAATGTAAGGGCAAAATCAAAACATGGGCAGTGTAACTTTTAATATCACCTTTCCCAAACAATGCAACCTTGCCACATCACTAAAATTTCATATTTAAAAGCAGATTTTTCAGATCCCAGAATCAGAAATGTTCCAAAGGGGTAGCACTGTTAGTCTAGTTCAGCAAAACAAACAAGGAGTCTTGTGGCACTTTCAAAGGCTAACAAATTTATTTTTCCTATGTCCCACTTTATCAGATGTTCTGGCATCTGATGAAGTGGGACTTCACCCACAAAAGCTCAGCTGAAAAATAAATTTGTAAGTATTTAAAAGAGCCACAGAATCAGAAAGTAGATCAATACTTGGTTAAACTAACCTCTTATGCTATCTTTGTGCTAAATGCCAAGCTTTGGAAAGGTTTCTTGTTTTGTTCACTTTTTAAAAAATTGTCAGACTGGCTAAATGTGCTTTCTCTACTTGTTAGCACACATAAACATATATTTTAGAACTATTCATGTTAAAATACTTAACAGTTAATGAAGAACAAGAAAAAAAGTTAGTCATCTGATAGTATGCTTTTTGAGTCTAAAAGACTAAATGCTTTATTCTATGAGTTTTCTGTAAAATAATTTATTTAACTGTACAGCCATTTCAACTGTGATGGTTTAAAAAGGAAATAAATATGCTGTAGCTAGAAGATGACAAACAGCTTCTATAAAAGTTCCTTAGCTGCTTCACTCGAAGTAAGGCAGAATGGAACAATCATAATACACATTTCTTTTAAGTTTTGGTATTTGTCTAAAAGTGTCTTATGGCACACATGACTTTAGAATTTAGAAATAATCATCTACTGGTAATTGGCATGTTCCAAAGGGGAAGCCCTGTTAGTCTAGTAAAGCAAAAAAAAGCAAGGAGTCTTGTGGCACTTACAGACTAACATGCAATAAATGAATCTGTTAGTCTTTAAGTGCCACAAGAGTCGTCATTTTTTGGTAACTGACATGACTAGGATTGCTTGAGTTAGCAAAGATAAAGCCTCAAACATTCTTTTGTATAGAAAAAATTTAGGATCTAATGCATATGTTCATCTGTTAGAAACTAGAGTTGATCACAAACCAAAGGACAAATCTAGCTCACGCTTACTCCTTTTTGTAGTTCTTACCCATGAGTACAACAGTATAAGCACTCCCCAGCTGCTCACAATAATAGTGTTTAAAGGACCAGACCCTAAAACTCCTACTGCCAATGCTCAAAATAGTAAGCAAACAAAATCTGATTTTAAGCTTTGCCAAGAGTCTCTCCTTTTACTGAGCTGATCTAATTCCTGGATCTGACACTCCCCAGTCTCTGGAAGGTGTTGGAGAGCTTAATTTGATTCAGAATTTTCTACTATGTCAAATAAAAACAAATTATGCCTCAAAACATTGTCCCTGTTTAAAGCATTAATGAACTCTTTTAAAGAAGATAGTTTATCATTTTGGCATGGCCCTGTCCTTCCGCACAACTTCTATACACCTATAGGATTTCAGATTCAAAATGCGTTTGTTTGTATCCTTCATTTTTCTTTTCTCTCTCTTTTTTGTGTTCAGCACTTGTGTTCAAAAGACACTACAGCATTCATTCAGTCTTCAAGGAATAGTCACAGTATTTCAATGCCATGAAAAATGCACACAACCATCCATAAAACTTTTGAAACTATGTAGGAGAGGGAAATTCTTCTAGTATTGTTTTTAAAAGATGAATGTGAAACTCCTCTCTGGCTTGTCTTAAATAATTGTAGTTGTTTGAAATGATAACCCATTTTAAGAAGTTTGTTTATTGATAAAAGTGCTTAACTTCAACTCTCATTTTCATTGTAGTTGACGCAGAATCACACTATAGATTTCATTCACTTAGAACAGACTTTGGCCCATTACATCGCCTGTCTTCACATTTTTTTTTTTTGAGAAATTAACACTTGTAAAATGAATTTGAATAACCTGTGAGGCAGTTGCTAAATACAAATTACAGTCATAGAAATGGATGCATGTAAACCCATACATATTCCGTGAGACATATCTTAGCTATTTTCCCACAGCTTTGGAAGTTTCACTTACAATTTGGTTCTGCTGTTAACTTGGGAGGAGCTTGAGCTGGAGGAGTTACTTGCAGAAGATGCATCATGCATATCTTCTGATTGACACAACTCTGTAGGAGTTAGGGTAGGATCAGGACCAGGGGACCCACTAATACATAGATACTTCAGTCCTCTGCTCATTGCAAGGAGGAAGACAAATAAGGAATGGTCCCTTAGGTGCAGAATTTTTTTTCTTTCCCTCTTAGCACACATACACATCTCCCCAGCTACTCAAGGTAGCAATTAGCATAAGGATTTGACTCCCTATATGTAGGGCATATGTAGATATTCATCTATTCCAGAGAACCTGCATAGGGCTTAGATCAATTGAAACCCTGTATCTGTGATTGATTAATTTCTGGTGTATATTTATCATGCACATAGTTTATATCCATATTCAGAATATTGTGTCAAACTCAAGTCACAGTGACCACTGTGTATTTTAGGTAAAATTCCTATAAGGATTTTCAGTGTTCTTGCACGTGCCATTTTTCTGAAGCTGACCCAGGTTAAATTTATGAATTGGAAACCCTACCAAATTACTATTACAAACTTCAATTATTAATCTTAATGTCAGATGCTCACAGCACAAGACAGTTTTTTAGAAAAGCTAGTTATATAATTTCAATTGACACAGCAACAAGTGTTAATTCATATACCAAAATTATTGGAAAATTAATCATTTCTAATAAAGAGACAAATAAAATGAAATTTTAGATGCACAAGTCCCACTGACCTTCAATGGAACTTGTGCTCCTGAATCACTTAGAAAATCCCACCAAGAGTGGCTAAGACCAGTAACAAGTCATCAAATCATGAGAAAAATATGGCTGTTAACATTGTAAACCTTACATGCATGCTATGAGTGAAATTCATCACAATGCAGGCAAGACATAGTGACTTTCTTAAGTCCTTAAATCATTTGTTTTATATACATGAAAGTAAATTATTCTGTGAATGTGTACATTTGGTACTCGCTGGAGCATTTTGAGGAGCTGGTACAGTGACAATGAATAGACTGAGGGCAAGTTTTCACTGATAGCAGCAAATTTGATACCATGAGATTAATCTTCCCAGATCGATTGAGTGGAGGTGAAGACCTGCTCAGACAAGCTGGAAATTACTGCATTAAAATCACCCCTTCAAGTGGTGTGGTGTTATGTTGATGGGAACACATTTCCTGTTGGTGTAGTGCAGTGAAGGTGTCATGTAGAGGAGCAGTTACACAGCGATGTAGCCAGAAGTGATTTTCTGGCAGGGGGCCTGTGACTAATGAGGGTGGGCCTGGGTGACCAGAAGCACGGTGTTCAGGCAAGAAATGCAATAGGCTGAAAGCTGCTGGCGCTCCAGTTGCCAGATAGAAAGTTAAGCATAACTTTCTTGTACCTGGCAACTGGTACATCATCTGCATTTGACCTATTGTATTGCTTGCCTGAACTTCCTGCTTCAGGCAAAAATGACATGATAGGCTGAATGCTGCCTGCTGACATTCCAGTTGTAAGGTAAAAATTTAAGGAGAGCATCGGCATTGCAATCACTCTGCTTTACTTCATATGCATCAAGTAGGCAATTGTCTATTCTCAAAGTAGATGAGCCCTGGCCCACCTGTAGGTACACCACTAGAATTTCGAGGTCAATGAAAGTTACACAAGCTACTCTGCATAGCTTACGTAAGTCCCATCAACTGCTGCCAAATTTCAAGGTAAGCATAGACCAAGGCTAAGTGAACAGGGGGAAGGCAGGGAGTGGATGGGATGGAAGGAGATGAATTAGATGCTTATTATTGCCTACAGCAGCACACATAAAGAGAGGAAAGTTAACAGGACCAGAGGCTGGAGCCAACTTCATACTGGTGATGGGACGACACCCTTAGGCCCTAGTTCGGAGAGCACTTAAGCATGAGTTTAAAGACTGTTGACTTCAGTGCTTAATGTTCTTGCATGTGCTCAAACACTTTGCTGAATAAGTTCCAAAGGGTTAGCCGTGTTCGTCCAGTTCAGCCAAACAAACAAGGAGGCCTGTGGCACTTTTAAAGACTAATGAATTTATTTATCACATGAGCTTTCATGGGAGAAAATTCCACTTTCACTTCTTCAAAGCATCTGGCGAAATGGGATTTTCTCCCATGAAAGTTCATGTGATAAATAAGTTTGTTAGTCTTTAAAAATGCCATGGGACTTGATTGTTTTGCCGAATAACTATCAAATTACTTAATGTGCTTAAAATTAAAAACACAGTTAAGTGGTTTGGCCACTTGGGCTATGTCTACATCAGGAATTTTAGTTTGGATTTGCTAATCCAAACTAAAGAAGTCCAAGGTTAGTCCAAACTAACCTAGAGCTAGTTTGAACTAACCGTGGCTTTATAGTTTAAACTAACCATGTGTTCTAGCTTGAACTAAAGTTTTTAGTTCAGACTAGAATGCATGGCTAGTTCGAACTAATGGCTTAGTTTGAACTTTTTATGTTTGAATTAAGCCTTAATTCTTGTCTTGCCCGTGCTGAGTTCAAACTAAGTGCAGAAGTCCAAACTAACCAGGGGTACTTATTAGTTTGGACTAAGCTTGCAGTCTGGACTAATTTGGGCAGTGTAGACATAACCTTGGTGTCCTAATGGGGCATTCATGGGGTCATGGTCACCTTGGAAATCCCAGTCATCCAGTGCAATTACTCATGTGCTTTGCAGGTTGCTCAATCAAGGCTCAAGAGAAGAAGTTGAATGCGAATGACTATATTTTAAACCTTTTTTTGTGTATTTAAATACAGTGTCTGGCTTTAGCTAAAAGTATCTTGATGTTTCTCTGAGGCTTCAAACCATAATACATGGTGCTATTTTAATATTTTAAATTCTTTGCTGAGAACTCATTCTTTTGGGGCCTGGATTATCAGTTTGCATTTATTCTGGACTATTTTGTTCCATTCTTCTCACTCAAAATATATTGGTTTTGGGAATACTTTATCCAAATTAATCTTAGGGTTGCTCTTTTTCATCTTGTTCCTTGTCTTTTCCTTATGTGTTCCTTTTACTGTGGTTTATGCCAGAAAAAAATATGCTCCCAGTGAGAAAAGGCGAACAGGAAGTTCTGTGACCTACACCAGTGGTTCTCAACCTTTTGTGGGTTGTGGCACCCTACACGACACACCAGCCCAGCCCACCCCACCCCACCCCACCCCCAACTGAATTCAGCTATCTCCCCTGCTCACCTTGGGCCCTATGAAGGAAAAATAAGGAGAAACTATGTATATTAATAAGAATATTTAACTTATCTAATGCATGCGGTACTTTTTAAACATGATGATAGTTAATGTGTGAGGTGTTGTGAGTATTAATGAATTAGTTTAGTCACTTGAAAAATGCCATTATTTTGGGGAAAATTCTGATTCATATAAATGGGAGCCTTAATTCAAACTAACTTGAGCCCTGTCCACACTAGGCTGTGCCTAATTTGAACTAAAAATTTTTTTAGTTCAAACTAAGCTTTGCTTAGTTCGACTGGTTAGTCCGAACTAACTGCTTTCTTCAAACTTACTTAAAAATTTAGTTCAAACTAACTCAATGTAGTCATGCTAGTTTGAACTAAAGTTAGACTGAACTAAAAAAAGTGCGATTTAGTTCAAACTAAAAAAACCACGCTTAGTTCAAACTAACTTCGAACTACTACTTCTTTCGGACTAAGAAAGTCCAAACTAAGGTTTTAGGTGTAGATGTAGCCAATGGTGTACACCAAAGGAGTCCTGTGATCTAAATATCCTGGATCTCCAGTGGCAAAAATGGGATTTTCTTGTTTTCATAAGAATATTAGTAGACACACAGAATGGGAATGTGTTGGCTCTGGTGGCAGACTGTACACATTTTGATTTAAGAACTGGTAATGGTGAGATAAAGCATTGTGGAATAACTGTTTTGGCACACTATCAGTGTCATGATGAAAATGTAACATAAATTGGAATATATAAAGTATTCCAGAGAGGTGAATCATTGAGATCCTGAATAACAGTGGAGACAGAATTGCAACATTAGTGTGAGCTCTTTCCTCTTCAGTAACCCTATTATCCTAAGAAGATTGTAGTCATTCAGGAAATTACACCTCCCAGTTTATTAATCACAGACAAGTAAAGGAATATGTGTCTAAATAAATGAGACTGTGTAATCTGACAGAATACAGGTTGGCAGCGATGAGATCCTGAGTTCTAATACTATTTCTAACAGTGACTGTGTAATCTTAGCCAAGTCGCTTCTCTTCAGTTCCTCACTTGCCCCATCTCTAAAGTTGGATTATTATTTACTTCATCTCCACAACAGGGTGTTGTGCTAATTTATTAGCTAATGTTTGTTTAACAGTTTGTGAAAGGTGCCTTTGAAATATTTAGGATGGTTGGAAAAGTGTGCAAGTGAGCAAAGGCCCTGATCCAGCAAGGCGCTTATGCACAACATACTTAACTTTGCTTTAATTTTGCCACAGGAGGCAGTCCAGGGCACCTGGGCCAGTTAATCTGGACCTGTCTATGGTATCAACCATTGTTACTTTGGCACTAAGCACTATGCATGAAATAATTTTAATGTTAAAGACCAAAAGATTTGTGTTTTCTTTCAAAGAATGCTTTCAGTTTTTCTTTTCTTTCCTTCGGTTTTCTGGGAATGACTGTTCCTGAATGTGAAATTTTTATTTATATAACAATCTATTTCAATACAACACTCTGTGTTTATAAATGTAAATACTCTCATGCTGCTTCTGTTATCTAAATATTTGTAAAAAGAATGCAATAAAAATTTATAATGGGAAGGATTCTTAATCAAGCTCCTAGCTCTGTTAGTGGGAAATAACAGGAGATCAAAGTTTTGGGTAATGTTCAGCATGATGAAAGGATGGCAATCCTGCCTCCTGGTATCACTGACAACTCTTTTTTGTGATCCTACTGAGAAGACTTGAAAGATCAGTAGCGGCTCCCAAAGCAAAAATGCTGCTTCAGGAGTAGAGTTCTGGGTTTCCCTGTATTGTTTCACTCTTTCAGAGAAAGCTGTATGTTTAAATGGCTATAAAGCTGCATCTGTTTAGCAAACTGGTCCCTTCCAGTTTCTATGATTCTATATCTTCTGTGAATTTAATGTGCAAAATAGTTATGTTCTCTGCTGTGTAATTTGACAGAGTACTTGATACTCAAAAGTGCAGAAAATAATTAGGGCCAAAATCCTTAAATTGCTCTCCACATGGAATTCCTGTTGCAACAAACTAGAGGGAGTTCCTCATATGGAGTTAATATAGAATCAAGGCATGGAGGTGGGCTGAGTTTCCATTCCTACCCCATTTCACCCTCTTTCTTGGCATATGAATCTGCTAAAGCTGAATGTGATCCTGCTTGTTGGCTTGCTCCCTGAGAAGCTGTTCAACTGATGTCAGGGGTTAGCAAAAGGTTGAGCAATGAAAGTGGTCTTTCTTTTTTTTTCTGTTTCTTTCTTGTATTTTTATCCTTTCATACTTCACACATTTGTAAACAAAATAAAAAAGGAGAAAAGCATTTATAGATCAACAGAGCTGCTATTTGGGTTCTGGAACATGGATGGACTAGACTAGACCAGTTGAACTGTGAGGCAGGCATACTGCAATAAGCATGGCTATACCATCCTTCACGGTAATCCTTACTGATAAGAACAAGGCTATTTGGAATAGTGTGTCTGCTCCACAGTCTCCATCCACTGTCTTCTAATTAGGGTTAAATGCACTGCCATTAAAGGTAAAGAGGTGCATCCATGGTTCAGTGCAACCCAATCTCCCACTATTGGCTGCATTTTCTCTCATGCAAGGGGAGGGAGAAATGGAATGAAGCCTCAGGAGAGGGGTGGACTTCAGACCCTAAGCCCCACCTCCAAAGGGTTATGTCTACAGTTATTTTCAGCATACTGGCATGAAGGCCCACTAGCCATATTTGTGGATTCAGGCTGGGAGGCATATTCCCATTTACTCCAAAATGCTATGTAGACATAACCAAAAAGGGACTCCCAACAGGCAGAACTATGATCAATGTATAGTTTTAGTAATTGTTTCTTCATAACCATGCAGTCAAGTTTCTCACAATTCATGCAGTAGAAATATCTGGCTTGTGCTGAGAAAAGTTAGTGGGAATGGGCACCAGAGTTGCACAGATAGGTAAAAAGGTTGGCCTGTGCAGTTTAAAAGGCCCTTGTAGTACTCAAACAAATGATAAGGAAGTGATGGAGTAAGCCTCTTTGTACCAGTGTATTCACACCCACTACTCATCATAAATACCACAGCATTCCCTGGAGAATGCTATTAGAGTTTTGTGTGAGGAGATCTTCAATTTAGGGTCAGTTCAAGGGAATTGATTTGAAGGAAAACATTCCTCCTTCTGACAATACTGTGCTCAGTTAGACAATCTCAATTTTATTTTCACACTCTATTCATGTCTTGTTGGCAATCCCACTGAGCTGCAGTGAAAATAAAAAAAAAAATGCAAATAATGAAAAAATTGAGTGAATGCACTGCATAAAGTAAATCTGGCCAGCATTGCCAGAACTAGTCCAAATGAGAGTGAAATTTTAAACTTTCATACATTATTTTGGTGTATTTAAGTGTTAACTCTTCTCTGACTTAATTTTGTAGGATTTAGGGGAAGGGAAAAAGGCTTTTTAGAAAATAGCCATTTGTTTTGCAAGTTATTAAAATTTAGATTTCGTAACTGCAGATTTTTCTTAAATTTTAGCAACAGTGCCCTTGGAAAGAACTGGGAGTAGGTTTTCAGATTCTGACCCCTGCTTTGTCTACTTTGGTAAAAAGGGGGTGGAGAGCTGACTTAAACCTGGGATTCTCATGAGATAAATCCTACTGCCCTGGGACTGTGGTTGGGAGTAGAGCCAGAGAACACTGCAACCCATGACCAAATGAGTTGTCCCTTAGTTGTCTTTAGGGATTCTTCTCTCTGTAGTGAGTAGTTCAAGAATTTCCATTTTTTGGAATGATACAAGCTGGAAAATAAAACAGCTCTCTAAGGGACTATCTAAATTTTCTTGGTTTACTTATTCTTTTATGTTTTAACTAGTAGTCCTTTTATACACCATACAATTTGACAGTATTTCTCATGAGAGAGGTTTTCAAAGGCAAAAAGAAAAGGTAGATGTCAAACCACCACTGGAAGTCAGTGTCACTTACCAGTAGGCACCTTATTCCCATTTGCGCATTTGCAAATCTCCTCCACCTATCCAAATCTTGGTTAACAGGTCTGTTTAAATGTTGTATGAATATCAAATAACAAAAGAATCATATATAGTATAAACAGAAAATACCTTTTAATTGTTACAGGCCCATCCCCTGTCAGTGCAAGATTGTTTCTTATTGCATATTAGGGAAATACTGTGCTAAAAGATGAAGAACCATAAATAGTACAATTTCTTGAGGGAAGAATTAGGAAACACTGTTGAAAGATTAAATTATAATTTGAAACAATATGATTCAGGTTTGAACCTGTCTTTTTTTTTTCTGTTTAAAAAAAGTCAATGAATGTTTCATGTATAAATTGAAAGTGGTGGGGTGGAATAGTATTTCTTGTGGTGTTTTGTTTTTTAAATGCAGACATTTCATAAATACATGCCAACTTAACATCATGTTGACGACTACCCCAATGTTTATTCCAAATTACCCTTTAACCTTGGCACTTCCAGATTACAGTCTGTTGTTCATTAATTATGTCATAAAACAGGAGTGAGCTTTTTAAATAGTGCATTATTAAGAAGATGCCACCGGTAAAGCTTCCAGCTTGATTGCTATTGCACTTTTCATCTAGAGACAGGGGTGCTGCTCCTGCTGGATCCGCAGGGCTTTGGCTCTGCCTATCTCTAGCCCTGCTGTGGCAGTCACTGGAGCTGCATCCAGGCCATGGCTATCTGCTGCTGGTGCCCACCCTTTTTTTTCTGTGCAGCGAGGCCTCCCTAGAGAGGCTCTATCTGGCGGTTGTTGGTGAACTTAACTCTAAGTGTGGAATAGACCCATCTTTCTCATGTATTCTTAGTATGAACATGCCATTCCTATTATCCCACAATGGAACAATATTGAATATTCTTTTCCATGAATAAATGACTTCATATTCCATTTTTTAGTGCAAACTAGAATACATCATACCACTTTAAAATCATATATAATGGTCACGGCTATGAAAGCATTAGTGAAAAAGTAGCAAATTTATGACAATTAAAAATTATGTAATCCACATCTAATCCACAATTAATAAAATATTAGTTGAAATAACAGAATATTGGAATTTCAAATGTTAGTGATACAGGGCATTATCCATAACTCATTTATGTCAGAGTCTCATTGACTTCACTGGGCTTGGGTCAAGGCCATATAATATTAACCTCTTGGTTTCTGATTCAAATACAACATAATATACTGTATTAATCTAATAATTATTTGATAGCCTATGCAAAATTAGTTTGGTGATCTCAGTCTTGTATGTAGAAAACAGGTACTACTTCACAAAACCACAATCACCCTTCTCTGACCTCTCTATTGGCAATCTCAGCACAGACACCAACAACTCTCAGACTTTGGGTCATAGTGATAATCAGATGAACATGAACTATGCCAGTGTGGCCAAAATACCAAATGAAACTATGGAAGTAGAAAGGTTGTTTTACTTATGTAATTGGCATTGGTGCAACCATTGCTGGAATACTGTATTCAGTTCTGGTGCTAAGAATTCAAGAATGATTCTGAGGAACTGGAGAGGGTTCAGAGAAGAGCCATGAGATTGATTAAAGTATTAGAGAACATGCCTGATAGTGATAGGCTCAAGGGCTATGTCTACAGTGGAGGGTTTAATTGACTTAAGCAGGCTTAAGTCGATTTAAGTGACTCCATGGCCACATTTGGAGTTCATTTAGTTGACTTAAGCACTTGTTTAAGTCAATTTAATAACTCTCACCCTTAAAGTCAACTTTAAGGGTTAAGTCAGCTTAACAAAATGTGGCCATTAAAGTCAACTTAATACAGTCAACGTAAGGCAAGATAGCCATTTGAGTCAACTTTAGAGAGTCGACATAAGCCAGGGGACCCATTTAAAATCAACTTAATAAAGTTGAATTTAAGTGGATTCCCTGGCTTAAGTCAACTTTATGAAGTCGACTTAAACAAACGGGGACTCTCTAAGTTGACTTAATACAGTCAACTTTAAGTTGACCTTGTTAGGTTGACTTAACTAAGCCCTCTTGTGTAGACATAGCCAAGGAGCTTGATCTATTTAGCTTAACAAAGAGAAGCTTAATGGGTGAATTGATTACAGTCTATAAGTAGTTACATGAAGAAAAAATATTTAACAATTGGCTCTTCAAACTAGCTGACAAAGCTATAACACAATCCAGTGGCTTGAAGTTGAAGCTAGATAAATTGAAACTGGAAGTAAATCATTCATTAAGTAAAAATAATTCAACATTGGAACAATTTACTAAGGCTCATGGTGAATTCTCCATCCCTGACAATTTTTAAATCAAGAATGGATATTTTGCTAAAAGATCTGCTCTATTAATTATTGTGGGGAAGTTCTATGACCTGTGTTTTCCATGAGGTCAGAATAGATCATCACAAGGGTCCCTCCTGGCCTGGAAATCTATGAATCTTTGACTAAAGGGGTGTAGAGAGTGAATTATTAATTTATTCCTAGAAAGGACTCCTACATGTCAGGGTTGGGCAGTGTACCATGAGGAAGTCCGTAGTGTTGTTGTCAGCTCTCTCCATGCATAAGAAGGAGCTACCCAACTATGCACCTTTCACTGGGATAACCTTTCCACCAGTTTATTTCAAAACCACTGAATTTTGCAGTCTGGAATCAGACCTCAAGGGCTTCATAGATCTGAATATTTAAGTTGCTTAAAAATTAACATGGAGGAGTGTTATATAAGGTAGCCAGATCCATTGTAGTTGCTGCTACTTCTCTTTTTGTGTCAAAGTTAATATTCAAGCAACTACTAGTCTAATATCACTATAAAGAGCAAACCCTGCATGCAAGCAGGCACTCTGCAACCACCCCATACAACTTTGCCAATGCATATCAGTACTGATGTGCACATTTTCAAACTATTTCAGTCCTGGGACTCATTTAGAAAAGAGAGAAAATTCCACTGAACTGTTCTAAACCACATAGTGTTTTGCAGGTGGATAATATTTTGTGACTACCAACTTTATTTTCCCTTAGGTCTGCATTCTGTAAAAGGTTAAATCAATTACCTAACATGTGTTCAATCACTTATCCTTTGGGAGACAGGCTGTTCTTTCCATTCTCTTTAGAAAAGCTTATCACTATGGGTAAGATGATAGAGAAATTAAATTGAGGAAATGCAAACTGAGAGAATATGCCTTGGTTTATTCTGAATCTTTTCTTACTTATCTTTTCCTAAACACATCAGACACAGCAGTATTCCAGATAGCTGTGCTATAAAACCTGAAGAGATGAAGACAGCAAAGCTGTGCACTTTCAGACTGCATTTCTTGCTCCAAAATGATGCATTCAACAGCAGCAAGCAAGCAAATGTATTTCCCCTCCCCCAGATGTGCTTACAGAACATAAAAATGTACAAAATATGAGGTGGTTTGTAAACAAAAAGAGAAAATGTTTCCAATGCTAATTTTAAATTAATATTTGTACATTTATGAAACCACATAAGCAACCTGTAAACATACTACTGTAAATGTGCTATAAAAAACCACTTTCCCACTGTGTGTCAGGAGAAAATTAATGGGATATTCAGTACATGTTAATAAGATCATTTAGCACTTTTCAGCTAATTTGATACATCTCTGATTTCTTCATGCTAGAAATAGCCCAACAGAACTAAACATCAGCAAACTGTATCAACAGCTGTTTTAGTACTGTAAATTATTTCTTTGCTTTATCACTTGGATGAAAGCTTGAAGAATACATGCAGCTCCCAGCCAATATACATATATTTGCAGTAACTGCCAACAACTATGCAAATCTCAGATTGGACTATTTAATCATGAGACCCTGCAAATAATCAACATCATAAACTTCAATTTCCATCTCTTGCAAATGAAAGGATGCCAGCCAATCAATCAACCAACCAATCAATCAATTATGACATTATGCATGTATTTGCTAATAGATTTCACCTCTCATGCTTTCAGTTCTTTATTATGAATTAATAGACTCTGACTTACTAACTGAGCACCCTCAGTTACCTCTTAATTCAAAGGGAATTGACAGTTCTCTCCACCAAACAGGATTGGATCTTTTAAAGTGATAAGATTAAGTAACCTTTCTCAAATTCATATATGAAGCCAGTCTACACTGGCAAAAAGTTTGACAAATGCTTGTCTCTGGTGGATATTTCACCCTTCTTTCTAAACTCACACATGTGACAGACACTTGTAGGGACATAAATTTTCTCCATTTTCTACATCATTTTCACACAATACATATTTATTCCATAATATCTTTGCCTTCAAGAGCCTGTTAAAGCAGAGATGACAACATTCTAAATTTTACAATCTAACAGATTTTCAAGCAGTGTGGATGCAGGCTTTTGAGAACAGATGAGAAAAGGTAATTTCCTCCTTTTTAACAGTTTCACCTTCTCATTTGTTGTTCTCAAAAGTCTATACTGTGTGAATCAAAACAACTTGTTTGGTTTGCTGAAACAGGTTAACTGACTAACCCCTCTGGAACTATTTGAATTGACTTCTCTGCATATATATGTACATTTAATACACTGCAGTTTCCATTTCATGAATCTGATGAAGTGGGATTATATCCACAAAAGCTTATGCAATAAATTTGTTAGTCTTTAAAAGTGCTACAGGACTCATTGTTTGTTATATTAAGGACAACTAGTTTTCATTAGAAAAATAAAGTAAATTTAATTCATAATTTAATATTTATGAACAGTTGTCTACCACAGCTCAGCAGATGCAATGAGTATTTCAGGGGTGTTGCTGGCGCTGGGCACTCCGGGGTACGTGCCCTGAACCCCAGCACCAGTGCCCCGGATCTTCGGCCCAATTGGGCCGGAGATCTGGGGCCTGGCCGCTGGCAGCCCTGTCCCCAGCTGGGGATCTGGGGCCTGGCGGCTGCAGCTGCCCTGTCCCCCGCTGGGGATGTGGGGCCTGGCTGCCGCCGGCTGTGGCAGCCCCAGCGGCCCCGTCCCTGGCCGGGGATCTGGGGCCTGTCCCTGTCCCTGGCCAGGGGTTGGGGCCTGCAGGCTGGGGGCGGGGCCTGGGCCCATGCCCTGGGTCCCTCCCCCAGACAGCGACACCCCTGGAGTATTTCATTAATTCTTGCAGCATATAAATAAATTGTATTCAATAACTTAATGCTAAATTTGTAATACAAATCAACAAAATCAAAACATTTTAAGTTAAGGGATAAATTCTTAAACCAAATTGACTCATTTAAGTCTGTGATGTTGTGTTCACCCACACAGGATTAAAAGGGGTTAAGATGGCCAGGAAGACTATTTAACTCTCCTGGCTGCACCTGGAGGAGTAGCAGGGTCAAGTGAGGTGGGGCAGAAGAAGCAGAAAGTTGATTAAAGGAGACTCAGCTGAGCAGGAATAGTCAGGGCAGGGGTGTCACTGGTGCCTGGCACACGGGTCCCCGTGCCAGTGCTCTGAATGTCTGGGGCAGCCCCTGCCTCTCCCGTCCCCGTCCCAGGCCAGAGATCCATGGCCTGGCTGCTGGTGGCAGTGCCTGCCTCTCTTGGCCACAGTGGCACCTGCCACCCCCAGCCTGGTCCCTAGTCGGGAATCCAGGCTGGGCTGCCTGCAGCAGCGCCCACCTCTCCTGGCCCAGTCCCTGGCCCCAGCTGGGGATCCAGGGCCAGGCAGGCAGCGGCAGGAGCCCGAGGATGGATCCGGCCCTGGTGCAGAATCGGGACAGTGGTGGGGTGGGGCCTGTGGCCAGGGGGCAAGGCCTGTGCCCGTGCTGCGGGTCTTTTCCCGGGGCAGTGGCACTCCAGAGTCAGGGTATATAATACTTAAAAAATGAGTACAAACAAGGGCTGCTGGGAAAGACTTCAGAAAATAGCTACCCCTTGCCCGTGGCTGGTTTAGAGCAGGTACTCCTAGGGGAAGGATGGAACCAGGAGCACTAGTGGGAAGGAAAGGTGAGGACTGAGAGCCTAGAACTGCTGTGCTGAAGATCCCTGGCCTAGAACCTGGAGGGGAGGATAAACCCTGGTTCTGCTCCAGGGCAATGGCACCATCAGGGCAGTACAAGAGAAGACTGCTTAGGACTGTTTTCATTGAAAGATATGGGTGGGGGGTAAGCCTGGAAGAGGGAAACCTGGATGGTGACCTGACTGCAGGGCCCAGTTGTGTAGAGGATGCTATGGTTCCTGGAGGCAGGTTGGCCTGCAGCTGATGGGAGAGGCGTTACCTGCGGAGGACACTTCAATTAAGAGCTAATCCCTAGGATAGCTGTCAGGAGGCTCTATTATGGTGAGTGCCCCCCCCATGACAGTCAGTGGAGGTACGCTATTGCTACACTTGACTCATCATCTTCCTTTATATGATTTTTAAAAGAAGTGTATGAGTTAGATGTTATGCAAACAGGTGTGCGGATTTTATTCTTCTTACATGAGCATCACAATTTGATAGTTAGATTATTCAGCCATACTTACTAATGCACTCTTGAGCAGTCACCCTCCATCATTGAGCTGCGCACTCCTCCACCACATATTTGATTGGCTGCATTGCTGCTCTGCAGTCAGCGTGAAGACTGACTAAGCCAAATTTCCTCACCGTGGCAAACACTCTGGCTGTTCCAGTCAGCAATTTGTTAAACTTTGTCAAGGGTTTGTTTTGCAGGTTGCACACAGGTGGTTGTAAGTTAAGTTTTCTGAAATTCATCAGCATGCCTATTCATCTGTCCCAGAATTGCTAACACTATGCCATGCTGTTCCTGTTCTGTAGTTCATGATGTGCCATTGTTCATGTAAGATTGGCACAGCGATAGCAGCTCTGGACATGAGTGTATGAATGGCTTATGTAAAAAGATGTAGTGAAGTCAGTCTAGCAAGTCAGCAGAAACTGCAGATGTCAATATTTTCTTCTGGAGGCAGGCAGATCTTCTAGTAAGTGTGTATTGCTTATTTATTTGCACCTATTGAAACTGTCAGGTTTGTGTACCACCACAAAGACTTTATAACAGTATACTTATATTTAGAGAGCACTTGCTAAATCTCTTTAAAATTTAGTCAATTTAATTGATGATGTGAGCAAACACATCTGAATTGGCAGTTCTGTTCATAATGTGCTTTAAATATGACAGCTCTCTTTGATTTATTTTATTTTTTATTTTTTTTATTTTTTTTTGGTATACGTTCATCTAAATCAGGGGTCTCAAACTCAAATCACCACAAGGGTCACATTAGGAGTAGTACAGTGCTGCATGAGGATGACTACATTAGCCCGAGAGCCGCACCACTGAAACCTTTTCATACAACAATATTGCAAATGTTGGTAACAATAACGCCATTGTGGGCCGCAGGAAATAGCTTTAGGGGCTGCATGCGGCCCGTGTCCTGCATGTTTGAGACCCCTGATCTAAATGGTGTCCACATTTGCATGGATATATAACTGAAGGCAGAACTGGGTCCTCAGTATTCTTTCAGCCTACAGCAAACTTCAGTTTTAGTTAAATCAGACTAAAATGACCAGACAGCAGGTGTGAAAAATCAGAACAGGGCATAGTGGAGTAACAAATGCCTAGATAAGTCAAAGTCCCAAAGAGTGGGAATTTCCATATGAAATCAGGATGTCTGTTACTCTAAATCAAATGTACTTCATTGAAAACAGGATTAACTGTGGAAACATTAACAAATCCTTAAGTATCTCACTGTTTGGCACAGTTGTAATACACTACTTAAAATCAGATATATAATTCAAAGCCATTGTCACAAGATAGAGGTTTCCAGCTGCCAAATAAATGCAGAAGGATTTATTTAAAATAAATATCAAGATGCAGATTTTGTTTGTAAAGGGGAAGACATCTATCCCGTGATATATTTTATCCCCTCAAGCTTAATTTAGTTATACCAAATGACTGATGGTGTCAATGTTGTCTTTTTAAAAATTATTTCTTTCATGTGATGTTGATGAAATTGAGGGATTAACAGTACTGACTGTAGCAAAATGTGGTGCTGGTGAATGCTAGGCAAGTTTTTCAAATACACTTTAGCCAGAGAAACAAACAAGGAGTCCTGTGGCACTTAAAGGCTAACTATTTATTTATTGCATGAGCTTTCATGGGAGAATCCCACTTCGTCAGATGCTTTGAAGATGGGAAAATTCACAGAACGGGAGGAATGCTGGGGAGTGTAAGCCATGGGAATGAGTCACACTGTAACAGCAAATCAAAGCTGTTGTAAAGATTCTTATCTCAAATTCTAACATCCCATGATGCTGCTTGTCCAGTCATGGTCCTCACAATCACAATTGAAATCAAGTCACAAACAAATCCTAGACTAGAGTGAAACCCCTAAGATCTGGTTTTACTTATGAGCTAAGGTTTTAATATTCATTGACATTTTAGAGCAATTGAGGCCATATTTACAAAGGTTCAGTATTTGTATACCTAGAATACAAATGGGGCTGAATGGGATTTAGGAGCCTCCCAAGGGAGTGTAAATCCCACTAGGTGCCTATCTGCATTTTTAGGTGCCTACATAACTTTGTAAATTAACCCTTAATGCTGGGTTCCTATTGGTATATCTCCTCTGATGATGATGGAGGTGATGCCCTAGCAATGTCAACTATAAATTTCTGTCCAGGTCTTGGCTTAACTGAAGAGAGTGTGCCTGAGAAAATCCATTGAAGATTTTACCCTTGACTGAATATATGCTGAAACAGGAGTTAAGTTTAGTCAGCGCAATATGCTTGTAAGTATTTGTTCTGAATGTGCTTATTGTTTGCAGTAAACTGGCACAGCTTTTGCTAGAGAGCTTTAATCCAGGGAGTAAATTCCGCACTGACCTTTTTTTTTTTTTTTCTTGCTGACAATAATTATTTTTCTATTATTAACTAACAGTGATTCATTTAGGTTAATGTTTAAAGTGCTTTGACTAAAAATGTTCTTTTTACATTGTACACTGTAGTCAAGCAGACCCTTTCATCTGGTCATCAGTACAGCAATGATACCTTCTATGCAAACATCCTGTGAAAAATTAAACCTCAACTGCACAGCTCCATAGAAAGAACTGTATGTTGAGGGAAGTAGGGGGGTTAAAGGGTTGTATTTTTAATGAGGATTTATAGTGCAAAATCTTTTGAAAAGAAATGTTTCTATAATTAAAATGCAAAGTGAATGTGTCTCGTGCATAAAGTGAAATAGTGTTTAACATGTTACAAATAGATGTAAAATTACAAGGATAGCTTACTTTGCCACTGGATACTTTGATGAGTCTTCTTGCCATTTCAGAATGTGCTGGAGCTCAAACTACATACCTGAAATACATTTCTAGGATAACAAAAAGTCTTTTGGCACTTCCAAACACTAACAAATTTATTTTTCACCTTAGCTTTCGTGGTAAAAGTCCCCCTTTGTCAGACGCTGATGAAGTGGGACTTCGCCCAGGAAAGCTCATGCAAAAAAATTTTTTTTTAGTCTTTAGAAGTGCCACAAAACTTGTTCATTTTGCTGAACTAGACTAACACAGCTACCCTTTTGGAACATTTCTAGAATAGTGTATTGGAGGATCTCTAGATTCAGTCCATCTACAAGGGCTGTAAATAATACAGAAATAGTTCTCTAATGATCAGGAAATGTCTTTTATTACAGCCAAGCACACATTTCATAATGGACATAAGCAATATGTCTCGCTTGCACAGGATCATGCAATAATGAACATGCAGTAAAAACACATAAAATCTTTCAGAATTGTTCTTAAAATATTCTGATACTCTTTACATTGATGCAAGGCACATGCTAATTACCAAGGTAACACTTAATACAGCAAAGCATTTGTTAAAGAACATGAATTAAACATAGAACTATAGGTTTATACTTACCCCCCCACCCCCTCCCCCCGCCAAAGTAAAGCCTGAGCACAAAGGGCTTGACTGTAGCAAGGAAGGTCATGAGTCTTGTTTACTCATTATGTTGGCTCAGCTATCAAAGTCTAGCTGTGTTTGGCAGAGATACTCATCCTGGAGGTGCACCAAGCCCTTTTATCAAACCCAACATTGACATAGCCTGATGCTTAATGACTAGACATTAATGAGCAGGAGATGTCTCGGGCTCCCTGCAGAAGACTTCTAGCTTCTGGGACTTTTACATTCTGAACAATGTGAAGATTTGGTGTTATCTTTAAGAAATTTTGCCTTAAAGGAGTTAGTGCTGACATCTTATTTATGGACTACGTAGTTTCACGTACCTTAAGTTCAGTGATATCCCCAAAAGCCATGTGAAAATTCACCGCAACTCTTACCCAGTACCTGTCACCAAACCTGACTTCTCGTTGTGCTGACGTGAAACCATAAATCTCTCCAAATTTGCTGAAGTGTCTGTGAATGTGGCCTGCCTTTCTAGTTGACTTAAATAAAAAATAAGCATTCCTGCTTTTGGGAAAAAAAAATGTAAATCTATTTTGATGATATTGGATTTCCTTGTGAGCTTTTCACATAGTTTTACATGAGCAATGGTGATTAGACGATCTTGGTATAAAACACAGATTTCTTAAAGACACTGAGGCAAATATTCCAAGGAGGAAAGATTGCCTTGATGCTGTGGCTCAAACTGAGACTAAACAAACAGATCTTCAAGCGCCACAGGATTCCTTGTTTGTTTTGCTGAACTAGACTAACACAGCTATCCCTTTGGAACTTGTAAACAAACAAGGAGTTCTGTGGCACTTTTAAAGACTAACAAATTTATTTATTGCATGAGCTATCTTGGGAGAAAATTCCACTTCATCAGATGCTTGAAGATGAGGAATTCATAGAAAGTTACAGAAATTGAGACTAAAGCAGAAAGCCACACATTTAAAATCACTGAGAAAGATAAAGCCAGACAATCCTAAAGAATAAGAAAATAGGACTTAACAAGAAGAGAGAGAAATTGCTTGGTCATGCAGTTTGAATGTCCCCTTCGTTCAGGAATTTTTAGCATCTAGAAGACCCAGTATTTTGGCTTCTTCCATTACAAACAAAGGGCCATTTACAAACATGAGTCTGGATCTGAAGTTTGTATTTGAAATCACAAAATTAGTACCAGGGATCAGTGCCTGTTTTGGCACATGGGGCACATCCAGAACAAGCAGTACACAGAACACGCCCTCAGATTGAATGGTGAACAGAGCTGCTCAATACACGCCCGAGGCAAAGCACTGGTTGCCCGCTCTAGTTACAGCCCTGCCTGGGATTTTAGTAAAGGAGCATCTCTGATAGCATGGATTGCAGAGACGTATATGGAGTGTGATTGCTGCGTTGTTTGGTTTTTTACATGGGCAACACTACAAAGTTTATCAGCATAATCACACAGCTATAATTGTACCTCCATGTTTATATTGGTATAACTCCCTTTGTGAACAGTCCTGTTTTGGGATAAGTGTCTACACAGGGAGTTATGCTGATATGACTATAGCTATAAAATTATACCAATCTAATTTTGCGTGTAAATTTTCTAATGGCGAGACACCCTTATTATAATTGTGCTTTGTCATTTTAGGGAGGATTTGGGGTTTCACCTCTTGTTAGTTTTCCATGTGTCATAGGCTTGGATATGTGGCTTTCCATTTTTGTTTGTCTGCTTACTATTGTCTACTAAAATAATTTTACTTTGTTCTTTCTGACCTGTTTGGTTTTTAAGTATTTATCATACAAGGTGTCTGTAGATAGTATAGATGTATTTGGAAAGGAATAGCAAGGACAGGCAGCTATTAATGAGACAATATGAAGACAGTCTCTACTTCTCTAATTTGTTCTTCCTGCCTTTCAAGTCAATAGTTAAAAATTGTGTTGCAAATTTTTTTTTATCAACTTAAGTAGTCATTTTACTCTTACTGTTTTTTTTAAACTTGATCATATCATACACTGGAATCCATTGTGAGCTGATTGCTGGACCCGTTCAGAGCCCTTCTGAAGTTGTTGCCCCCTCCCCCCTCAAAGGAGTCCTGTGGGCTGTGGCACTTAAAGACTAACAAATTTATTTATTACATGAGCTTTCGTGGGAGAAAATCCCAGTTCTTCAGACCCTTTGGGATTTTCTCCCAAGAAAACTCATGCAGTAAAAGAATTTTAGTCTTTAAGTGCCACAGTACTTGTTTGTTTTTACTGAACTAGACTAACAAGGCTGCCCCTTTGGCACTTGACTACTGAAGTCAGAGGGCTCTGTGCAGTTTCGGCATTCCACACATAGCTTGTATATTGCAGTGTTCCTGCACAGCAAATTCCAGTATACAGTAGAACCTCAAAGATATGACAGGAGTTATGAGCTGACTGGTCCACCCAACAGTCTGTGAAACCAGGCAGCAGCAGAGGGAGAGGGAGAAAAAAGCAAATACTGTGCAAAGCAGAAACAACCTAGGGGCCTATGCTGTTCTCATAAGCCAAGGGCACTTTTTTACTTGCTACCACCTCATTGCACTGGAAGGGAAAAACTGTTTTCACAACTCTGCCTGCCCTCACCCCCCAGCCCAGGCTGCTAAACCTGAGCAGCTCATACTTAGAGGCTCTGAAGGTTGTAATCAAAACCTGGATCTGGAGTTTGAGTGGGAGTCAGCTACACTCTGGAGAAATTTTAAAGAGCCACAACCTGTGCGCTAATGTGGTCCAAACTTTGCCCATGGCTGCATACCTAGATCCTGCCACCACACCCTGCCAAATGCTGCCTCTGGAGCGTGGCAAGATGTGTTGCAGTGAACAGGGTGATCCCCAGGAAGAGGCAGCTGGGGGCTGGACTGTGCTGGAGTTTGTGATGCCAAGAGTGCAGAGTAGGCTCCCTGGGTCAGCCCAAAGGCAAGAAACAGGAATAGGGCAGGGAGCTGCTTGCAAACCAGGCAGTGCTGCCAGGTGCCATCTCTGCAGAGCTCTCTACCAGCGAAGGTTGGAAGACATTGACTGCAGAGTACTGTACAACATCCATTTGTGAGATGTTCGTGTCTTTGAAGTTCTACAATACTTAATAGGAAAGCTTGCAAGGCTTTTCCATTGTCTTCTCATTGGAGCAGACTGTGCCAGTACCCAAACTCCAATTGACAGTAAAGCTAACTTTTGTGTGTACCGTTAAAACGGTATGGTGAATTGTTCCAATGCTCTACACCCCACACATAAGAAAGACTTACAAATATTATTAGTATTGGTTAACAGGGAATGAATTTGCAAACTCTTGCCAAATCACACTTTTTTTTTTTTGTGGTTTTGGAACCATTTGCTCTTAGTCCAGCATGCACACATTGAGCGGTGACCAACTGGAACAGAACTGTTTACTATGCACTTCATATCACTGTTGTAGGTCGCTGAGATAGTGAAGAGCTACCTAGCAAAAACAATTCAGGGACATGTGAAAAAAAGCACCCTGAATCATGTTGGATTCAATGTAAAAACCAGCCTGCCATCTTTGAGGAGGCGAGGGTGAGAGACACGTACTGCAGGGATTTACTTTCGCTTCAATTACTGAAGCAAAACAGGGGTTTATGTACAGTAGAATCTCATGTTAGGAACAGAGGTTTTTCATAACTCTGAAATGTTCATAACTGAACAAACTTACACTTGCTGTTTCAAAAGTTTGCATTGACTTGCTACAACTGTGGCACATGACTGTGCATATGCAGAAGAGGAATTCTGATTTCCCTTTATTTTTTTAGCAGTTTATATTTAACATAGCACTGTGTTATGTTCTGTTCCAAATGAGGTTTGTGTTTGACTAGTCAGTTTGTTAACTCTGGTGTTTAACTCTGAGGTTTTATTGTACATTAGCAGCTCTTGCTCCTTCAACTCTTATTGATTTGTGATGGAGCAGAATCAGGTTCAACCAGCTACATTTCACATATACTTCATGGAATATGTTTATTGATTGAGTTATTTATTAAAATTTTAGTCCTTGAACCAGAAAAAAGTTTTAAAAAATTGTATGTAGACCTGAAAATCCAAGAGGAAATGATGTTTGATATACACAGTGTAAAGTTTTGACTATATCTTTCTATCTTGAACTAGTTACTGTCAGGATACAAGATTAAGTGGAGAGTCTTTCACTGTTTAGAATTGTCTTGCTTTTTATTTCCCTTTCTGAAACCTTTAATAGTCAGCACCATACATGGTGTCCACAATATTTTTAAACAGATTCTTTTAATTTTAAAGCTTGAAAAATTGAGCCATTTGCCTCTTTTCTAATATATATGGATTTATTCTAAATCAACATTACTTTCCAACTATTATGGAAAGCTCCTATAAAATTTCATAGGGATTAAATAAGAGGGCTGTAAAGAAATTACCCTATACAATTTATATAACTTCTATAAATTTCTACTGAAAACATATAATTCTCTATTAAAGTCTATAGTCCTCTTCCTCTGGAAGATGACTTATTTTCATTCAGCTCCTCTTTACATTCCATTTGCTGCTTTAGTAGGATTAACAAAGCATCCAAAATATTTTTATGGGGAAGTAATAAATTTATTAAAATATCTCAAACTCTTTATCTTCAAGTTGCAAAAGAGACCTAAGCTCCACAAAGCACTTTCTTTGTATGATAAAGCCTATTTCCTGAGGCTGTCCAAATTTTAGTGTGATAACGAGTCTGGTGCAGAACTTGGTTGCTACCATTTTCTTGTGTCTTGGGGTCTCATTACTACAATAATAAATATCTTATTCTGGCCACATCTATCTAATATGCGTCTATCAGTGGGTGAATTATTTAAGCAAATCCCTTGTGTGCCTGTAACAGTGCCAACATGGAAATATCCATCTTTAATAATTTATAACTAAATAATATTTGGATCTGTGTAGATTTAATAAAGCTGTGGACAATGCTGAACTGCTTTCACTCTTTTATTTCCTTTGAAGGGTTAGGTCTGTTATCAAATCAGCAAAAATCAGTTGGACGAACTCTTGACTTTTTTTTTTTTTAATACAATTTACACGAAACACTTGTTTGGTCTTCAAACGAATACTGTTAATTACCACTGCTGTTAGAATGTGTGCATACTGGGTCAAATTCAACGCCTACTTATGCAGGGATGAGCACTACTGAGCAATAGGATCAGACTACATGCACAGCACTCTTCAGAATTCAAAGGGTTTTGAAGTAGTCTTTGCATTCAGTGCTTGTGTGCAAAAGCCCAGACTCAATAGACTCAATACTTACATTATGTTTCAAGAGTCAACAACTCCAGTTATTTCAGAGAATTTGGACAAGTATTTTCCAAAGCTGGGCCCCTTCTCCAAGAACCTTTGCCACCTTATCTCCTTTAAATTAAGGGGACTATAGCTCAAGTGTTTTGCAGATCACAGCTGCTGCAGTATGGCATATGGATAGCAGTGACCTATCACATATAGTATCTCCAGTAATAAGAAACATCCAGTCTGATTTTTGTTTTGGTCCTTGATTCTGCTACCACTCAATCAACAGCAAAACCGTCATTGAGTTTATTTGTGCAGGCTCAGGCCTAGAGAGATTGAATTTACATTATAATGTATCTTCAGTGTATTATTGTCCTGGCAAATACAACTTGACCACTTAGGTATGTAAATACATATAAATGTTGCAGATGAAATGACTTCCTAAGAGTACGGGGGAGTTTTTAGACTTGGAGAACAGTGCACATGGTCGCAAAGGTTATGCCTGCATACCAAATTAGTCTGGACTAAGCAAGCTTATTCCAGACTAATTTGACCCATGTCTACACTAGACTTTAGCTAGTTCAAACTAAAATATTTTAGTTTGAACTAGCCAAAGCTTAGTTTGAACTAGTTAGTTCAAACAGTAAGTTTGAACTAACTGTTTCGTTCGAACTTGCCGCTTTGGCTAGTTTGAACTAGCACAATGTAGTCATGCTAGTTTGAAGTAAATAAGTTCAAATTAGCGGTTAGTTCAAACTAACTGCAGTTGTTAAGTGCAAACTAACTTTTAGTTTGAATTAGTTACACTTTTTTAGTTCAAAATAAGAAGTTAGTTTGAACTAAAAAAACCCGGTTAGTTTGAACTAACACCAAGCTGCTTAGTTTGGACTAAGCAAGTCCACGCTAAGCAGTTAGAGGCAAACATAGCCAAAGATTTTGAGGCCAGAAGGGACCATCAAGGTGTTCTAGTCTGACTTCCTGCATGTTGCAGGCCACAGCACCTCACGATCTACTCCTGTAATAGACTTTCAGAGTGGGGTTTGTGTCCAAGGCCGTGGCTGGTCACGATACTCTGAACTAGGTACCTCGTGATAATCCTCTGAAGTATGTTGCCTACTGAAGAGAGTCATTACCAATACTACCAAATGGTGAGGGTTTATGGTGCCTTTGTGTGGTGGCTAAAGTTAGTGACAGTGTCATCCAAAGGTGAGTCAGTGGCTGCCTTGCCTAGTAGTTAGTCTTTACTCTCATCCAATGGAAAGTGTCAGTAGATGCCATGCCAATAGCCCTTGGCACTGTTGCCAATGGAGAGAGTCATTCCCTGGGGACAGGGAAGCCTGTTTTCATCCTGCTTCACTAGGTTCCAACTCTGGGCCTTTCAAATAATGGTCCAGATATGTGGCTTAAGGGCAGCCATACCATATTTATGTCTATTATGGATCACTTCCTACTCCTGCTCCTCTGCCTGTGCCACAGGTTTGTCATGGGGTTCCCCCATGGTACTATCTCAGGTCACTCCTTAGAGCAGCTTCCCCTCTCTGCAGCGACTCATCCTCAGCCCCATGCAGAAAGGCCTGTGGTAACTTGACTGAGACCCAGGCCTGGCTGCTTGGAATCTCAGCAGTTTCTCTGCAGGAGGCTGCAGCCATCCTCCTTCTGCTCCATCAGCCTAGACAGAACAGAGCTTCATCTTTTTGAACTCTTCCTCCGCTAGGAGCATGCAGAGTAGAAGCAGAGGGGGTGTGGCTTTCTGCATCCAGAGCACTGCCTTGCTCTGACCTCATCACTCCTCACATAGGCCCATAACCTCTAGGTGAGTTTCTTAAGTCCTTGAATAATATTTTAAAAACTTCAAGTTACACAGAATCCATCATTTACTCTACTATGAACCTGCATGTGACCTGTGCTCCATGCTGCACTGGTCTGTCAGCCTTCCTACAGGGAAAAAGCCTCCCCAACCCCACATACGGCAGTACACTGAGCAAGTGACCAAGATTCAACAGCCAGACACCTGGGAAGGAATTCTTTGTAGTAACTCAGAGCCCTAACCCACCACTGGACACTGGGGATATTTGCTACTAGCATTCTGAGAGAACTTAACAAAGAAATAGCGCAGATTTTAAATAGTTTTTCTCTAAATTTCACATTACTTTATGAATTCATGAAGATTTAGGAATGCACAATGTTTTCTGTTATACATCATCTTCTTTCTCCTTTTCTGTCTAAACTGCCATGGCAGATTTTTTTTTTTTTTTGGAAGTTTAAGAATGGAATTTAAAATTCTTTTAATGCTCGTGTGTATGAAAAAAAATATTGGGATGGCAAAAGCGTTGAAAGGTGCAAGAATCTGAATATCAGAGCAATATCTCTATTCTTCAGGAATATAATGTTTCCTGGTATCTGGCGAGAAGTTTTGTATTTGTGATTTAATAAAAAAAAAATACTTTTTTGGGCACCTAGCATATTTTACTACTCTCAATACAATGACACCTGCTATGAAGTGATATATCGATATCAGATATAAACTGACATTGGGATTTGGACTAGATGACCTCATGAGGTCCCTTCCAACCCTGTGATTCTATATGTCAATATGAAAAATATGCCTATTTTATAATTGCATTTTCTTGTTTTAAATTTTCCCACATTAATGTCTGAAAAACAAACAAACAAAAAAGAGGAAAGTGTGAATTTGATTGTACTTTGGAATCACTGGGACTACTCATGAAAGCAAAGTTATGCATGTGTCTAAATGTTTGCTGGGACAACAATATTGATTCTTCTTCACTGAAATATTTAATAATTTTTAGATCCCGTGAGGGGTTTTTTAGCCATGGCTTTCAGACTTTAATGTAATTTTCATTTTGCTTAAGGATCCATTTTGGAACAAGCTAGAAGGAGATTATTGCAGCATTGGGTCGTTGGGCCCAATTTTTCACTCCCCTGAATATTCTGCTGTAATTTATAAGGGTGCAAAGTGCTTATCAAAATCAACCACTCTGATTTAGTGTCTTTGTTATCACCTATACTGGATCATGCAGTTAAATTAAAATTAGGCGACTGCTAAAATCATGGAAACATTGACAGCTTTTTAAAAAAATTATTAAAATACAATACAACCAAAACTGCTATATCATTTGTTTTTTAAAATGTTCTAAATATAAAGAAAAATATTTTAGGTTTCTACTGCATTTACTGGTATAGAAATATTTGTGCTTTAATACAAAATTTAGGTCCAGTGAGAACTATATCCCTGTCTAAAATTTGTATCAAAGATTTAAAAACACAATGAGTATTTTCTTTTAAAAAATGCACTATTGCATTAGAATTTAAAACTGCCTTTATAAATACTTTGGAAGAGACGATATTTTAAACAGGCAGTTATTAAATTTGTGTATTTTCTTAATTATGACATAAAATTGCATTAAAATGTAATTTGTTCTGGCCAAACACAAGTATTACTGATCTCAACAACTGTTAAACATTTCGTGGCTGCATCCCTGCAGCTGCCTCATGTCTTGATGGCATACATAGGGGAGCAGAAGCAGTGCCATTTCCTGCTCAAGTACCAGGAACATTGCTGCCTCAGGGAAAGTCCCAGGGCACGGGCCCAGGCCCCGCTCCCTGGCCATGATCCAGTGCCTGGGCCCAATTTGGCATCAGGCTCCTGCCACTGCCAGCCTGGCCCTGGATCTCTGGCCGGAGACAGAGGCTGGGAGAGGCGAGCACTGATGCTGGTGGCCAGGCCTCAATCCCCAGCCGGGATGTGGCCAGGAGAGGTGGGTGCTGACCTTGGCACTCAGGGCACTGGTGCCAGGACTTGGAACGTGTGCCCTGTGTGGCAGGTGCCAGTGACACCCCTGTCAAGTCCTAAGAAACTCAGATTTACCTTGAGGGGTTATCACTGACCATACATAAATGGCTTTTTGGGCTACATCTTCCAGAATGAACGATGAGAGAGTCCTTTGGCACCTTAAGCTATGTCTACGCTAGCAAATTAGTCTGGACTAAGCAAGCTTAGTCCGGACTAATTTGAACCCTGTCTACTTTAGCCTTTAGCTAGTTTGAACTAAAAAAAAAAAAATTAGTTCAAACTAATCAAAGGTTAGTTTGAACTAGACAGTTCGGCTGGTTAGTCCAAACTAACTGCTTAGTTCCAACTCATTTGCATTTTTAGTTTGAACTAGCCCAATGGAGACATGCTACTTCAAACTAAATAAGTCTGAAGTAGCGGTCGGTTTGATTTAAACATGTTTTTTTAGTTTCAACTAACTTTTAGTTTGACCTTGCAGCTCTTTTTTTTTTTTTTTTAAGTTTGAACTAAAAAGTTAGTTCAAACTAAAAACCCACAGTTAGTTCGAACTAACTTCAAATGACTTAGTTTGGACTAACCAAGTGTGAACTAAGATTTTAGATGTAGACATAGCCTGAAAGACTAAGAAATTTCTTTCAGGCATAAGCTTTCATGGGCTCCAACCTGCTTTGTCAGATGAATGAAGTGGAAACTACAGTTGAGAGGTATATATACACATGCCAGGATGGAGAAGGGTAAGTGTTAGAAAAGTCAGTTCAGCTAGGGCAGATGGGGTGCATTCACACCTACTGATTAGAGGGAGAGAGTGTGTAAACAGGGACAATTACTTTTGGTAATGTGCTAACCATTCCAAGAACTATCGAAGCTCCTACATGCCACAAGGGACCACAACTGTGATATCCTTCACTCACCCAACTATCCTGTTAATCTATCCAGCTATACATTTAACCCAGCAGAAGAGCCTTTCTTGTCTGGGTAGGGTTACCAGATACCAAGCATGAAAAGGAGGACATTGGAGAACACATGGAGAAAATGTAGTATTAATGTAATAGGCTTCTGTTTTTAACAGGCTCTGGAACACTTCCCTCTAAAAACAGGGTGTTCCGGGGCCTTCCAGCATACTTTAACCCCTGTAAGTAAAAAGGCAGACAAAATCATGTATTTTTAAAATGCCTGCTGGATGGAGGATGTGAAGGTAAAAAGGAGGACATGTCCTCCTTTTGCCTGACATCTGGTAACCCTATGTCTGGGGGGCTCTCCTTCTGCCCCACCATCCCCACACACATGATAACAGTTGTGCAGTAACCTGCTAGCCTACTTTTACCATCTCTGACTCAAGGAATACTTATACCATACCACCGAACAACACACTAACCCACAGATACCTTCCTTCCTCGGCAAAAAGAAGAAGAATCCTGCATGGACTCTGATGGCTGAAACAACAGACTAGACTTTTACAAAGCGTGCTTTTGCTGATGTGCATAAGCTGAGATTGTAGACAAGCAGCATCACTTGCCCCATAACCTCAGTTGTGCAGAATGTAATGCCATTCACAGCCTCAAAAACAACTCTGCCTTTATAATCAAAGAGGCTGGCAAAGGAGATGCTGTAGTCACCATGAATAAGTTGGATTATGAACAGGAAGCTGCCTGACAACTCTCTAAAACCACATTCTAAAAGCCACTACCCTCTGATCCCACTGAGGAATACCAAAAGCAACTACAACATCTGTTTAAGAAACTCCCTGAAGAAGCACAGTAACAAATCTGCATGGACATTCCCCAACAGCCCTAACCAGGGTATTTTATCTACTACGCCAGATCCACAAAACCAGGAATCCTGGATGCTCCATCATCTCGGGCATTGGCACTCTCACAACAGGATTGTCTGGCTATGTGAACTCTGCTCAGGCCCTATGCCACCAGTGCTCCTAACTACCTCTGTGATACCACTGACTTTGTGAAAAAAACTACAGTGCATTGATGATACCAGTGCTGGATTTCCCATTAGGCACTGTAGGTACGGTGCCTAGGGCCTACGAAATTTTTAGGACCTACGAAGGAGGGAAAAAATTTAAAAAGCCAAAAAAATAAGGAAAAATGAAGAAAATCATGTGGTTTAGCATTAGAATAGTTTAAAGTGCATCATGTCAATTGATGTAATTCAACTGGCATTTACCCCTCTTTTTGCACATTTTGGAGTGAAAGTGCCTAGGGCCTACGAACACCAAAATCTGGCCCTGGGTGATCCCCTGGAAAACACCATCCTAGCCACTATGGATGTAGAAGCTCTCTACACAAACATTTCTCACAAAGATGGACTAGAAGTCATCAGGGACAGTTTCTTGGATGATGACATGGCACACCTAGTAACTGAACTTTGTGACTTTGTCTTGTCTTACTTCAGATTTGAGGATGATCTATACCTTCAAGTCAGTGGCATGTATGCCAACATCTTTAAGGCCAACCATGAGCATCGCTTCCTCGAGTCTCATCCTCCATTGCCTCTCCTTTATATACATTACGTGGGTGACATTTTCATCATCTGGACCCAAGGGAAAGAGTCCCTTGAAGAATTTCACCAGAATTTCAACAATTTCCACCCACCATCTGGACCAGTCCACACAAGAAATCCACTTCTTGAACCATACGAATAAGGGATAGATGTTTTAACACCACCCTACTGTATACCGAAAACCAATTGAGTGCAATGCATATCTACATGTCTCCAGCTTCCACCCAGGATACATTACACAATCCATCATCTGTAGCCAAGCCTTAAGGTACAACCAGATCTGCTCTGATTCCTCAGACAGAGACAAACACCTAGAAGATCTGTATCAAGCACTCCTAAAACTACAGTACTAACCTGAGGATATGAAAAAAGCAGATCAACAGAGCCAGATGGGTACCCAGGAGCTACCAACTACAGGACAGACCTGACAAAGAAAACAACAGAACACTACTGGCCACCACCTACACTCCTAGCTAAAATCCCTCCAACACATCATCAAAGATCTAAAAACCTGTCCTAGAAGATGACCCACACTCTCTCAAGACTTGGGAGGCAGGCCAATCCTTATGTACAGATAGCGCCCCCCCCCCCCATCTGAAGCAAATATTCACCAGCAACCAAACACCATATAACAAGAACACTGGTCCAGGAACCTATCCCTGCAACAAACCCCACTGCCAACTCTGCCTGCACATTGACTCGAGTGATACCATCACAGGTCCCAACCACATCAGCCACAAACCATCAGGGGCTCATTCAGCTGCACATCCATTAATGTGGTATATGCCATCATGTGCCAGCAATGCCCTTCCACCATGTACATTGGCTAAACCAGACTGTCCTTGCACAAAAAGATAAATGGACACAAATTGGACATCAAAAATAGCAACATCCATAAATCAGTAGGAGAACACTTCATTCTCCCTGGACACTCAAGAGACTTGAAAGTTGCCATACTTCAACAACAAAAACTTCAAAACCAGACTTCAGCCAGAAACTGCTGGAACTGATTTGCAAACTTGACACAATCAGACTGGGTCCAAGCAGGGACTTGGAATGGTTAGCACATTACCAAAAGTAATTACCCCTGTTCACACATTCTCTTCCTTTAATCAGCTGGTGTGACTGGGCCCCATGTGCCCTAACTGAATTGACTTTGCTAACAATTACCCTTCTCCATACTGGCATGTGTATATATACCTCTTAACTGTAGTTTCCACTTCATGCATCTGACGAAGTGGGTTGGAGCCCACGAAAGCTTACGCCTGAAGAAATTTATTAGTCTTTAAGGTGCCACAGGACTCCCGTTGTTTTTGCTGTACACAGACTAACTATCCCCCTGAAAATCTTCCAGAATAGGTTACATTTGCCGTAAAACCTTTTAGAATCCTTTTTCAGGATCTGAGACAATCTAAGACAGCTCTTCAGATGAAATAAATTGATATAGCTCCAAATCAGTGGAATTATGGCGATTTACACAGTTGAAGGTCTGGATCTTTGGGTTTCCATATTATTTCATTAAGGAGGCCATTGTACAGAGCAAGCAGGCTTGTATGATAGTTGATCTCTATTCAATTTCCACGAGATATTTATTCAATCGATAAACCTATCAGAAACCCATCAAAAGTGAGACCACTTTTAGTCAGACAGTATACCTCTGTGATGTCTAAAGTAAACAAATTACCTTTCCTCAAACATTTGGATATCTGCACAAACCACAGAAAAATATTTCTAGCACTCAGCAGAAAAATGCCACTCATGTGTGGGTGTGTTTGTGTGATAGACTGACCCCTTATAGTATCTGCAGCAATACTACTGGTGTTCAGTTGAAAATCAATTTATTCTCGAAAAAGGGTGTTGCTCATTCAGGCACACAGCCAGCTAAATTGGCACATTTCATATTTTTTTTCTACTCACAAGTCATTATTCACGATACAGTCGTACATAAGTTCTGCTACTCCAGAGGAAGAAAATTTAAGGAATGCTGGTGCATTACAATTTTTCTTTCCTTGTTCTGCAGTCTACGTGCAGGGATTACACACTGTATAGCTTCTCTATACTGACTGTAAGTAGAGGACTGATGGCATGAAATGAAGACACTTCAGATCTGGGCTTGAGTGCAGTGTCTCAGAGCAGTAAGACATGCAGTAAGAAAAGACTTAACTTGACATAAACTTTGAGGGTCAGAATCTATTTCTCTGCATAACCTTTCCAGTTCTGGAACTGGGAATCCACAAAGGCAGAAAAGAGAGACGTCTATCTATCTGTAGTTTTGCTGTTTCTCCTTCAGGACACATGGCATGTTTATTTCCACCAAGTCATCACATTCGTGTTACAGTCACTCATGAGGATTCAGTTGTTGCAAGAGCAACATTTTCTCATTCTTTTCAGTAAACATCCTGTGCATGTTTCTCCTGCTTGGGCTTTGCATTAAATAAAGCAGGAAGTCTTGAAAGCCCTTCTGTGTATTCGCTTGTATGCCCTCAATGGGAAACCAAGACATAAGATACAATTCTCATATACCAGTATATAGCCAAAGATATATTTGCATTCCACTCTGCCGAGCAACCATCCTATCTAAAGAGATTCACCAGTCCTCTTCTGTGCCCTTATCTTAGACTTCCAGGGAACATAGCATTCTTTGCAAAGAACTTAAAAGTATTAGTCCTGTTTATTGATTTCATCTTAGTAAAGTACACCCTGCATCCTGCCTGTTTTCTTTTTCCTTACATCCTATTTCTAAAGGCAGGGTATGAAAATAACTTGTCAGGATTTCTCTGTGAGGGCGCATAACAATCTTTCTTTTTCAGCCAAAAGTATTCTTCACAATCATATCAGGGGTTTCCAAAATGTTGTTTATCTTCTTTACTTGTAGTTTTTTTTTATTGTTTATCTAACATCTAACTGCGTGCATACCGCAAATGTATATCGGGCTAGGGCACACTGGCTTTACAGTGGAAGGACTTAAAAATAGTTCTGACAGAATTTTTAAAAAAAACTCTTTACAACATTTATAAAATAGTTTTTCCATGTAATATGTGGTCTAAAGACTATACATAAGGGTATGGTATAAAGAAATTTACTGAGACTTAAGTCCTTCATGATTTCTTATGGCTTCCCCATTCGAGATTAATACAGCCATTCCAAACTCTTGCAAGTAAAACCTTTATACCACGTCACCATGCATCATCTAGTTTATACATGTCTATTCATATCATATTAGTATATACCACTGAGAAAAGATAACCACAGTGTACATTTGGGATATATGTGGCACAATATTTTAGTAGCATTTTGCCCTTGGGAATCCAAGTTCAAGTATAAACTTGGTCATGAGTAATGGTAATGGAATAGGATCTATTTATTTTCCAATTGTCATTTGTCTGCATCACAGAAAATTCAGGGAGGAGTCAATCTGTAATAAGAAGCAGATTTTCATGGGGAAGTGCAGAAGAAAAATTTACCCTATGCCTGGCTGACTAGTCAATGCTGTTAGTATTTCATCTTCAATAACTTCATTTTTACTCTGTAAAAAGACATTGGGTCAAATTCTGCTTTATTATGCCTGAGTAATCGCACAGAAATTAGTGGAATCACATCAGTTGAATTGCAGAATTTAGAATATTTGAACACATCTATTACCACCTAGTATGCTGTATGTAAAAGGCAGAGATGCTGAAGAATTTACTGCAGAGAGAGATAATTTTGGCTATAAAAGCTCCAATTAGAAAACATTTTTAAATGGGACATATTGTGCACAGACCAATTATTTTTTATTTTTCAACTACAGATTAAACCTCTCCAGCATATTTGCACCTTTTTCAAAACAACTAATAAACTCCAGATACAGCTCAACTTAGTGCTTATCAAACTGTCACGTGTGGTGATGTTTGTTGACTTGCAACAAGAAAATGTTTATCTTCTTGCTACATTCAAAGCAAACAGCAAAAATGAAAGTTCCTGTGAAAAGAAGCTGGCAAATCGCCCACATCCAGAGACTTTGTTTTACTCTATTTTAGTCTTCATTTTTCTGGTTTTCCCTCCATGATTCAGACAGCAGTGTTGTTTTTATTACTCCTAATGTTACAGATTGTTAACCAATAACGACAGCCTAAAATATAAAAAGCATGACAAAAATAAAGTACCCTACAGTAATAGTTCAAAAGTCTAGTGGTAACAATAGGGACACTGAAGTGTTTTAGGTTTTTGCCACAGAATACCAAAGCATCTTCTTTTTCAGTGTAGCATATGTAGAATAGGGAAGCTAATATACCTGTTCTCTGTGCTTTGAATAAACAGCCAATATCAGGCTTCCCAGATGTTAATTTGGCAAATTTCACTTGTACTAAACAATTAAAAAATGGGTGGAAAAATATCTGGAAGCTGCATAATCCTTATTAATGTCCAATCAATGTTGGTACCTTGAGAAGCAAGAAGGCTTTTTTTTTCTTGACCTAACCACAGAAGATGCCACAGCAAGTTATCATGTTTTGTAAGAATTTTTATTGTGTGTTGTCAATATTTTATTTAGCAGCTAGCCCTTTAGGTTTGTTGCGTACATGCTAGTTTGCTTCTGTGAATCATTGTTAGTTTTTCCTTTTTAAAAATGTTATACGACAATAATTGAAAGAATATTAGTGTTATGTACAAACACTACTAAAGAAATTGCTAGATGCAAATTAAGTCTAGTTAAGGTTGATACTCTGGTCTGTTGTCATTCCCCTCTGTGTCTTGTGATCTTCAGTCGCTGTAGTATTTTACCTTCAAAAACAAGACTTTATACTCCAGTCCTTGTTCAAACAGGAACTCCTGGGCCTGCGTACATAGCCCCAGTGGATCTTTTGGTGCACCATTAGGACTCTGTCTAATTGTAGAGACATTGGTTGCATGCTTGATAAGGCGCAAGGATCACTATTGAATTTGTCAGCTCTTTCGTCTTCCCTTCCCACATCCTTACTCCCCATCCCACTGTGCACTGTTTCTTGTCAAACCCTGCTGTGTTATGTCTCTATTAATATCTGATCCTGCTTCTGTTGAAGACAATGTCAAAACTCAATGTTGACTTTAGTGGGAGCAGGATTTGGCACATGGTCATTGGTTCTTGGAGCAAGGATCAGTCTTGGTTACATTTGGGTAAAACACCACTCATACTTAAATTACAGTATAGATATTAACTTCTTTATCTAGGGCATTATCCTGTATAATGCCCTGGTCCCACATCATGTAGTAAAGTGGTTCCCAACCTGTGGTCCACGAGCGTACTGCAGGTGGTCCATGGGTGTGGGGGGTGAGATAATTATGACAGGTAAACGTATTGCAGGTAAATGTACTGTGATGAGTATAATATGTTTTGAGAGTGAGTGAAATAAACTGTTAGAAATAACTGTGTTTTTAATACCCCTTGAGATACAAGTTTGACTCCTGTCAGCCATAAGCTATGTTAAAAACGTTTAAAATGGTTTGTTTATATCATGGTCCACAAAAGCTTTTGATGACGATGTAGTGGTCCACATAAAGGGAAAGTTTGGAAACTGCTGATGAAGTGCATGGGAAGACTAGCGTGACTCACTGGCTCCATGTACGCTTAGAGTTTGCCTGTACATTGCATAACAGGATAATGGCCATACTCTGAAATACATGAGGTATATTTTAGGGAGGAGTTAAGAATAAGAGAACTTTAAACACCTGTGCAGTTGATCCACTTTGGCATGGAGCTCCTCTACTTTTCATGGATCTTGGAGCCTAATGATTGGCTATTATCAACAAGAATTTGGGGAAGTTATATTTCAAAAGGAAGATTGAACTTCAGAGTAATAATCAGTTTTACAACTTTACAGAGAGGTGTTAAACAGTGAGAGCCAAGTCCTCCATTTTTCGCACATCCTGAATAGAATCTTTGAGCAAGGGGCCATCCAAGGAAAAGGAATACACCTCCACACCGCCCATCCATTCTTTGCAGTTACAGCCACAGACTTAGAATAGCACTAACCTCATTAATGTTTGCACCTGATCCACAAACATGGGGGCAATCTGTAAAGGAACAGATTCACCACACTGCTGTCACTCCTATGCACCGTTATCCCAAAACTCCTCTGCAGCTCATTATGACATCCCACAGATTTGGATTTTGGAATGCAGGGTATTTGCACCCCTTGCCAGATTCCCAGCCTCCCCCAGGCTCTGTGTAGTGGAAAACAAATGTGTTCTTCTCTTGAAAGAACCTCAGTCCTCATAGATGAAGGAGGAGGATTTGCACCTTCATAAATCTGATACATTAGTTTGCCCACTAGTAAAGCCAAGCATGAGCCTAGTAAAAGAGAAAACAATGAAGACACTTTGCTATATTTGCATAAATGTTCAAAAAGCAGGACTATATTGTATGTTGACAAACAGCATATACAATTTTGAATTTTATAGCCAAACTGTAATTAATATAAAAACACTAGAGAATTAATTGAAGAAACCAACCTGAAAAAGTAATCGTCATGCAAAGCTTTTTATTACTATCTTTATAGCCTAGAAAGGTAATATATGTTTTCAAAATTAATTACAGAAGCAGGTAGATACGGGGATCTACATTGTTTTGTAATCTTATAGATAACTACCTAAATATTGTGGGAGAGCATGATGTGTTAGGGATGACCAGTGAATAGCAGAAAGATAAGAGAAATTTAGAAAATTCAGCTGAGCTTTCTTCATGACAGCCTCTACAATTATCTTACCCTTTAAAACATTTTCTGAAAACAACAGCATAATTTCTAAGATGGCTGCCTGGAATATGTCAGAAGTAGGTGCCATTACTGTAATCGTGTTAAGTCTTCAGATTTGTATACTATTTGATGCAACACTTAGAATAGTTGGTAGAGTAACACAATTCAATGAGGTAGCAAATTCATGTAAATTTGTAAATATATTGTAAAATGTAGTCTTAAAAGCCTGTATAGAGCATCTGTGCTCACTTAGCACAAATATTCACGTAAAGTATTTGTAACACCTTTTAAAACAAGGTATTTTCAAAAACTGTTATGCAGTCTAAATGGATCCCATAGTTACAGCATAAACTTCAGTCCTCTTTTTTTGTCACTGCTCTATTATTATTACTATTCTTTCTTTAGATGTGTAAAATTAATTGGTGGTTCCTCTTAAGATCAATATCACTGCAGTTACACTAACAAGCCCTTGACTGATTGATTGCAACATTGCAGTGCAGGTACAAAAATTTAAAATATACCAAAGACCACACAACATTAATCCAAAAATACCTAATAGACCATCCCATTTCATTTGGAGATAACTAAATTCTAAGCCTCTTACAACTTCATAGATGATCAATGCCCACAGAAACAAATGGAAGAACAGTACAGAGCACAAGTACGAGGTGCTCCACTCTAACCTGCCAGTTTAGCCTGGTGGTGAGAAAGGCATGAATAACTGTGGCAAAATCCACAAATATAGTAAAATCTTACAATTTGTAGTTCCCTCCTGCTTGGCACACACCCAGTGGGGACTGGTGTTCGTTCCAAATGAGCAGTCCCTTTGTAGCAATGAAGTACTGAATCTGTCTTTGAATAGAAGGGAAGCATTGTCTATGGCAACTGGCCTCCACTGATGGTTTCTTATCAGATCAGGCAGGTTCATGGCAAGGAAAATGGGATTATGCTTAAGGGGTTACGACCAAACTAAATGTGAATGAAAGGAGCTCAGCTAGCAGGCCAACATTCATCTGCACTCAAGTAGCCAGTAGAATTTTCCCACTTGCACAATTCAAACAGTGGTGTTATCAGGCAGGAGGGCTATCAGGAAATTGCAGCTGAGAGTTGGTCTAAAATTTTCAGTATTAGTGCAACTGAGGTCTTTGAAAGAAATTACACTTGGGTTTTAGACTTCTGGGAACTGTTTGTTAACTGGATAATTTGGGCGGGAGAAGAGATGAACAGAACAGCTCCAAGAAAATATTATTGTTAAGGGCAGTCCACATGAAGATCCTCCCTAAAACTATTTTGTTGGGTGAGAGGAAGTCTCCATCTGCCTGGTATAGTGGATGTAGTGAAATTGCTTGCAAGTTATGGTCAAAAGAAAGGGTTTTGAACTGTTGTGTAATTGGGCCCAGTTTTGTTCTAGAGTTAAACCTTGAATCCAGATCTGTTGGAATTTCAGACATTCAGGCCTAGAGATCTCTAAATGTATTTACATGCCTAATCCCATCTGGGCCTCAGTTTCTAATTCCTGGATTTGAATCTAGCCCTATAGTTTTGGTTTGCAGGTTGGATCTAAAACCAGAAGGGAGTTTACTTTCCTCTTTGGGTTCAGATGCAGACCAAAATCTTCTAGAGCAGAACTAGAATTCTTGTGAGATTTTTGTACAACTTAGAAGAAATATATCATGAAAGCCGGCGATTTTACCAGACTTCTCAAGATTTTAGTGATCTCAAATCAGAATTTCTACAACAGATTCAACCTCTGACCTGAACCACAGCCTGAACCCATTCTAGATGTGGTCACTGCCTCTTCTACTATTTCAAGCCTATAATCTATTTTGGTAGTTATACTATGATCATAATTGTGGGATCTGAAAACCACTGTTGAATACTAATAAAGCTTTAGCCTTCTGTTCTCAGAAGAATGTGATATACAAGTTTGGCATTGGAAGGGGAGAAGAAAGGACAAGAAGCTGCTGCTTGTCACTTATATGAATCTCATTTAAAAAAATCAACAAAATAGAAAACATTAATAAATCACATTTGGTAAGGATTTCAAGGATCCATTAAAGTGTGTTTGATAACATTAAAACAAATAAGGAGCCTGGCGGCACTTTTAAAGACTAACAAATGTATTTATTGCATGAGCTTTCATGGGAGAGAATCCCACTTCATCAGACCCTTCAAGATGGGGAACTTACAATTAAAAGTGCCACCAGACTCCTTACTTGTTTTGCTGGCCTAGATTAAGACAGCTACCACTTTGGAATTTGATAATATTATTTACTACTGTCCACTTACTAAATAAGGTTATCAAGATAAGTAACAAGTATTTCATTGGTGTTTTGTCCCTAGGAAAGTACAGTAAGCAATTAACAAGTTATTCTGAATAATATAATTTGATAACATTATTTAAATTTTAATTAGTACATTGTCTGCAATACATTATTAGTCTAAGAGGTGACGCCCTCTTCATAAAGTTTGATTCTGAAATGCGCATTTCTTTGAAATTCTTAAGATATTTACAGTGACCCATATTTCCTTAACTCACATGCAGAGCTGCATCCAGCTATAATTAAAGTAATCAGTGCACCTATTGATAACGTCTGTTTGCAGTGGTTTGTAACATGACAAAAAATCCAGATTCTTGGCAGTAAAGGTATAGGCCTAGTAATAAATTTGTTTCTGTACATTAAAATATGAGGAAACGAATATATAAACAACAACAACAACAACAAAAAAAAGCTTTAAACATATGTAGTGTCATTTAAAGTTCTGAGTGAAAAACAAATATAGGAAGTCGGGGCAGTTTGTGATGAGCGAGGGATTGACCCTTCATTAATGGATATTTCTTGATTTTTTTGTTACAACTTTGTTTTCCTAATTCAATAATGGCTTCAGTTAAAGAAAAAAAATCCAATTTTGCAGGCTCCTGGTACACAGAACCTATGCAGCTGCCCTTGCATATGACCATATTCTCAGTGGTTTAAGTATAATTTGAGGAGCCCTGGAACCTTCCTAATCTCTAGGCCCCTTTCATGTATTGTCCGGGCCCCTTCTTGCATGTGTGGGCCCAATTTTACTAGATTTTGGAATCTGGGCCCCAGAACTCTGGCCCATCAGGTGTGTGGGCCAGTTCTGGCTTACTTTAACACCTGCATATTCTGGTCACCTGAGCAGAACACCAAGGCAGCCTTTCTATAGGCCAGGTCTTGACAAAACTATTTTCTGGACACCATGGTGAACAGTTTCAGTTGCCTGTCACCTAACTCCACTTTAGAAATGTAATAGAGGATTGCCCTCTGGCAACCAAAAGTAACATTGCTGTCACCTGGCTGTAAGCCAATTTTGTTCACCCCTGCTGTAGACATATTTACAACTTGTGGGCTATGATAGTGTCCACTGCCATCCTACATGAGAATTTGCCTACTGGATCTCTTGAGGTGCTTGCTACTGGCCATGCCATCATTTTCAACTTCCTAACTCATTCTGCTACAGCATGCAGCTACAAGGCAAATAGAAAATCTAGAGTACTTCAGCACAAACATTTTGCAGTCTGTCCTCCAACTCCTTCTGCACCACTTTTCACTTCAGTAAGTGAAAGAGTGGACCCATTTAATCTATACTCCTGAAGACACGTAAAATACATTAATTTTTATAACACATGAGTCAAGTGTTACATTGGCAACAACTTTTTAAATATCCAGACAGATAGGTGTGGATCCTGAGTAAGTTCTCATAATGGACAAGGTCAGTAATGCCTCTTGCAAAACACGTCATAATTGTATTTGATTTTATTTATCATTTCAATTTTGTACGTGATCTGTGTTTCTTCTTTGTTTATCTATATGTGACGTAAAAATCTTTGTATATGAGAGGCATATAATTTTTAATTCTTCTTGTGTTTTGTAAAAAAAAACATGTTTTTCTCATTCCTTATGCAAATAATAAGCACCTGATAATTCTTCCACAGTAGAAATCCTCAATGAAAATTTTCTCCTGCAGGCTACAGATCAGCAGAACTTTATCAAATTTCAGGTGCAAGTTTTGCACAGGAGTTCTAGAATCCTTATTTGGGGCAAACTCAGACCCTAATGCTTGTGACTTGCTAACAAGACAAGAAATTAAAAATTCAGTTTAGTATCCCATGCCTTTTAAGTCTTGCTTATGTGATGTAAAATGTAGCAAAAGAGACTATCAGATCTGACAGGGCTCAAATGCATCCACCCTCCTGCCCCACAAAAAGTCAACTTTCCTTTAAGAATACGAGTTCCACTGAGGTAGCCATGATAGTGTAGTTTAGCAAAACAAACAAGGAGTCTGGTGGCACTTTGAAAGATTAACAAATTTATTTATCACATCAGCTTTTGTGGGAGAAAATCCCACTTCATCAGAAGCTTGAAGATGGAGAAGTACAGATCAATGGGAGGAAAATAAACGTAGGGGAAGTGTAAGTCATAGAACCAGGCCAGACAGGTACAGCAAATCAGTGCAGTTGGTCAGTTTCAAAAAGTGAACAATTACATATAGGAGAGAGGTGAGGGGAAAAGGGAAAGCAAAATTACCTGTTGTAATGGGGGGGGAAAAAAAAAACATAGTTGTTGTTTAACCCTAAGCTGACAGTGTCAAATCTGGATATGAATCCCAATTCTGCCACTTCTCTTTGAAGCTTTGATTTGTTACCCTTTTAGAATAGAATCAAATCATAGGGTTGAAAGGGACCTCATGAGATCACTGAGTCTAACACCCTGGGGCTTGAACCCAGGACCTTCTTCATACTAAGCACGGGTGCTAGTCAGTACACTATTTACTTTTGCCTAAGTATGGCAATTAACAGATGATAGATAGAGTGATCAGGAAGACTGATGTATTCCCCAATTTGTTTTTTAATGCTGTTATTTCTAAATGTCAGATTTGTGTCCTTTTTCTCTTTTGTGCAAGAACTGTCCTATTTGTCCAGTGTATAGGGGAGGGGGCATGACTGGGGGCTTGATTAGGTCCAGTGATGGTGTCCGATCACTCAGTCTCTCAGACTTTGGGCGGCAGGCCTCTCCTGACTTACAGACAGGCCTCCAGCCTTAAACAGATACTCACTAGCAACTATGGACTTAACAAGAGAAATATTAAAGCAGACACATGCATATCCCAGCAACAACCCGCCTTGTCAACTTTGCCCACATATCTGCACACAAGACACCACTGCAGGATCTAATCAAGCCGGCTCCTCCATCAAGGACTCATTTATCTGCTCATCCACCAATGTGATTTATGCCATCATAAGCCAGACATGCCTCCCCCCCATACATTAGACAACAGGACACCCTTTGTGCAAAAGAATAAATAGATACAAATTTGATGTCAGAAATAACGTATACAGATTTAACACCATTAACTTAGAGTTAAATAAAGACTACATTTTTTTCCCTCATTACCCCAGGTAATTTTGCTTTCCTTTCTCCCTCACCTCCCTCCTATATGCTGTTGTTCACTACTTGAATCTAAATTGCACTGATTTTCTGCAACAGTCTGACCTGATTCTAGGACTTATACTTCCCTGCATTTATTTTCCTCCCATTGATCTGTACTTCTCTATCTTCAAGCATCTGACAAAGTGGGATTTTCTCCCACAAAAGCTCATGTGATAAATAAATGGTGGTCTTTAGAAGTGCCACTAGACTCCTTGTTTGTTTTTCTTAAGAATATGTCCCTAATGTGGAAAGTGTCGATTGTTTCAAAGTCATTTAGCTGTTTAAAATACACAGCACATATTGCACACTGGACTCAGAGTTGCTCTCATTTTCTAATGCATATGATTCAGTGGTGGAAAATTTGGGTAAACAACCACATGTACTTGTATGACAGGTGATTTGCATCAGACCTTATATATTCCCTGATAAAAGATTTTCATTTTCACTCATTTTTTTTTATCTCCTTGATGGGAGTTTCATATGATAAATAGAACATTAATTATTTATAAGGTGCATTTAAAAAAAAAAGACTTTCTAAAATCTTTAATATAAGTCTACAGTATGATACACGTCAAAGTAGATCAGTTTTAATGCATAAAACCGTTACAATGTTCTTTAGATATTATTGTGACTAACATGATCCCAAAAAAACCCCAAAACCAAATAATTAAATCCCAGTGCAGTTATGCTATTGCTTACCACAGCAAAAACATACAGACCTATATGAACTTGAAGACTCCTGATCTTTAATAACATAGGACTTTCCAACAGTGTGTGAACTCCAGGGGCATTGGTGGCTGGGGGAGGGAACCAGGGCACGGGCTCAGGCCCTGCCCCCAGCCTGCAGGCCCCACCCCCCTGGCCAGGGACAGGGCCAGGCGCTGCTGCGCCACCATGGGCAGCCAGGCCCGCATCCCCAGCAGCGGATGGGGCCGCCGCGACTGCCGGCAGCCAAGCCCCGGATCCTCAGCGGGAGATGGGGCTGCCGCGGGCAGCCAAGCCCTGCATCCCTGGCGGGGGATGGGGCTGCATGGCCGCTGGCGGCTGGGCCCCAGATCTCCGGTCCAATTGGGCCGGAGATCTGGGGCTCTGGCACTGGGGTTCGGGGCATGTGCCCTGGAGTGCCCAGTGCCAGCAACGCCCCTGGTGACCTCACATACCTTTCAGTATATTCACAATTTGATGTAGGATCTTTATCCTATTCACAATTTGAGGTAAGGTCATTAGCCAAGCATTCTACTTGGCAGCAGCAGTACTTCTTGTGTACACTCTAAATCACTGAAACTTTAATAACATTAACAAGCTAATTAAAGATCTAACACTTGGTAAATAATCGTCAATTTTAAACTCTGATGAGCCTTAAGGCTCATCCCCCTAGTCATGTCTGCAGTTCCTATCACAATGCCTATAGCACTCTCATCTGCCCTGTGGTTTGAACTCTCTAGTAGAGGCCTGGGAATAGGGTTTGTGTGTGAATTTTCCGATGTTCCCTCTAACTACTCGTAGACTGTGCATGCAAACCATTTCTTTGTGTGTGCAAACACGTTTCTTTGTGAGCACCAATATTAGCACTATTGAATTTTTTTGTGCGCTCTTTATTTTGTTGTGTGTGCAGGCTTCATGACCTGTGTGCACATGCACACGCGCACAGCTTAGAGGGAATAGTGTAAGTGACTTCACTTTTTGGTGGCCATTTCCTTATCTATAAAACACTTAATATATAATAATACTTCCCTCTCACATCTGGCCAGAAAATTTTCTTTGAAGTGAAATTTTACAGCAAAGCTGGAAAAAAAAATCATTAACAATTTCTGCTCTCTGACCAGCTCTTCTTTGCATCACAGGAATGTTATTATGGTTAATTAATAGTTTTAAAGTTCTTTAACACCCTCAGATGATGTGGGGGTTAAATACGTCCTCGTCTAGTGTCCAAATAAAGGAATACATTTACTGCTAACCATTTACTGGTGCCCTAATGGACACAGTGGCTTAATTCTATTCCACTAGAGTTTCCCCAGTCAAGCTGATGATATACTGTGCTGTAACAGCCAGACAAATTTAGATAAATTTAGATTTTTAGGAACAGCCTGGCTATGTCTTCAAAGAAACATGTAAAGATGCAGGCTTTCAGAAATCTCTCCCTTCTAGCAGGTTTGGTAGCCTGTAGACTAAGGGATAAGGTCTCCAAAGTGTGTAGATGCAGAGGATTCACACAAACAGGCAGATGCAGCGTCCACCCAGCATGAATAACTGCAGTGGCTCTGTTTTACCTCCTTCCCCTGAAGCATAGCTCCAGCAACAGCCCCTCAGTGCTGTCTTGTAAAAATTTCATCTGCAGGATAAGGTGGGAAAAGAAGCACCACACAGATATATTGCCTTTCCTCAGCTCCTGCCAAAGCCCAGCAGAGGTTATAACCAATAGCGCCCCACATAAGTTGGACTCGATGATCTCATGACGTCCCTTCTAGCCCTATGATTTGATTTGATTTGATTTGAAGACAATGTCATGGAGGTAGCACCCTATTTTACATGATTAGTGAGTGTTCTGCTCATGCAGAGTCCCCCTTGCATGGAACAGGTGATGATCTGAGATGTAATTCCAAGAGTTTAGCCCTTAATTTCTTTGCTGATTTTACAATTGTGTGAGGCCCTTGGTTTTAATTTCACAATTGATTTTGATGGGTTTAATTAAGGAACCACAGTGGGTACGTCCATTTGTTGCATAAACTGCTTCAAGCGTACTCTTATCAGCAACAGATTAAAGCTCTTTGTGAGTGGGATCAAATATAGCAAAGTAATTCAGTAGCGGGCATCCTAAATTACTGCAAAATATCTGTGTCCTCGAGTTAATGATTCTAGCGTCATGCAATATGAGTTCTCATTTTAAACAAAGGTGAAATTAGCTTTATCAGACAAGTCAAACTTATTTTTAAACTTCATTCTTATGGTGAAATTTCTTTCTTTTCCTAAGTATCATGTAGATATCAGCATGTCCCTTGGATTGATGATTTATGACTTATGACATCTGTTTATCAGCAGGTGGTTGCACATCTTGCTATTTATATTTTAAGTATCAGTAAACACAACTAAAAATAAAAATAAAAAACAAAACAGTGGTTTTTAAAGTGATTTTGCAGTATAGGTGCACTTATAAACTAAGTCTTCAAGTAGTTCACACCAGGACCAGCAACACAGAAGAATACTGCAAGAGTAATAAGGATTTTTAGGGGCATTATGATAGTGTAATGCAAACACATCTGCCCCCAAAAGTCCCTCATTTTCCCTGCTGTGAAGAGCCATGCAGGAAGTGGTGAATGCAGGAGCAGCAAGAGTGAGTGAAACTAAAAGGAAAAAATTTTGAAAGTTAGAATAAATATTTTTCCAACAACACATTCAAGCTTTCATAGTGTCTTGTTAGCCCAATCTGTAGGAAACTGATATGTGTAACTTTCTAATTTGCCAAACATTTCTTAATGGCTCAGATACATTCAGCAGATCTGTACATTCACAAAAGTGGCTTCTAAATCAGGACACTAGAACTAGTAACAGCTGGAGAAGTAAAACTACACTATGTACAGAGCAGACACCTGGTTATTATTTCACTTATAACAAAGGTACAAAATAAAACAGAATGGTCCCCAATAACAGCAAATTAGCTACTGGTACTCTAACCTTTAAGGGTAAACATATCTTGATAGTGGAATAGATAAACTAAACAGGGCAAATAAATAGTATCTTGTATGTATATAATACTTGTTTATTCTAAGGGATGTAGAAGCATTTTACAACTACAGTATATATATCTCCCAATGTCTCCCCCAATTCTCTGACATCTGGGCTGCTCTCCATTCTGTAGCTACCAGAAACTATTCAAAAAGGCTGCTTAGTATGTGCTGGCCACACCCCCTGCTCTCGCTTTCCACATGTGTTTTGCATTGCAGCAGTGGTCAGTTTGCAGTTTATCTAGCTCCCATCCTTCAGAGTTGCATTTTAACTCTCTATTGTGCTTGGGCAGTGACTGGCAGTTTCTTTTTTCTTAGCCTCCTTTCTTGCTCCCTCTGCTGTAGTAACTTTCTGCTAACTACTTCCCCCCTTCTCAGCCATAGCACAGCCACTGTAAAAGTACTGGACAAATCTGAATGGTGCTCTATCTGCTTGACAGATGGTGAGTTGTGTGTAGCCAGCTCCCAGCCCGTCATCCACCCTATTCCATTAGGACATGAGGACTATGAGCCAGTTCAGCTTCTGGCTACTCATCCCTCCTCCAAAGAGGGAAAAAGCAACAAGGAGACCCAGTACAGAGCTGGGAGAGACTCTAAGAACAAGGAGGACCTCACTCAGCCAGCCCCAGGGGTAAGTCCCAGAGTAACCCTGGATTGTAAAGGCAAGAAGCTTGCAGGGCTGCAGGTTCCCCCCAGCCCCAATTCTTAAAGTAAGTCCTGAGTGTTTGGGGAATGAAGCAAACTTCTTCCTTCCCAATTTGAGCTGGAGGGCTCTAGCAGCAACCCCCCTCCCCCAAACCTCAACCCCCTCAAAAAAAGTCCACATCAAGCCCAAAGCTGGACACCAGTGCCCACAAAGGGTACTAAGCGGATCCAAAATAAGCAAGAGAGGGTGCAAAAAGCAGAAAATTTACCAGGTACTTATCTTATCTCTTCTCCTGTTTCTGCCCCTGGTCCACAGGGGAAGGGACATTTCTGACTCTGAATCCAAGCAGGGAAAAGCAAAACAAAGTTTTTTTTGCCCCTGAGAAGTTTGAGGTCATATTCCAAAAGGTTTTGTCCATAATAGATTCAAGAGGGCAAGATTCAGAGACAATTTCACTGCCCAAAATCCTCCCTTGATCACAACTCCCCTCCACTCCTTGTTTGAGGATATGATCAGGGAAGAGTGAGACAGGCCTAATTAAGGCCAAACAAACTGATTTCAGGTTCTATGAGCTAGAAGAGCCAAAGAACTCTACTACCAAGTTCCGAAACATTTTATGGATACAAGGGCCAGAAAAAAGCGTTGTGATCAGCTAGTCTGACACCTCCATATAACACAGGCCATAGAACTTCCCCAAAATTAATTCCTAGAGCATATCTTTAAGAAAAACATCCAATCTTGATTTTATAACTGTCAGTGATAGGGAATCTGATAAATCGTTCCAGTGGTTCATTAGTCTCACATTTAAAAATGTATACCCTCCAATCTGAATTTGTCTAGCTTCAACTTCAGTCATTGAATCATGTTGTATCTTTTTGTGCTAGATTGAAGAGCCCTTATTATATATTTGTACCCCTTGTAGATACAACAGATTGTAATCAAATGAGCTCTTAACCTTCATTTTTTTGAGCTAAATAGATTGAGCGCTTTGCATTTAACATTATAAAGCAGGTTATCTAGTCCTTTAAGCATTCTTGTGGCTCTTCTCTGAATCTTTCCAATTTTTCAACAGTCTTGATTGATGCTGCTGTAACATCTCTAGTGGATGACATGGTTATCCCATCAGAAGGGTAATTCTTCCTAAAGGACCCAACAGGTAAAAAGAGAGGATTTTTGAGACTTCCTCAGCCACTCTGAAGGTCACTTGCTGCTACTTGCTTTACAAGAGTATCCCTCTCCTGATTGGAAGATCTAAGGTGCCTGAAGTACAGAGATCACCCTGACTTGAGCTCCATACTCAAGAAAATTTGTTTTGCAACAGCATTTTCAGCTGATTTCTTTATGGACACAGTCAAACTTTTAGCCAAGGCCATGGCATCCAGTTCAGTGGCCAGTTGAACATGATAGTGGCAGAAAATACTGCAAAATTCAAACCTTCCCATCTTCACTGAGTACTCCCAGTTGTTTTTCATCGTCACAGATGTATCAATGAAAGGACAAAAGATTCTCTTAGGGCAAGTCCTGGAACTAAGGTTCAGGCAGAAAGCCCAGAGATGGTTCTGCAACATGTCAAATCACTTGTCAACAATGAGCAATTGTGCACCTGCCCCAAACTGAATCAAGGAGGTAGAATTTCCAGTTCACAGAGGTGCGGAATGCACAGCACAGACAAGTGGGTAATGGAGGTAATTAGACTCCCTCTAGATAGTCTTCGCCTCATCTTTTCTCTGTCCAATCTGTCATCTCCAGTGATCCCATAAAGTGTGATCTGGTAGTGAATGAAATTTTTCATCTTCCTGTTATATGACTCATAGATGTAAGGTCAGAAGGGATCAATATGATAATTTAGTCTGACTGCCTGCACAATGAAGGCCACAGAATCTCACCCACCCTCTCCTGCAATAAACCTCTAACCCAGGCGTGGCCAAACTGTGGATTAGTAGCCGCATGTGGCTCTTGAATGAAAAAGTGTGGCTTGCGGAAGAGCGTCAGCAAATCAATTTAGCAGGTAAAAGTATATGGCTATACGCATCAGTGCGGCTCTTGAAGGTTTAATAATCAACTTGTGTTGCTCTTGAGTTCCATAGTTATTAAAATCCTCAAGTCATGGTTTAAAGACTTTACGGTATAGAAAATCCATAAGCAGATGAGCTGTGTTCCATGCTACAGAGAAAGGTGAAAAACCCCCAGAGCCATTGGCAATCTGGTTTGAGGGAACACTCCTCACTCCAAATATGGTGATCAGCTAAACCCTGATCATGTGGGCAAGACTCACCAGTCTGACAGTCAACTAAGAATTCTCAATAGTAGCTTAGTACACAGCCCATCAAACATCAAGCCATAGCACATGGCAGCATGACTCAGATGCTGGAGTTTGTGCAGACTCATGGCTTTATCATCAACGTCAAAAAAATTTCCTGATTTTCCTCATGAGGAATATCTCACCTGGAAGTGGCCATAAACACCTCAATGGCAAAAAACTACCCATCACTCAAGAGTTCCAGAAGATCAAGGAGTTCATTGCTTTGCTATGCAGTTGCAGGAGGCCTGCCGTAGGGCAGTGTCTTCAGCTTCTGGACCTCTTGGTATTCTGTGTAGGGACCATTCCAAGGGCAAAATCTTTGGGGTTTTCAAACCTTCTTCCTAAGTGTGGGACTGCTCCCTGAAGACACAATCATAGTTGGATATATAAAAAAATGAGAGACAAGGAGCTGTGGGTTGCATACAGAAGTGATTGACATAATGGAACAGGCAGAGAAATCTCTCCTTTCTATCAAAGCAATTCACATAAAAGGGGACTTTAAAGGGGGTGCAAGGTCAACAACTTAGAGTGCTGCTTAAATCAGGAGGTCTTTAGGCTTTCAGTCTCCATTGTTTATGCATTGTTTTCAGCCAACTTGTTTATGAATTGCATGAATGTAAAAAACCAAAATACTTCATAGAGGAAGCAGATCCCAAGTCAGGAGGAGAACAGATGCTTTGTTCCACAGATGGCTGCAGGGCCAAAGATACACATTCTCCCCTTCCCACTTCTAGGGAAAGTGGTCCAAAAGATCAAATGGTGACAGTAATTATGACAGCTCTGGTTTTCTGAGCTGATAGAGCTGAAATTGGAGCCTCCACCATGGCTACCGCAGAGACTTTCCCAAGATCCCTTTTTTTATGGATTCAGCTAACAGTCTGGCTATTGCCAGGGAAATGTTAGGAGTGCTGGATCTGTCTTCCACAGTGATTGAGATCTTCTTGTCATCCAAGAAAACCTCTGTGTTGAAAGTATACTCTTTCACAGGGTCCAGGCTCAGCATTTGATGCCAGCAGCATAGCAACAACATGGTATGTATATAGAACATAGAGATCTGGGAATTCCTGCCATTTTGGACTTCCTCCAAGACATGGATAAAGGTCTTCAGCTCAGCACCATAGCTCACCAGATATCTGTTCTTAATAGTGTTTGTTCTCTTTGCAGGATCCACAGCTTTCTTCACAAAGAACTCCATGTATCCAAGTTTCTCTGAGCAGTCAGGCCAATTTCCTGAAATTGGGACATTACTGAAACTAACGCCACCCCTTTGAACCTCTGACTTCAGTACTAGCATTCCTCCTGTCCACCCAAACCTGTTTTCTGGTTTCCATTTTGTTTGCTGGGTCTCAGAGTTGGTAGCTTTATTTTTGCAGGTAACTTACTGTGTGTTCCATGAAAATAAAGTGGTGTAGAGACCTCTGTAATTCTCTCTCAAGAGAACTTAAACGCACAGGATCCATGAGGCAGTCAGGTTCCCTGTTCATATCTTTCCACAAAAAATGCCAAGAATTCAGAGTTTCCAAATAATCTATGTATTGTGGAGGCCTAGAAGGCATCAAAAGCCCCTGTTCTGTAAGAAATCCAGACAAGATCCCAGGCAACCTCATGGGAAGAACAAATGAGTGCATCTGAGTATCTGAATCATCATCTAACACCTTTATCAAACACCATGAAGCAGACTTTCTGTCATCTGCAGAGTCCTCTGGCAGGAAGGTTCTGCAGTTGGTGACCTAGAAATAACATTGCCCACAGAGCAATTCTGAATGGGATAAGTACCCTTTTTCTTTCTCTAACCCTCACCACTTCTGTTCACTGCTTGCTGTTTCCTAGAAGTAGCAAAATTGTGGCCTGGGAAGTGATAAACCTAGTTTTCAGAATAGAAAACTTCTTACACAATAAATTTCCACCGTGTTAGCAGCTAACAACTCTAACAACTTTAGGTGCCATGGACGAGGTGTGAGCCCAAGGTCATCTATTTAATTGGATCATTACCATGTAGGCCATCTGCCTATCGCATCAGGCTACCTCTGGAGTTCTTTGTTAACAAGACATTTTTCTACAAGTTTTACACACCTTCGGGATGACTTATCAGGTAGTAAACAGAAAAACTGCCAGGAGCTTCAAAGTGAGAGGGACCAGCCCAGACATAGCAGACTTGTGGGAGACACTGTTAGCAGAAAGGAAATCACTGGGTAAGAAATTTTCTACATGTATGAAAGGTTACTGTGATAAATGGATAGAGAATAAAGTTTTTTTAGAAAACCTGATTTATTTTCATATTTATTAATCTCACAAAAAAACAGGTATTACTTTTGATGTGGTTAGTGTTGCATATTAAATTGATATGTCAAATACAAAAGTAAAATTATGAAACAGTCCATTAAAAATACTACATGATAGGCAGATTCTTCTCTGGCTTATTGTGCAATAGTCTATAAAGTATAATAATTTTGCTGAATATGATTATTATCAATTCCTTCATTTCTTACTAAACATAGGTTACTGTACAGTACACTTGCTTTTTGTTTATTCCTATTTTAAAGCATAATGCATTACAGATCAGCCCAATCCTGCTCTCAGATGCATGTATTTTTACTGAGATCTCACACCAATTTTATGCTGGTGTAATTCCATTGATTTGAGTGTAGTTGCTTCTGATTTACATCAGCATAAATGCAATCAGTGTGTGACACACAGGCTTCTCCAGGATTTGCACCATCTATCTGAGAATGATAGTAGGCACAGTGATTATGTTACAAGAGTTTTGGATAGAGGAGTTTAGTTATTAGAGAAAGAGAGGTTTCATAAAACTAATAACAAAAAGCAGCACCCCACTAGCAACTCAAAATATTATGCAAAATGTTCAAGTAATGCAGCCAATTCAAATAATAAAAGTAAATATAAATAAAAATACATCACCAGTAAAACTAGCACTTGCAATACTTCTTTCATTTGGCTTCTGTGACCCTTGTGGGCCTACAATAAAACCTGCCAAAGAGTTTTTATTCTCCTGGGTTAAGGCTACTTAAATCTTGCCTTAAATGATAGGACAGATTGTTGGTTTGTTTCTAAAATTCTCCTTCCTGGCCTACAGAATGGAAGGAAAAAATATCACCAACAAAAGACAGATGTATGACTGTTATTTTATACCAGTAAATTCAAACAGGCTCTGAACTGAAGAGATTCTGGCCTTCTGAGCCCAAGGAGATAGAAGCTCAGAGATAACTGACTTACTGTAGGTTAAATGCATAAATATTACATTACACTTGTGAATTGTAACCTCTCCCTTCCCCTGCTGACAACCAAATTAAAACAGTATATCAGTGTTAATTTAAGAGGTGGAAATCGCTTTGTTTAACATTAACATGTATAAATGATGTAAGCATTCAAATTATAAGGAAATCACATAGGACTGTTACAACACTTTAAGGCCTCTTTTGATCTCACCAATGAACGGATTTGTCCAAGAGGTGAATGGGAGGGGTGGAAACTTTTAAGACTCGGGGCATTTCTCTGGGAAGGTGTCATTACATTCTTTTTGAGTCCATGTAATAATTAAAATGGTAGTAACCTGAGGGTTGCTTTTTAAACCTCTTATACCACAGGGACTCTGACATCACTGGCAGCCTTCTTAAATGCCACAGTTCTTGACATGTCATGTTTGGCAGGTCCACATAACAAAAGTGACCTAAATAATTGAAGATGGATTTTTATTCCTGGTTTCTGCCTCAGTAGCTACTGCAGAAATATCCTAAAACCACCTCTTCCTTCCCCCAGCCTGCCACTGCTGAACATAGGCACACCCACACCTTGCCAGCATAAACACTGCTCTTATACCAAACCTTAGTAAGCAGAAACTAGCTGGGCATGCTGGCAACAGACGCAAAAACTGTCTTTTTGCCATATTTGTGTCTTTCCCGCAATTCCTAACTATCTTCATTGGTTGACTGAGAAAAGAGCACAACACCACACACAACAAGAGGTTTGCATAATCATTAATTGACTTGCACTCTATAGGACAAATGGTGCCTCAAATAAGCTAAATTCACTAGGAGCTTCACATCTTCAAACTGCATAGTTTGAAATGTAGTTGGTAGCCTGCCCAATACAACTGTTTTACAGTTACTTTGCTGTAAGTGAAGATTCTTGGTCATGTTGGCTCTCTCTTTTAGAATGCTTGCAGGATATTTTAAAAGCCATCAGCAAGATTTAAGAACAATTTTCATTGTAGCATGGTCTGCCAAACATGGAAGCAGAGATGTTTTTATAAACTGGCATCATAAAGATGATTAATCTTTGAAATGATATGTTCTGCAAATATTTCTGTGTACTCTAATAACCAAATCCTGTTGGGTATATTCACAGCAGTGACACACCACTAAAGTCAATTTGTCTAATTGCATTAGTACTATGAGCTGAATTTGGCCCCAAAATCATATTTTAGAGAACCTGTTTTCTTGCTCTGAAAAATCACTAATGTCATAGAAGGATGATTCTGATCTTTCAGCTGTTATTCAGACAAAATTTCCATTTGCTCCAGGGCAAATGGTTCTCAGACTCACAACCCCTTTCCCTTTCATTACAGCTAAAGAAGAGAGGCATCCTGAAATTTTTCAGTTGTAACATGGGATCACAGTACACTGAAGCACTGGAGAAGTCAGGGTGCCAAATACCTTGCAAAGTCAGGTTTTCTGGTATTAGAACGAGTCATGCCGCTGCGTTCTGGTGGGAGTCATCGTGGACCTGATCTGTTTCCACTGATTTTGATGTGAGTTTATCACTGACTTCAAGAGGAGCAGAATTAGGCCCATTGTTAATCCTTTCACTGTTTCTGAAATTGCTCTTAAAATTCTGCTTCAAAAGTGCTCAAGCCAAACATTTGCAAATATCACAGTTTTTTGTTATATTGTACAAAAAACAAAAGGAAATTACTTAGGCGATTTATAGGTTCTGAAAGTAAAAAAATAATTTGTTTATTGGGCTGATGGATTTTTTAAACTTTACCAATCCAAAACAGCTTTGATTTTAAATAAATTACTTTTGATGGCAAACTATGATTTTAAAGTGAATAATGCCTATTTTATAATCTTCTATAAAATATATTTTCTCATTTTACATAGAAAAAATAAAGAAACTGCTCCTGATCTTTAATTATTAAAGCTCAGAGTAAAAGTAAGTCTTAGGGAATTGAGAGTTAAGATTGACATTTCTTTCTTCATTTGTACCTTATAGGATAAAAAGGCATAACAGTGTGAGTGAAGGAGCAAAGCTGCTATTTAATTTTTATTACAAGCATTTCCTTGGTGTCCATCATTGTACTGTCTGGGAGCTGCTGATTTGGGTTACAAGCATAAAATTAAAGTAGAGATTTTGCATTTAAGATATTTAAGTTTGACATCTAATCTATCACTTTAATATTAAATTAGAAACAGAGAAGATCAGCTCTTACTATAGGAAAAAAAGATCAATATGAGTTTTATAGAGGCAGGGCTACAGAATGAGACTCATATTTTTTATGTTTGTTGACATCCTAGAATGTAAGTATATTAATTTAAACACTCTTTTATATTTAGCCTAATGATACGAGGAAGATTGTATAATGAAAATTAAATAAAAATCTATTTTAAAAAAATATCAAAAATATAGGTAGGTAACAAAATATTATGCATAAGACCAGAAACATTTTTACCGACTGTATTTAGCATTAGAAAGCTAAATATTTTCCTTTTCAGAGCTTTTAAATAAAATTTGGATTGCACTGTTTGAGAAATTATGGCTAAATTTTATCAGAAAAGCGTTCATTTCTAAAGCATCTCTATATTTTGTTCTTGTTTCCCACTTTGTAAGGACAAGATCCTTTGACAGACTAACTTTCCTTTCCAATTCTCTAGTCCTCACTTCTCAAAATATTTTTCAGCAAACAACTGAAGGTCCACCAAGCACAGGCTGAGAACAGTGACATAATATTGCACTAAACTATAATGTCTTCACTAGTATAAGTTAAAAATACTTTAATGGAAAGTTAGTTAAATATCTAGATCTAGAGTTAAACCTATAGGGCTACATGGAAAAATTAAAGTGTTACTATAAATATTATTATTAAACCAACAAAAGCTTTCATATTCGTTAAAAACTAAAAGACATCTGATAATGTAGAATTCTGGCCTATATCTCTTTCAATAATCCTTGCAGTGTTAAACTAAACTAATCCATTTACTGTATATGGAGAGGGGATATCTTTTTTATAACTCACCTACATATTTATAAAAATATATGTAAGTATCCATTTTTCCATGATGTTTTAGTGTAATTCCTTCATTTAGCAAAATATTCTATTTCATTGATGATGTAGATCTTATCTACAATCAAATAACATGCACATATCAGCAGCTTTACTTTAACAGTATCTCATTATACAAATGTTGATGATTTACCAGGCCTTTGTAAAGGATTTTCAACTTTTCTAGTAGCAAATCTTAAGTGTTAGATACAAAATCAGTAGCTGAAGGAAAGAACTCAGACTACAGCATACGACCGTGCACAAATACATAAATCTTTTATGTAAAATACGAGGCAGATCCTTAGCTGACATACGCTGAAATCAATGGAACTATGACCATTTATACCAGTGGTTTTCAACCTTTTATTCTTGGAATCCAGTTGAAAAAAAAATCATTTATGCCTGTGACCCAATAATTACATCTTTCAGCAATGCATTCCAGTCTTTAAGGGGCAGTAGCAAGGGACTCAGTGACCCAATACCTGAGGGTCAGCAACTCAGTATTGGGTCCCAACCTATAGTTTGAAAACCACTGATTTATACCAGCTGATGATCTGCCTATGTGTGCGTGTACTTACATACATAGCATGAATATAATCTCCCATAAACTTTGATAGTTTGTAACTCGTTTGTTTATGTTTTAAATCCATGTTTGGTACATTGAGGGCTGCAAAATAGATAACTTTTCTACCAGCAAGTCTTATGGGTTTATTAGAAAAGTGCAAGTATATGCTTGGCTAGTAAAAACTATATAAATATTTTGCAGGATATCAATATCAAACTGCCAGAAGTGAGAATTATTTGGAAATTGGTAATAATTGCAAATTGCAAATTTACAGTATATTTGCCTTGAAAATGTGTTTTGCAACTAATGCTATATAATAGCCAACTCTGTGAAGTTTAAACACACATACATGCACTTAGCTTGCATCAAGATACTAATTGAAGAGATGTTCATTAAAAATCCTGAAGCATTTTGTGAACAAAGAAAAAAATGTAAATATTAATAATTACAGGATTTGAAAAAAAGTTTTAACCTGCCATTATTCATTTTCTATGAACAGCTTTGCTTTCTCCCCAAATTCACTTCTGTTCAGTTGACATTTTTTGGATCTCATTCAGTTATTGAATGACAACTTGGAAATTTTTTCAATAGACTTTTACTGTTTTTGAAAAGACAGAAGCTTTTACAAACCACATCAACAATATAAAAACATTTACTTTTTAATTCCTAAGAGTGGAAACATTTTCTACCCATTTACCACACTGAGGACAATAAGAGTTAAAATATTTTTTATTTATTTAATGTGTCTCGTATTCTCGTACTGAGTGCCGCAGTAGTGTAGTATTAGTTTATTGTCCTCTGTAAGAGCCATAATGTACAGGTTTCTTTTGCAGAACAAAGTGACCACCAAAAGCGGGACTTTGTGGGCCAGTTGGATAAAACATAAGCTCATCTCGCCCCCAAAACCCCGACTCTGGAACCACAACCTTCAGAAGGTCAGTTTGTAAATAAAATCTCTTTACAAGATATGCCTAATCAACTGAATGGTTATTTGCTATAAATGGTTAACTTTTCTGACAGCTAAACAGGACAGCTTAGCCAAGTCACAATGCACATTCTCTTCCCTTACTGAAAAACACGCATGGCTACCATATCTTACTGTGTATTTATGTCTGCTGACTTCTTTATTCCATTGTAAGGTAAATCAACTTCTTTTATATCACATACACAAGTCAGAACTCATTTAGATTATAATCTACAATATTGTAAATCTATAATATAGTAAATTATTAGATTCAATCCAAATTTGACCTATTTGCCAAGATTTCTTCCTGAAGGCAAATTTTCTTGTATGTACCTTTTATTTCAAACTAAAGTTAAAATATTTTTGAGAATTGTCCCTCATTACGGTCAAAATTTGTTACTTGCTCAGTTTGATGGTAAATATTCTAACATCTTACTAAAATAACAAAAAAAAAAAAATAAAAAAAAATCTCTAACTTGGAGGAATATGTTCCTGAAACTTACAGTATCTTATTCATGCCAAAGTTCTAATAAACAAATGCAGTTATTCAAAAACATTTTTGTTCTCTTCAGTTAGGTTACTGCTCACTGTGGACAGTATTTTAAGAACGATAATCTTACTCGTGCATTTTAAAAGTGAAAATAAAGTGCATATTACATTCACTCTGTATTTGATACTTTGGAACATTAAGGTAAACAACTTGCTAATATTATAGACAATAAGTATACTAGCCTGAGTAAATAAATCTTGAAATAAAAATGCATGAAAACTCCAGTGAAATACTGTATAGCTAGAAATCTTAAGATGCCATATATGGCCTGTAAAATCAGGTATTATTTTGTTTGTAAATTTAAAAAATAACTGACTTTGTTTGCATGTAATCTTGTTAACTTCTGCAAGTCATGTGTCAACAATTAAGAACTTAACACATTTATTATTTCTTTGCCTTTACAGTACTTATTTTTGTTAGGCTCCTCCAGTGAAAATTTAAACAAACAAACAAACACAAAAAAAAGCAAGCCTAAAGATAAACTGAATTCACTTTAGGTACTTAAATGGAGGAGGGCCTGATGTTCAAAAACACTGAGCACATGTAGCTTAAGTGGGACCTGCAGGTGCTCAGTCCTTTTATTTGGGTACCTAACTATGAACATGAGACCCAACATTAGGTATCTATCTAAGGCTGAGAATTTTGGCCTTCCTAGCTTAACTTGCAAACACTTCCTCTGTACCATGGAGTAGTCATATTTGCATTAATCGTTATATTTCTAAAACCATAAATTAAATGAATAATTCATTCTAGCTTAAACAAACTGTCCACAAATAATCTTACTAGTCCCCATAGATGTCAGCACGTTACCACACCAAACAGGTTTTGGGGGTACATGAAGATCATACAAAGTCTTGTATACTTGTATACTCCTCTCATCAGATGAGACGTCTGATGTCTATACTTTTTCACATTGTGCATTCTCCAAAACCACAGCCACAACCTATTTTGTTGTTTTGGGGGTGATTCCAAGGTGGCACTGTATCACTGATCTACAGATACACATTTAAATTAAGGGCTGGTATGTGTGTATACACACACAAGGAACAGTGCAAAGTGTGAACACCTACATCTTTTCCAGCACGTTGCTCGGTTTACATTCAGTGCAATCTAGAGAAGAAAAGACTCGTCTTGTGGCAGGCAAGGAGGCATCCTCCTCGGGAAGAGACTGCAGCTGAGCTGTTGCTGAATCTAGACACTGTCTAGCGCGTGGTCCCGAGAGAGCCCAGGTGCCCTGCTCTGTCTGGAGCTTCCTCCTCCTCCTCCTCCTCCACCGCCTGGCAAGGCCAGCATCCCACCTCCCAAACACCCATCCACCTGGGGCTGTGATAAAAGCGTGGGCACCTGGAAAGAGGACCCCCCTCCAAAAAAAAAAAAAAAAAAAAAAGCTCCAAGCAGCAGCCCCCCAATTCCCACCCAGCAAAGCAGCTACCTCTCTGGTGGAGACAGACACAAACCTCGCAGCAATCACCATGCCCCCCACCTCCAGCAATGTGCTCGCAAAGCCCACACCTGCTGATCAGCAAATAAAAGCAGACGTGCATTAGGACACGCGCCTCATTAAGCATGGGACTCACTGTCTGCAAGGGAGGTGGGGGAATAATATTGCCAAGAGCAGGAGGTGGTCGCAAGAAAATACAACTTACCACTTGTCATTCCTGCGAGGTGCTGGGGAGGGGAGAAACAGCTCCTGCGGAAAAGGTGAAATCTCGCCTGTCAGTTTTCTTGAAAGGAGGCGAGCACTCAATCCTCAAACCCTGCTCCTTCTCTTGGCAAAATCCTGACTCATTACATAAAAAGATCACACTGCCAGGCTCCCAGAAACATTTCTTCATCACGGTCACGCCACGAGCTACACAAGAGGCCACATCAGGGGGTGGGGTTGGAGGTGTGGGTGAAAAAGAAAAAAAAAAATCCAGGAAGGTTTAACCATGATTTGAAAACAATCGTCTTCCTTCAAAAAGCAAAAGAAAGAAAGTGCAGGGGGGAGCCCAGCAGCCAAGAGATAACTAGAGAAGATTCCTCATTGTTTCCACAAAGACACCTCTCTTTCTTTCCCATTGCTCTCCATGCTCATTTCTGCAACGTTGTTACAAAGACATGCAGCTCTGGGAGCGGAGTTGATGAGCCTAGTCATCTGGCTTCTCAACTCCTTCGGGTCCTTGTCAGCGACGGCTGGGTGAAGTGGCTCCTTGCACAGGAGGTGTGGTGAGTCCGAGACCGTCTGCAAATTATTTTTTTTCCTAGAAGCTACCTCCAAATATAGTAACAGGGAAGGGGCATTCCTAGAAATTCGGGAGACGTCAGAAAGGGAAGATTTGTGAAATTCAGCTTCACTTCCTGCAGAGGGCTTCTAGCCCAGAGAGGGAAAGCTTAAAAAAAAAATGAAGTGAGCAATAAAGTGCTTTTCATGCTTCTCTAGCCAGATAATGGCCTTTTAAAAAATAAAGAATAGCAAAGCACTTAACTCACATTTCTCAGATAAGATCTAGGAGTGTCGTATGTGAAGGAAAGCTAATCAGTAAACCTTTTTCTTCATTTTCTCATGATGTTATAGATGCCTCCCTCTCTCTTGTGCTTATTCTGTCATCTTCTCCTCCCCTCCCTACCAGGCATCTTTACATCGGCACAAAGTAAATAAAAGGAATGCATAACTATGTGCGGAAAATGAGTCTAAGTGCTGATAATAGTTGCCTGCATTACAAGGTCCAATGATGTATTTCAAGTATGTGCCATCTTACAAACCTGTATTCACATAAGCAAATTGATGCTATTGCTGTTACATAGAAAAGTATATTATTATTGCTAACATTAATAAGAATTTGCATGATCAGTTCCTGGGTAAGACATCGGGTGTGCCATATCCTTACTACTTATTGACTTAAATGAACATTTAGGATGCTCAGTAACTCACAGGATCTGGCTCAATGGGCCTGCCTTGTAAATCAATTTTCACAATACCACTGCACTTTGTGGTGAAGGCACTTACTCTTGGTACACATATTTCTCATAAATCTTTATATTTACCTTTTACTTGTTTTGTGCATGTGTCTAATGGCTTAGAATCCAGTTCTTCAGACTTTACTCATGTTAATTTTTACTCATGTTTTAAAATATTAAATATTAAAATACTCAGTTTATTTCTGCCTCTAGTAATATAAGTACTAATAATTAATAGAAGTGTAGAAATGTTGTTAGGCTTAATTTATATTTGAAAAGTATTTTAACATTCTCAGAAGAAAAGGATTAAAAACGAGAAAAGTCTTATTATTTATTACTAATTAAATGAAGATTCCGATGCATTCCACTTGGCTTTTTCATTTGGATTACATTTTCACCATGATCTAGGAAACTGCTTCACCACAGCCCCAACAAAGTCAAATATGCTGTTTTGGTTTATGCCCCAGTTTTGTTTTAGTTGTAATAAATTGCGTTTAATACAAATGTAGTTGCAAATTATCTTCCTAATCTGCAATCCTGAAAGAGGTATAGATTGAACAAAGTGTGTGGCCTACAATCTCACTTGAAATGGGCTTGGGATTTTAACTGTCAATTCTGTGTTGAATAAATGATGACAGAAATACAGAATCCACAATAGGTACACCTACACAATCTGATTCATTAACATTCGGGTTTAAAGAGCACGTTTTAAATAATCTCCAACATTGCAAAATAGCTTTACTGTAACTTGCAAAAAAGACCTTTTAAGATGGTCATACTGTTTGAGACATTTTACTGTAGTCACTCAAATTAATTTCCTCAGTGGAACATGGGTGACAGTCCAAAGTTTAGAATCCATTGATAATTAAAAAAAAAAAAAAAGTATCTGCTGTCCTCTGTTGGTCATTTTGGTTGTCACATGTAAAATTAAATTAACTTTAAAGCTAAGTGGTAGTAAGAATCTAACTTAAACTGACAAATGGAAGGAAGCTGAGTTTAAAAATTGCTAAAAAGTCCTGTTTCATCATTATAATTGGGCAGTGCATGGAGTTTCAGAGCAGTAAGTGATACTAAAGGATACATTAAAGACAGAGATACATTAGCTGCACAAACTTGTTAATATCAATGTGCCAAATTCTGCCCTTAGATGTGCAGTTATGACTTTGATTCTTCACTCTCTTATGCCCTGTTTTCAGCTGTGATGGCGCAAAAGGGAAAGGGAAGCCTGATCAGTCCCCTTCCCCTCCACTGAATTCCCCATTATTTGCACAGCTGATTCTACTGGCAGGTGTCCCAGGACAGGAAGCACATTGGGGGAATGTCGGAGGTAGGTGGGGATGTAGCTGGGCTATTCCAATGTCATAGCTAGTTCTGGCTGCCAGAGCAGTTCTCAAGAGCCTATGATGGGGTGTCCACCACACAAGATCTGCAGTGGTAAATTAGGCCAATTAGCCTTAGTCTGGACCTGGGGGAACCCTGGGGAATGCTAGAGCCTAAATACAGATTAAGTCCAGCTGGGGGGAGGAGCTGGGTAGTATCTATAAAGAGAGAAAGTTGGTTGGCTAAGGGTGGAAATGTGCAGTTGCACTGATATGAGGGGAAGGACAAATTGCAGACAGACAGAGGGCAGCAGTCCAGGGAAGGAGCGGTAAGGGTTGGGAGAGTAAAAGGCCAGAGTTTCTGGGCCAAAGGTCCTTGGACTGGAACCTGAAGTAGAGGGTGTGTTTGGGTTCCTTTCATGTGATGCACAATGGGCTGTGATCTATGTAATTTTCTGTTTACTTTCGCAGTGTAATTATATGGTTTGATGCCAGTTATGCCATGCAAGGTTCCCTTTTGAATGAGCTACTGTATTGTTATGATACCGTGTTTCCTGCTGCATCATGTATGTGTACAGATTTGAAGCATATTGCAGAGCACAGACTCTCAGGACTATAGCACAAAGGCTGGAGAATTACATAACAAAAACAATGGGGCTAGCTGAATGCCTGTAGCATCTTGGCCCAGGAAGAGAAGGTGGGGCAGAGTGGGACTAAAAGGAATGCAGACATTCAGAGAGAGAGAGAAGCTGCTGGCTTGGGCCAGAAAAACACAATCTTAGAAGGACTGCAAGATACACAACCTATCCACACGGACAGGAGGGCCTAGACTGGCTGAACTCCACCGGTCAGTCAGTCTCTTGGGTAGGAACAATGGGTACATCTACACTGTATGTTTAAGTCGACTTAAGGGCCCTTAAGTCGACTTAAACAAAGCTCTGTCTACATTGCAGGGCAATAAAGTCGATTTTAGCATCAGGTAAAGTCAATTTTATTACTTCCGCTTATAAAGTCGACTTTACAGTTAAGTCGACTTTATAAAATTGACTTAAGGCAATGTGGAGTTACTAAGTCGACTTAATAAAGTCGACTTAGAGCAGTGGGGCCACTAAGTCAACTTTATAAAGTCGAATTAAGCCAGGGCACCCATTTAAAGTCGACTTTATAAAGTCAACTTAATGTAGTGTAGCCTTACTAAGTCAACTTAATAAGGTCTATTTAAAGTTGAATTTAAGTAGACTTTATTAAGTCGACTTAATAAAGTCGACTTTGCTTTTATAGTGTAGACATACCCAATGAGAATAAGCTAAATGTAAGGGGACTGATAGCCCCTTGCTGAAACTGAATAGGGCTTTCAATTGGCCATCCAGCCTTGGAGCAGGACTTTAAAACAGACAGCCCCAGGGCCACTGGGAGAGGCCAGTGTTCCAAGATAATCAGATTGATCGGCTGGGCAGGACAAAGAGAGAGCCAGGAGAGTGTTCCCCTGCTCCTGAGCTGAAACTGCAGGCTGGACATGCCTGGGCAAGCCAGAGTGTGTGTGGGGCTGAGCTAAGGAGGAAGCACTAAGCAGCTAGCAGCTGGGAGCCAGAGAACCCAGGAAAGGGGGCCAGGCTGAGCTGATTTGTGCAGAGCAGACCCACAGCAGCTGGACCAGCAGAAAGCCAAGTCAAGCAGAGCAGAGCAGAGCTGGAGGCAGAGTTGTCTGAAGCTGGGTACAGGAGGCCAGAAAAGGAGACCAAGGTGCTGATTTGATCTGTGCAGACCCACAGCAGGAGAACCAGAAGAGCGCCCCAAAGAGCTACACAGAACCAGAGCAGTGGGAGCCAGAGCTGCAGTCATCTGGAGCTGGGTGTGGTGAGCAGCTGGGGAACAGTGAAGGGGGGCTGATGCTGGGAAGAAGGGCCCTGCCCCTGGAGTTTGGGGACATGTGGCCACAGCCAGAGCTTGCATCTGGAGCATCCAGTCACAGCCAGGCCTGGGCAGAGGGCCTGGGGGGGGGGGGGGGGGCTAACTCTGGGAAGAAGGGCCCTGCCCCTGGAGCTGGGGGATGTGTGGCCACAGCCAGAGCCTGCATCTGGCCCTCTGGAGCATCCAGTCACAGCCAGGCCTGGGCAGAGAGCTTGCAACGTGGAGAACAGACTGTGAGACTGTTCCTCAGGCCCCAGAGACTCTGTGTGTAGTGCCCTCACGCTGGGGGGGGGTGATACTGGGGGTTTACTTTTCACCTTTTTCCACTTTTCTCTATTTTCTGATTGTGTTAAATTGTATTACTTTGAACTGTATATAGGGACTGGTGGGCCACAAAAGTGGTCAGTGCAGTCGGCACCCCAGAGTGGGGACACCCTAGCCCTGTCCTGAGAGACCACGATAAGATTGGGGGTCAAAGCCCCAGAAATTCTGGGGCCCAGGCTTGTCAGGGTTACAGGGACTCCTCCACACAGGAGATTGGGAGGGGAGCCTTTGAGGTCAGGCAGGCCTCTGGGTAAAGGAAGTGGGAGCAGGGACCCAGATCCCTTTTGCTACTCACCTTCACTGGGGTGGTACACAAGACTGGAAGGTTCCCCACAACAGGGGGTCCATTCCCCCGCTTACATAAAGAGCGAGTCTAGACAGTGTCATTAGATCAGCATATACTTTCTATCGTTTATTTGATAGTGGTAACTCCTGATTCTTTTATTAAATGATTGTGCATTGATTTGCTATATACTCACTTAAAATCATATTCTATTCAATTACCTAGTATTTGTTTGATCTAAAGCTGTGTGGACTTAGAGGGTGTGAATAAATGTGACTGGGCCTATCCATTTCAGTGTTAAATGGATGGATGTGAGTCTATGGGGGAAAGGTTCCAATCTCTGTAGGACAGGTGTGGCTTCTGGGGACTGAGGGTGCTCGCTTGGGGACCAACTGATAGGTGACTTGCCCAGAGGGCTAAGCTATAAAGAGGAAAATGCTGCAGGTCCAGAAGCAGAAGAGGCCAGAAATTGAGTGAGTGGAATGATGCAGTGAAAAACCACAGGAAGGGGTGTCTGACCAGGTGGATGAGCTACAAGGAGGTGCTGCCCAGCAGCAACTACCCCCAACACAACTGGTGAAGAACGTGGGTATTACAATTGCACCTGATGCAAAGGGGGAATGAATGACTGTGTATAATGAGGAAACCCCAAGATAAGGGGCAAATGAAGACAAGAGACACTATGATTGAGATTAACCTCAGGCAGGCAAATAAGGAAGATGGTAACTTGGTTGCCCCAATATAAGAGGAGAGTGAGGGGCTGTGTCAGCAGGAATACTTTAGTGGGGGCAGAGACTACGAAGTTGCTTGTGCAGAAGTTGTCTTTGCCAAGGACAGCTATAGCTCCTGGACTGAATCTTTGGGTTGCTGTGCTCAATGAAGGGAACTGACAACAACATGGGAAGATCTGGGCTCTGTTAAAGCAGGTGCTGGAAAACCAGAAAACACGGGGGTGTTCTATTTATACCTGCAGGAGTACTTCCTGAAGATGGTGGAGCAGCGGCCATTCTCATTTAGATACCTGACGGAGGAGAGAAAGAATGGTGATATGGGCTGAGAACAGGAGAGAGTTCCAATGCCTAGAGGCTCTCCTAAGACAAGATTTTAACTGTGGACAGATGGGCATCTGAAAAGGGATGCCTCTATATACACTGTGATAAAGACACTCTCCAGGAAGGTAGAGCTGTAAGGAAGCACCCAAAAAGGAAGAGGAAGGGTATGTTTTTCATGTAGGGAGCTGGGACATATAAAGAGGCAGTGCCCCCATAGGTGGAGGAAAGTAGTCCAAAGAAGGGTAAGGTTCTGAAGAAGGTGGAACTGCAGGCCCATGGCAAAAGCCCAGAAATGGTAATAGAGGTGAGAGGAATCACAGGTTTACAACCCATGCACATGAAGGGCGATGGCAAAAAAAAAAGATAAAAGGTGGCAAATCCAGTTCCCCAGATAAGCCACGGGGAGGTGCTGCCTAATTGCACTAATACACACTAGAGCAGTGCTTCCCAACCTGTGCCGTGGACCCCGGGGTCCCCAAGTGTGGCTCTAGGGGGTCTGTGGACAGCCTGGGAGCTGGGGCCAGACGGCGCCAGGGTCTCCAGTTCCCAGGGAGACACAGGCTTCCAGCCAGCCAGCAGATAGCTTTCCCCAGGTTGAGTGTTTTAAAAACTCCTGCCCTGAGCATGCAAAGCAAGCTGAGTAGCCTGGGGCGGGCAGCCAGGTGCCCCCGGCTCCAATTGCCAAGTAAGGGGGGGGAGAGACCATGGGGAGGTGTTGGGGATGGGGAACCAGCAGGGAGGAGGGACGGAGAACAGGCAGGCGGGTGGGAAGGGAACACTGGGCAGGGGGCCATGGCCATGGCGGCTTCCTGGCTCGGGGCAGGGGTTCATGGCCACAGCGGCTTCCTGGCTTGGGACGGGGGCCATGGCCGTGGCGGCTTCCCGGCTCAGGACAGGGGGCCATGGCTGCGGCGGCTTCCTGGCTCGGGGCAGGGGGCTGCATTCTGCTTCACATGGGCCACATTTGGAGCACAGAGGCCGCACCGTCTCGCTCAAAACATGAGGCCGCGGACTTTCTTTTCCCTCACAAGGGGGTCCCGAGCCTTAAAAAAGGTTGGGAACCCCTGCACTAGAGCTTAGCATTCAGCCTGCTGTCAGCTGTACTGGAAAGACTGGACCATCATAAACCATGAGAAAAGAAAGACACATTACCATCCACTTTGTCCCAGTGCTGGCCTTGATACCAGCACAGAAATAAATTCCCCCCATTTACTGACAGCTGTCTATGTAATTCTAAGGGCAGAAGTTAGCCCTATGGGAATAGTGTTGTGAAACCTGTTTGCATGTGGCTGGAAAATCTAAGTTAACTCTTCATTACAGTTTTAAATGTTATTTTAATTTTTATTGTGCTGAGTTCTTTTTGGGACTGCACATGTGAACATGCCAGCAGACCTCAGCCAGAATTACAAGGTTCTGGTTGGCTGCCAGAATTCTTTATCAATAGAAAAATCACAGTTCCACTAATTTTTCATAAATGATATAACAATTGGAAAGTACCAACAGGGTGTATTCAAAGGGTGCAAGCCATCTGTTTATGAGCATATACATAAAGAAGTACCTTGCCTAAGAAAACTCAGTATGCAGTGTTTTCACAGTCCCCTTCCTCATGCTCTATACAAATAAGTACTCTAGAGGAGTCTATAAAGAGGCTTAGAATGGGGCTGTGCACAGTGAAAGCATGGATGCACATTAGTGCTGCTTTATCAATATAGTAGTTTTCCTGCTTGAGAGACTATTTTGCTTGTTTCAAGCAACTTTATTTACATACATCATTATTACCTAATATCTCTAGATTATATTATCCAAAGGTTAGGATCCTGCTGTTTCAACTGAATACTGTTTGTTCCACATTTAATGCTAATCAGATTCAGAATTACTGTAATGATCTCTTCGTTCTGTATACAAAGCCTACTCTGGATTGTAAATCCAGAAAAAAGGTACACAGAAGCCAAATAAAATATAAAGAAAGAACTGTGCGGATTAAAAACGTATGTTTGGCAGAAACAAGGATCAGATAATTCCTCCCACAGCAGGTCTACAATTCATGAAAATCAGTGTCAACAATCTAGTATAAATCCTTAATACTATGCTGATCTGTCAAACATTTTCTGGTACGCATTTTTTTTTCTTTAAAAGAACAAAGCTTGGCTTTAAAGGGTGAATCATTCTTGGCCTCTTGGTTGGTGCCCCTTTCAGTGCCCAGGACAATTTCTGTAGGGTCTATATTTATGTTAAAGATATATCAAATAATAAAAACTAACTGCAGGAACAAAACCAAACCAGAACAATACCCCAAACCTTGATTATCTATTTACTCATGCATGCTGTGTAATTCTTATTGAACATGTAGTGCAAGATAGCCGAATTCTCCTTTAAGGAAACAAAGTAGTAAATCTGTGGACGATCATCATCTGCTGTCATTAAACTCCCTTCTTCCCTTCCCCATCTCACAGGACTAGTTGAGATGTAGTGTAGATAAAGGGTGGAGCCACAAAAAATTCAGTACTTCTAGGTGCTTCCTGGAGTGCAATCCATGAGTGTCAGCATCCATGAGGGTGCTGCATTGGCTACTGACACCCTTTCCAGCTTTTGGGAGGCTTGCACAGTGAAATATAATACAACACATGAAAGAAAAAACTATTTAAATATTATATTGGACTGTTAAGGTTAAAAATCTGCTCCCATAATTATGGGGCTCAACCATCCTTCCAGAAAAGTCAGTGACAAAACTCAGGCATGATTTACCTAGGAGCAGGTCTGAGTCCTTACATTTTAGGAATTTTTAAATATTTCTTTCAACAAAGACTGAAAATATTAGGTAAAACATACTAGAAATAAATATTGTGGTATCAGTAGACCTATCCTAGTAGAATGTGAAGACATATTAATTTGGGTAAATAGAGAAAAAGACAGTATGATACATTTTAAAGAGGAACTCATTGGACATGATACAAATTAATTCTGAATCTCACTCCAGTAGGCCTTATTTTTCTTTAATTATATCCACATGTGTTAACTACAGTTGTAGTACTTCAGTTTATATTCTACAATAGCTACATTTCTGCTATGGTTTTAGACAATCCAATGCAAACTCAATATATAATTTCAAGTAGACAGCCGTTAGTGTTTTCAGTAGGAGTTTGGTTTGTCTAAGGTTTACAGGTTTTGGCTCTGTATTTTTAATTTGAGCATACATTGGCTCCAAACTACTTTTATGCTAGATAGCTGTGATATGGATCTTCAAAGCATGAAATGGGGTTTTCTAGCTCATGTGATAAATAAATTTGTTAGTCTTTAGAAGTGCCACAGGGCTCCTTGTTTCTTTTTCACGTCTCCTTTGTGATAGTCTTGCTTCTTTTATGCAGCTATTTCAGGAAAAAAAACATGTATTTTATAAACCACTGTATTATACTGCACAATTCTAGTTTAGATTTATTGTTGAGGTGACAATGAATGAAAAACATTCTTTAGGGAATTAAAATATATATCTTGGATTTACAGAGCTCATCATTTGGTGGCTAATATCTGAAAGTAACTGTGGACATCATGCTTTAAAGTGTAGTGACGTTGTCTGAATGTCGTACAGCTAACTTAAATTTTTTTTTAAAAAGGTAATCCACTGTGGAACATTTCGTTGTTGTAATCCTGCATTTCCTTTGCAGCAAAAACTTCCACTGATATCAGACACTCAGGAGAGTAAGCAATTTATTTACATTTGATAAAGATAATCCTTTACAGGAGTAATCTAAGTAGATACTTCATTATCCAATGTGATTTTCTGGTAGCAAGTTAGTTTAAATGTTTCTACTTGGGAATCATTTTCATTATATTTCACATGTAGAAAAGTACAACAGTCAGGCGACAAGTATGCAATATGATTTTTTAATTTTATCAAAATAATGCCACAATTTATCTAATGTTTACCTACAAAATAAACTGTTTTTAAAAATCTGTGTAATGAAAAATGTTTAGCCTTCATATGAAAATGTAATCTGTTTTTTCATGTTTAATTTTATTAATGGTCTTATATCCTCCTTATTACCTGCATTCAGCAAGACCATCAGGTGGACCATCAGCACTCATTTGATTATGTCTTGCATATTAAATATTAAAAATCCATGCTGGCAATGATAATTGATTCTGTTGATAATAAACAAAGGTTAGATTGGGTGCAAAAGGATAACTCTCAGGAACCCTGTATTTTACACAACATGGGTTACATATACCCTAATTGGTTTGATTATTCGCATGACACAGTAGAAGTACCATTTTGAAAAGAGTCAAATGTTCTTTAAATTGAAATGTAGACTGAATTATTATTTTTCATCTACCAATTTACATATTTACCAACCAAGTTAAAAACAAGTTTTACAAGACCTAATATGACTTGAAAAAAAATTGTGAAATTCTGATGACAACAATGTGGTTGAAATGCATAAGAACATGCAACGAAAATGATCAAACCAAACGTGAAATTGATCAGATTAGTTTAATTGTCCAACATGAGGGAAATGCAAAATGTAAAAACAATAGTGCAAATTAATTGTCAAGTGTTTCACTTCTTAAATTTGTTGTGTTGTTATACACACAATTAAGTGCATTTTAAATAATTTCCTTTTTATTTTGACCATGCAGGTGTAAACAGAATACTTACTTTATATTTTTGAAATGTAAAATAAAGCATTACCAAAAGGGAGAAAACAGAGGTGGAGACAGATGTAACAGCATAGATATAACATAGATCTGAGGCAGACAGAAATCAGAGGGCAAATGACAGAGATTATGTCCACATTATCACTTATGGCTACAAAACTTTTTATGTTTTTTGTCCGTATCCCTTAATGACATGAGTTTTGCCAGTAAAAGCACGTGCCCACTGAAGTAGCTCTCTGTTCTTTGAACTGGCTTTATTACACTGATGGTAAAGTGCTCTCTCTTCAGCACAAATTGGCTACTTGAGGGCTCTTACAGCACACAGCTGTATGGGTTCAGCTGAGCTGCTGTAGGCTTATAATATGGACAAGTCTACACTACAGCTTATGTAAGTTGCTCAGAGGTGAATAAAGTCATTACACTAAACCAGTGCATCCCAACATTTTCTCTGCTGTGGCACACCTTGCTACCTTTAATTAATTTGAGGACCACCACCATACAGTTTCCAAAGGAACTCATGAATATTCATAATCCAATGAACCAATCCAGAGCTCTTTGCGTAGTTTTTCAAAAAATTGTGTGGCACACCTACTCAGACCTGAAGGCACACCGGCGTGTCTTGGAACACTGGTTGGGAAACAGTGCGCTAAACTGCTGTACAGGGAGACAGCTGAACCAATGCAGGTGCACCATTGTAAAATCTCAAGTGCAGCCCTTAAGCTGAAGGGAAGGATTGCCTCCTGACATAATCAATCCACCACCAAGAAGCAGAGAAGGGGGTGGATTAGGCCACGTCTACACTATCACTTAAGTCTGCAAAATGTAGATGACTCAGGGTACCATAAATGCTGGTGGTGTAGACCAGTGGTTCCCAACATTTTGTCTGCCATGCTACCTTTAGGTAATTTGAGGCACACCACAATATTGTTTCCAAATAAACTCAATATTCATGAGCCAATCCAGAGCTCTTTGAGTAGTTTTTCCAAAAATTTTGTGGCACACCTGCTCAGGCCACATGGCACACCTGTGTGCCACGGCGCACTGGTTGGGAAACACTGGTGTAGACAGTGCTATGTTGGCTGGAGGACTTGTGGTCACCGAGCAGGGCCGTCCCTAGGGGGGCGTGCAGGCCTGGGTGAATCGCCCTCAGTGGGGCCCCCACTAAGCCCCCCTTGCACTGGGAGGGCAGGGCTGGCTGGCGCAGAGGAGACGGACAGTCCCGCTTCGCCCCTGTGCCGGCATTTCCCCATCTAGGGGATGGGGCGAGCCAGCCAAAAGCGGCAGCCGGGTTCAGCGCTCTTGCCCTCTCTGCCTTCAACTTTGTGCCAGAGACAGCGCAGCATGGGCCCTAGGGTGCTGCAACCATTGCCCTTTTCACCCACCCCTGCTGCTGAGAACGTACCAACTCATCACACAGGTGGGGTATGAGAGCACTCTCAGGCAGGAGAGAGTGTGCACATCAGGGATTTCCCACTCTTCCATTCACTGACACACGTGGCGAGAGAAAGCGCCTGAAAACGCTGCTCTGCATTTCCTCTGCTTCCTAGCTATCACACCACGTGCCCCCTAAAAATGATCCCGCTCCCATTCCCCGGGGAGGTCCCCGCCGCCTCAGCGGAACAGGCACGGACGGGGGTCGAACCCGTGATCTTCGGTTTACGAGACCGACGCCTTACCACTTGGCCACCGCGCCTGCGTTAAAACGCCTCCCCTGGCAGCCTATGTAGAGCGGCCCCACTCCCGGCGCGGCGCGCGCATGCGCAGCGGTCACACGCACCAACGCCTCTTTCAGGAGTGGGAGGGGTGAGTTCACGCATGCGCATAGTGTTGGCACCGCCCGGCGCAACGCTCGCTCGCTCAAAAAGGAGGCGGCACGTGCGGGTGGCGTGTCGCTCGCTGGAACTAGCACGCGCGTGCCTTGTAGCGGGGCGCGCGCGCGAGGAGCGTCTCACTTCGTGGGGGAGGCGCGCGCGCTCCCCGCTCCGCGGGGTTTTGGCGTTGGTGCCGCGCGCCCGTCCGTTGGCCTGGGAGCGTTAGGGCGGTTGGCGGGACGGGGCGTGCTCGGTCACGTGGGGGAGGGGGTCACGCTGTGGGGCCGTTGCAGGTCTCCCGGGGGCTGGCCTGGCCTCCAGTGTGGGGCTGGGGGTGAGAGCTGTGAGGTGGGTCTGTTTTGGGGGGACTAGGGTCACTGGAGGGGCTTCACTGCCTGGGTGGAGAGGTAGGAGGTGGTCGGCGGGGGCTGGGTTTACCAGCTACCAAAGCATGGAAAGGAGGACAGGGAAGTATGAAGAGGAGGCCATGTGGAGAAAATGTAGTATTAATGTCATATTGTGGTTTTAGGGGGCTCTGGGAAGCTTCCCCTCTAAAAATAGGGTGTTGTGGGGTGCTCCAGTGTATTTTAACCCCTGTAAGTAAGAAACCAGGCAAAAATCATGTATTTTTAAAATGTCTGCCCAACAGAGGGTGTGAAGGTAAAAAGGAGGGTGTGTCCTCCTTTTGCCTGATCTCTGGTAACTCTAGATGGGGGGGTTTCCTGTGAACAGCTGCAGTCAGAAGCTTGTTACCCTGTGAGCTGTTTTATTAAATATTCAAATGTGATGTTCATGAGGATTGGAAAACAAATGAGGAATTCTGTGGCACTTAAAGATTAACAAGTTTGTTTATTGTGTGAGTTTTTGTGGGAGAAAGTCCCACTGCTATTGTGCAAGATCCCCTGTTTTCAAAGTGACAAAGTGGGAGTTTTCTCCTACAAAGGCTCATGAGATAAACTTTTTAGATGTGCCACAGGACTCCTTGTTAGTTTTTACTGAGCTAGGCTAACACGTCTATGCCTTTGGAGCTCGGTAGTGTAAACCTATAGGTGTCGCTCTTTACATGACAAAGGAAGAGACCTGTGGCACTAGGCTAACAGGACTCCTTGCTTAGCTGAGGTAGACTAACATGACACAGCAGTACTCCATCTACTTTGTATGGTTATGATTTTGTTTTTCTTCCAACTGAAAAATTGCACCCTTGGTGAAGGAATGGAAGGGAAAAAGTGGAAAAACTGAAAGATTCAAAGGGGCAGCTGTGTTAGTCTAGTCCAGCAAAAAAAAAAAAAAAACCCACACAAACATTTCCATCTTTTTTAATCCCTCTATAAATGATTTGTTAATAGCCATACTCAGGGATGTCAGTGGGACTGCAAGGCTTCAAAGAGAAACAGCTGAACTGGAACAAATATGCAAATAAGACTGTGGGTGCTCTGGTTTGCTGTTCTTGTATGACCTGATCCCATGTTTTACACTCCCTTGCATTTATTTTCGTTCCATTCTGTAAGTTCCCCCATCTTCAAAGCATCTGAGGAAATAGGAGTTTGTCCCATGAAAGCTCATGCAAAAAATAAAACTGAAGGAATCTATAAAATTTTTATGAAACTAGCTACATAACAAGCACTACACAGTTCACTCATAAACATCTTTATTTCTCAGGCATGAAGATCTGTTCTTGAAAAATGGAAAGCTGCTTTTGTAGATATGCAGCCTGAGCCTTTGATCTTCTGAGTCCAGGAGCAGGAAAGCATTAGACAATGGGTCCTGCACTGAGGGGTTAGCTTCAAATGGTTGAGCTTTTGCATAGTTGGAAGCAGCGTTCCCTCTAATTACTTGTAAACTGTGTGCACAAACACATTTCTTTGTGAGCGCCAATATTAGCACTATTGAATTTTTTTGTGTGCAGGTTTCATGACTTGTGTGCGTGCACACATGTACACAGCTTAGAGGGAACAGTGGTTGGAGGAGAGAAGTTTTCATTCACCTGTACAGATTCACCCCAAAAGACTGTTCTGAAAGCCCATACTCATCTGTCACATTAAGTACAGTTCTCTGAAGTTTGTAACATTTTCTTTGATTCTCATCATATCTCCTTGTAGAAAGATTATATAATTGTGGCATTTAATATAATTAATTCCAAAAATACTTAATTCAGAATACAGAATTTGGCAAGAAATGGTCACAATCTAGAATGGTCTAATAGACAACCAAGAAGAGGAAGCCAAGAGAAGGAGCAGAAAACCAATACATTCCTTGCCAGAATTTGGCCTGCACACACAAACAATACTAATCATTCTGATTGCAGTCAGAGCCATCACCTGTGACTGTTGTTCCCCTCCTGAGTAGTAAAAGGTGGTAGAGAATGCTTAAGAGCCTGATTAATAACATAGCTTGTCACTAGATCCTTAGATGGGGAAATCACTTTTGCTGAAACACACAATTGTCCAATTAGAAATGACCCATCATCTACTTTAGAAAACCAGGCAATAACTTGTGAGGTTTCTAACAGCTTCCTTTTTAAACCTACTGGGATATTAGCAAAAAATGCAGGCTCTGAAACTACTCCTTAGTGGATGTTGTGCTGGATCTCTCATAGTAGGGTTTAGGCTAAGACATGTGACTATGTTACTCTGGTGGATAGACCAGGCATGTAAATCCATACATATGCTAAATTTTTCTGAGGCAATTTGAAATTGTTCATCTTGACCTCCAAGGAACTGGGGATGTACTGAAACACACTGAAATGTCTTGAGTCCTTTTTTTTTTTTCCAGACCTAATACAGAGAGCTATTAAGAGACAGTTGCTACTGTGCTACAAAAGCCTTCATGTGTATAGTTTTGTAAGTCAACATCCATAAGAAGGGGTTTGCAGGGCTGGAACTAGCTGTTCTGGTGCCTGGGGCAAGCAGCCCCAAAGGCACCCTCTCTCAACCCACCCCTGATCTGGTCTGGGGCCTGGTTTGGCCCCAGCCACCACTGGTAGGTGGTGGGGAGCCGGATCTGTCCCCAGCAGCAGCTGGGGACAGATGAGGCTCCCTGCCATTCCAGGTGCTGAATTTTAGGGGGCAGGTGTGAAGCTGCTGCTGCCAGCTCTGCAGCACTCTGTAAGATTTGGTGCCTGGGGCTTTGCCTTGCTTGTCCTGCCCTAGTTGTAGCCCTGGCTGTTTGGAGAACGTGAGACGCAAGCTGAAATTCCAGCAGTATGCAGATGGCACATAACTTTACAGTTCCTCTACGTAAAACCTAAAGAGCAGTGTAACAGGCTTTTAGTGTTTGCTTGAAAAATATCCTATTTTGATTTATTTTATTTTTGGATGGTGTTGATGCTGCTGGGAAAATGGTAAGTGGGTTTTGCTAACTCTCCTCTGTTTACATTTCAGCACCCCATCCACATATGAGGAAGATGAGAATTTCTCTATGGATGTAGGCTGTGGGCCATGCATTCCCAAAGAAGGAAATTGAGAATTAGCAGTGCCCATGAGAAGGTATGAACTAAACTGCATTACATTATATTTTTTAAAATTCACTGCTGTGGAAGAGATTTGTTTTTTAAATCATTTTCTCAGTGCATGGGGCTGGGCTGTCAGAAGCTGAACACAGTCATCAGCTAGTTGATTCTGTAGAAAAGAGGAAAGGTCACTGGTTCAAGCATCTTTTTGTATTTCTCTCTGTCACCTCCTATTCATGGAGGAAGACAACCGTCTTACAAAAATCTATAAAATCACTTTGTTGTTCTTCAAATGCTTCTTAAGGGCTGATAGCTGCTATGAAGCCTTCTAACAATGGTTAGGCAGGTGGCAGATAGGAACCAGTGCAAAACATGCTCCTTTCACTGTTACTTGTCTCTTCCTCTTTGCATGAGTCTAGAAAAATGTTACCATTAACAAACTGGGTTAATGAGAGGTGATGAGAGTTGGCTTACGTAACAAGGAATTATGTCACTGACCTAGAAATACTGTTTTACTACTGGAGAATTATGTTATGGCATGAATAAATGTACATTTTCCAGCATTATTCTGTGATAGCAGCACATATGTTGTCTTTTAGTGGTAGTTCCTTGGGGAATAGTCTTGAAAAATCAGTTTCCATGCGTCTCTGTGGATAGGTAGACGAATGGATTTTTTTTTAATGCTCGGTGACCTGCTGTCCACCCAAAATACATTCCCTGTAGGAAAAAACTTTAAACATAGTGCAAAAGTGAGCAAAATGGAAAAGAATTGAATGTCCATGTGGAGATAGATATACTGTTTCTAATATAAAAATGTTTGTGGTAGAACAGTAGTTTAACAAGTAGAAAACTAAGGTGAAATTGGATCTAATTTTCAGAATTTGAAATGGTGAATTGGCTGGTTCAAAAATTAAATCAGTGCTTGCAGATGAATAGAAAATAATGTATTGTAATAGAAATAGCTAATCTGTATGAAGCTTGTTTCAGATCTCACTTAAAATATTGGTCAATTGGAGGTACACAGTCTACCTGGTTATCTCATCTCAATCTGCAAATATTATACCTACTTTTATTACAAGCCACCTTTAATATAACTAGAATAGAATGGTTAGAGCTGGTTTTTCTTTTTATCCCAGTTCGTTTATTGAGCCTGTGTGTGTTAGTTTAATTGTTTAGTTGATGGTCATCTGCTTCATTCTAATCCATTTTTTTCTGAAGGGGAGCTCTCTTCCACTTCCCCAGGTTCTGCAAGTAGGTGTTCACTATCAGTAGCGAAAATGGAACTGAGAAGGCAACTGAGGTGTTCTCAAAGACAATTTTGTGTTTGATGTTACATTTGGTGTTTCCTAAAAGATTCCTTTAAACACAGCAAATCCATCATAAGCTTCTCTTCTTTTTTTTCTTCAGAATTTAAGAAATCCAAACATGCCTTTTAAAGGATGCTTTAATCAGAAGACTGAATATTTTGAAATTCTAAGTGCAAAAATCTTAGCTTCCCTTTAATGTTTCTAAAGAGCTTCTCGTACAGAGAGCACTATATAAGTTTTTAATATTCCCATTAGTAGTAAGAAGTAAGTAAATATATACATAATTGGTTTGGCTTCTTTGAAAGCTATTTTCTTTCTCTTGGGTGGAAGAAGGAAAGGATATGAAGAGCACAAAAAGAAGTCTGTTGTTTGCAACTTCCCCACCCTGTTACCATCCTGAGCCACAGAGTCAGTCTTGCTTTCTCTAGTTCCCAGCTTCTCTGGTGCAGGCCGTTTGCTCAAAACCTTCCTTAAAACCTTTTTCTTTCCATACTCATCCCGCTTTCATCTCAGCGGTTTCCTTCAGGTTGTTGCTATCTAAACTGTTGTACTAAAACTTTTAACTTGCCGTCTTAATTTCTAAGAAAGTTGTTTAATGTAAAATGAGACTTTATCTGCTCATAGTTTGTGTGTGATGCTAATGATGATACATTTATTAACTGTCTGTGAGATCAGACTGTGTACAAAAATGTATTCTCATTACCTGTGGGAAAACATGTAGAATTTTCTGAACTCTGCTGTTGCGGAGTTTGGCCGGTGGTCAACATGTAAGTTGTCCATATCACAAAAAACTATCAGTGTACTGGGTACAGCAGTGCCTGTGTAGGAAGAACCCCAGGGTGACAGTGAACTACTAGAAATTCTGTCTCTAGCAGAAGGTACTCTTCTTAACTGTGTATGGTTTATTCTCCTCTCATACGGAATAGATAGCTTCTCCACTGCTGTATACACTGCTTTATGGGTCAGGAATGGTTCTCTGTTGTGGTTACTTTGTAGTAAAATTGCGTATCTTTAGATAGTGGGCATTTTCTTGCAGAACTTTGTGAACATGACATATACATCATCATGCGTCATTTGTCCCATCTAAGCATTGTCTTGGGGCAGTAACAGCAGAAAGTGTTTCTGGTATAGCTCTTTGGCTTTTATAGTGGAGGCTGCAAGATGGCTAATGGGGGCATGTCAAGGGGTCCTGGACTGAGCCTGGGACTGGGTGGCGGTGGGGACCAGAGAACCTCCATGCTCCCCTGAGAAAAGTAGCTGCTGCTGCCACCCACAACCTGCAGTAGCAGCAGCCCCCTCAAAGTAGGAGCTCAGGGGAAGTGTGGACATGATTGTTAGGAGGATGCTGCTTGTTCTGTTGGCACTGTTGCTTTTTCCCCCCCAGAAAGTCCACCCCCCTTCAGAAGGCAGAAGAGAGGAGATGCAATTCTGGGGAAGGGATGTATGTGATTGTTATGCATAATTCCAAGCGGAAGTGGGGGGATTGCTTTTAGAAGGTTTGAGAACCACTGGTGTAGATGTTAAGGACTCTGTAACCCATTGTGGTAGCCATGAGTGTAGAATCATGGAAGTGTAGGAGTGGGAAGGACCTTGGGAGGTCGTCTGTTCCTTGCCTGCACTCAAGACAGAATTGTGTTCTCTGAGTATCTCTGACAGATGTTTGTCTAGCCTCCTCTTAAATCTCCAGTGATGGAGATTCTGCAGCCTCTGTAGGCAATTTGTTCCAGTGCCTAACAATGTTCCCTCTAAGCCGATGATGCATCCATAACTTGCGCAGTTATATCGCCAGCTTAGAGAGGGAACATTGTATAGATGTCTTTTTGTTCAAACTTTAGTAAATTAATAAAACCACAGTATTTCAGTTTAACATTTTTATTAAAGAAATATGAAGCAATGATGCTGCCTATCAAGCCTCTACACCTCAGTTTTTGATGCCTGTCTTTATCACATTTCCATAATGCATACACAGAGTCTAGGTCAGCCTTGAATCCAGCACTTGGATATGACTTGATGCGCATTAGTGTGTCTAGATGAGAAACATCCAACCTGTTATGAGGCTCTGTCTTAATATTATTCATTAGACTGAAGCCTCATTCAGCATCTGCACTAGATGCTTGAAACGTACCACATATCTCAACCAACTGGGCCAGGAATTGGAACTTATCTTCTGTCAGTGTATAAGTGACAGACGTCTAAGAATGTGTTCAGTGTACCAGCCGTTACCTATCCAGAACAACAAACATTTTGGTTGTCTGTAATTTCAGCTCACCTTTAGAAGATGTGAAAATACATAAAGAAAATTTGTAAGAAATTACACTGATAAGAGCTGATGATCACAGATAGCCAATACAATTCTATTATTTTTTAGAGATTCCTAATGAATGTGCCAATTCTAACTAGATCTCACTCATTGAGCTAAAAGAAGTCACCCTGATTTAGGCCTATATATTACTTGAGCTAATGTTAATTAAGGTCAATGACAGTTTTTCCACTTTACTGAAAAAGTTAGATCAGGCTGCCTTCTCTCTGCTACAATCCCCATCTACCAGTTTTGTAGTGTTCTTGTCTGCAAGCTTTGAACTTTCCTTTACCAGCTTCCAACTGAAAACAGAGCTGTGCTAAAAATACATGGAGGGGACACCTCCTCCTAAAGCCGCTGTTTATGGCACTTGGTAAAGATATCAAAATGGGAGGACACATGTAGTTTGCCTATAATGTATTGTCAGGGCGATTCACTTAAATGTGAGCACAGGTGGGGTGTGCCTCTTGGATGCCACAAAGCGAAGCATGTGTGAATGCCTGTTATAGTGAGCCATTGAGAGATCCTGGGATGGAAAGTGCTGTAGAAATGCTGGGTGTTAATAAAGTAACATAAGGTTCTATACAGTTTTCTGTGTTTATTCTGAATCTTAGTGGAATTTGTGTGTTGTGTCTACCTATCTCACTGTTTCCCAACCAGTGAGCCACAGCACACAGGTGTGTCACAAAATTTTTTGAAAAACTACTTAAAGAGCTCTGGATTGGCTCATAAAAATATATGGCTTCATTTGGAAACTATATGGCAGCGTGCCTCAAATGAATTAAAGGTAGCAAGGAGTGCCATGGCAGAGAAAACGTTGGGAGCCACTGACCTATGTGGCAGCAATGACTTGAAAGGGAAACAAAACATTTCCTTACACATCCCCCTCCCCCTCCCCGCTGTGGCATGAGCTTATACCCCGCTTCTAATCTGCTCCCAGCCCGGGAGCCCCGACCCCGGGTCCTCCGCTCCTGCTCCCCAGGAGCCCCGACCCCGGCGCCTCTGATTGCAGACCTGCGCTGGGGTCAGCGCTTACTGCGCCAGTGAGCAGAGGCAGCTGTACCGCAGCTTACAGGGAACGTTGGTGCCTAACAACCCTGACAAGAAGTTTTTCTTATGGGCCAACCTTGCTGTAATTTAAGCCCGTGGTTTATCGTTCTGTCCTCAGAGGTTAAAGAGAGCGTTTTGGTTTTTTTTTCTCCCTCCTTCTTATAACAATCCTTAAGGTACATGAAAACTGTTATGTCCCCCTTTGGTCTTCAGACTAAACAAACTCTTTTTTTTTTTTTTTCCCCTCTCCAGTCTTCCTCATAAGTCATGTTTTCTAGACTTTTTAAATAATTTTTGTTGTTGTTCTCTGAACTTTCTCCAATTTCTGGAAATGTGCCTAAAACTGGTCATGGTTCTCAGTTCCCAGTCCTCTTCTCTATTAGATAAATACTTTTACATGGACATATCACTAAGATTCTAGCATAGCTACACAAGTTTATATTGTCTTACTTTTGTACTTTGCTTAGAATTTTTATTTGCCATAAAAGCTCTTCCTGTGTAAGGGATGACGACACCTTCATTAATAGCAACACAAAACTTCAGGCTTATTGTGAGTTTGTAAATGGGTTTATTGAAAGGTAAATATTTATAAGAGTTCACATCCTCCCTTAATGTGCGTTTACAAATCTGAGGGGTGGGGGGCAGGGAAGGGCTGGGCTGTCCCTAGGGGGGAGCGGGGCCCAGGGCGAATCAGTTTGTGCGGGGGCCCCCAATTTTAAACTTTGCAGTCAATGTTCCCTCTAAGCCAGTGGTTCCCAGCCTGTGGTCTGGGGACCCACAGAGGTCCATGGATGCATTGCAGGGGTCTGCAGAGCCTCTCTCTACCTGGGGCTGGAATCCAGCTACAGCCATGATACTCCCTGCCAGGGCTGCCTTTCCCCGTCTGTGGCTGTATCCTGGCAGGGGAGTGGAGCCACAGCAGCTCCCCAGCAAAGGCAGGGGACCACAGCTGCCGTGGCTCAGCTCCCTGGTGGTGCGGGCAATGGTGGTGGCAGCACCGCTCACCAGCTGTCCCACTGGTGCGGGCCAGAGTCTGCCCATGCAGGCCAGATTACATAATCAGCTGGGGGGGACGCAAAGAATTTTTTGTTACAAAGGGGTCCCCAACCTGAAAAAGTTTGGGAACCACTGCTCTGAGCTGATGATGCAGCTGAGCAAGTTCCCTGCTGGTTCTCCAGGCCTCAATGGGCTTCTCCCTGCTGCCCGCTGGCTCCCCAAGTGCACCCATAACTTGTTCAGCTGCGTCACCACCTTAGAGGGAACACTGGGTGGTGTCATAATTTTTCTTTAATAAAATCATAAATGTCTAGCCCTCAGGCTAAAAGGTTGCAGAGAGAATCAGAAAAACATGACCTGACTTTATCGTAAAGGCTCAAAACCCAGAAGTCAAAGAAAATAGCTCCCCCTCATTTATCCCAATACCGTAGTCACCACCAACCCCCCCCCCCACTCCTTAAGCAACGACTTTCCTGAGGACAAAAGCTGCCCATCTTCTACTCCTAACAACTCTCCTGCCCAAATACTGCCCATTACGCTCCCTCCCTAACCCCTTGTCGAGGGATGGAGACGCATCTCATTGTAGCTCAGCTACGGCAGGGCTCCGAGATGCGCACATCCGAAGCCTACTCGCAACAGGACTGTGCCTGTGGCCATGGCGCGTGTCCCAGGTAGGCCCCCTCACTCCGTGTTAGGGGATGGGGAGGGGATGTCCCAGGTCACACCACTGTCTTCTATGCTGTGACTCAAACCCCCCCCCCTTTTTGACAAGACCTTCATCTGCGTGTTAAGGGGACACATCTGTGTACTATTCAGCTACCTGGATAGATACTTCATTGGGAAGGGACCTCTACAGGGGGTTTCACCCCTGCATGAGCCCCAGGTACGGCTCACCCCCCCCACCCTCATACGGTTCCTCGTCTCTGCCCTATGGCCATGTAGTGGGAACCCTCACCTTGGTCTACTGCCTCAGAGGTAGCCCACGCTTTCCTGACCTCACCAAAGTACGACTGGGGTCACCCTTCTTAAACCCTGAAGGGGAAATACCTTGCCATGTATCATAGGTTGGGAAACTGCGTAAGGTTTCTCCCTTAGAGTGCCATCCCATTTGGTTCCCGCCTCAGTACCTGCTGCCCCCTGGACAGTTGTCTGTGGCAGACAGACGGTTCCCTGCTTCCAGGGCACTTGCGTCATCCCGTGACCTATGGTCTTACTCCCTAGCACGGGGCCCCTCCTCCTTTCCACCCTGCCCCCTGCGGGACCATCCCACTACGCCACATGTAGCTCCTTGATGCTACAGCGTTTTCCCCATACGTGTTGGCGACGCCTGGCAGTTCTGTGGTTCCCCTCGTTCCCTTCTTAAGGACCCGCCTACTCCTGCTGCTGTTAGAATGGTGTGACGCACAGAATCCAGTCTGTACAACATGTAACAGTTTGTGGCTATAACCCTTTATTTGCCCTTTGGCTCTCCCCGGTGAGAAAACTTCATTGGGTTCTCTGATCCCGAGGTGGCCATCAGATGCGGCAGCTGCCACTTTGTTACAGCCCATTCTCTAGCTCAAGAAGGACCCTCCCTTGGCAGCGGAGTTCTTCACTATCCATGTACTGAAGAGTTTTCTGCCCTGGCAGCCCTGATACGGCAAAGTGGTAGCGTTCTCCTTTAGAAATGTACCTTAGGTACTGAGTCTGCAGTCCTTCTTGATCCTCCTTCAATTTCTCAGTCTCCGAGGGGCTGTCTAGACAGTAGTAGAGTTCTCTGCCGTCCTTTTTTCTTCCCCTCACACTTAGTGAGAGCTTCGAGGGGCAAAACCCCGTAAGCTCAGACCAACGGGGCCCCTACCTTACATACTAGCTCCCTGTGACCCTTAGTAGGCCGTTTTTCACCAACATTGCCTCAGGCCACCATGCGGTCAGTACCTTTCCAGGGCCTCTGTCCTGTGAGAGCCGGTCGTGATACCAGCTTAGCTGAAATCTGCGCTTCTTTGCTACCAGGTCGTGAATTAGCATGCCATAGGCCTGTCCTGCTTGGCTCAACTCTGTACGTCACGGCTAGTGTCCCATGGTCTTCTCAGTCACTCTCGAGCCTACCTCACAATCTTGTATCCTTCCCTCTCCTTAGCCAGACAGCTTGCTTGGCTGCATCCTAGATAAGGGGCATGGCCATCTCCTTATTTTTCCTTGCATGCTCAGTAGTCACCAGATCAGTCCATGACTAGGTGGCTCCTGCAAAGCCGTCGGGTGCGCTATGCCTGCCCTTTCTTTGTTCTTGTGCGAGACACGGCCATATGGCTAGTCTTATTGGCCAGTTTTCAGTTTTCTCATTCGAGGCCACGTGACACGGCCTAGGCCAGACATTGTAGTCTATTGATTACATTCCACATTGTTCTTCCTGGGTGGGGCACCCGTGTAACCTATCTTCTTAGGTTGCGCCCCTTTTCTCCAGCTCCGGTGACTTCACCGACCTGCGTATGCACTTTGCCTTGGCGGGTTCAGTTTTACCCTGTTCTGGTTGACCCTCAGCCCTTGCTTCTTCCAGGCTGCCAAGGCCCGTTTGCCTCTTGTCTTTGGCAAATGTTTTGCTGCGGGACCTCTGCCTTACAGGGCTTGTTGCTGTGCTGTAGGCGGAAGTACCAACTCCACCCGCCGTCCTTTCAGCATGGCTAGTAGTCACCTCAGGAAGTCCTTCGTATCTTGAAGATAGCTAGGGATGTTGATAACATAGGGTCTGAGGAGGAAGTCCACATAGCCAGATAGGCTGGTAGTAAGAGTGCCAGTGCCTGAGATGATGGGGCGTCCAGGGTTTCCTTTTTTATGGATTTTAGGTAGTAGATAGAACATCCGTGGCTGCGGTTCTGGTGGTGTTTCTGTCTTTATATGTTCCTGTGCTGTCTTAGAGAGTTTCTTGAGTAGGTGTCGTAATTCCTTTTGGCATTGCTCGGTGGGGTCAGAGGAAAGTGGTCTGTAGGATGTTGTGTTGGAGAGTTGTTTATAAGCCTCCCAGTCATAATCCAATTTATTCATGATGACAACTGCACCTCCTTTGTCAGCCTCCTTAATGATAATGTCAGAGTTGTTTCTGAGGCTGTGGATGGCGTTGCGTTCTGCAGGGCTGAGGTTATGATGTAAAGGATGATGTTTGTCCACGATGTCAGCCTTGGCATGGTGGTGGAAACAATCAATATAGAAGTCAAGTATCTTGTTTCGATCCTCTGGAGGAGTCCACAAAGAATATTTCTTCTTGTAGTGTTTGGAGGAAGGTATCTGTGTGTCAGTGCGTTGATCTGTGGTGTTATGGAAATGTTCTTTGAGTCTTAGATGGCGAAAGTAGGCCTCTAGGTCACCACAGAATTTTATCTTATGTGTGGCAGTTGTGGGGCAGAAGGAAAGTCCCCGAGATAGCACAGATTTCTTTGCTAGAGTAAGTGTGTAGCTTGAGAGATTAACAGTGTTGCTGCCTGGGTTGTAGGTGTCAGTCTTGTTTTCTGTAGTGGTGTGTAGTAGTTTATACAGTTTGGTATCTTTTTTTTTTTTTTTTTTTTTCTTTCTGTAGGAAAGCAAAGTGTGTTTCATAGATGCATTTTCTCTTTGTTGTGAAGTCCAGCCATGCAGAAGAATGCATTGTAGGTTGGTTTTCTATGAGGAAATCTAGTTTTGAGAGTTCATTTTTAATTTTCCTCTGTTTGCTGTACAGGATGCTGATCAGGTGGTTTCTGAGTTTCTGTGAGAGTGTATGGCATAATCTCTCACTGTAGTCTGTGTAATATGTCGATTGTAAAGAATTACTTGTCCTTTCTCTTCCCCTCAGGGAGCAGTTGTGGGAAGGTGGCTACTTAAGTCAAGAGTTACTGTAAACAAATGCTGCATGTCTGAATTCCCTTCCCCTTTCCCTGACCAGCTGGAGCTGCTTCCTGGGCAGGCTGTCTCCTCAGCTTGAAGAAGGTCCCTGCTCCCTTACTCCCGCCAGTTGTGTGGGGCCCTCCAAAAGCACAAGGCCCCCCAAAGCGCGAGGCCTAGGGCGGTTGCCCCTTTTGCCCCCCCCCCCAAGGATGGCTTGGGGGGGATATTCCCAGTTAATATTTGATTGGTTTGCTTATTTAACTATTGTAAACTAACTGTTTAGAAAAGAAATGTATCATCAAAAAGTACTTGCAAGACAGTTTTATGTAAATCTTTTAAAAGAATCTGACAGACCTGTGTCATTCTTTTTGAAGTTGCCTAATTAACCTTGAGTAAAAATTTTCATCTGTCTGATTGACTGGGTTTTGCAGCATTCTTTTATAGGAAATAATTTATCATTCAAGGAAACATGCTCAGCCTCTTAAGATATTATTTTATTTTGTTTTTGTCTGGGTGAAAATTATTATTCTAGTTAATGAAGTTGTGAAACTTTCAAAACTTTGGAGTAGCCTTTAGCACTTCTGTTTCAATTAAAATTTAATTTTGTTACTTTCATGGCAAATAAAATTAAAATTTAAAAAAAAATTAGCTTCTAGTAACTGGAGTTGGAATTACATTTTAATAGAATTTGTAGTTCTCCCTAACATAGAAATGACAGATTTTGGCCTTTTCTGTTAGTTTTTAGAAGGGAATGGTTTTGTTGCTTGTTCTCCCTGTATAGTTGTAAGGCCTGTAATAATTGCACAAAGTTACAGTAGTGATATTTACATAAACTGCTCCTATCTCAACCACACTGCAGAAGGACAGTGATTAACTCAAAGCAAAAGCTACAATAGACTAATAAACAATAAGCTAGTCTCAGTCTTTATTGTTGCAGTGCTTCTGTCTCCCTGTTATATTAAAACAAAAACAAACAGTAAAAGTATTACACAGAAGACCCAATTTTCAGGTACCCAAATGGCCATTTATATTATGCTGGCTGTGAAAAGAGGCTGTACCTTGTGCCTTTACATCCTCAGAACTTCGTGAGGAATCTCAGTGTAGTGAGAATCAAGCCCATTGTCTGTATCTCACATGACTTTTAAAAAAGTATAACTTGTTTGATGTAAAACAAGGAGTCTTATGACACTTTTAAAGACCAACAAATTCATTTTTCACATAAGCTTTTGTAGGCAAAGTCCCACTTTGTCTAATGCCAGAGTGGAGAAGACTTGAAGGGTGGGTGGGGGAACTTAATTGTAAGGAGGGGGGGGTTAAATCCTGTGATTAAATTGCACTTTATGAGGTCAGACTACTTCAGTAAATTAGGCAAGTTATATAGATTCAAACACAACATATCAAAGTCAAGAGGCTGAGAGAGGTGAGAATCACTGTTAATAATGAAAAGCAAAGAGGATTTATCTTCTCTGATACTGTAGCCCCGCCCCCCATCCAAATGTAAGTTTTCTTCACTTTGGCATTTTTATCCGACAAAGTGGGACTTTGCCCATTGAAAGCTCACGTGAAAAATAAATTTTAGTCTTTAAAAGTACCACAAGACTCCTTTGTCTGTTTTGCTGAATGGCTACCCTTTGGAACTTGTCATTCAAAGTAGCTTCCTTATCTTTCATACGCAGATAGCATATTCTTGAAAGGGAAGAAAGTACTACTACTGCTGGTAGGCTATTTTTCTAATTTTGCTTAGGGCTCAATTGTATTTTAGAGTCAATAGAACAATTCGATTATTATAATCTTCCACTGATAACCTTGTTCCAGGCTTGAAGCAGGCAAAAACAATGAACTTTATGCCATATATACTCACGTATAAGCCAACCCTTGGTTATTGACCCCAGAAACCTGGGGGGGCATGACCTGCAAGCTGATGTTCAGAATCCAGCTTGAAGCTGGAGCTGGTTCCTGCTGCTTCCCACAAGTGGCAGGAGCTGTGATCCAGTACCACCCCCCTACCCTCTGTGCTTCCAGCTTTCTGTGCTGCCCCGGGCCCTTCCCTCACCCTCCTCAACCAGCTCTGTTGCTGGCTCCCCTGGGCTGACCTCCCACCCCTACCCAAGGCCCCCTTACCTGGCTGCCCTGGTGGCCATGTCACACACTGGGGCTCCTGCCCTTAGCATGCTCGGAGTGTGCTCAGGACGGGAGATTTCAAAACTCTCTGCCTTGACCTGCATATAAGTCGAATGCATTTTTCAAAGGGGATTTCAAGGGGAAAAAAAATTCTTGGCTTCTACGCAAGTATGTACAGTAATCTAAATCTTATATTGAGCATTACACTAATTCAGATGTCCTCCAAGAAATACATAGAACAAGTTGAATTTTTTCAGTTACAATTTTTTAAAATTGTCCTCTATTTAAAATGATTTTCCCCAAAAATATTTTTCAAAATTTTCTAGTATTCAGGTTTCTGTTTAGGCTCCCCTTAAAACTACTGAAATATACTTTTCTCCAAAATAAACACACTTTTTTAATAAACCCAAAACATTTCTGGGTTGTTTCGGTTTTCAAAAACTGAATTTTTTGTCATAAAAACTGTAAAACTTCCATAAGTTTTTAAAATGAAAAATTAATTTTTTTCATAGAAGGTGGTATTTTTCAGTGAGTTCTAGGAATCCACATAGTTTCTTTTCATTCATTCTTATGGATTTGAGTGGTTGTGTTTGTAAATCCCAGCTAATCCTTCAGTAGCATTAAGATTTCAAAGCAATATATTACGGCAGGTTGATTAGTAATTCTCAGTATCATGAACTCTGTCTTCTTTATGTTACCCATTTTAAATTAAGTCCTGACCCTGCAAATGTGGTATATTACCATGAGTATTCCCATTGATTTCAGTGGCACCTTCCTAGTGTGTGAGACTAGCAACAAATAATTAATCATCAGCAACCTGGATACTGCTTAGCAATTTGAACTAAAAGTCAAATACATGTTCTTAAACTAAGAAGGGGCTAAATATTAGGGCAATCAGAGTAAAATTTCTTACCTTAGAGTAGTAAAATCTGTACAGTAGAAATGCTGAAGAACAATAAGAACAATTGGCAAATAAATGATTATTAAAAACTCAGACAGTTTTTGTAGGGAAGATATTTCCTCACAGGACACAGGCATTGCTGTTGTGGAGGAGGTGAACGTGCAGTCTTACCTTCTGTCCTGAAATGTAGTCAGCCTTATTCCAGAAAATGTATTCCATGTTTGTACATACAATAACTTGTTCATGTGCTTTTTTGAGCAGTCATCTGAGTGTTTGTGTAACAAAAACGTCACTCTGGTGATTGTGGGAATTCTTGTACCTTGCATCCAACAATTTTTTCTTCAGCTGCCAGCAGACAGTGCTTGTTTACCAAAATAGAAACGTCAATACTTATCAGTAAATTCATTGCAGCTTCATGGATCTGTAATTTTCTAATACCAGTTTCAACAGTTCAGCAAATATCTTCATGAAACTTAATGATCTGTTTCTGTCTGCTTTGCATTTGAAGATTAAGTCCATAAAAACAGACAAGGAATCTGGTGGCCTTAAAGACTAAAAAATTTATTTTTTGTTAGTCTTTATAAGTGCCACCAGGCTCCCCCCCCCGAACTAGACCAAGACGGCTACCCCTTTTTTGGAACTTACCTATTACATAGAATACTGTTAGGTCATTTTAATTCATTTTCGTCACTTATTTCCAACTTTCTGTGGTTGAAAAGATTTGAAAACACAGCAAGATGAAATGAATGTATTCATTTGTTTGATTGTGGAAGCAAACCCATTTAATTTTTTTTTTGTGGCTTTTTGTCAAACAGCAAATCCTGTCATTTCAATCCATGTTTTGAACAACAAGAAAAGAATCTCTGAATGTCCAAAACTAATGTACACATATAAGCTATTGATTTTTAACCATAGTGATGGAAAAGAGCACCCATCTCAACAGTAAGTGGTGATGTAGTTCTCGGCATCAACAAACAAGCTCTTTTTCTTGAGGTCGTCAAAAGTCAAGTCATTGTTTCAAGTGATGGCTGAATACTCTGAATTCACTGCTTGATAAGAGCCCTTACCTGCAGGATCACTCTGTGCTAACATACATTAGCTTCAAAAGGAAATCTGTGCACGGGTTGACTGTTGAGTTGGGCCCTTCATGGTGTCCAAAATATTGTTTACAGTTCAGTTGAAAAAGCCAAAACTGTGGAACTCTTGTGTGAAAAGCCAAACCTGTGGACCCTGGTATGTCTACCTTTTGTGTTTTGGGGGTGGGAAAAGTAGTCTGTAAAGACAGACTGAAAGATGTCAAGAAGCGTAACATTAATGTTTTCTGTCCTGACAGTCTTGAGCTTCTTGTGTATCCCTCTACTCCTGAGACTTGCAGATATGTAGGTGAAACATAAGTTGTAACTTTCCTCCCTCCATTAATATGAATGAAAATTTACATCTGGTAAGGGGGGAAAAAGTCAGCCTGCCCTAAGAACACATTTTCTTGGCCTTTTTACAGTATTGGCCATAATAATAATAAGTTCAGGATTTTCAGTTTACTTGAAGGTTTTTTGCACAGGCTCTGCAACCTGTCAGTGGAAGAGTAATTTAATATAGTTGAAAAAATGGATATGGTCATAATTTAAACGGAATTACAGAGAGATTTGTATGGAGCCCATCTTTGAAAACTGATGCAGGCAGCATTTAGTGTAAGAAATAATAGCATCGCTGATAAAATGGGTTAGTATGGATACAGTTTTCAGCCACCCACAGCTTAACATATCAAGATACTTAAGAAAATAAGGTGTTCGGTGAAATCAATTTCAATTGTCATATCAATTAAGATGACATTGCAATCTGAAAGCTAGCAGCCTGGCAAGAAATATTTTGAGACAAGGTGGAAAACTTGTAGTATGGACAAGTACCATCAACAACATTAAAACTTATGGTCATTTGGAGATGGGGAGGGGTTAATATATTTTCATTGAGCCAAATGCAGAGCAATACATCTAGAAACAGAGTGTAGGCTACCCTTCCAGTATAGAAAGCAGTGGCTCTAGAGAGGATTGAGAAATCATTATAGATAAGTTGCCAAGATGATCCTGTGGCAAAAAGGGCACACCAAATACTCAGATTTATTATCAAGCAATATCTAGCAAGAGTAGGAAAGTGATGCTTTGTTTACATTGGTAAGATAACTATTGGAATACTGTGTCCAGTTCTGTTCTCCATACTTTTAAAAAGAAGCTGTACACTAGAGATGTTTCAGAGGAGAGCTGTGATACTATGTTGTCTAGAAAACATGCTTTATAATAAGTCAGGGCTTGTCAAATCCTGGGTACCAGGCAGTCATGGTGAGTGGGGTTTGTAGCCTGGTGCCCAGTTCTGCAGCTGGAGAAATGCAGTGGAGGAGCACCCTCTGGTGTCCAAAACCAAAATAGCAGGTGCATTTAGCAGGCATGGAGGAGTGTTTCTGGTGACCAAAATAAAATCACAAATGTGCCTTTCCAGGCTCTCAGGTTCGGCCGCATTTCGGAGGCAGGGCAGCTTGGCACCTTGCTTTGAAGCTCGGCACTTAGCTGGCTGCCAACTTTGTTGAGCCCTGTAATAAAGGATTAAAGGGGATTAAGTTGTTTAGTTTATCCAGAAGAAGGATAAGAGACTGATTCCAGTTAGGGCCATCCCAAGGGGTTTTGGCACCCTAAGTGAACTGTGACTTGGTGCCTTTCCCCCCAGCATGTTATGACAGGTAATATAGTCCTGTATATATTTTTAAATAGAGAAAAAATTCACTTCCATCTAATTTATCCCTTCCCCCCTTAAATCCTGGCATACTTGGTGATTACCTAGTTCACCTGTGTGGTTGGGCCAGCCCTGCTATCAGGTCAGTGACTGGAGAGTGGGGAGACCTTTTGTGCCAGGTTGTTTGGTGCCTGCTGAAGGCTGCACAGATAGGTAGAGAGAACAAAAGGCAGTGGGGCTTCCTGGGCAAACTAACCAGTGGATTAAGGCAATTACTTCTGTTGGGGGGGGGGTATCCCTGCTTCCAGGTCAGCTTGGGAGACCCATGCCTAAGGAGGGAAAAGCACGAAGTCTGTGAAATCATGAACACTGTGCAGAGGGCGCATAAATACATGTAGTCTACCCCTTCGAGTAATTTAAGAACCAGTATGGGGCACTTGAAGATCTTAAAACAAATAAAAGCACTCCCTCCCACAACACCCAGTCATCCTTTGTATCTGGTTGCCAGTTGATGTTGTGAGGGCCAAAAAGTGGGTTGGGGGGGCGGGGAGAGTGCTGATGGCACATAGAGCCAGCAGTGGCTTCTAGCCAAGACATTCAGACACAGCCCTGTGCATCTCAGAGGGCCTGATGCTGGAAGCAGCTGCCCGGAGATGGATCACTTGATAGGGGCCTCTTCTGCTTATCACCTCTGCAGCAGGTGGGATTGTGTGCCATTGGAAGACAGGTGTCTGGGCTTGCTGAATCTCTGCTGTGACTCAGTCTGACTATTCTTACGTTGTGAACGTCCTCGTCTGCCTGATGAGAGGAAGGGCTTTGAAGAGGGCTCGCAGGCAGCAGAAGTGAGTGCCCTGGTCATTGGGCTGTGGGCTAGGTGACAGGGGTTCCCTCAGGCTTGCCTCTTGAAGCCGTTATACTGAAGTGTGCTTTGGGAGATGTGAAGGGTATGGCTCCTTTTCTAGCCAAGTGGGTCATGCTAGTGACTGCACTGTGGGCAGTGCAAGGTAAGAGTCCCTTGCTATAGGTTGAGGGGTGGGGTGGAAAGGGCTCTGCTGCAGGTCCTGTGCATGACTTACTCACGTTGCTGTAGACACATAGTCAGACAGCCCTCTACTGCAGAAGCTGTTCCTTTTTTTTTTTTTTTTTTTTAAACTAAAAAGTTGAGCATTTCTCCTGTTGTATCACCCCACTACTCCATCAGACAGTGGTTAGCTTGTGCACCTAATATGTGATTGCTGCATGTTCAAGCCATTCCTTGGGGTGCTAAGAAGGCCCTCCCCTCTTGAAGTGGGATGTGGGTCATGACAGACTTGTCCTCCTTTTTGCCTCGACTCTGTACCACATTAAGGAAATGTGACTTGGTCCAGTCCAAGATGACAACAGCTTGTTTAGTAGGGGGTTAATCTAGGTGCCTGGGTTGTGGCAGTTGCAAGTTCAAAGTTCCGTGGTGGTGTTCTCCTTTATCTTTCGTGTCTCATGCATTATGTTCTCTTGCCTGTTGATGCTGTTCCGCTTTACTTAAATGAGATGTTGGCAAAGGTTGGCCTGTGAGTTCCTGTGTGGTCTAGTGGTTAGGTGGTGTCCCCACCTTTTGATGTTGCCCTCCTTCTATTGCCTTTTGAAGCTGTACCACATTAGTTAAATGCGCTTTAGGCGAAGCCAGAGGTTAGCTTAATTCTCTAGTTCAGTGGTTAGGATGTGCTTGTTAGTTGCTGGAATGCTGGGTTCAAATCCCAAGCTGCCTGTTCAGGCAGGGTTTGCACTGGGATTTCCAGCCTCTGGTGACAGTCCTTTATGGTGGGCCACTTTTGTTTGAGCCCAAACCTTTCTCAAGAGCTGTTGCCTTCTTGGGAAAGGGAGGAGGCTGTAACAAGGATGGCCCACCAGCAATTCTTCTAGTTGGTAGGAGTCCCCAGTTCACACCCCTCAACAGTGAAGAGGAGTGCTGTGGGGTCTGCTACAGCCTAAGTGTGTGTCCTGATCACAGTGGACAAAAGAAGGAGGGAGACATTTTGGTGTAACTCTGCATTAGTTCTTTACCAAAAAGAAGCAACATGGCCTACGAAATGTTCCTTGCCCTGCAACAAGGGCTCTCATCTTCACCCAGGCTGGGCACCTGGCCACACAGCAGGTGGGGGATTTGAACCAGGCTCAGCCATGCCCTGCACAAGCACTCTGATCCCCAGGGCATAGAGCGCTCTGCAAAACCTCTCAGTTCTCTTTAATGTGTAACTGAAGAGGTGCAGTCTCAACAAAAGAGGATAAGGTTGCCACCCAAAAAGTGGGTTTTTGACAGGCATCCTCTGTGGCTGCAGAGAAAGACCCAAACCACCAGAGAGGACTTCAAGGGCTGCTTTGTGCCCAGTTCAGTGTGGAATGACAGTGGCTCACTTTCAAGAGAAAATAAAGGCTAGCCCGGGAGTTAGGCTATTCACTTGACAGGTAAGAGACTAAGGCCCAAACCCCAGCTCAGCAAACAGGGAAGGCTCAAACTGGCCACCCGCCACAACATTACCCAAGCCACTAACCATAGAGGTTCCTCAGTGGGACTTTTTGGCCTAATGGGTCTGTAATGTAAGTGGAGCAGCTTCAATGGAAAAGAGCAAGAGAGGCCACATGTCAGGATCCTAATGCTGCTTCTAGGTCAGCATTTCCTGGAGATGTAAGACATGAGCTTCCCATCCCTTCTCAGCAAGAGCAGAGGAAGGCTGGGGATTCAAACCTCCAAGCACCTGCATGACAGCCACTAGTCTACTGCAAGCTGCCTGCTCAAAGCCTTCGCCCAGTGGTTAGGTCATGAATGTGGCACAGCTTTAGCCTAAAGGTCAAGGGGCCCACCGGGCTGTACCAGAACACGTCTCAGGACAGTTACTGTATAATTACTCAAGAGCAGAGAGACACCTGTTCAATTCCTTTGCCAGCAAGCTGAGAGATGAATTGAGCCTGCATCACCCACGTACTGGGTAAATACCCAAGCCATTGGACTGCAGGGGGAGTCTCAGGTCCCTACCTTCTCTCATGGTAGTTGAAGCAAAGTGGCACAGCCTCAACATGCTACAAAGACCAGCCTGGCTAAGACTACCACCAGCATCAGGGACCTAGGCTTACACTTGAGAGACTGGAGCCCTGATCTGCTGCCCCTTTCTCGGGCAGGATGGTGGAGTAGGGAAACCAAGCAGAGTCCTCCACTGCCCAGGTAGCTGCCTCTGTTTATGCTCCCTGGCCAGGGGTCTCCTCAGGCTCCTGACTTGTTTTGTGTGAGCTTGTTGAGCACCTGCCAAAGGTCCTGCAGATGGGATGAAAGGCAGCATTGCTTCTTAGGCAACCTGTAGCCAGTGAGTTAAGGCCATTACCTCTACAGGGGTTGGGGAGTGTTCTTGCATCTGGAGGCTGGGAATGCTTGCTGGGGAACCATTCCCTGAATGGCTAGTGAGTGCACTTCCATTGTTTAGGCCCAATTACATGCATGAGACTGGTGTAAACTGACCCAGGAGGGGTGGTTCACCAAGCAAAGCAGGGTAAGTCATGGTCTAGGAGTGGGCGATCAGGGTGGCACAGCAGATAAGATTCTGTGAGGGGAATGCCACAGCCCCGTGAGCTCACCTTTCTGTAAGTACTTACTAGAAGGTATTTGAAACAAGTGCTCTTTGCTTTAGCAGGCAAAGTCATAACAAGATCCATTGATTGAAATTGAAGTCAGACCAGTTCAAACAGGAAAGAAGATACAATTTTTTTTCTTTGTTTTACAATGTGTGTGATCAGCCCTTGGAACAGGTTACAAATGGATGTGGTAAATTCTCCGTCCCTTGGAGTCTTAAATTGACATTAGAATTTTGAGGTCCATTTTTCTAACAAATTGTCTTATTTCCCTCACAAGTTAATGGATAGATGCAGGAATCAGCGTAAAATTCTGTGGACTCTTTTAGGCAAGAGATCAGACTAGATCAGTGGTTTTCAATCTTTTTTTCATTTGAGACTTCCTAAGAAGAATTTCTGATGATGGTGTGGATTCCTTTGGATAGCTTAGATGTAGTCTGTGGAACACAAGTTGAAAAATCTGTGTACTAGATCAGTGGCTTTCGAACTGGTTCTCAGGACCCAGTTGAAAAAATTCACTTATGCCTGATACCCAACAGTTACATCTTTGAGCAAAGCATTCCAGTGTTTTGCTGGTGGCAGCAAGGAGCCCCGTGACCCAGTACTGGGTCCTGACTCTAAGTTTGAAAACCACTGGACTAGATGATCATAATAGTTTTCTGGCTTTCAGCAAAATAAACAAGGAGTCTTGTGGCACATAAAGACTAACAAATTTATTTGTTGCAGGAGCTTTTGTGGTAGAAAATCCCACTTTGTCAGGTGTTTTTTATGCCACAGGATTCCTAGTTTGTTTTGCTGAACTGGACTAATATGGCTCTACCTCTTTGGAACTTTCTGACTTCAACAGCCATCATATATGAATCTATGAGTTGGCTCACAGACACTGATTAAGCCATGTCCCTGTCCTAAAGAACTAGTAATCTAAACAGAACAGGGCAAGGAGAGAGAATTTCAGAGATGATCATGATAGATCCGTAAGGCAGCAAGTTAGGCCATGAACTGTTTGAGGGTTGTTAAATATTTGGCAGATACTAAGTGATGTAGGCAGGTGCCATAAGAACCTGAATAGATGGAGAACTGAAGCTGATCTGAGTGTGTCCAACTCTTGAGAGTAGGTGAGGAAAACAGAAGAAGGAAAGGAGATGTAGTGCTTTTTGCCACATTCAGAATTGATTTTAAGTGCAGTGCTACAGAACTGAAATGAGGAAGGAACAAGTTCCTCAGGAACACTTTTTTGTTTGTGACTGCCTAATTTTTACTGATTTTTTTTCCTCCCCCCCTTGGTTTTGGGGTTGCTTTCCTCATACATGTTTTTTCTAAGTACTGGCCCGTTCAGTTTGGCTGAGGCACGCACTTACAGTCCTAAAGTAGCCAGTTAGGAACTAGGTCCCCAGGGGTAGCGGTGTCAGTCTAGGAATCAAACAGAGTCCTTGTAGCACTTTTGAAGACTAACAGATTTGAAAGCAGGATTGAATCAAGACTGTGGGTTCTTTTCCCATTACAAAAGGTAATTTGACTTAAGGCTTCCCAGGGTTTGAACCCAACAACTGCTCTGATTTGCTGTTACTGGTTGACCTGATCCTGTGTTTTACACTGCCTTGCATTTATTTTCATTCCATTCTGTAAGTTCGCCCATCTTTGAAGTATCTGACGAAGTGGGATTTTTTCCCATGAAAGCTCATGCGAAAAATAAATATGTTGAGTCTTTAAGTGCCATACAACTCCTTGTTTTTTTTAACAGATTTGATAAGCTTATGCTATAAATAAAGTCATTAATCTTTAAAAGTGCCACAAGTCTCCTTGTTCATTTGCTGCATCTCTCTCCCCTTACTTGGTGGCTGGTGAATACTTTTCCCTCTTGCTATGGTTTCCTCTAGTTTTTTAAATATTTTCATGCCTGTGGAGAGAGCATTTAACACCAGTGAGTGGTACTTTGAAGACAGAATATCTTTGTTAAAGTCAGTTAAGGTGTGAGAGTTATTAGGAAACATTCTCTAAGACCTGATTAGAACAATCTCCACAAAAACTTAATTTGAGATGTCTGATATCTAGAATAAAAATGCAACATTTTTTTGTGGTCACATTTGTGCATCACAATTATGAAGACATTAAATTAATATTTTTAGTGTTTGCAAATGGGAATCTCAGATGAAAGTTTAAGCAACATTAAATGTAAAATTGTCATTTTACCAAATTCTCTCTGTTCTAATATTTGTGTCTTGTTGTGTGCATAATAAAAAACAAAGTTTGCCAAACTGTATGTAAAGGCAGCTGACCAGAGCTTACCTTGCCTTATTCTGTGTGGCAGTTGTGAATTTTGAGAGCATTTGCTGTTGGTGACAAGAGTCTTGAATATGTATACTGTAGGACATGCCTAGATTAGGAAAACGGAACTCATAATTCACCACTGATGCAGATCCACAGATGGTAGTACCAGTCGAAGCTGTAAGGTAGGCAAGGCTTTGAGTTGACGCTACTCTGTGGTAAGAATATGTGTATCATGTCTGCCCTAGATGGTTGTAATTAAGTGTGTTTTATTGAGTAAACCAGCAATGAGAGAGAAGATTTGAAGATCCCCTGGGATGGGAGCAAAGTCCTGCAGCACTTAGAGGGTAGTGTGGAAGCAGATAATCCTTCAGGCAGAGAGCAATAACTGTAGTTCATTAAGAGCTTGGATGTAAAAAGGTGTGTGTGTGTGAGCCTTTGCCCTGGATCTTGTTTCTTGGATGTGCAGCTAAGTTAGTGGGATAGTACTTGTTCATTTGGACTTGAGTAGAGACCGCTGTGTTCCCTAATGAAACAGGATGACATCTACAGAGAGATTACCCTGCTAAACAAGGTTGATTAAAAACTTCCTGTTTACACGGGCAGTTTTGATGGCAAAAAACTATATAAAAAAAGTTGTGTAGACAAGATGACCTTTCAGCAATGCACTACACAGGAGAAAACAAGTACTTTATCTTGGTCAGTGTTCTTGTACAAGGAAATTTAATCACTTTGACTGCATTTGTTTGTGACAGGTTGGCTAGCTGGGGGTGGGATGGGTGGGAAATTGAGTGGTCACTGTTCTTGTATGAGGTAATCTAATCACCTTGCATTCATTGGTTTGCGAAAGGTCAGCTGGCTACTTTGGTATGTGCTTTGTCTAAAACCTTTTAATTTTTTGTTTTGACTTTTTGGTCTCCAATCCAAAAGAAGATGAGCAAACCATGAGGCAAGAACTGTCAAGTACTGAAACTAGACTAGGGGTGTGCAACCCTTTTGGGTGAGAGCTCATATTGCAAATCTTTGATCAGTTGAGGGGGGTGCTAGTTAGCAAATTTGTACAGACAAGGCAGGGGAGAGAGTGGGAAGTGGAAGGCAGATCATGGGGAACAGGCACAGGACAGGGTAGAGATGGTAGGAAGGGCAGGGGTGGAGTAGTAGGGGAGCCTGCCAAAGCAAGAGAGGGATGTGGAGGGAGGAGGTGGCAAGAGTGAGGCAGGAGAACAGAGGACTAGTGCTGCTGAATGGTGGGAGCTGCTGCTTCCAATCCACTGGCTCCCAGTCCCCCTGCCCTGAACTGAAGCAGCTTCCCAGATGCTGACCCCAACAGTGGATCCATCTGGGCCACTCCCTGCCCTGAGCTTGGCCATGTGCAGTCTCCCCCTTCCTCAACCTCCTTACCCTGTACCAGCCACCTGCCTGATCCTGGCTCTGTGCTACTCACCAACCCTCATCCTGGCCTCATGCTGCTGGCCCCCCACCCCCTTTCCTGGCTTTCTGCCCTCTCACCCCTGCCCTGGTGTCCTTTGGCAGCCCCCTCCCCCAGTCCCTAGCTGGGGGCCGACCCCCCCCCTCCACTGGCCTCTGCTGTCACCCCATGCCCCCACCAGGGCTCATACAGATTCCCTGGCTGACCCTCTGTGCCCCTGCTGGGTCCAACACTGGGCTTGCTGCATCCCTGCCTGGCCACTGCTCCCGGGAATCCCTGTGCTGTGGGCCATAGGTTGCACAAGCTCGAACTAGGCAAAGCTAAAACTATGAATGTTGACCCATCTGCTGGTGAAAGGTGGGAAAACAGGGGAATATGGACAGACAGAACAGAAGGTAATATGATGAGTCAGCTGTGCCTAGGGGGGCACTTTGGGTATTCACAGGGTGCTGTTTTTCCTAGTGTAGATGTAGCCTGTGTACAGTGACAGCTCTAGCTTTCAGGGTCATTGCTTGAGTTAGATATTAGTTACCATATATAGCAGGGGTTTATTATAGGGAAAACCTATTCAAATGAAAAAATTTTGTGTGTCAGAAGGTTTTTTCCAGCTTTGTTCCAAAAGGTCTTGAAGTATCAGTTGTAGTCTCAGGACTGCTTACGCACACCTTCTCATCTCTGTCTTAGGCCTGTGAGTGCTGCTTGGGGCCAGTGCTAAAAAGTGGCAGGTAAGGGAATGGAGAATGGCAAAGGTTAGTAACAGGTAGATGGACATTCAAGAGAGAAGTTAGTTTTTGAGACTGAAATTGAAAGACTGAAGTGAAAAGTAAGGGGAAAAGAGAAGAAACGCCACATTAGTAACAGAGCATTTATATGGTTAAGTTCACAGAAAACAATTTGGGTTCATAAAAGTGCTAGAATTGTGTGGTGGGTGTTATAGTTATGTATTGCTTAATTTGGCTAATTAAGAAGCTAGTCCTCTAGTGCATCTATGTAATTTGACACAAAAAAAAAACATGTTATGGTTTCAAAGTCTAGCACTCAAAAGTTAGGAAATTCAGATTTAGCTGTGCAACTTTCATTTGTCCCCTTGTACATCTGAATTATGCTAAAGTCTTGGTTTACATGATGATGTACTATTTTTCTACCCACTTGCTTTCTTCACACACTCCCCCTTCAGGGCTTTTCAGCCAGTTTCAGCTCTGCCTGATTCCTATTCCTCCCTTGCTCCTTGTCACATTTCACTCCCTCTACAAACCTGTGTAGGGAGTTCATTTTATATCTCCTCTGGATTAAAATCAAGGCTGTTTCTTCCTTCATGCCCATAACATGGGTGGGGCTTTGAACACAGAAAATGTATATGCAGTATGATGACATGTCACTGCTGAGTATGTGAGATCTGAGATAATTAAGACTTGTAGTTTGCCTCAGTTTGGGATTTCACATGGCAAGAGCAACATTACCGACATCAGAATTGCCCCCCTGCCAAATTTCAAATCCTCCCACCAGAGGGCAGATACGCCACAGCTCGTTAACAAAAGGGATGTACTTTTGTCCCTTCCTAAGTGGAGTACTTGGCCTTTCTCCTTAATTTAGCATATTTACGCCAGACAATTGCTTCATCCTGAGCTTCAGGACCCTCCCCTCACAGGGTCCTTAACGTATGGGCTTCAGCCTGAGCTCAAAGTGTCTATGCTGCAGTTAATTTATACAGCCTCTTAGCTCAACCCCTGGGAGCCTGCTACTGGCCAGCCACAGGTTTTAATTGGACCTACAGTTCTTGAGATTCCTTGACATAGTGATAACTCAGAGGGTACGCTGAGCCAGGAGTCTGGAGCCCTGGGGTCTCTGATCTGGGCTAGTCTGCATGGTGGGGTTGCTCCAGAACTGCAGACCTTAGGACTCAGGAACCTGTTTTAGGGTTGCCAAGCTTCTGGCTCTAGCGCAAGGAGTTTGGAAGCAGAAACGCAGCAGACATCAGGTCCTCAGTGTTTCCAGGCTCTCTGCTGTTGGGAGCCAAGAGCTGGAGAGATCCAGGACTTTCAGTCCGATGGCAGGGTGCCTGGAAGCTCTGGCACGGGTGGCTGCTCCAAATACTGAACGCTTGGTGTTCCTGAGGCCAGAGCCATGTATCCTAAAGGCCTTCTGGTGATGTATTCTCAGGACAGCCTACATGGTAGGGCTGTTCCAGAGCCTGCTAGACATGCTGTTTTGCCAGAAAATTTCCACTTAGGAGAAATGGACGATGAAGAGAGGATAAAGCCAAGGAATTAAGTGACATGGTTCTCCCCCCCCCCTTCCCCTCAAGATGACACAGATATCTAGAGATAAGTGCTACCTCACTGAGATAGATTCTAAACTTGGCCCATTAGCAACATAATACAATGCAAAATGTGGTCAGTTCACATTTACAGCTCAAGGTTCCCTTTATGCGCTTGTATAGTGCAGGTGTGGCCAAACTGTGGCTCTTGAGCAGCATGCAGCTCTTCAAAGTGCAGCTAGTGGAAGAAAACAGCAGGGAAGGGCGCATGGTGGAAGACGGGAGGCGGGGGGGGGGAGTGTGCAATGGTCAGGGACAATAGAGAAGCAGCGGCATGGTTTGGGGCTGCAGAGAAGCGGCGGCATGGTCAGAGCCGGAAGGGAAGCGGATCAGCATCTGAGAGAACTTTTACGTACTGCATTGACAAGTTACTGCCCCGCTGTTAAAAAACTCACCACTAGCCTGCAGTGTTCTCTGTCCAGCAACAGCTAAGTTTTTACTGTATAGGCCTAGTTTTCATGGTAACCTTAAGTAATTATTAGAATCTGACATTAGTAGGATGAATATTTGCCCTGTTTTTATTATTAAATTAAAGTATGCAATGAATTTTAAGCTTAGTAATTTTTGGAGTAGGTATAAGTATGTGGTTATATTCCTCAGTGCGGCTCTCAAAGGTTTAATAATCAACTTGTGCGGATCTTGAGTTCCATAAGTTTGGCCGCCCCTGGTATAGTGTTTTAATCTCGAACAGTGCGTTGAAAGTCCTAACTACTTGTGCTAATGGTTAGTATCTAGTAGCTTTTAAGCAAAGGTAGGCCTCTAGTGTAAATGATAGAAATTTATATTGTTTCTAGACAGATGGCATCAATTATAAGTTGCTTTTTTTTATTGGTAAATGATCAACTTACAGATTTTCATTCTTTTGTCTTGAAATCATTGCGTCTGCGTGTTGGTAAGAGTTTCTGTAGTTCTAGATACAAAGTTACTCTGTACATTAGGCCTCTTCTGCTAACTTTCTGCCACAGACTATGCAACTGGTTTGGTATTTTTCCTTAACTATGCTGAATTCTCCACCCCTGCCCCCAAAGTTGCATTTTAAAGGGTTCAGCTTATGCTGTTAGGCTTTAAAAATTCATTTTCAGGTAATTAGCGCACACATTTTAATTCTTATTCCTATTTAGCGCTGGTGTTACCCAGGCATTCCCATACTGTGGACTCAGGAGTTTGGTTAAATTACAAAAATTTCTGATGACACCTACAGGTGGCTTCTATTCATCACTGTTTCCTAGGCAGCTGTTGTGAAGCATGAATAATGAATACAATTTACCTTTTTTTATTTATTTGAGACACATTGCAAAAATGCAGATATTACAAACATTTCCTCAGTAGCTACAATGTTGCCACTATGTACAAAATATTTGTTAAATGTACTACACATATAAAAATACAGTATGCATTACATATATACAGTACAATGTGCAAAACATATGGCATTCAAAGATATGGAATTGATCTCAGGGGTGCAAACAGCAAATACAAAGGCATCCTGGTTTCTTATAGAAAGGCAATACATAAATGGTCACCCTGATTGCCATAATTTGTATTTAATAAACTAGTGCTTAAATGAAGAGGGCTGTGCAGATTGGTATCTTTGTTTTCTTTTCCATAAAGTGAGATGCTAAGACATTGTGACTATGAAAATAAGAGGAAGACTTATCACAGTAAGCATTATTTCTACTGCAAGCAATACAGTGAAGAAAAGCCCTATCTGAGAAGAAGCCTTTTATTATTTTTACAGTTTCTTGAACAAAAAACAAATCTGTGCTGCTAACATCTAAAACAACTTGAGAAATATCTACATCCTTAATTTTTAAAAAGTACAATTAAGAAAATGGATAACTTTTGGGGACTGACTTTTTTCCTTTAAAATACAAAATGCCACCTTTGGCAATATAAATGGCGATGCTTTGGTTCCTATTTTATTTGAGGCTGTGTGTCTTCTTCTGACTATCTAAGCTGTTTTCTTACAAAAAAAACTCAGTTGTTACAGTATAGTATAAAGGTATCTGTTATGCTGTTCCATGTTTTCTGTTGAAACCTTCCCCTCAGACAGTTTGTCTGATGACTGTTAGATTTCTAGAGCTACACACTGGATAAGAAAATTCCTTGCATTCAACCTCAGACTCTGCAGAATGGAGTGTGTCCTGTCATGCCCCCTCTCCCCCCATGTGGGACTGCATTAAAGCATGAATTTCAGCATTTGTTCCAATTTCCTTTGACGCATAACAAATTGGTGTATTTCAGGACTACTGCTGACATGTACATGCTAGATTTAAGTGCTCAGACAATGATTCTCTTTTATATTAAATGCATGTTTTCTCTCTGGTGTATCTCCTATGACCACTTTTCCACATTCTACTTAATCTCTTTACAGCTACCTTTACTTGATTGACAAGGATGACTGAAAAACATGTTAAAAATGCAGTCCTGAGTTAATTTTTTAAAAAAATTAACATGTCTACAACAATTAAGCATTTCAACAGTTAAGGGTTCTTCATTCAGAATTCCATGGAACTATGTTCTAATTTATATTTCCAGTTTAAAAAAAAAGATGCCATCCAAACGATTGTGCATCAGTCAGGTTTACTGTATAATGCCCTTCCAGTTAAAGTATTCTGTTAGTACACAGTCTTTGATTTTGTGACCACTAGAGTAGATGGACAGCTTGTACTAGGTTAGCAATGATGCTGCCTACTGTCAGTTACAATATTCAGCCATGCAAATATTCTGTATGGTGGTAGACAGGCAAATACCAATAGAAACATCCATATGTTGCTTATTTTATACACCTGCTTACCTTTAGTTGTTCCTGCTGGTGAATACTCTGTATTTGAATAAACATTTAAAAAAAGATTTCAGCATAGGAATAGAATGCTATGGCACTCAGCTGTTTAAAAGCCTGATTCTGCACTTTCTCACTGATACAAGTTCAAGTTTCCAAATGGGGTTCTAGAGTTGGGTTGAGAACAATTGTCATAAATTCTGCTCTTCAAAAGCTTTCTAAATTTATGATAAAGATAATAAGTATTTGGTTTTCAAGAAAAATGGCATGTAAACTTGTATGCCTTGATTAGTATTGAAGGGCCATAAGAAGTGCTGTTTCTGTGGTAAATTCAGTGACAAAAATAAAATGCTATTTGTTTTGATAACATGGTATCCCTAACTGAACAGTTACTGTCCACTAACAGTGCAGTTCATGGGAACCATGTTTTGTTAATCTACTTTAGCTAGCTTGGTGAATTAGGTATCAGTGCATTCTCTTGCAAGTTTATCTGTTCTCACAATGAGAAATACCACCTTAATGGTAGCAGTCACAATACTGTACAGTCAAAGATTAATAATGTGTCTTTTATATTACTTACAAAAATGATCATTAAAACATGCGCAAGAAAATCTTTCTACAAGGCCAGGTATGCATGAATATGGCAAATATTGTGTAGCACATTTCACAACATACACTCCAAAGCAAACGTGTGTGTGTGTATATATATACATCTATCTATCTATCTATCTAGAGAGAGATTTTATAATACAAGTAATTCTGAAATGTCCAAACTCACATTTGTGTTTCAAGGACTTTATAATAATCCCTTAGTTTTATGTACAGTGAGCCAATATGAGTAGAAAGCAGTTCTCTACTGGTATTGGTCTACTTCATAGGTGAGGGATTTTCTTCTGCACACAGATTCCTATGGGTTGGTTAACATTCTTCATTGCCAGTGAGGATATTTGTGTAGCAATATACTATACAATAGTGCCAGTTACAAGCTGTATTTGCACAGTCGTAAAATAATCAATAGTTTTTCCTCAAAGAGAAAACTGATGTTTAGTTAGACTCATCTTCATCACATTTAAACAGAAGGCATAGATAAGAGGCCCTGTTTTTAACTGCCATCTTTGGTCTATCATCACATTTCATACTGCAGTTTCACACATAATACACTAACATGTAAATGTTATACACAGGCCTGGCTACCTGACCAAGCACCTACTTGTCCAAGGAGCTGAGTTGTTTTAGCTCTCTTTATTTCAGTAAAAGCTGAGGGCAATGAGGAGTTCATAAGAGGTATAACCCAAGTGGAATGAGTAAAAGGCCAGGGTATCTGTTCATTTATTGGTTGAAGACTCCTACCGTGCTAAATCAATATTAGAAGCAAAACACAGGTAACTGAACATATCATACCAAAGCCAAGATAATCAAAACATAAGGCCCACAGTCAATATGTAACATTGTATCCAAGTACTGTGTCTGCAACTACTGGCAGTATCTAGGCACAACCCTGAGGACAGTAAGCATCCTACCCCCTTTTGTTGATTTAACAGACTTTAGAATGTTTACAAACTACGTGTTTGGTATCTTTCTAAGTCTGGCCTTTTTATAAAGTGTTTACAAACATTTTCATGTGAACATAGTTTCACAATGTTAATCTGATCAATTTCAAAATGTACAAATCTGCAATGTAATTCACTAGTCTGATTTTGTGTTTATGCTTAGTCAACAGACCTCTGTCCAAGCAGAACTAATGGTTCACATTGCCAAATTGGGAATTTAGGAGGTTATTAGAATTTGGACTGTTATAATTTAGAAATACTGATAATGATTTTGAAAGTTCATTTTGGTATGCTCATTAAAATGGTTACTGTACAGTTAAGAGGAGCCACTTTAGTTGATTTGTAGCAGCTCTCAGATATCAGTGTTAACCTTGGCAAAATGGCAAGAGCTTTACCCCACACTAGTCACTAGCTAAATGTTATTTTTGAAACTGGAAAAAAATGTTTCTGAACAGAGACCTGCTTTTCACCCCAGAAATTATTTCTGATCGTAATGTTGATGGGAACTATTTTCAGTAATACTGTGCGAGAAATAAAATGGAGTTCTATAATATTTCATTCCTGTTTGCATCCTGCTTTGTTTTGCAGAGTGTTTTCATGTTGGTTTCTAAAAATTAAGAAATTCTACTGGGAGCAAATGGAGGGAGGGGGAAGAGGAGGATGTGTCATTTGTTAATGCATGCCTCATCACTACCTAGCCAGTATAGCCTTAAACCACTCTTTTTTTGCTGCAGCCTTTCTTTCTAATTTTTGAAGTATTAATCCGTAATAGTGTTGAATTTTACATCTTGAGATTGTTTTTTTCATTGCTTTTGAACAACTTTTACCTAGATGTCCAGAAGTTAGGAAGTGGGTGTGTTGCTATCTTAAGAAATGATGTTGCCTATCTTATTGGTACACCCCTACACATTCTGGCCCTGATCTTGTAAAAATTTAAGCTGAAGTCAGCAGGTCTTACTCATATCCATAAAATTTTGCAGGAGTGGGGCCCACAAAACCAATTGTATGAATTGTCCTGTAAACATTTTAATATCCTGAAATGTTTTGTTGAGATTCTTGGTTACATTAAGCTCTCTAGCAAGCATTCTCTGAGACAAAGGAAGTAAACTTGGATATTAAGTATTAGAATTCTATAGTCTGTTGGTTTGCTGACCATCATTCTGTTGCTACAACAAGTCACAGAGGTAAAAGAATACAAGCAACTGTCTGATATACACATTAAAACTTACCTAAGAAATCTAAAGTGTTGCTATAGAAAATTCAGTGTTCTCAATATACCTGGCATTGCTACAGTGGATTGTGTGCAGTTACAGTTAAAATATCCCTTTGGATTCAGTTAAGTTCCTCCCTCAGGATTTAAATTTGTAATAGAGTATGAGGAGTTTTCTAAAAGTCACAGAAAATAAAACAAAATACAAAAACAACTTGAGCAAGTTTAAAGACTTCAGACAAGTGAAATTTCACTGAACCAGCCAGTGCTAATAGTTGCCTTTGCCTTCCCGATGCCTCTTGATCTTGGCTCAGGCTGTTCACAGGAACAATCAAGTGCAGTGATATCTTTCCCTTCCCCCAAACAATGTTTACTCTTTATTGGTACAGTAGGTGGAAATCTGATTGCACTATTTTTCTTTTATTTAAAGTAATCAAATGACTACATCTTGCTGGTTGCTTGAGCACTATGAAGGTATTTCAATGTTATTTCCTATATATACTTTTTTTCCCCTGCTTTCTTCTTTTGGTACTCTTCATCAATAAATACAACCATTCTTCCTTGACCTGTGAAGAAGTGTAATTCCCACATGGCTCTGATCTGTGTTATTTACAAATGATAAAGAAACTGATGTGTATGTTTCAACATAAATGCAGAATTGGCATCAAGGTAAGGTAATTTACCTTAATAGTGACCAGAATTGTGTAATAATGGATCTATACTGTAAACAGATTTTAGTCATATTTTCATATGCTGCATCTCTATAGCTTAATCCCATTGCAACTGTAGGTCTTGTGGATCTAGAAAGTCAGTGGAAAACATACTCGGGGCCGTAGAGCTCAGTGGAGTAAGCCCTGATGAGGAATTGGGCATGGTAATGTCTAACCACTCCATATTGTCCAAATTTGTGTCAGGAAGGTCAAGAGATAAACAGGAACTGTTAGCAGTGAATTGTTGATCAGCTGTTTCCATGGGTGAATGAGCATGATCAAGCATGTTGGAGTGATTGAGCAGATCATTCTGAAGGTCTTCAATTAGAGAAAATGATTCTCTGTCCTCACTACTGCTTGTTAGTTGAGGAATTTCATTACCTGAAGGTAAAGTTCCATCCAAGAGAGCTTCAAGTTGGTTCTCCAGACTTATAGACAAAGTGTTTGTTGGCTCTAAGGACATAGGAGGGGCCACTTGGACTTGTGGTGGTGGGCGGGATACCACTGTGTTCACTGGCATTGTAGTGATATTAGCTGTCACAGGTCTCATTTTGGAGATGGGAGATGGTTCCTCTTTTATAGGGAGGGAAATCTCTGTAAAAGGAAATTAAAATAAATCTTATGAAAATTAAGGCCATCCACTCTGTAGGATTGGACATCTTCAGATATTCAACTAGTAAATACTTTGTGGTACAAACAGTAAATATAAGCTAAGCATGCAAGCTTCATTATTTCAATGGTGAGACACACACTTACTGGATCACTCTGTGTTGATGAAAGCTTTCAAGTTTACACAGAACTTCGTTCAGGAATTGGTCTAATAAGTCATTGCCACTACAATTCTGGGACCAACATGGCTACAATAACACTGCAACCAACTCTAATAATGAGACAAGATGATATTGTCTTGGTAAACTAAAGTAGTGGTTCTCAACCTTATGCTTGTCAGGACACGTTTGGTTGTGATACACTGCCCTACAGAACACACCAAACCACCCCCCACCAGGCCAAATCCGGTCATCTCCCTGGCTCTCCGCAACACACGGACCACTGTGTGATTACACAGTAATGCGTCCCAACACAGTGGTTGAAAACCGCTAAACTAAGGTGTTATATGCTGAGCCTTATACTGTATTCACATCATCTACTTTCCCTGTTCCCAGCTACTGGCCATGTTTTTATTTATTTAGAAATTAGTAAAATTTAAACTATTTTCATGCTAATTGTTCTGTGGCTGTGGCTACATTAGAGCATTTACAGGGGCACTGCTGCAACTGCAGCTCTGTAAGCTTTCTAATGTTGCTGTTGTAAACTAAGCCCAGTGAGCAGTGGGAGAAGCTCTCCTGCTGATGTGGTGCTGTCTGCACGGATGTTTGCTGCACAAGGGGGTGTAGTTCAGTCACATTGCTGAGTGATATAATTTTCGGCAACAGACTAGTAAGGCATAGCTCAAGGATCACCTGGCGTCAAGAGTTTTTGGCATTCCATTCATTTACAGTTCCCTGTTAACTACACACGTGGCTTTTTTTATTTAGAATCATTTATATTAAACTTCTTGAAGTTGGGAGTCACAATTAGACACCACCACTTTACAGAAGCACTTGTTCAGCAAAATGAAGGGAAATATTTGGGAATGTACTTAGAGCCAGTAGTAATCAGGTGTTTCTTAGCCTTTTCTTTCAGTTCTAATAGGAGAAACAAGATTCCATTCAGCAAACTTTCTAGCTCTTACTTACTGGATCAAAAAGCAAGGAGGCTAAAACGCTGTCAGTTACAGGATGGATATAGAGAGGGGCTTTACCCACTCTCTTCCATTCATTTAAAAAGCAAATTAAAAACAGTTTCAGGGATGATGGGAATATGGATGATAGAAGGTGAGGAATGCATCACACACGATTTCAACTTTGTGCTCTTCCTTTTCCTCCATTCTACAAAAACCAGTGACCTGTTACTGCTGGCAGACATGATGAATGGTGAGAATTAAAGTGCAGGTTTTCCTTGGGTGGCAGATGGAAAAATTCTGCAGTCGTCATTGGCTTGGTGTGATAACAAAGGAACTAGAACCATATCAAGGATACTGAGCCCAGAGATTTTTATTGAACCCGTATTAGACAGGGATGTGACTGATAGCTTTTACGACATAAACAAACTATCCTCTAGGTCTGTCCCCATTCTAAGATTAAGACAGCATGAAGTCATGAGGGATTGAGTTGTGTGTGAAAGAGTCTAGTAAAAAGACTGTAAAGTGTGAATAGAATGGCCTGTACTTTCGAGCAGTGTTTCTCAATATTTCTGATATCAGTGACTGGCTTGGTCCAATCCTATACTGTCAGACTTAGGGACTAGTGTTGAATCAGGAGATCCATGTTTTCTAGAATGGCAGACAAGAGAAACATGCTAAATATACAAAAGTATGTGTTTGTATGTCTGGATACAAGATCTTCAATATTTATTACCAGCTAGAAACTGCTAGTAAACTCAAGATAGCATGGTACCATAGAAATACCTTGGATAAACATCAGTTATTCATGTTGCGTAGCTGGTGTTGCTTTATGAACAGCTGGACGTTGAGTGGCTTTACTGAAATACTAAAATTGTACCCTGATGCAATTTAGCTCCTGTAATCAGACATTTTAATTCTTTCTTTAAATATAGTAGTACAAATAAAAATTTTAATTCATGCAAACACAAAGCAGATTCAAACACCGCCACTTTCCTCAACTTGGATCAGAGCCATATTTAGTTTACTTCCATATACTTCCTCCATGAAAATTTGCCATGATACAAGAGCTGCAAATCTTGATAGGCAGATCCAAAAGCTGCTTAGTTACAAGATATAACTACTTGTATATTGTCTACTAAGGTATTTTTTCACTGTCTAAAGATAATACACCACAACTGTTACTTGTATAGCACCAGTCAACCTGGGAAAGCTGGGGTGAATGATACTTGTGTATAAGCCAAGATTTTTTGTGCCTGAAAACTGGCTTCAGAACAGGCATTTGGGTTATACATGAGTGAATATGGTAGATAGCCCTAGCCCCAGCCCCAGGGTTTCACTGGGCATGCTCCAGGCTGAAGCCCCAAGTGTGGCTGGGGCAGCCATCTTGGGCAGTTGTCCTGGGCCGGGGTTAGAGTTAGGAGGGGACTGGAGAAGGTGGTGGCAAGCAGGGAACAGACAGAGCAGGTGGATAGGGAAAAGCAGCGGCAGGGTTTGGGGCATAGGGAGAGTGCTGGGAAATCGGGGGGAGGACAGTGGTGTGGGGGCTTAGGGGCCAAGGTCAAAAGGGGACCTCGGCTTATAGACGGGTCACCAATTTTTTTTGCCTCCTTTTTGGGCTCAGAATGGGGGGGGGGGTGTCGGCCTATGAATGGATCAGCTTATATATGACTATATACAGTATTTTCTTTGGTGCTACTGCAATTTCCAGCCTTTGAAATACTTTGCATTTGGGTATGGTGTTCTGCAATGAGTCAAAAATTGAAGAGACATAATATATGCCATGGTTGGTACCTAAAGTAACACTTGTTCCATGGTCCCACTTTCTCCCGTATTCCTTTCTTTCTGCTGCATTTTAAACAACTTGTCAGGTTTCTTTTTAAAAATAGTTTTGTCTATACATTACACATTGTTAAACTGACTTACCTCCACTCTTAATGAGGATATCAAAGAGGTCATCCATCTGCTGGCTATGTGCATTTGAAATCTGTAACAGAAAAAGTATTTCTTGTCATCCAGCTCCTAATCTAAGCTATGACTGATGTCAGTGTCCCTCAATAACACTTAACATTAGCTTGGACTACTGCTCTAGAGTTTTTTTAAAAATGACTTCCAGCTTATGAATAAAAGCTGGAGTAATGCCTTGCTTTTAAGTAATATTTTGAATATCATTAGATGGTGACTGTCAGTTTTGTCACTGAGTTGGTTAGTGTAAAGGAATCAGGAAAAAGCTGAAAGGCAAGGAGAAATACTTTTAGAAAATAGTATGTCATGTTGATTTCTTTAAAACAACTACACTTAGTAACTCTTTAAACAGTGGTTTCTTCTGCCACATAAGCACCAACCAAGACTAGTGGGTGGGCTACTGCGTATAAGTTTTTGCTTTTTATACCAAGTTTTAAAGAAATTATTACAGCAAAATATAAACAAAACTGATGAATATTTTGCCTTGCAACTGGCTTAAAAACTCCTTACTGTCAACATGAATGGTGTAGTCAGACAGTATATGGCCTCAGCCTCCAATATTCCTCATAAAAGTACTGACAACACATTAAAATAAAGGGTTCTTTTTTAGAGTGGTCCTGACAATGTACAGGAGAACCTTAGAGTTACAAATTGATGAGCCAGACCTCATTTGGAACCAAAAGTATGGGAGCAGGCAGCAGTGGTGGGGGGAGGGGACATGACACATAGGACTATTGTATAGTACTGGTAAAACTGTGCTTCATTCATTTAAATTAAGATGATTAAAAAGCAGCATTCAAAGCTTTATTAAGTCAGTATTCAGTTGTAAACTTTTGAAAATACAACCATAACATTTTATTATCAGAGTTATGAACAACCTGTTCCTGAGATACATTTAATGCTGGTCTACTGTTTTTTTAAATGTTGTCAAATAATTTTATACAGAAATGCAAACTTTTACGCTCATCACATACAGGTTTGCCACTTTCAAGATGTTAAGTCAGACATACTCTTAGGAGCTTAAGATATACAAATGTTATTTGAAAGTGTCAGATTTGAACAGGTCTGATTTAAGAGTTGACTTGGATTCTCTGTCACAATATTGATATCCAGTATATTTATAATTACTGGCAAGCAACTCCTAATTTGTAGATCTGCAAGAATTTTATCAAAAGGATAAATTCAAATAATAATCATGGGGGGTGGAAAAAAACTCTTGGAGTGAAGATCACATATGTATAATCCAAATACCAGTAAGGGAATGTCAAAGCAACAGAGTGCACACAGGAGAGTCTGGCACTCAGAGACCACTTAAATGAATAATTCTTTGTAAAAGGAGGAAAAACAATCTGATAGTTTATTTTCTCTTATCTAGCCTACCTCTCGCTGACATGCCTGCATGTTGCGGGTCTGTTTTATGGCCTCTTCATAACGTGGAGGGTCTTTTGTCTTGGTTAGTGGATTGCTGAATAACGAATGTTGTACGATGTAAGGCTGGGACTGAGATGGTGAAGCTGGCTGTGTGAAACAGTGAACAAACAAATGCAACATATTGGTAAAATACATTATTCTTAAGGGGAATCAGTTTTATAAATATTGGATTTACTTATTACAAAGAAAGGGTATTTACTGTAACTGGTGGCTCTTTGAAAATGTGCTCCCTATCTGGATTCCATGCCTGCCATGTGCCACAATCAGAACTGTTTAATCTCTACTGACTTGCAAGTATGTTGCATATCAGCCATGTGGTACATCTGAGGTCTCATGAGGCTGCATGGGTCTGATGCCTCCTCAGTTCCCTCCACAGTCAGTAGCAGAGAGGTGGGATAGAAATCCAGAGGGACCATACCTCTTGAACTACCAGTTGCAGTAGGTAACCTTCCTTCCTCAAATGCTGACCTCTATATAGATTCCGTACACGGGTAACAATATTCAGTGTGGAAGTAGGAGCAAGAGCTCAGAAGTAGAGTTTGTGGGAATGAATGATCAGTTGCCACACTGACTCTGATGAATGGGGCTATGGCAATGGTTTTCAAACCTTTTTTCCTCAGGACCCAGTTGAAAAAAATCACATATGCCCACAACACAACTATTGTATTTTTGAGCAAAACATTTGTCTTTTGGTGGTGGCAGCAGGGGGTGCTGCGACCCAGTATCGGATTCCATACTTTGAAAACTGCCTACGGTGTAATAAATAACGAATGTGTGAAGGGAAGAACATGTCATTGTTTTACAGATGTTCTGCTGTGCGATTTATTTGAGGAGGGTTGATTTATGCTCTTGTGGAGGACAGACTTGGGAAAGGGTGCAACTCTGCAATGTAGCAGATCTATTTAGAAAGGTGCAGCCTTGGCAATGTTCTGCTACTGTGAGCATCAGAAAGCACGGGTGTGTTAGAGATAAAGGCCAGTGCATGATGGATGTTGAGGGAATGTAGTGTGCACTCCCTGGTGGAGGTGGGTGGTTTAGGGTAAAAGATTGGGAGATGGATGGCTTGGTTGAAATAGAACAGTGAGGTCACCTTAGGAAGTTTGGAAGGAGACTTTGTACCTGTGGGATCCAATAAAGATTGGGCCCACTATCATGACTGTCAGTTCAATGACTCATCGGGCAAAGGTAATGGCCACTAAAAAGATCACCTTCATGGATACGTGGGTAAGTGAGTAAGTGGTCAAGGGCTCAAAGTGAGGGCTGAAAGGCAATTGTTAAAGAGTCCCAGGGCCAAGTATGTTTGCTGACCTAAGGGAAGGCATTGAGACTGCAAAGGAATCGAACAATGATTGGATGAAGCAGCAGTCTAAAAGATGGGAGGAAATGCTGAGTGCTACCAGATGAACTGGAGGAGTGGGCAAAACCTGAAAGGCAGATGTTAAGGATGGTGGGTATGGACATGATGCCCTTGGAGGGAGGGTGTTTGGATCCCCACTCTGTGAAGCGTCTTCATTTAGCTTGGTAGCTTGGTGTGGTGGCCAGGCACTTGCTGTATTTGAGGATGTTTCACGCAGGTGTAGATCATGCACTGTCCATTTACAAGCCCTATCAAAGTAGTGGGCTATGAGATGAAGAAGGCCTGAGTTGTGGCAGATCTGGTTCCATTTTTGCGAGGAGATTTGAGAGAAAGGGGAGAGACATTAGAGGCAGGCTGCAAGGTGAAAAGGATTGAACCAATACTGGTACAGCTGGAAGGGTGCTATGTGGATAACACCTGCTCAGTCATGTTTGTTTGTGGAGTACTTGGGGAAGAAGCAATTTGGCACAAAGGCCTAGCGTAGTCCTGGTGGCCAGGAGAGAAGAAGAGCATCCCCTTGACAGCCTTGCCTCTGGAGCAGAAGGGAAGCTTGTGTATGGTAGCTGTCGTTCTAGCAAGGCGTGCCTCACTGCTGAAAGATGCAAATTTTCACTCATGGTTGTGATGAAAGGAGCTGCTCAGAGTGTCCATCTGGTTGTCCCTACCTGTAAGATGGACTGCATATAATATGACATCCTGTTGTATCACAAGTTCCTCAGATGGATTGCCTCCTGACAGAGGGTTGGCTTACAGGCTGTCCAAAGAGACTGCAGATGTCTGGAGTGGATGAGAGGAAGAAGCACTTGACAGGCACACAGTGGACCAGTTGTAACTCCAGGGTATTGATGTTCATCCTTGCTTCTCTGAGGATTCAGAGGCCTTGGGCTGTGTATGTGAGGGCCCTAGGCCGCAAGTGTGAGGCATCTATTATGTGTAAAGCAGTCTCTTGGAGAAAAGGCCTGTCCCGCAAGAGAGTCCAAAGGCACACCTATGAAAATCAGTTCGCAGGTAGGTAGATTTTTTTTTTCCCTCGTTGATACAGACACCCAGACTGGTAAGGAGGTCTACATCTCAGGGCTTGACAAAACTGGTGCACAGCTAGGAGCCAACCTGAAAACTAAGGTGCCCTAGGTCAGTGGTTTTCAAATACAGGGTCTGGACCCAGTACTGGGTTGCAGACTCTCAGGCACTGGATTGCAGTGCCCCCCGCTGCTGCCACCAGAAGTCTGGAATGTATTGCTCAAAGATGTGATTGTTGCCTCATGGGCATGAATGATTTTTTTTCAACTGGGCCCTGAGGAAAAAAAGTTTAATTACCATGGCCCTAGCTGGAATGCCTCCCTGCCACTGAAAGCCTGCCATCGCCAGTTTCAGCAATGGGTGAAGAAGCCCCCTACTGCTGAAAAGCCAAGGTAGACTTTGGCCACCAACTGACCCTTGTTAATGAGAGACTTGAATTCTACTTGTTTAGCTTCTGGAAGTGACACTTGGAACTCTCCTAGTTTCAAGCATGACCAGAAGTTGTACTTCACCAATATGGCTTGGTAGCTGGCAATGTGGAACAACAGACCTACCAAAGAATAGACTTTTTGACCAATTAAGTCAAGCTTCTCGGCAGCTTGATCAAAGGGAGCTATCCTAAAATTTTGTTGCCTGAGGCACTGCAATGCTGCTTACACTATAAGCTGAATTGAGGGTGTGTAAAAAGGAAGTCAGTGCCCTTGGCTGGAACAAAATAGCACCTCTCCACTTTTTTAGGTGTCTGGGTACAAGATGCTGGGGCATGCTGGACCACCTACGCTGGCTGAAGGAATGCATCGTGTGTAAGGAGTTCAGTGTATGAGGGTCCTGGTGTTTGCAGGATGTCCAGAAATTCATGCAGGGAGTCCCTGTACATCCTCTGTTTGGAGGTTAAGACCCCCTACCTTGCAATGCAGGAGATCTTAGTATTGGCCCTAATCAGGTGGGGAAAGGGCAGGAGGGGTTGGATGGCTGCTTCCTCAGGTGACGATGCTCTGCTCGGAATCAACAGTTTCAATGGTACCAGGGGCCAGTCTGTGCACTGTAGCTCTTCATAGTCCAGTGGAGGGTTCAATATGAACAAAGCAGTGAAACGGAGACTGTAGTGCTCTGTGCCCCATGACTATTGGAGCCACTGCTGCATGGGCAGTGCATACCTAAAGTGTTCTGACGAGGCAACATGGGAGCACACTGGTGAAAATGCTGGACCTGATTCTGAGGACCATTCTGTGTCTTCTTGGGACCTATGATGATCTGGGTTATAGGCTCAACAATGGCTGTAGAAGTAGTGGTTCCTCAGGCCATGGAGACTGTACAATTCCAGGCAATCTGCTGCATTAAGAGACCACCAAGAGAAGAAGCAATTCTGCTAATGGCGTGGGTGAGGTAGTGAGGCAGGTGTTCGTGGCACTATCTGTTGTACTGCATATGAGTGGTCGGACGGACTCAGTGGAGTAGGTGGAACCAAGCTTTCCAGTGGTGGCTGGGGGTTGAGGCAGGTAAGGATTCCAGTCAACACCCGTAATGCTTGGTCTTATGATCCACTCTGGCTTTTTTTTTTTTTTTTTGATGGTGGAGCTGTCTGGTCTACTTGTCGCTTCTTATATGGACTTTCATGGCTTGGGGAGGAAGTGCTACACTTGGAAGTGGTCCTGCTGGGGGATCCATCCTTGTTCCCATACTGTGCTGCTTATGAGCATGATGGGATTTTATCAGTGGTGTCCTGGCTGGTGAGGGTGGCAGTAGACACTCCAGTGGGTCCATCAGTGCCACCTTTGAGTGCTCCTACAGATGCATAGCTTCCTCCAGGTAGTCCTTGCATAATCTAAGTTCTCTGGCCTCACAGGTTTGCAAGGGGAAGGACCAGCAGGTGGTGATGCGTCTCTCACCAAAGTGCTAAAGGCAGCATTGCTATTTGTTACTTACTGAGAAGAATCTCCCAAATGATAAACAGTTCTTAAATCCAGCTTGTTGGGGCATAGTCCCCCACAATACATAGGATGTCATGGACAGGTAGAACAACTGTGAGATTAAGTAACTAGAACTATTTCTAAGAGAAACTTATAGAGAAGACCCCCTCCCCCAAAAATGAGGGTATTGAGGGGGAGTCAACCCATGCAGTCTTGTAAGATCTCAGATGCACCACAAAGCTGCTGGAGACTAATGTAAACAGTTACTATGCAAGGTGTACATGTTTATCCTTGTACAGAATCTGCATAGGGACTAGCACTCAAAGAATTTACCCTAGTTCTCAAGTCAGATAACTGAGTATCTATTCAGAAGTAATCACACACTGTAAGTAATCTGTCTTTAAAAACTGCAAGTATTTTGTATGTAAAATGAACACTAATTCATCATCCTTATATTTTCCTCAATAAAAAAAATGAAGCAACAGCCTTGTGAAGAAATGTGCTAATCTTACCTTGTTGGGTCCATTCTGCACCACAGGAACCTGGTTCTTCCCAGCATCAAGGCTGCTGTTTGATGCCTTATTAATAAAAGGCTGTAGTGCTGTAACAGGTGGATTTTGATAGGGAAATGCTGCATTTGATATATTAGGTGGGAAAGTCTGTAAAGGATTAATGGTTTGTCAATAGCTAACATTTTTATATTCAAACATGCTTAAATTATTTCATTACCACCATCACTGGGGAAGTTAAAAGCAATTATATTTTCTTCCTTTTGTCACATTTGTTTGCTTAATTTCTACCTAGGAAAGTATTCTTCCCTACAACTACAATAATTGTCTGTTTTTCAGTGGTTCAGGTAGAAGACTCTTGAAATAGTCAATACTGCTGTTCCTGGAGGGAGACTGTCACTGTCCAATGTTGAGCCTTTGTGCCCCTGAAATATGAAAGGCTGCTTTGGTCTGCCTTCAGAGTCGGGCAAAGAGGTTTTGCCAAGTTATAAAAATCAAAACAGCTTTCATCTCCGATTTGCCAGGAAGCACATGGTTTAGCAAAACAAGCAAGGAGTCCTACAGACTTTTAAAGACTAACAAATTTATCACACGAGCTTTTGTGGGAGAAAATCCCATTTTGTCAGATGCTTGAAGATGGGAATTTATTATTATAAGTTGTTGTAATTTATCAAAGTTGTTCTGAAACTAACATGATTTCTGACACACAAGAATGAAAATGTTTAAAATAACATCTCCACCTAGTGGTCAACCATTAAAACACACTGTACTAACTGCTGGCCTTATTTAATATCAGACTGGTTCTAAGAAGATTCAACCAACTAGCACATATCAATTGAAACTACATGTCAGATTAGGGGCTCTGTTTTGTAAATCTGGATTATCAACACTACAAAACAGTAAAGTCCTTAACTAAGTAGAATCTTAAAAAAAAAAAAAAGTGGGAAATAACATCTTCCTCTTTGGTACACTAACATGCTTAACAGCAAAATACAACACAGATGGCACTAGTACAGTAATTTTCCCTCTCAATACCTACTTTATTGTAGGTCCATCTATCAGCCCTGTTTTTTTCATATTGGGAAAATATGGTGAACAAAGAGGTTATCAGCTAGATCCAGAAATGTTAGACTTAGTGTAAGTACCAGCATTATAGGAATTGCACTGCTGAGTGGAATTCACAGACCCAAGTTAGGTGCCAGCTAGTAGGCTTCAGAAGAGCCAGCACAGTTGGCACGGAGTTGCCTTATCGGGGCAATAAGAAATGTTGGCAAGGGGTGTGGTCTAGGGCCAGACCCTTAAAGGGTGTTGGACACTTAATTATGGCTTGGAGGGAGGTGCTTCCCTCCACTCAGGAGTCACACTTTCAATCCATCTCTAGAGTTAGGCATCTCGGACACATCTGGCCCTCCACAAAAACAAAAAGAAAAATGAACAAGGAAGGAGCTTCCCTTTCTATGCTCTATAGCTCAGTGATTAGAATATTCATTGGGTATGTATATGGCAGCCCTGGGTTCAAATCCCCACACTCTGATTTAAAAACAGCGGCGCCTCTAAGGTGAGTCTTCTAACCAGCTGAGTACACAGGTGTTCTGGGACAGGTAGCTCTCAGGCTCTCCTGTGTAAGCTGTTTCACCTTGTATAAAAATATTTAAAATATTGATTGTAGCAGAGCCTGGCACCTGGGTATCCAGGCTATATAGAATGTTTTCTTTCTAAAAGCACACAAGTTACCATGTAGCAAATGATATCAACAGTGCATCAGATCACAGTATATAATAATTTCACATTTATATCTCCCCAGTAGTTACAAACCTTTCTGATTTGTTGTTGGGCCTGACTGAGCACATACTGTGGGGCAGTATTTTGTTTTGATGATGGACCATGCATCTGTGGTGCTGTCTGTACTAGACCAGACGATGAAACAGGAGCAGATATTTGTGATGAAAGCTGAATTCCTGCTTGTGACTGAACCTAAAGACAAATGACATTTAACATTTTAGCAATCTAAATATAGTTATGGCACAATCAGTACTCATCAGCGATACTAATTTATCAGTGAAGATGTCACACTCAATTGCTTAAATATTCAGATTCCACTGGGGCTTTACAGCAAAAAATTTGAGTATATAAAAGTAAAAACAGAAGTAGATGAGCAAACAGTTGGATTGGGAAGAGAAGTCCCAATACACATTCTGCAAACAAGTGCACCCGAAAGTGAACTACTGCATTTGGCATCACATTCTCTGCTCTAATATAGACCAGAAAATCTGAATGAGGGTACTTCGTGTACAGTTTGGGAGAACACCAAGCCTTGACTCATATAGCAATAGCATATAAAATACATAGTAAAATAATTGTACACAAGTAAGAAACCCCTTTCTATACACCTGTGATTATAACCTTAAATGTATGGCAATATAACCATTCCCCACCCCCAAAATTACATTAAAAACTTTTCTGTCCTGAGGCTATTTCCCCAATGCCATCTGGGTAGTCTTTCCTTCCTGAACAAATTGCACCATGAGTGCTCAACAACTGTTTTTTTTTTGTTTTTTTTTTTTAAAGTATGCAGGTACGATGGATGACACTAAGTCAACTTCAAGGTTTTTTCCATCTTAGCCTGTTAACCTACTAAAACTAAGTGATGTCACTACTATAAAATCAGATTGAAAGGTGATCAAGGAGACTCCATTTCAGTACTACAGAATGCCACTAAAATCATTTAATTGATTTATACTGGGCAGAATAGGATGGGTGGGGCATTGCTGGAGGGAAGGGAAGAAGCTAGGAAGAGAGCACACAGGTGGTCCGCCCTCTAGGTTCAAGGTGAAGCAAAGGGGCTGGATCTGTTCCTTTCCCTGAAGTTTAGGGAAACCAGAAGCAGAAGTAGTCCATGTGGGAGCAGAATTCCCAACAAAGTGAGGGGGGGGACTTCCCAAACTACACATCTCACTTCCCAGAATTCAGTGACTTGGGGAAAGCCAAAAACTGACTAAATGGAAGATAAGTGGATGTCACAATTCATTTTATGTGAAGGAGGGGGATCAGAACTGAGTTTATGAGGGGGGAACTGATAACTCATGGTGATGCAAAGGCAGAGTTGATTTACTGGCAGCAGGAAGAAGTGCATGCAGAAAGGGACAGAGGACTGCACATTCTTGTCTGTTGAGCTAGAAAGCTTAATCCTTGTGAGAATAGTTGTCAAGGAAAGTTTTCAAGCCCTTCTAAAAAAATCTCTGCTGTAAGGTGCAAAAACTTCTCATCTAGAACATGCCTGAGTATGGGAAAAGAAGCTAACTGAAATGCTGGCTCTCAATGCTCTCTACGGTAAGACAATAATGAAATAAACCAATATTTTTACCATTACTAAGCACACAAACAGCACTTTTCTACTCTACATAAAAATGAGCAACACTGCTCATGCTCACAGTGGTTAATTTAAATTATTAAAGCTAAAGAAAACATTTCATACCGGTAGCTTGATATTGCTCACTGGCAGTTGCACTGATGTGTTTGAACTTGGTCCCTGGATAGACAATGGGAGCAGCAACTGTGCTGTTCCATGGGTAGTTAGTACAGCTTGAGGCTGGGCAACTACTGCGGTCTGCGGCTGCCTCTGTGAACTCACGTAGAACTGAGAGATGACATTCTGAGGTTCAGCTTTGGCCAAGGGGACCTCCTGCTTGATAATAACAGCCTTTTTAGCAACTGGGTTCTGGCCACCAGTAGACACTGGCTGTCCTAAAGAATGGCTAGCTGCAGATCCCGGTTGCCTTGCACTTGAGCAGTCAGTGAGAGCGTTTTCATCTTTGATAGCAGCATTTAATTGTTTTGGATCCGAAGTAGTTATGGAGTTAGCTGGAGACTGGGATTGCTGCTGTCCCCGCTTTTCAACCTCCAGTTGCATTTTCAGTACTTCCACAAGTTTCTGTTCTTGTTCCAGTTTCCTTTTCAGCTCCTCAATCTGCTTCTCTTTTTCCTGAAGCTTGCGGTCCTTTTCTGCTGCATCAAGCTCCATGACCGAGCCACTGGCATGACTCAAACTGTCTTCATTTGCAGCCAGTCTGAGAGGTGAAGTACTTAAGAACTGGGATGGTGACATCATGGTCATCATTTCTGTGAAAGTATCTGTCATATTAGTGTCATCTGTACTTAGACTTGATTGTTCTGAAGGAGATGGAGAAAGGGGCAAAGGCGAGCTAATGCCTTCTGTTTGTGCTAATTTGAATCCAGTTCCTGTAGATGATGTTTCTGAAGGAAAGCTAGACACTGAGCTCCCCACGGATTTATTTAATGTCGTAACAGGGAATGCCACAGTCACCTCCCCTGTATTACTGGTGACACCAGCAGATGTGGTTGTTGTAACAGCATTACTAGCATTGACACTGCTGTTACTCAGATCTTGGTAGGGTTTTAGACGCTCAATAAGATCTGTTTTAGTTCCAGACACTGGCAGTCCCCTTAACTTCAGTTCCATCTTCAGTTCGGCTACCTGAGGATAAAGAAAGACTATTAAAAAATAAAACAAGAAGCTGCCCTAATTTGAACAGCAGGTTGTTTTGCTTGCATGGCCTTTTTCTATAAAAGGTAGCTTTCAGCATATGCACTAGTCATTACACGCTGGTCTCTTAGGTGCAACAGAGATTCTTCATAGCACCATTTATGTAAAAACATTTCTCCAGATAAGTTACCAGTTTTGTAGTGAGTCAAAAGCTCATTTTAATGTGATTCCCTTGTTGTGCAATGGACAAATATTTCAGATACCTCTGTGAATAGACTATATTTCTATAACAAACAGTCTTATCTGGGAAATAGGAAAATCCATCTCTTTACTTTTGGACTGTACTTTTGAAACAGATCTACAGGATCTGACAAATGTGCACACTGAAGTACTGAACAGACAAAATATGGCATGCTGAGTCACTTCCTTATGCTAGCATGAGACAAGATAATGTGGCTGGCTGTATCAGAAATTCATCAGGAGAATTGGGCGACTCACTGGATTAGTCACCTTTAGTTAGAAATTGATTAAATATTGCCATGCGCCACCTGGATTTCTTTCACAAGTATGAAAAGCATAAGCAGTTTAGTTACCTAACTTCTGATGGGGAGAGCCTGGATTTTCCAGTCAAATCTGCGTACTGATGTGTTTACTTGGGGAAATTTATAGTATGTGTCTTCTAAAAAATTCTGATACAAATATAAGTAGTTACTTACCCTAAAGTAGCTGTGGTTCTTTGAGATGTGTTATCCACGAGTCCATTCTTGGTGTTCACACATGAAATGCATGTGCAATTATTCTTGTGGCTAACAGTTTCCACCCCAATGCCACCCCTGCACACTAAGTACCCCCATCCAGGAGCATAAAGAACAAAGTAGACCCATCTATCCCTTAGTTCTACTGCCACAGGAGTAGAATTTCATTCACAAGAAAGTACACTGGGCTGCAAATCACATTCTGAAGAACCACAGTTATTGTAGGGCAAGTAACCTTTCTGTGAGTGACTGTGCACACAGGTTACTCTCATGGTGACTAGCAGACATTTGTCTGGGTACTTGGAAGTAGGTGTTTGGAGTCCTCCTTAAATGACAACTGTAAGAGATAGCTAGAAAAACTGCCATCCAGTTTTTGGAAGACCATGTTAAAGAACAGCATTTTGTAAATGTGTGGCATGAGCATCATGCTCTACTTATTTCAGATATATGAATATTCTTCAAACAGGCAGTGGAGGCTGGCTGAACCCTAGTGGAATGAGCTCTAATCTGGCTTGGAGTTACTCTGGCTAGTTCATAATGTGGCCTTATAGCTGTAGACCATTTTGGATAACCTCGTTGAAGATACAGTTTGCCCCTTAATTCTATCAGCAAAGGTCATGGATCACCTGAGAATGTTCTTGAATTATCTGAAATAAAAACACCGTGCCTTTGCTCCATCAAGTGAATGAAACCTAGCCTAGGGTTGAGTGAAGTTTCAGAAAGAAAATCAAGTGGTGAGTAGATTGGTTTATATAAAATCTAGGAGATCTTCAGGTAGAAACTTGTGGTGATGTCTAAGAGTGACCCTATTTTTATGAAAGGCTCTAGATGATCTGTCATGAAGGCCTTAATTTGCTCCACTCTTCTAGCTGACATAAGGGCCATCAGAAAGGCAATATTCATGGACAGCTAGTACAAGTACCAGGTTACAAAGAGCTCAAAGGAAGGATAATGAACTCTGTTGATACTGTAGATGGTCCAAGAAAGATGAAATTCCTGAACCGGGGGAAAAACCTACATTGAAGTATTTCAAGGATCTTGCCAGTGTAGGAACGTGAGAAAAAAAGTCTGGTCCTGGACCTGGGTTGATGAGCAGATATTGCTGCAATACAGAGCCTTATGCAGCTGATGGGCAGTCCAGATTGTTTCAGAGCTAGCAAATAAACCAGCCTTTCTGAAATTGGTAATGTTAAAAGGGACAGCTGGTGCTGAGATGCCAAAAACCCGTTTCCCTTTAGCTTTGTATTTACATTTGGTTGAAGGTTTCCCTGCTCTGAAGACGACTGTTCTGAACGTCAACCAAAAAGCTTTTTTTGGTGGACATCAACCAGCCAGAAGTGAGGACCTGAAGTATAAATGTGCTAGGTTCAGGTGCAGGATCTGAGTGTTACTCTGAGAGACAATTAGAGCTCCATGAGCCTTTCAGCACAGTCTCTAAGTAGTAGATCTGCTTTGTCCATGGTGGGGCTGTCAGGCTCCATGGCGAAGAGATCTGTTCCTGGGTACTCCACTTGTGAAAAGATGTTATCTGCCATGCAGCTCGTGGATGACAGAACTGTCTCTTAGCTGATGCACCAAGACATTCAGCTGCACACCTGAAAGACACTTCCACCAATTTCATGAGGGGAGGACTTCTTGACAGGCCATGCCTATCACATCCATGTGATGCCTGCTGTTGGGGGATATACTGATTTCAATCACCTCTGCATGGGAGGCTTGATGAAGTTTGGCTGTGGAGTATAAGCTGCATGAAGCAGTGCATCCTAGAAGGCAAACAGGTTACTGTTTGGAATATCTCCCAGTGGAAGTAAGAAATTATACTTACTATTGTGAAGTATTCTGTTACATAAAAGGCCACGCAAATCACACAGTGGACAGAAAAGCAGGAATTGCAAGGGTGTTGTCTCACTGCCATGGGCAATAAGAAGCAACTAAGGGACAGCTGGGCCTGTTCTGCCCTTTAGGCGTGGGCTGCAATGGCACTTCAGTTGCAGAAATGACCCCAAAAGAATCCGAACTTGTGTGTATGGGATGCATTCACCACAAGAACAGACTCTTTAGGGACAAACACTCAACTGAGAATTGTATTTTGTCATTAGTAATACTTTACCAGTGGCTTTCACGATAAGAATATCCCATATGTCTAGACTAGAATTTGTGTGAAAATTTCCCATTATTGGACCTCCAGAGCAGAGAATGAGTGTGACAGTTTTGAAACCAGTAGACTGCTGTCCCAGCAGTTCTCCTCTATCTTCCTTTTGCTTTTAGGTAAGAAATCAAGACTCACTACATTAAGGAACATAAGCCAGAGAACAAACTAATTGACCTTAGGTGTCTTGCTTGACACAAAGCTAGGAGCACATTTGTGTAAGTAGCTGATGAAAATATTTCTGAGCACGATAAACTATGTTCTTCATAGCCATTTTCAATAGCTGACTGCCATCTTTAGTTCCTCAGAACAGCTTCTAAATGAAGAAAGGACCATATAAAAACTTTTTACAGTAGAGCTGCAAGTGATTTGTGAATTTTTTTGTAAGCAAACATAGGAGGTTTATTTCACTGTTAGTCTAGTCCAGCAAAAAAACAACAAGGAGTCGTGTGGCACTTTGAGACTAACAGAGTCTGTGGGCTTGTGTTACTCACCCAATATCCTGTTTCAGGATTCACAAACACTTATTGGAGAAATTTTAATGAATTTTAGCATGAATGTTTAATGGAAAATCTATAAGGAATCAATGTGTTGTTTAGTTCTATTACTTATTCTCCTTCTGTGTTTCCATCATCCAATCAGAAAACAAAAAATATTGTGCGACATAGCTGGCCAATCACATGTCACAAATGGACAACACATTAACAGGAATGGTTCATAAACAATTAAGGGGAAGGTAAAAAGGACTAAATTTGTTACATAATTAGCAGCAAAGAATTCAACCAGCTCTCTTGTATATAGAGCCAATTAGCAAAAGGAAATAATGATTTTGTTATAAAAACTACTGTAGTTTTGTACAAAAATACTAAATTATGCAAGATGGGCCAAATGTAAAGATACACAAATATACAAAGGCGTGCCCCCACTGTATGTCTAAAAAATCCTTAAGCACACAAACTGAACACTGTTCATTTTCTTGTACAGGCAACAGACAAGCCAGTTCTGTTTGTGTACATTGGTGAAAAGTGCTCAGAAATGTGCACATAATGGGAGAAAAGGTAAGTTAAAATCTAGCCCCATCTTTAATGGTATTATTGCTGTACAGAAATTACAGCAATCACTTCTCTGAATGTTTCATTAGAGAATCTGTTTACATTTAGAATGCTTGATTAACCCTCTCTATTAAAGTACACAACTCTTCTTAGAGATCCATTAATACAATCTTTATAATATATAATCTATTATCTGGAGTCAATCCAGCATGTAGTCTGCTTCACCTAGATAAAACAAAGGAGGAGTCTTGTGGCACTTTAAAGACTAACACCACCCCTCTTGTTTTGCTGAACTAGACTAACATGGCTACTACCACTTTTGAACAAGTCACCTGGATACTTTCTCTAGTTCGTTCCTCCAAACAAGTCTTTATATATTGCACCAAAGTAAATTCTATGTTCCTTTCTTATCTGCAGCAGAGAACTACTGTAAAGATTAGATAACACATGTAAAATGCTTTGGGCAAAAAAAGAGCTTCATAGCATTTGGTGGGTGGGGTTTGGAAGGGGTGGAAACTAAAGCAAAAAATCCAGCTTGGAGGTAAAGGAAAATGACAAAAACATTTCTATAAAATCTCACAGGAAATGTAAAATACAATTTTCATGGAACAAGCAAATCTAGGCTTTTGCCTGTCAGTAAATTTTGTAAATTATAACCTTTGCTGATATTTGTACATGGGCAAATCCCTCTTCATTTTTACCTTCAGGTCATCCAGGCTTGAAGGAAGCGGTCCTGGTTTTCTGCTGGGAATATGACTGTTCTGTCTTGGCGTGCAGGCTACTGAATTAGGAGTGTTGTTACTCAAAGTCGTCAGTGGTATGTTTCCATTGCTGTTCTGTTTGTCATTGACTGGTCTGTGAGTAAAAAGCACAAAAACAGTGTTTCCTATTATGTTCTTTACTTTTAAGAGGAGGTAGTACTGAATTTAAAATTTATCCTTAATGGTGGAAAACTGACTTTTCCTCAAACATAATTAGCTGGAGTCATTCAACATTTTAGATGATTCTTGAAGTGCTTGCAGAGAAAAAGTCTTCTGTGGAGAACATATTGATACTGATATTTTACGTAGTGACTTATGCTTAATTTTTCGTTATGCTTTTAAAATATTAAGGAAAATCCTGCCCCTAAAAGTTAGCATGATTTATACAACCCAAGCTGTCAGTGTTTCACATACCATAGTATTTTTCTATTACTGTAAGAACACCACAACTGGATATTAAACACACAGGAAGTAGTATTAAAATTAACCAAACTTTTACTGACTAGTGCAGTAAACTAGGCAAAAAGCTTTTATTGTAAAAGCTTTTCTCATATGCAGATTAACATATTTAGAATTCTTTAAAATATGTGAATGAACAGGGAAGCTCACAAGGAGTTTGCACCTCTCATCTAAACAAATTACCTATTAACATTTTAATCTCTCTTCTCTCACAAAAGGTAAAACTAACATTTTAAAACTAGATACCTAAATCTATATATAGACACTTAACTGTAAGTCAGAGAGACCTGATTTTCAGATGAACTGAATATACACATTTCCCTTGGACATCACTGGAGACTGCATATTCAGTTTTTCAGGGACTGGGGCAGGGGATATGTTTTTTATTTATGTGCTTAAATGTGGGGTAAACATTTAAGTTTAGATACACAGTACTGGAAGGTTTGACAGTTTTTTTCCTTTGCACACAGGTTCTGCTTTGCAAGAACCATAGGCATTCATTGTCAGAAAGTAAAATTTATTCATGTTAATTGGTTGGATTTACTGGTCAAGTATGGATATTTATACACAAATATATATTTGTTCTAAATATGTCACATACACGGCTGAAACTAAAGTCATAAAGCTGTAATCCAGAAAGACTTCCATCAGAATATGTTGCACCATTGCAGGTATCCATGTAAAGTTATATTTGCAGCCTAAAGGATCATGTTCTGGAATGTACTCTTGGAGGTAAAGCACTGCTGTAGAATAAAATCTACTTTTCTTCTGGGCCTGAAAATATTGGTCTCTGTATGAGCACATAAGTACATAATCAGATAACTACTGAATAAAGGGCCCATGCAGCACTGATTTTTTGCAGTGTTTTAAAGCCTGTATAGTCTCAAAGAAAAACATTTTGAAAATAATATTGTAATAATTTGTAGCAGCTGTTAATCTATTAGGATAACTAGTCTGGTTTCTCTTATTTTCCTATTCTCTCAACTGGTTATTATCAAAAGAATAGAATTTACAGCTGATACATCAGTGCCAGACATTCCTCAGAGTAACTGAATAGCTCACACCAGGTAATTTAATTGGCCTGAACAAATCTTGTCATGATCCTGGATTTCTATAACAAAACTGCATCATATGGTCACAGAGCAAGTGGGCCTGCTTTTTACAGATTTTGTATTTGTTATTACAACTTCCCTAGATAAACAGTATCATAATAGGGAAATGTGTGGTATGATAGTGACATTTTGACATTCTTCAAATGCAGATTGTACCTTGCTGACAAGTATACAGTGTGTATTTTATAATAAACATCCAAAAATTATGGTAGCTTAATCTTTCTTTATATTGTTGTGAAAGAGCAGGTCAGAGCAGATCACTGGAATTCCAGACTTCCACATCATCTTTCTGAATACCTGCACTTTTCTTTCCTGATTTGTGTAATTATGCCCTCACTGGCCTTTTTAGACCTCTTAAAATACATCAAGGGTCTTTTTAAGCAGCAGCCACACGATTTCTTTATTTATTTGTTAATGTTTCTGATTGTTAGAATGAGAAGACTTCTTAAGTAAGAAATAAGAAACAAACTGCTATTACAGCAAGCAGGGCTAAGCTTTGCTGTGTTAATATCTGTTTTAAATGGATTTTAATTTACATTCTTTTCATTTTCTTTGAGTTCAATTCAGGGCTAAAAATGTGTTTGCAGTGTCTCTACTTGTAACAATGAGTTGCTGGTACAACACAGACATATCACTGCTTCCAAAGATAGATACATGGTGATTAAATGTATCATTTGTTACTCTCAGATGGTATTTTTTTTAGTTTCTTACTGTCAGTTGCTAAGAAGGTCTGGAACTAGAACTCTACATTGCTGTAAATTAGATTTTCAAAGAGTGAAATTGAGAGTTTATATACCTATTGAATGTTACCATAGGAATGCTTCAAAGAGATGAGACTGGAGTCAATGTCCAGCTCTTCCACAGACTCCCTGTGACACCTTGTACAAATCATTTAACCCTTCTCTGCCTCCATCTATAAAATACTTCTCCCCCTCCTAGGCACAGCAGGGATTAATGTTTGAGTGTCACCTATATTCTGTGGTGAGGGTGTGGTCTATAACATACTTAGGATTTTAGCCCCAAATTTTAACCTACTATAACAGTTTACAAAGCCCAATATTCCTTCTCATCCCAACATGTCTCAAATCCCTTGAAAATGTGGCCTGCAGCACTAGTATGCTCCCAGACAGCAACAAAACCATTGGGATGCTAGGCTGTGGCATGGACAGAGTGTGTGTTCTGTCTCTGACGTGCCTGCTTGCCTCATACTTATTTGTAGGCAGGGTGTTGGAAGTTATAAGCATTCATAAGAGATTATGATTCTAGCAAATTTAAAAAACATTTGACTAGAAAACACAGAAGACAAAGAAATGGGCTCCGCTTGCATATGTCCAGAGACCAAAATTAAGCTCACAGGTCCAATCATAAGAGTATCACACTTTACTGTCCTTCCAGTAAATCAGAGCAAGATACACAAACTGACCTACCTTCAGACGTAACTATTTCACATCATGAGTTGCTGCCCCCTAGAATGCGGTTGGTATAACATGCAGAATTTAACCTTAAAGTACAAGTTCCATATTTGATATATATTTTTCCCTATTAAAGTAAAAACTAAATTAACCCCATTAAAGGCAGAAGCTGACGAAGTCTCACATACTTGAGTGGTGCAGGCAGAATCGTCTGGTAATTGTAGTGTTGTTGCTGTTGACTGAGGATCTGTAGCTGCAGAAAAAGTTGCTGTTGCTGCAGCAATCGAGCATAATTGGAGTCCATCTGGGGCTCGTTCTTCTCACCTTTCTGATCAGGTGGGATATACTGATGGTACTTCAACTTCTTTACCCTAGGCTTGGGTTCTTTGCATTTCTTGCTCCGATGCTTGTCATTTGGGTTCTTGGGGTGGCTTTGCTATTTAGAGACAAAAGTTAGAGAAAAAATGATAAATCCCCTTTCACCTTTTTACAACCCAACTGTATGAACTAAAGTTGCGGCTTAAAGGAACACACCTGGTATGAAACATGAGAAGACAAGAAATTACATTGTCCATTTGTGACACACTGTACCTCAGAGCAGTGCCCTGTAAGTCCCATGTTGATCATTCATATATGGTTGTGCTGTTTCATGCAAAGTATCCATGTGTGATACCATATGAAAGACTATCACCAGCTGAAAGGCACTGTTTGGCCAAAAGATGTATCCTTAGTGTGTGTGAAGTTTTGCTAAATGACTTATCAAAATATGTCATGAGTTTGGGAGGCACCCACTGCTAGCTCTGCAGTGATTAAATGGGTGATATCCATATCCAGGTAAGGTGGTTAAATAACCACTGATCAGCAGGTGAATGGTAAATAAGAGGTTTACAGTTCAGGATTGCTCACCTTTGACTCATTAAGTCCCACCAAGATATGCCTGGGCCAGTTTCTTTCCAGGACATGGATTAGAAGTATGAAATTAGAGATAGTGGCAGCATGAAATCACCTCAGTCCTCACACACCTAAGAGGAAGGCAACAAGAAGGCTGGGAAGACAACGACTCAAACTCAGGAGGCCAGTCCCAAGCTGAGAAGGAAATTTGGCCTGGGCAGTAAGAAGCGTAATCTACTGTGCCTGCAAGAAAAGCTGGTTGACTGAACTCTTCTTCAGTCTTGAAGTTTAGGATTTAGAATGAGCATTTACTTTTTATTTTCCTAAAAGAAGCTAACTCTGACATTTATGTGTATTACTTATCACTTAAAATCTATCTTTCTGTTAATAAACTTATTTTAATGTTTTATCCTTGCCAGTGAAAAGTTGGGATTTGCTGGTGTTTCCTGTGTATGGTTTGAGTGGCTTGGAGAGCCTTCAGCAACTTAGCTGGATGTGTCCCCGAATGTTGTTGACTGAGCGATAACAGCACCTGGAGGTTTTTGCTACTTGTCATGAGCAAAGCACTGTCAGACAGTCCAGGATAGAGAATTAATGGGACACAGGGGGTTCCACAGTTCCAAACTGTATGCCAAGGATCCCATCACACCAGAACAGTAATTAGCTCTACTCATGGCCATTTGGAACAGTGAAAAAGTAACTAGACATTTCCCCATTTTAGTAAGTTATACATGTTAGTTGTTTCAGTCAAAGACCATATGTCATGTCTGGTTTATTTATAAATGAAGGTTCCCTAGCATGTGAATATCTGTCTAACAGGGAAATTTAGTCCCCTCTAAAAATTCCGACAAACTCAGTTAAACCATTCGATGTGGGCAACATCCTGCTTATAAGAGTAGATCACTGTAATAGCGTATTAACTAACCTGCAGGTAAAACTACTATTTAGACACACTCACAAGACAAGCTGCAGCACATTATGCCAATGCTTGTTACCACTTGTTCCACAACAAAAACTAACACACGCATTGTGCTAAACACTCCAAGGAAAGTGATCTGTTTTGGTCCAACACTGCCTAAAACGGCTTATCACTTAAAGTCTCCATTGGCAAAAAGATTTTTTTTTCAGGTCATAATGTGGCTGATCAGCTAATGTATATTTTAAAGGTATTTTCAGGACAGTCTGCAGTCTATATGGTTTCAAGTGGTACATGAAAACAGGATGACATGCTTATTGTACCTTTAGTCTATTAGCAGCAACAAGACCATTCTCATTGTTTATATTTACAGTTCCACAGATGGCATTTACGCATTCAAAGTGTCCTGTTGTTGTACCCAGAACCAGTGTATAGAGCCTCAGTCGCATCTTTTTCTAACCACATAATTATCTGCTCACAAGAACAATGTTCAGAGGGGGAATGATGTACAAGATGCTGCACTGGCTAGTTTTATTATTTTATTTAGATTTTGGTCTTATATAAACTCTGCATCAAACAATGCCATAAACATGCATTTAAAAGGATACAAAGTAAAAATCTGCTACAGCAGCAGAACGGCTTCTTCCCACCTCACTAAGTGTAAGTCACATGAGAGTATAACAAACTCCCTCATCCCCAAATGCACTTTCCTCTTAGACAGAAATCTCACCCTCAGCTGCCTCAGCCCTCCAGCATTGCCTGCTTAAACAGATGGTCTTTGCAGCAGGCCTGGAAAGTCAAACCATCGGAGACATTCTTCCTGCAATTTCATAGCCTCCTAAACTTTCAGGCGGGAAGAGATTATGATCATCATCTAGCTCAGCTGACCCTCTGCACATTGCAGGCTACAGAAGCTCACCCACCTACTCCTGCAATAGGCCCACAACCTCTGGCTGCGTTATTTAAGTCCTCAAGTCTTGATTTATAGCTTTTAAATTACAGAGAATCCACCAGCCTAGTTTAGACCAGTAGTGAACCCAAACCTCATGCTGCAAAGGAAGATGAAACTTCTCTCCCATCCAAAGTCTCTGTCAATTTGACCTGGAGGAAAATTCCTTTGAAAACCCAAACAGGCTGGTCAGTTTGACCCTGAGCATGTGGGTATGACCTACCAGCCAGACATGTGGGAAAGAATTATCTCTAGTAACTCGAGTCCTCCCCATTTACTGTCCCATCACCAACTATTTGAGATATTTGCTAACAGACATTTCAGATGAGCCATATGCTATTTTTGGCAACTTCATCATACCGTCTCTTTCATAAACTTATGAAACTCAGTCTTAAACAAGTTAGGTTTTTGCCCCCACTTGGAGGACCATTCCACAGCTTCACTCCTGTGATGGTTAGAAAGTGTCCTCCCTTTCATAATGGAGAAAGACAAGCACCTATTAGGGATGGTTGAAGAGAGTACTTAGTCTTGCCAAGAGTAAAGTGGGCTGAACTCAATGCCCTCTCTTGGTCCCTTCCAGTTTCTATGACTCTACAAGGACAGGGCTAAAAGCTCTGGGGGCCTGTTAGTCATAGCTATGGCATAGGAAGAGAAGCAGTCTTCTCAAAGTCAATTATGCCATTTTATAGCTAGTGGAGATCACAATATTGGCAACGTATCCTATCACTGAGTAGCATCATTTAATAATTGTTATTGTATTCTGCACTAATATAACTTTCTGGATAAGAGGTAAGACATGGCCCCACACGACTGTATTTATATAATCTAGTCTGAAAGTGATTAGAGAATCACTCAGAATCCTCTGGCTAGGTGCACTGGGCCATTTCTGGGCACTGCTAAAATGTGATTATCCAACAGGCCACCCTTCACAGAAGATCCACAAGTACCCCAGAAGGTACACCCAAGTAACACACAGCAGCCAAAAGTTCTCAAAGGAAGAGATATCAGCTTCACCGTATCTTCTATTTGCTTCCTCCAACCTATGATGTGCACCTCAGTCGTATCACTAATAATAATTGTGGCCCAATGTCCAGTTTTCATTCACACCCCCTCTCCCTTAGACATTGGGTTTAGGCATTCAACAGCCTTGCATGAAATGAAGCTATAAAAGTTGAGTGTCATCAGCATATTGAAAGTAACACAGCACGGACTTCCTCACTGCCCTTAAATCCACAGGATTTTAAAACACGTCCTCTAGTTTATATCTGTTTGTGTTCTGATTTAAGTATTTGAGTTATTATCTGTTACTACTTATATAGTTCTGCTTTTCACATTAAAGCTAATTTTGCATGACAAAGAATATCTTTCTCCTCATGACAGTGAGGAGGGTGATGGATCAGACCTTAAGGGCTCTCACAATAAAATTACTAATTTAAAAGACCAAAACATTACTTTACCAAATCATTAGATCCTATGGAACATATCGGTGCAACCTGGGAGGGAAATCAAAAATTCTGAAATCTCTCTTCTGTATTATTACACCACTTACTAATTCTGCATTCAGCTCTGGTAAAAATACTTTTCTTGTTCCTAGAGAAACCAGGCAAAACAACTTAAATTTTTTAAGTTCACAGCTGTCACCACATTATCCCAAACTAATTCATGTTTAATTATTCATTTTATACCAATACAGTTCTGAGCTTTATTCCTTAACTTCTAGCAGTAAACCAGCAACTGATCTCTCAGATTAACTCACTTCCAGAACAAAACCAGTAACACACTACAGGATTTTTTAAAGTATCCAAAGCAAACTGAGATGTTGTGTTTTTAAGAATCCCTTGTCTGTTTCAAAAACAAACTTGATTTTTTTTTTTGTATCGGGGGGGGGAGGTACACAGTGTCTCCCACAATATGACCAGGACTTAAAGATCACTGCCGGAAGTGTTAAAGGGACAAAGTGGCTGAAGCAGTATCTTTTACTGGACCAACATCTGTTGGTTAGAGCAGTGGTTCTCAACCTTTTCCAGGTCGCAACATGCTGCCCTACAGGACACACCAATCCACCCTCCAGCCGTCTCAGTGGCTCTTGGCAACACCTTACTACTGTGTGGCAACACAGTAAAGTGTCCTGACACAATGGTTGAGAACCACTGGGTTAGAGAGACAATTTTTCAAACTTACAAGGAGTTCTTCACTCCGCAAATGTTCATTCTTTCTAACAAACTCTGAGAATGGAAAACCTTCTGTAATGCAGAGGAAAGTTGCAACTTGAGTAAAAATGTATTTTATTATAAAGAGCACATGCTCTTTCAGATAAATCATTTTACTTTTCTATTTAGTTTGATTATATTGTGGGTATTGTTAGGGCTATTAACTGTAAATGAAAAACAGGTATCTATACAATTCAGAAGACTGTATGAAGATCAAATAAATCAGGAACACAATGAAGAAAATAAGAATCAATGTATACTGTGATGGTTCCATTCATAGTCTAAGTTTCTAAAAAGATAACAGGCAACAATTGCTGTAAAAATAAAAATATAATAAACCTTAACAAAAGCAGTTACTGGAGCCATCTGTTGACATTTTCATTCTTATTTCGAGAGCAGTAGTGCTGTGTAGAAAGGCCTTATTTTGAATTCATAGAGAAGATGGAGGCAGCCCAAGTTAGGCTTTTCTTTATAAAACCCTACACTGAAATTATCAGTTGGCATAAATATGCGTTGCGAATTGCTGTGCAACAGAAGGAGGACTTGTACTTCTGTTATAAAGAAAATTCTTCGTAGATAGCCACCTTGCGAAAAGTTAAGGATGAGACAGTAGCTCAAAGCAACTGTCTGCACTGGAGTGGTGTGTGCTGCTGAGACACACATCTGGCTCAGTTTCTGCTGACTGAACAAGGGCTCTGCCACTCTGAAAGCGATCAGTCATTTCTTTATCGCTGCTAAGCAGACAGGGTTATAGCTCCATCTTAACTGCCACCCTCTTTTTTGTGAAGCCATCAGTTACTTTCACCTCTATTGTGGTTGCTGATATGCAGAGTGACTATATGCATTATCTCCTTGAGTGTCTATATGCATAATCTGGTCCTAAATTTTCTATCCAATGGGAATTTTTTACTCTTCTTCTTAAGACAGACATATAATTTCTTGCAAAAAAGTATCTCATTGAGATTATGTTAAGATCTTAATTTACTTTCTATTTAGAATGACAATCACCCATGCACAGGTTCTCAGGCCTATACTGACTATTTAATATGACAGAACCAAATCAAAATTCAAACAGCTCAACCTTTCCACCAATCAAATACTAACATACTTATATGTTGATTTATGCTTTAATCTACATTTCTACAAAGCCCAGGTGAAACACTGGCTCTGCAGCATAGGCTAACATTTGATTATTTTGCACATGGGACAGGTCATTCCAGGAACCTTTACGGAGAAGCAACCCACAAAGGCATTATTGGTACAAAATCCAGGTCTGCACCCAGGTGAAGGCTACAAGGCGCTGTGAGAATGGTCTTCCTGTTATAATCCCCTCAACCAAAAGGGAATGCTGACACACACAGAATGGGAGTAGAAGAGAAAGGAAACATCCAAGAAAGCTGGCACTGGATACTTAAAAACTTGTTTGTTCCAACAGATATTTGGGTGATACTGTTCTTGATCACTGGAGCAGCTATATCTTAGAACAGCAGCCTATTTTAGCCTTTTTATGCTAGAAATGCTACCACAATCTTTCCATCAGTCACATACTGAATCATGAAAATGGCCATACGGGGTCAGAGCAATGGTCTGTCTAATTCATTATTCTGTCTTCCGACAGTGGCCAGTGCCAGGGCTTCAAAAGGAATGAACAGGACAATTTAGAGTGATGCAGGCTCTGTCTCAGGGGTGGGCAACATTTTTGGCCTGAGGGCCACATGCCAGGAACAGCCCTGTGTAAGGGGCATGGGGAGCTGGGGGTGGGTCGGCCGTGGTTCGAGGGGGAGAGGCCAGCCCCCCACCTGAGAAAAGGGGTGGAGCTGGGCTCCACTCCCCCTCCATCCCAGATTCAGCTGCTGTGCTGGGCAGAAGGGTAAACGAAGTAGCAGCAGCAGTGCTCTGGCCCCAGCAGGCGCTGCTGCCGCCCCTCTCCCTCTCTCTCCCGGGGGCCAGAACACTGCTGCAGCTCCTTCTCCTGCCCAGCTAAGAGGGAGAAGGAGCAGTGGCAGTGCCCTAGCCCCTATGTCAGCTGCCGCTGGACCTAGAATTTGGAAGGAGAGCGGCAGCAGCTGCTGATGGCAGGGCCAGAGCACTGCTGCTGCTGCCCAGGAGGGTGGGAGAAGGAGCAGCAGGATCACTCTGGCCCAGGCATGAGCTGACAGTCTCCCTCCCCCACAGTCCTCACCCCTCCCAGGTCCAGCAGCAGCTCGTGCGGGGGCTAGAATGAGCACAGGCTGCACTCTGGCCTTAGTGCAAACTGCTGCTGGACCTGGGAGGGGTGGGTGAGGAAGAGCAGCAGCGGTGTTCTGGTTGCGGCACTAGCCACTCGGAGCCAAGGGGGGAGAGGAGGGGGAATGACAATGCCCGGTGGGCTGGAGGCAAAGCACTTGCAGGCCATATCTATGCCCGCGGGTCATAGTTTGCCTGTCTCCACCTTATCTTGTAGTCCCAGCTTCTGGAAGTTGATAGTTTAGGGACACCCAGTGCATGGGGTTGTGTCCCTAACCATCTTCATTAATAGCCATTGATGGATCTATCCTTCATTAACATATCTAATTCTCTTAACCCACTTATGCCTGGGCCTTCCCAACATCCCCTGGCAATGAGTTCAACAGGTTGACTGTGCATTGCATGAAGAAATACGCTCTTCTGTTAGTTTTAAACCAACTGCCTATTAATTTCATTGAGTATCCTCTTTGCTTATATGAAGCATTAAATAACACTTCCCTAGTCTCTTTTTCTACATCATTCATGATTTTATATCCCCCCCCCCGTCATTTTTTTCCTAAGACGAACAGCCCCAATCTTTTTAATCTTTCTGTATGGAAGCTATTTCAAACCTCTAATTATTCTTCTCTGCATTGGTGGTTCCCAACCAGTGTGCCGTGAGCATCCCCAAGAGCTGGAGTTAAAGTTCCCTCCCTGCTCAGCCCAGCCACCTAGGCTGTGCAGGGCTGGGAAAAGGCAGGGGTTAGGCAGTGGAACACAGTTCCGGGGCCCCCTATTTTTAGGGAGGCAGTGTTCCAGCACCCCTAAAAATAGAGGAAGGCACTGGAACACGAGTTCCAGGAGTCCCCTAAAAATAGCAGGAGCAGCCCGAATGCATTGTTCTGGTGGCTCCACCTTAAGCCCAGCCAGCAGAGAGCTGAGGGAGGCTGGCAGTGTGTGAATCTCCCCCTGCAGCGCGGAGCAACTTGTGTTAGGCAGCCTGCAAACAGCCCAGGTAAGGGCTTTTGGGGGGAGGGCTGCTGGGGGTTGTGTGGGGTAGGTGTGTGTGTAGCAGAGGTGGGTGGGAGTGGATGTGTAGCAGGGGGTGTGTAGCTGAGACTGTAGGGTGGCTGTGTGGGGGGTGTAACTGGGGGCTGAAAGCCTAGTTCTGCCCCTGCATTGATAGGAGGGTCCATCACAGGCAGAAGGGGGGGGAGGGGAGGACAGGACCTACTGGGATAGGAGGGAGCAGCAGTGGGGTGAGGATTTGCCCTGGGTGGCAGGAAGCCACTGTAGAGAAGGGGGATGTGGGTGTTGCACTATGCTCCCCTGCCTGACCTTCCCACTCCCCAGGTTCCCTCCCCACCCCCCACAAAGCCATTCTTGTTCTCCCTTCCTCTCTCACCACCCTTGTGCTGTTCCCCACTTGGCTGCCCTTGTCCTCTTTTGCCACCCCTGCCATGCTCCCCACACTCACTCCTGCCACTTCACGATTCCTGACCTCCCATGTTTTGCCACCCCTGCTCTGCTACCCCTAGTGCCCTACATAGCAGCATTTCCAAAACAGTGTGCCATGATTCATGAATATTCATAAAATTAATTTGAATATCCATGGTTTTTTAATGGTGGTGTGCCTCGAAAAATTTGAAGGTGTCAAGGGGTGCCACAGCAGAGGAAAGGTATTCAAGGTGTGGACATACAATGGATTTAAATAGAGCTATTATGATAATTCATGTCAGAGTTGTTATAGCAAAGCAGAAGTAATGGATTGTGAGGCTTACTTGTAAATTATCACAGATTTCCTCTCCCTTCATCTGCAACTATTACATTAAACTAAACTATTTAAAATAAATAAATAAATAAATAAAACCCACCTCCCAGTACAGCATTTGTATTATTTATTTGTTTAAAACTGTGTTTCAGAGTTGCATAGTTCACATAACTACCATGCAAACTTACATTTGTCATCACTGATTGAAATGCTGCTTCTCAGTTACCCTCTGGAGATGCCTCATAAAGTAACTTTACCTCCACTAGCAAGGGATGTCCTATTCTACATTTCTCTGGAGACTACTGATCTAGCTGGCAGCCCACCATACCTTGGTTAGGTGAGTATTTGCTGATATCTGTGCTTCCTATGAGCCTGCAAAATGGGATTCTTGAACGAAACATATCAACAGATACCCTGGGAAATAATATTTCCTTTATACTCAAAGAAGCTCATCTCAGAGGAGAAAACTAAAACAAATTCCATGACTCCAAGGAATGTTCATATGCAATATGCTGGATTTTTGAGTGTGCTGTATGAAGTCTTAAAAAAAAAAAAAAAAAATCAAACTGTTAGTGCCTGCTTCTAAGAACTACCCTAAGGAGTGCATAACTCAGAAATATTACTATCCCCCCCTCCTTGTTTAATTTTAGGAGATAGTTTTCTGAACACCTTTAATTATCTGCAGCTGGATTAATATTACTTAGAATGGGTTTATTTTCTGTATTTCAAGCCTAAACACTACATAAAGAACAAGTTAGAACATGAGCATGTCCAAGTCTATGAATCCCAGCAGCAGAGTTTATCTACAGATAGTTTCAGCTGTACTCTTAACTGGAGCACCTTGTGCCGTCCGTAAAGTTTCCTTTTGGACATGGAATTTATTATTTTTTAGGAACTCTTGAAAGCTATTTTCAATGAAAAACTCTAAATAGTTATACAACAATAAGAATTCTGAAAGGGGAAATTTTATATTGACATAATTATGGACTGCTCAGAGCTCCATTATGGAAGTGGAAAGTCTGTGGGTTAAATTTAGAGGGGAAAGCAACAAGGGGTATCTTGCAGTGGGTCTCTGCTATAGACCTCCAGACCAGAAGGACGAGGTGGATGAGGCGTTCTATGGACAACTGGCAGAAGTTTCTAGATCACAGGCCCTGGTTCTCATGGGGGACTTCAATTACCCTGACATCTGCTAGGAGGCCAGTACAGCAGTGCACAGGCAATCCAGGAAGTTTTTGGAGAGTGTTAAGGACAACTTCAGGGTACAAATGCTGGAGGAACCAACTAGGGGCCTTGCACCTCTCGACCTGCTGCTCACAGAGAAGATTTGATTGGGGACATAAAAGTTAATGGCAACCTGGGCAGCAGTGACCATGAGAGATAGTGGTCAAGATGCTGATTAATGGAGAAGAGGAAAGAAGAAAAACGCAGACCCTGGACTTCAGAAAAGCAGAGTTTGGCTCCCTCGGGGAACTGATGGGCAGGATCCCCTGGCAGGCTGATCTGAAGGGGAAAGGCATCCAAGAGAGTTGGCTGTATTTTAAGGAAACCCTGCTAAGGGCACAGGAAGATGCTATTCCGATGAGCAGGAAGAACAGCAAATGTGGAAGGCGCCCAGTGTGGCTTAACAGAGAATTCCACACTGAACTAAAGCATAAAAAGGAAGCTTACAGGAAGTGGAAGCTTCGACAGAAGACTAAGGAGGCATATAAAGATATTGCTCAGGACTGCAGAGAGAAAATCAGAAAGGCCAAAGGACAATTGGATTTGTGTCTAGCAAGAGATGTCAAGGATAACAGGAAGGGGTTCTACAAGTATGTCAACAACAAGAAGAGAGGATCAGGGATGGTGTAGATCCCTTATGGAATGGGGCAGGTATCCTTGTGATGGAGGATGAGGAAAAAGCTGAAGTGCTCAATGATTTTTTTATTTCAGTTTTCACAGGCAGGGCCAACTCCCAGCCCACTACACTGGGTATGGCAAATTGGAGAGAAGAAGAGAGGCCCTTGGTGATGGAAGGTCAGGTTAGGGACTACTTAAAGAAGCTGGATGTGCACAAGTCCTTGGGGCTGGACAAACTACATCCGAGGGTGCTGAGGGAGCTGGCCAATGAGATAGCAGTACCACTGGCTATTATCTTTGAAAACCTGTGGCACACTGGGGAGGTGCTGGAGGACTGGAAAAAAGCAAATATAATGCCTATTTTCAAGAAAGGGAAAAAGGAGGATCTGGGGAATTACAGACCTGTCAGCTTCACCTCAATCCCTGGAAAAATCGTGGAGCACATTCTGAAAGAATCCATCCTGAAACACTAGGAAAATAGAGTGATCAGGAACAATCAACATGGATTCACAAAGGGTAAATCGTGCCTGACCAACCTCATCACCTTCCATGATGAGATGACCAGATTTGTGGATGCAGGAAGAGCCGTTGATGTGATATACCTTGACTTTAGCAAGGCTTTTGATACAGTTCCCCACAGCATTCTTGTTGGCAAGTTAAGGAAGTATGGGTTGGATGTGTGGACTGTAAGATGGATAGAGAACTGGCTAGATCAACGCTTTCACCATGTAGTTATCAATGGTTCCATGTCTAGTTAGCAACCAGTAACAAGTGTTGTGCCGCAGGGGTTGGTCCTTGGGCCAGTTCTGTTCAACATTTTCATTAACAATCTGGATGATGGGATAGATTGCACACTCAGTAAGTTTGTGGATGACACCAAGCTGGGGGGCATGGTAGACACGCTGGAGGGCAGGGACAGGATTCAGGGAGACCTAGACAAATTGGAGCAGTGGGCCAATAGAAATCTCATGTGGTGCAACAAGGACAAGTGCAAAGTCCTGCACTTGGGATGGGAAAACCCCATGCCCTGCTACAGGCTGGGGAGCGATCAGCTAAGTAGCAGCAGTGTAGAAAAGGACCTGGGGGTCATGGTGGATGAGAAGCTGGATATGAGTCAGCAGTGTGCTCTTGCTGCCAAGAAGGCCAATGGTGCACTGGGTTGCATCAGAGGAAGCATTGCCAGAAGATCGAGGGATGTGATCATTCCCCTCTATTCGGCACTGGTGAGGCCGCATCTGGAATACTGTGTCCAGTTTTGGGCTCCCCACTACAAAAAGGACGTGGACAAATTAGAAAGAGTCCAGCAGAGGGCAACAAAAATGATCAAGGGGATGGAGCACAAGACCTATGAAGAAAGGCTGAAGGAACTAGGCTTTTTAGCCTGCAGGAGAGAAGACTGAGGGGGGATTTGATAGCAACCTTCAACTACTTGAAGGGATGCTCCAAGGAGAAGGGAGCTCAGCTGTTCTCAGGAGTAACAGAGGACAGGACAAGGAGCAATGGTTTCAAGTTGCAGCTGGGGAGGCCAAGGCTGGATATTAGGAAAAACTTTCTTACTAGGAGGGTGGTAAAGCATTGGAATGAGCTACCTAGGGAGGTGGTGGAATCTCCATCTTTGGAGATGTTTAAGGCCCAGCTGGACAAAACCTTGCATGGGATAATTTAGTGGGAGTGGTCTTGCTTTTTTGCCAGGGGGTTGGACTAGATGACCTTATGCGGTCCCTTCCAACCCTATAATTCTATGATATATTAACTTATTAAATGTGATTTAACATGATCAGTAACTAGGATATGGGCAGTCGTTCCCAGTGGTTAGAACTGGTCTGAACTGGTACAGTGGTTAAAGCAGGAGTGAGTAGCCAGGAATCAAATCCAGGGTCAGACCAGCATTACAGGCCACATGCCAGAGAAGAGAGTGAAGACAAAAGTCAAGAGTAAGAGCCAAGTGTCAGGACCAGGTTGCCTCAAGTGGTGCAAGTCAGAGGAGAAGAGCAGGAGCTTGGCTGGAAACAAGTAGACACAGGACCTATCACAGTCATGACCAAATGTTTTGAGGGGCTGCTGAACTGCTGCTGGGCTTAAAAGTCAGTCTGCAAACTCTTCCAGCCAATTAGGCAACTACTAGAGGTCAGCAGCACTCACTAGGTTGCCCAGAGACTGGCTCTGCTGCAGGCCCAGGTTCCTTCCTGGTATGCATTTTGGAGGCATGTCTTAAGGTTCTGCATTGTAAGTGATTTCAGTGAACACTGTGTGTAGGTTGGTCATATTTAGTCTCATTTCTTTACATGTTCTTGTGACATGTTCTGGAACTGGAATCCACACGGATTTCAGGGAATATCTTCCAAACTTACATCAGCTGCTTAAAACACCACCACAATACTTTCTGAAATTATGACAGTAATGTTCATCCTGGTGTGTAAAGTCTCTATAATGGCTCCCGCACCACCTGAAAAGAGAGCCCAAGAGGGGAAGCCTGTGGATATTTACACACAGAGCCACCTAAATCCGTATAAAAGGAGAGGTTCCCCATGCCAGGTTCAAATATATTAGCAGAGAAGGGGCTACTATCAGTGGGCCTATAGGATTTTCAGTTATGAGGATCCAGTGATCTAAAATCACCACAAGACACCCTGGAGGCATAGTTTCTGCTAATCCAGTCCATCGACTCGAAAAAGGCTGTGGAGAAATTGCACTGTAGCCTACTAGCTTGTTTGTAGGTTAAAGTGTAAATGAAATTTTCTCATTCCTATTTAGTTCCTCTCACAATGCCAGGTTAGCTGGTCTGTGTTGGGAGGGATGAATTTCACCAATAAAAAGTACAAAATATAAAGGCAGCTTAGCAAGGACCTGCAGTATTTATCTGACTTTGCATTTTCTTTTGTACATCAAAAATAATATGAATCCTACTACATGGTACCAACTGCAGAATTTCACCAGGTCTGTCTACAACTACAATAGCTGAATGGCTCATATTTAGCAGAGCCTGTAAATTAAGAATGGCAAATTTAACATAGTATGCCACACTTTCAGTTGACTTCACTGTATATTCAACTAAACGCTGCAGAAGATTTTATAACAATAGATAAATAGCACTAGAATACTATTCTACATTCATTTTCATTTTATACAGGATTAGCGAGAAAATATTTAAAGCACAAACATCAAATGCCTTCATCATCACCTACCTTTACCAAAGCTGGCCCAGGCTTTGAAGCAGACAGAATATTTGTGGTGAGAGTAGTAGTAGTTGTAGACTGTGTAGTGTGTTGCTCAGTGGTGGGAGAAGGCTTTAGGAACTCAGGAACTGGAGACGTTAATGAAGGATACTGCTGAAAAATAGAGAAAGATACATTAAAGTCCAGCACCTGAACAGCTCCAGAACACATCACAAGAACCTGTAAAGAAATAAGACTAATTATGACCAATCCACACACGGAATCAGATATTAGAAAAAGATTTACTAGGCCTTCTAGTCCTCCCCCAGCCAAAACAGGATTGTTGTTATCTATATTCCCAGTGACTTGTCACTCTAGTTTTACATGTCTCTCGTGACCGAGTTTTCTACTGCCTCCCTTCTGGGAATATTCTACAGTCTTGGGACTTCCCCAAGTTCTCAGTGAAGGCCACAGTGAAAGAAGATAACTAGTGGAGTACCCCAGGAGTTGGGTCCTGGGTCCGGATCTGTTCAGCATCTTTATTAATGATCTGGATGATGGGATAGACTGTATGCTCTGTAAATTCGTGGATGACACCAAGCTGGGGGTAACGGTAAACATGCTGGAGGGCAGGAACATGATTCAGGGAGACTTAGACAAATATAAGCTTTGGACCAAATGAAATCTCACGAGTTCAACAAGGACAAGGGCAAAGTCCTACACTTCGGATAGAAAAAGCCCGGATACTGCTACAGGCTGGGGACTGATGGGCTAAGTAGCAGCACTGTACAAAAGGACCTGGGTATTATGGTGGATAGGAAGCTGGATATGAGTCAACAGTGTGCTCTTGTTGCCAAAATGGCCAATGGCATACTGGGCTGCATCAGTGGGAGTGTTGCCAGTAGATCGAGGGATGTCAGCATTAACCTCTGTTCAGCACTGGCCATGTCTGGAATTCTGTGTCCAGTTTTGGCCTCCGCACTACAGAAAAGGTTGTGACAAATTAGAGACAGTCCAACAGAAGGCAACGAAAATGATTAGGGCACTGAAGGAACTAGGCTTATTTAGTCTGCAGAAGAGAGGACTGGGGGGGGGATTTGATAGCAACCTTCAACTACTTGAAGGGGTGCTCCAAAGAAGAGGGAGCTAGGCTGTTCTCAATAGTAACAGAGGCAGAACAAGGAGCAACGGTTTCAAGCTGTAGCTGGGGTGGTCAAAGTTGGATATAAGGAAAAGCTCTCACTAGGAGGGTAGTGAAGCATTGGAATGGGTGTCCTACGGAAGTGGTGGAATCTCCATCTTTGGAAACATTTAAGGGCTGGTTAAACAAAACGCTGGCTGGGGTGATTTAGTGGGAGTGGTCCTGCCTTTAGCAGGAGGTTGGACTAGATGACCTCATGAGGTCCCTTCCAACCCCATGATTCTAAGATCAATCCCCTAAATAATAGTATCATAAAATTTCAATAATAGAAGTTTTGCTTGATCTTCAAATCTAAATTTTCTCTCATAGTTTCATTTCATGTCTCCTGATTCATATCCCTGGTAGCATGGTAAATAATTATTTCCCTTTTGTTACGTATCCCTGGTCTCTTACTCACTCTACAAAATGCCATCCATGTGCATCAATAGATGGAAGAACTTGATGTGGTAAACAATGAAATGGGGAGAGTCCCAACAGTAAGAGAGGGAGACATTTACCAAGGGATATTAAGATGCTCTACCCCCTGGGAGTCTGTGGCACCTATTGGCCAGATAGGAGAGAAGGGTGCTGATTGGCTTGCATTCCCGAACTCCCAGCATTTAGCTCAGAAAAAGGTCATAAGGAGTCCCTTCACCTTTGTTCCAGCAGCTTTGCTGGGGAATAGTGGACTCGAAAACACAGCTCCCATGGTGAAATGATGTGCTCAGTCTTCATAGGAAGGGAGATCAGGTGAGGATCAATAGCCTGCAACACGTACAGAAGAGTAACAAGAGGAGAAGAAGAGCAGCTGGGCAGGAGCTGGAACCTCAGCAGGGACTTGCAGATGGTGGTCAGTTAGAAGAAAGCACTGTTCTCAGAAGGGATCCATATAGAAGGTCTGTACCATGGATTCGTGGTCTTGAGTTTGCAAAAAGTGACAGCCCTGGTCACACTGAGGCAGATGAAGATGATGAGAAGTGGGCAAGAGGGCCTTTGGCTCACTCCCATAATCTCTAAAAGTCTAACAAGCATCCTTTGGATGTGGTAGGGGGTTTCCCAGTGGCCCTCAGATACTGATGGAGTGGATTGTAAACTTTGGTGCTCAGGGACAAAGGTGGCAACCCAGGTCCTTTCTCCCTTGGACACCTCTCACAAAGGATATGGGGTGACCTGATAAAATTATTAACACTGGTGACCCATAGGTTGCATAGCCTTCCTGATAAGAGTGGGTCTCTCTCAAAGGACTGGGTGATACTGTCAAATTTGGGGTGGGGTGGGGGTGGGAATGATATTCCACAAAGCAAAAGGAAACAACTGGGAACACGCCCCTGCCCCCCCACCGCCGCCGCCAGGTGGCATTACTTCTCATAAAATACAAGGAGGAGACATAGCAGCTGAAGATCCTAGAGCAGGGGTAGGTAACACCCAGCACGGGTGCCAACAGTGGCACCGAGCCCATTCAGAGCAGCACACAGCACCCTCTTCAGTACCACAGAAATTGCCACTCCTGCCACCAAAAGCAACTCTGGGTGGCTTTCTTCAGGTGCAGCTGGGACCCAGGGGGTCCCCCCATGCCTTCATGTGACACAGAAAAAAGCTGCCCAGAGTGGCTCCTCTCTGTAGTGTTATGCTCCCCAAAGGAGCCACTCTGGGCAGCTATTTCTGCAGCATACCTGGGAATCCCTGATAGGAGCCACTTCTTTTTGTGGCTTTCCTAGGGACTCTTGTCCCAAACCACAGTGCCAAGATGAGCCACTTTGGGCTACTTCTTTCTGTGGTATGTCTGGGAAGCACCTCCACTCCAGTCGTGACCAATGCTGAATATTCAGGCAGCCGCCACATTTTTTCAGCAGAGGGGACCACGGGTTGGGGAGGAAGGAGCGGCACAGGGGTCAGCAAAGGTTGCTGACCCCTGTCCTAGAATTTATGGGATCCAATCAGGAATCATCTATCTAGGGTGTTTAAAGAAAACGCTGGAAAGGGGAATCTGTGCATTTCAGGGAAGAGCAGACAGAGTGGACAACTAGCATAAAACAAAAGGTGAGAACAAAATCTGGAGACCTAAGCCGACAAAATCTTGAACCGATTGGCATCCTCTCATATTTATGCAAGTTTAATTTGGGTGAGGCACCTCAAGAGATGCAGTTCCTTTCTCAAGTATAAGGACTTAACAGCAACAGCTTATGCTACATGTGATAAGAGTAGCACAGTTAAAGTGTGACAGATTGAACAGAAGTTCACAGAGAAGTACAGCCCTGCAGATATCTGCATTATATCCGCATCCACGGATACAACACAGATATCTGCGGACCATTTCTTGTGGATGCAGATCGGATATGGATCCACATATTTTTACCTGCACAGAGCTAGAGCCCTGCAAATATGCGGATATCCATGGATATCTGCATTATATGCACATCTGTGGATACAACATGCATATCCGCGGGCCATTTCTTGTGGATATGGATCCATGTATTTGTATCTTTGCAGGGCTCTACAGAGAAGCTTGATTTGCTCTTGGGGAAAAAAAGACCAGGCCCTTTAGCTGGAACTATGACTCCTTGTCACTCTCTGCCCTGCCGGCATTCACAGGCAGCAGAGTGCCAGTGCCAAAAACTTCATTTTCAAAATACAAGTATAAAAACCAGTGTGTGCTTTTCATTCATGATGGGAAATGTTTCATGCCTTATTGTAGAGAGATTCTGCTAAGACTGCTCAGGCAGAGCCCTGTGAGAGCCTTCCTTTCACACTGTCTGTAGTTTAACATGCACCAACAACTGTGGGACCCTGGCTCATGACAGCTGCAGGACTAGCTGAGGATTTGGTTGTGTCATGGGCCCTGAGGATCTGTAAGAAGAGCCTTTGAGTTCATGGCACTTAGTGTACAGGAGAGGCTGCACTGTGTCTGGCCCATACCCACACATCAGGTGACAACTGGACCCACCATAGGTGGGTGCCCTATACTACCTCTGGCTAGCTAGTGGGCCTGTCCTCCTGGAGTAGGTTGGTGGGTTTCCCAGATTGCTGCAGGCATTTCATCGTACAGAAACTCTTAGAGCAGTGATTCAATGGGGTGGCACCAGATGTACAACAAGTCACCCATTACAGTGGCAATCCAAAAGTTGTCAAAAGTTCTGCCAGGGGCTGCAGCTGTGAGAGGGAAGTCATGTTACTTGAGGACGCATTTATGATTACCTTCTTTGGCACTTTGAGGGTAAGTGAACTGGTGCTCATGGCAGTTGTGGACAGCTCCCAGCATGCATTAAATGCAACAGATAAGCCAATATCTGCAGGAATGGTATCCCTCTATTTATGGCACTCAAAAAAACCTTCAGGCCAGAAGAGGAGAGGGGAATATGTGACACTGTAGGAATGGTACTTGGACAGTTCCACCACCATACTCATTACCTGTTCTTACATGGATAATTAACTGCAAATTGAAAGAGCTGCTAACCATGTGAATCATGCAGCTTCGTGAACTCATTTTTACAACAGCTCTATTGCAGGTGGGAGATGGAGTTGGGGAGAAGGAAGCACAAACAATGTCCTTCACTTTCTTATTATATTTTCTAATTTTTAACATGTTTTAATTGTGGATTATTAACTACTTCTCTGTTTCTTAACAGAGATAAGTAACTATAATAAATTAACAAATCTCCCATTTCCCAACACAGCTGTGTTATTTCTTCACTTTTTCTATTAACAGAAAGTGAACATGCACTAGGTTATCAGCTATTTCAAGTGCATTAGGAAAGTAATCATTTCACATTGTTTCATCAAGCAATGTCCTTCAATATTCAGAAATTGGTCTAAAAATAAACTGGCTGTTAAACATCAGTGTCATTATTACTAGAACTTGGCACGTTTGGAGCAGTGAATCCAAACACTTAACCCTTACCAGATGGAAACATGTTAGATGAAGACAAGATGACTTTTGGGTCATAATCAATGATGAGAGATCATAAATGCTTTATTCATTAAGGTCTGAAAACATGTGCAGGAGGAGGCCTTCAAAAGAGCCCTGGCTATACTCCATGGTTTTCAAAATATTCTTAACATTTTTTGTTGTAATAAAATGCAAACTTTGTCAGAGAAAATGAACAGAGTGCAAGGACAATTTCCCAGGCACATGTGCTACATAGGAGCCTTTATTTTTATATTTGAAAAGAAACATGAAGATAAGCATCTACTTCATTCTGTGGAGGAATGGTTTTGTACTTCTAAATGTACGAAGAAGGGGACAGAATGCTATGTGAAATCTGCAACCAGAAAATTTAAAGCCCTGTTTGAAGTGCTTTTCAAATCAGCTGTAAGTGCTCTGTTTTGTTGTTGCTATCATGTATCTAACACTTACCACTTGAATGGCTTTTGGCATGGATTGCTTTGAGTGTTTTTATTTAACTATTCATAAGAAACCTAACTCTTCACTTACTGATCTAATTTCATGTGGTTTGCTTTCATTTCATTCAATGCACATTACATTTTCTCCATATGGAACCAAATTCATGTCTCAATTTGCACCTCGGCAAGGAATGCACTGTCAATGATATATGCTATGAAGTGCCTCAGACAGATATGCTTTCTTGAACTTGGACTTTACAACCTTTTTTGCACTTTTTGGTGGTGGTGGTGGGGAAAAGGTTCAGATTAATTAGTTTCTGCCATGTTGTGTAGTAAATTAGCTGCAATTTTATAGAAGCCTTTTTATAGGAATCAACTGGCTCAGTTAAAAGGTGTACCACCATAAAGTGAGTTTAAACAAACAAATTGGAAAATTTACCAAAGTGCTCCATTCCTTTTTTTTTTTTTTTTTTTTTTTTTACTTTGTGTAACAACAATGAAGGAACCTTTCTGAACACCCGATGAAATCCCTTTAAAAATCCAGCACTAGATTATAGTTATTACTAACCAAAGGAGATATTACATGTTCAGATTCCCTCACTTCAGCCATTAACATTTAGCTACCGCCCATAAATCTCTCCACAAACTACAAAACAGTTATTTTTTCATCATATCACACAAGCTCTGGTGTTTTTTTTTTTTGTTTGTTTGTTTTTTTTAAGAGTATACAATTAAATATGAGGGGAACAAGAAAGCACAACTGTAAGTACTAGAAAACCCCAAGTATCACTATCAATAGGTTATAATAAGTCTATGTGGATATAAAATCACATTCATGAGGGCAGCAAGAGGTAATAAATCTGGCTAAGAACTGCAAAAAATAAGAAAAAAAATTAGGTGGTGGAAATGCAAAAAGGAACAGCAACAAAAAGGCATGGATAGTTTTATTTAGGGAATAGTGGCAACCCTATTCACTTGAAAGCAACCGGACTTTATCACTAATAATCAATAATAACCAAAAGTCTCTAGTGGAAGTCTATTTTAAATGAGTTGATAGCCTCCAGTTTCTAGTGGACAAGTGTTTCCCCCAACAAAAAAGCCCTGCCTCATACTACTTCTAATAGGCATCAATGCTGGTTCTCTCAAAGAAGCCAAGAACCAGAACGACACAAAGAAGCAAAACCAACAGGCTGGCAACACCTAGTACAAGTAATCATCATAAATAATGATCTACTGAATGGAGACACCAAAACTGGCTATAAGAATCCTGAATGGTGTTCAAGATAACACCCAGATGACTGTATCTTTATGAACACAGCCCTCTGTTTCAGGAACCGGTGAAACTTAAAATTCACTTCCAGCGTAAATAATGTTAGATCTATTGATACTATGGCAAGCTGTTTTCCAGCTGCACTTTTATAAGATGTTTAAAGACACAGAAATATTCAGGGTCAGATAGTGCAACTTCCTTTCCAGACCACACAGCTAAATCATTGTGAACATTTTTTGTTGTTGTTGTTTCCAAAGCTCGAACTCTTTCTGCAGTTCAGATATGTAAAAAAGGGAATCCTCAACATTCTATTGTGCACATTTAAACTGTTCTAGTTTTCATCAATCAGTGAATGGAGCTTCTGAGAGCTAGAACTGCAACTACTAATTTTTTATATTATACATATTTTTTTTCCTCCCGGCGGCATAAAATGTTAGACTAATAGTCCAAATAAGTAATGGGGTAACACAGTTTTTGACTCTGAGTCTCCAAATTCTACAAATTGATTGAGATATTTCTTTTCTGAAAAGAAATTCAAGTACAACATTATGCCTCCAAATGTTGGATACCACATGACTTTTTAAAATGTTTGAACACCACACTATAGTCCTAATACTGTGTTCTTATTTACAATGGAATTACTAATTTAGAAGGGCCATAATACTCATGGACACTGGTGTAATAAGGTGATGCTGATTAGGACCTACGAACCTGTTAATGGAGTAATACTGCCATTTTAATGAATCTTAATCACCTCTACTTCTGAACATGCAATTTTATCCCCCCATCTTTCCCATAATTTACATTGTTAGAGTCACAAAATTACCATCCTTTTGAACGAGGTTATCTTTGGTCCAGTCAAAGTAGTACCAGATAGAAGCCAATGTTACTTCTCTGCCCTCATGACAGAAGCTACGAAAATAATCCAGCCCAGGTTTCCCTTCATGGCAACAAATAGCACTACGAAGCCACTGAGTCAAACCCATATTCTGTTTTTTGTTCATTTATTATTATTGTTAATTATTACTATTATTTGTAAATACCACATACTCAGTTCTTATTGTAAATGAAGGCAATGGTGCATCTTCCACTTTTGTTCCTTTTAATATTTAAGATTTCCTTACTTTTACTCTTGTTTGGAAAGTCTAATTTAGACAGATAGCACAAGAAAACACAAGAAAATCTTGCATAGAGGAGAAACAGCAAGGTTGTTTTTGTTTCTCAATACTAAGTAACTAAATACAAAAAGACGTCATCTCCATTAGTTCTACGGCCTTTTCAGGAGACACAGGGCCAGATCCCAAACTCACCTAGCTTGTCATAGCTATACTGACTGACTTTAATATTTCAATAGAGTTACAATGATTTATACAAGTTAACTATCTGGAATGAAGAAAGATGCTAAAAAGTCAGTAGCAACTCGAGTTAAGCATTACTATTAAAGATGAACATTCTTCTGGGAGGACTACAGAGATGCTACTGATTCTGGAAGAAACAAGGCATGAAGTCTTTGCTCCTCTAAATAGAAATGGGAATTTGCTATTGACTCCAAGGGAGCCAAAATTTCACCCTTGGAACCTAGGAAGAGCAAATTGGGTTCTGCACATTCCAGCGCAAGAATACCCTTACTAAACTCTACTAGAAGAGTCCAACAGTTTCAGCTACCAGCAAGCAATGAATCTGAGATTGTCCAATTATTAGTTCAGGCTACACAGAGTGCTTGAAAGTAGCATTAAGGTTTGTCTCTTGCAAAGTTTGTGTTGTTTGTTCCTGATTTTAACTAAGTGTTGTCTTTTCTCCCCTTATTATCTGAGTGAATGTCATCTGACATGAAATGTGAAATATATGGATAGCAAAGAAATATTTAGTTAGATTACATATATTATACTATGAGAAATTTCCTGTTCCCTGCTTTTGTTCATCACTTTGCATAATTAAATAGCACCAATGCCCCCATTATTCATTTAGCAAATACAAGGAACACAGATATTTGAAACATTCCCTCTGTTCAAACTGACCAGCCAAGATTCTCACAATACATTGCTATGAAGTACACCTAAATTCAGAAGTGACCCAAACATTTTTGCATAACATTAACAGTTACGAATGGGACACTGAGGGAACTGATCTGTTTTCTTTCTTGTGTGAATGAATATTGAATGAACACTGCCATCTGCATTATTTTTAAAGCATTTCCTGAACGTTTATCTATGTTCACTGTGGAGAATGTTCCAGACACATATCTGTATCTTGGCTTCAGGTTGATGTGATGTGAGAAAGGCATGTAAAGCGTACAAAGTTCTCCTTGTGCTGATGTTTTGCTTTTAAACAGAGCAGCAGTCTGCAGGGTTATATTTAATATTTTATTTTTTTGTTACCAGGATATTTTTATTATTTGTTCAGCATCCTAAGCATTACAAGGAAGGTGGGAGAGCAGCTGTACAAATGTATCATTGTTTTTAAGAATGCAGAGGAAGGGCACTTGGAATAAAGAGAAGTAAAACACAGCTCTCCTATAGTGATAGCTGTCACACTGCAGAAGATGAGCAATGGTACTTTTAATACACTGGCAGGTAGGTAGGTCATGTTCACTTCCTCTATTCCTCTACCATGTTCATAAAGAGGAGACCCAGAAAGTCGCACTAGTTCTTTTTCAAGTAAATAGGATTTTTAGCCAGCACAATCATTTAAAAAGAACAGTTTTTGGCTTTTTGCTTAAGCTGAATCCAGTTATTTTATCAAAATCAAAGCAACCTACACGAACAGTTTTGAGAATTTTTAAACATTTGAATCGTCCTGCTTTACTTTTGTTACCTAAAATTGTTGGCTTGCGTGGCAATGTAATAAATGAAATCTGGTGTTCAAGAAGAGGAAATATTTCAGGGATTATGTATATTGAAGAAAGGGACACAAGAGATGGTGACTAGTAGAAAAGGTATAGTAAAAGAACTAAAAATATAAATATTAATTAAAGATGAAGGAAATCAAGAAAGATGAGAACACAGCTAGTGCTCTTTGTTTCCTCCTTTTATTGTATCTTTCTGGCTATGTTCATGATCTCAGTACCTCTCTAGTCAAACACGTCCCCGAACTTTGATCCACTGTACCTAGAATGATCAGCATTTAAGTGAAATGCCTCAAAACCTCATCCAATGTTAAATACCATGTTATGATAAATGTCTTTTTTTTTTTTTTTTTAACAGTGCTCTCTTTACTATATTACAGTACTACAGCACATAGGTTTGCGGTTTGATTCTGACATTTAGAAGCTGTACCTGTGTAGTAGAAGTAGTGTTCGGTGAGACTGATGATAGTGAATCACTTGTTTTTGGCTCACCAGGAGATGCTGTTGAACTTTGAGATTCCTGGCTAGCAGGCTGCTCTGGAGATAAAGCGTCGCTGCTGTCTTCATCAAATGAGTAATCATCCAAAGCTTGGGGATAATTTTCTTGTCCAACTGCTAGGATGTTTACAAAATAAAATAAACTCTTTTGTTTCAAAAATCAGTATTTAGCTAGCTAGAGTAACTCTGTCAGAAATCAACTAGCCTTTGGGGTGGTTTGTCATTAAACTTTGTTTGTATATTAATGTTATTTTTAATACAATAAAGGCCATCTTACTTAAATGATATTCAAGGGATCAAAAAATTGGTTTCTTACTGGAGAAAGGATGAAAAGAACTGTTTTCAGTATATTTGAGGTTACACTGAGATGGACCCTTCCAACAGGGAGTGGCTTTATTTTTTAATAATTAAAAGATGCCCTCATTTAAGACAGACATATCTGTACACTCGTACAGTTAAAACTGAATTCGGACAAAAGCAGCATTACTTTGCTTAATTTAGTGCCAGTAGGGCATATGTACTTTAGAAGCTGACACAGCACATAGCTAATTACCTTTAACTATGTTTTTTGTCCACTTTAAAGTTAGTGCAATTATAATTTCTTACACTGCCTTACTGATAACAGATGTAAGTTGTAGCTCTTCTACTTACCTATAATTGCTTCCTTAACACTGGAGTCTACAGGAAGGATGTTTTTTTCCACCAGTTCCATAGGGCCAGGTCTCTGAGCAATCTTTTCATTCAGATCATCAGCCAGCCGAGCTCTCTTCAGTTTCATCTGAGTTGCCTGAAGTGAGGGTTCTGCAAATGTCTCTAAAAGAGAGAGAAAATTTTTAAATGATTGTCTTCACCATTTTCTTTTCTTTAACGATCCAAAAAGTGTTTGCTCTTCATAGCCATATCTTCATGCATATTGAAAACTATAAAACATCAGGGAATTTAGTCCTTTGTTAGAGTCCTTTTGTATTAGAAATATCTATACAGCACTAACCTACCTACAGATTGTCAAATTAATACTAAGACAGGAAAATGCTCTAGACAGCTCTTTAGCCCCAATTATAGTATCCTCACAAAATTACCGAAATATAGCACTTCTAGTGACCTCTGCAGTCTTTTTTGTTAAATGTGTTACAAATACACAAGGTAAACGTTTACAAAAATAAAAAACCGCCTACTCCTCAAACACTTTCTGGTTTTGAGAAGTTTTTGGGGTTTTTTGTTCAGTTACGATTAACTTCCTTAGCATCCTAAAATGACATTTAAAATTTTAATTAAACTTATATAAAGAAATCAAGTTCATATAGGCTCAATCAACTAAAGAAATATTTTAAAATTATTAATTTTATTATTAAATTAAATCAATACCCCATTGTCTTAGGCACCCTGATCAAGGATCCTGCCCTATTATTAATTTAGGATCAGTTTGTAGCTACAGAATCTATATAAGATAATCAAGGTTTGCGACGTTTGCAGTACACCACAACCGACAGGATTCCAAAATGCTATTTATTAGTTTTAAGCAGGTTTAAAAATGGTTCTGAACTATTAGAGTGGCACTATCAGATTTAAAATGTTTTAATACAAAAATGTCCTTATCTTTTTTACTAACAACACTATAAATTAAAAATGTATACCGCTTCACATTTTTTGATGGACTATGTTGTTACTTTTGGCTTTTTTTTCACTGGGGAAATTTAGAAGACTACTACTCAGTTTCACATTTGTCTATAACCACTTCCTTTTCAATTTTACATGCAGTTTTCAAGGGTTTACATTTGGTATGTGCAATCCTACCAAACGCACAACCAGGGGTTAAAGCAAGCTGATACACCATTTTGGGGCCCACCATTTTTAGGGGCCAGCATTCCAGGGCACCTAAAACAGAAAAATGGGGCATTCTGGTGCGTTCCCCCTGAACACTTCTAAAAGCTCCCAGACTAGGGAAAGCTCCCTGATGGCCAGAAACAGTGTCTTTCAGCTGGTACGGAGCTTCCCCCAGGCCGGGAGTTTTTAAAACTCCCACCCTGAGCATGCTTAATGTGGGAGGAGCAGCTTGTGGCCTGGCCGCTCAGCTCTGCCAGCTAGCTATAGGGGTCGGGGGGGGGGGGGTGTTGGGCATTGGGGATAGTCAGCCCAGCACGACCCAAGGCGGGGCTCGGGGGAGGCAGTGTGACCCAGGGCTGGGCTCAGGGCCCAGCCTACAGCTTGGCCAGAGTTGGGGCTCAGCCAGTGGTGTGGCCTGCGGCCAGATCAGGTCTGGGGCCAGACTGGGCACCAGGCTGCTAGGCGATGTGGATGAAGCGAGATCGCCGTAGAGGGTGGGGCCTGCATGCCCCAAATGTTTTTTGAGGCAGCAACGCCCCTGGATGAAGGGGGGGTGGGGTAGGGGAATGGGGACAAGGGGACAGAAAGGGGCTAAGGAGGTGTGGAGGGGGGTTGGTGATGGCCTGAAGATGGGGAGGTGGGGAGGGTTGGAGTGGAGACTTGGGGGTAGGGAGCTTAGGGAATGGGGGCTGAGGAGGACATGAGGAAAGAGGGACCTGAATGTGGGCACTAGTGGACAAGATGGGGGTGATGTGGAGCTGAGGCTGTGCTTCATGTGTGATTGTTAGGAAAGAGCTGGTGGAGCTCAAAAATGCCTACCTAGGCTGGGGCCCGCACATGCATGAAGGGGGCCCAGATAATATGGGAAAGGGGCCGGGGGCCAGAGCCCACCAAATTATACTTTAACCACTTTGCATGACAAACAGAACTAATATGATTCATAGATCTCAAAGCAGACCAAAATTTATATGTTATAGCAGCACTCTTATAGTTAAGGGTGAGTTAGTATTTCCACTGTAAACTCCAGTTTTCAGACTGTAATGTCTTGGCTGCTTCCCAATACACTGGGTAGAAACTTGATATGATTTTTAGCCCTAATGCCAGTTTTCTTAGAACAAATATGAATGAAATCCATTTAGCTGTTGTTTTTCAACTATGGAACTTCAAAACAAATTATTTGGAGCCTGTCTTGTGAAACTCTTAACTATAAAAGGCTTAAATTTTAAAATACAATTTTGAAGGTTTTTAGATTTTTCTTCCATGCTAATTTTAATGACAAAAGGCAGATGGCCAGTGAATGAAGAATCCTGATCTGAGGGTAGTACCCAAGTTCATGTTTTGAAAACTGAAAGCAGCAGACTGCTTTACTAAATGGAACACTATTAATTGATTTTAGTTTTAACACTGCTGTTTGTACATACAATGGAATTTCACTATAAAAACATGCTACTAATGAAGTCCCATTCAAAAACTGATTTTATTATTTCTGAGTATTAAATTTACCTGCACAGCAAGGCAACAAAATGTAGAAAGCCAAGCTTATTAATGATTAATCTATAGGCAAATATTTTCCCTTAAAATTGCAAGATTGTTGCAGGGTATCCTAGAGAGACTGCAACAATATATGCTGTATATACATCTCTCAGGATATAGATAATAAGCAATTAATATTGTGATTCAACACAATATATGCTAAAGGGAAACTGTGGCTATAGAGGCAGACTCCTCACAGCTGTGAAGACAGTAGTGGGCAGAAGTGTCTTCTCTGTTGTCCTATTAACTAAGGATAATGATTCCTCCTCTCTGGTTTAAGTCTCCACGGAGGTCCTCTCTGTCAACTACCTGAACTACAGGTTGGCTGAGCAAAACAATCCTGCATCATAATAATTACTTCATAACAAAGGAGGACACATGAATTCCTACCTTCCAGAATATGCATTCTGACCAACTCTGATCGATCTGGTCTGCTGCGAATCTTGTGCTTCAGAAAATTTTCAGTCTTAAAAAAAAAAAAAAAAGCATCATAGAATGTTAACAACTACAGAACAAAGCACTTTGTTCATTCACACAAACTTTCATGAGAAGTACATTTTATGACTATATTGGTGCATGGGTTATATTCCTGTAGCTGAGCATCACTGTTTTCTGCTGTTGGAGCTGAGGCCATGGAGATAATTATTTTTTGAACTGAAAGTTCTTCCCTATGAAAAATAATTAAAATGTTAGAATTTTTGGCAATACTTTGCATTAAGGCCTCAGTTGTTGTTTTATGTTTATGATTATTGAAATATTCATATTGTACAGTATGCACAACCGGCAATTTACAATGCACAGGGTAAAACTGAGTCTCCCTCCCCTCAACAGTGTACGTTGCTGCATAATCCCACCTGCTCCTCTTAGCTATGACCAAATCACAAAGAACAAGAAAGGAAGACTGAAACTGAAATCTAATTGGTGTGACTGAATTGGAATTTAGGAAATGCAGTACAGTGATAAACATATAAAATAACTACAGCAAGTAAGACAAAAACTGCCTTTGAACAGCTTTGCTTTTCTTTACTTGAAAGTTAGTGACATCCGTTCTTCAAAACAGCAGGAGCAATCAAAAAACATGCTGTTCCATGATGCAGACACATGGTATATTAGCACACTTCACTCTTTTGCAATCAAAAATCTGGAGTGCCAAGTAACATCCTTATCAATTTTCTTGAAATAAACTCGTCTCTATGGAAGAAGTTTGCAGATTTCGCTGACTGGATTTCAGTTTAAAGTTTGCCAGTTTTATGAAGTTATGTGCATAAACTGACTGTTAATGAACCATACTGAGTAATTCAGGCATAATTAACCTCGCCCTAGAGTCCAGATTTTTACTGACATTTTAAAACTATATATTTATTTAAATGTCAGCTGCTCCACTTGTATCTCTCTTACAAAAGACATGTATTAGGAGATGTCAGTTTATCACTTTTCCTCCATATAAAAGTACCAAAAAGTGGACCGAGCCAGGACAGCACATGACAGTAACATTATCAAATGGCACCATCAATTTCTGCACCATTTAAAATCATTATGAATATGATTCAGACTAGTGGTTACTTCTTGAATTTGAGGACAGGCAGACTGAAAATAAATGTAAAGGAAATATTCTCCATTCCCACATTGGTGAAAAAACCTAAATGGAGTGGAACTGCCATGGCTCTGTACAATGTGTAGCAACTCATGCACCAAGTTGTGTTCTTCAGTACCTCTCCATGGCAAACAGTGGTGACAGAGAGCATTAGCAAAAGGAGGTGAAGAATAACAGTCAGTACATTTTTCACTACTTGAATACAAAGCGGGGTCAATCTACAGAAAAAAACAGGCAAGTACTAAAATTCATTACTGTAGCCCTAAAGTACAGGCTGGCAGGATGGATCATATGATGGTGGCATTTTTTCCTTTTGCCCTCCTTAGGGCTTGGGCACAAAGTGTTTTTTAAGCCATTAGAGTTATCTGTGCTAATACAGCTTCATTGGTGCCTAAAACTTTAGCACAGATAAGTGCTTTACTTTCTGTGCCTATCATCTGCCATCTTCCTCCATTTTCTCCAGAATACTACCACAGATTAGTTGAAATGATAATAAATTGCTCCACACAGTCTGAGAAACAACTACCTCACATTACTGATCTATTTTTGTTTTTCTTAAGTAACAACCTAGATTTTTTTCAGCTGTTGAGAGTATGCTGATTTTTTTTAAAAAAAGAAGTTTAAACTAGTTCCCTTACCCTGGCTCGTTCCAAACTCTTTCTCTGCTCATGGAATGCAGCTGGACTTTTCAAAGCTGTGATAAGAAAGAAAGAGTTAAACTGACAGGAAATGGTTTTCAAAAGAAATGCTCTAGTCAGCATATTAGTTAAAGACAGGCTTCTTGCACTCAACACTAAATCAGACTTGGGACTCCACTTTACTAGACCAGCATCTGACTCTTTCCAGCTATTATTTGCTTGTGTCTACTGTGTTTGTTGACTTAAGCAGGACTGTAGTATTGGATAGTCCTTGTGCTAGGGAAAGCACCATGCAGAGAAGCATTCCACTCTGAGATTTTAACATTGTTAAAATATGCACAGGTAGAGATTTCTCACATGAAGAATTACTGTAACTCACTGATATAATATAGGCATAGATTCTACATGGAGACTTGTAGGCAAGCAGTTCAGGAAGGCAGAACAAAGCCCACTGCTCATGCACATACAGCGCTCATTAGAATTTTTTCAAGGTATATTGTGATTCCCTAATAAATTCCAATACTTCATGTCGCCAATGCCATATGCTGGTGTCCCCTTGCCCTTTATCAATAAAGCGCTCTATGACGTAATTTTATTAGCCTCCATTCAAAATACTGAAGCTGTTTGTCCCACTACATTACCCTTCACCTACAATTTATTTTCTTTTATAATAAATAAGAGCAAAGATTTAATGCTCAAAACCTTCACCAGACACATAAAGAAATGGTCTTTCACTTAGAACTATATGCACTCACCCTTTATAAACATTTTAAAAGCACAAAATCAAGTAGAGTAGAGTTAAAATAGGATAGCATCATAATGTTTCATTTTGAAGCTATTTATTCAGAAATATTAACACCCAATTTCCAGAAGTCTCAAACAATGTAGCTGAAAAGCCCAACTCAGCTTGAGAGATAAATGACATGTGAAGACTATTGATAAGCCACTACAGAACTGGAAAGGTTAAGGAGATACTGTAGTGAAGCTGTCTCAGGTCTGTTGGGTATCAGGAAACTGACAAGAAGAGATTGGTTTCAAGAAGCCGTGCAAGGAATTGCGACTTCACCAGTGAAGAATGAACTAAAATATTTTTATTAACTAAAGAATTAACTAAAATAATGTTAAACAGGCATATTTGTTTATTGAATAAAGTCAGGGATTAAATTAAGGGGAAATGCCCTGGAATGCCATTCTGGGGCCCCCTATTTTTAGGGAGCCAGCCTTCCAGGCCCCCTAAAAATAGGGGAATGCCCCAGAATGCTGCATTCCAGGCCCCCCCAAGAGGGGAACATGCCGGAATGCCGAGTTCCAGGGCCCCCTAAAAAACAGAAGGGTGCACGGGAACCAGCATTCCGGCATGCCCCCTCTAGGCTGGGGTAAGAGGGGCTGCAGGCTAGGGCCAGCCCAGCCACCCCTCACTCCCCCCCGAAGCCTGTGTGGCTCTGCCCCTTCCGCTGGGGTCTGGCTGTACACGTGGCCAGGCCCCAGCCTCTGGCCCAGGCTCCTTTTTGACAGCTTCCTGCCCCCCAGCCCAGCTGTTCAGCCAGGTTAAGGGGGCTGAGGGTGATCAGGCATCTGGCAGAGAAAGTGTGTGGGCAGGAAGGATGCAAGCGAAGGGGGAGAAGGAGTCGGGCTGGTGGGCCAGGGAGGGCTGAAATGGGGGCAGGGAGCTTAGAGAGTGGGGACTGGGGCTAAGAAGGACATGGGGAAAGGAGTCTGATGGGGGTAGGTGTTTTGAGGGCAGCAGCTGGGGCTGGGGGACAGGTGTTGGGGGCAGTAGCTGGGGTGTGTGAGGGTGCTCCTGCACCAGCACGAGGGGGTGTCTACCAATTTAGGAGGGTTCCAGAGCCCCCAAATTATACTTTAACCTCTGGGGGGGCCAGAGCTAGGGTGCAGGATGGGGGCCTGCATGTGCGGGAGGGGGTCCCACCCATGCAGGAAAGAGACCTGCCCGATTAGGAGGGTTCTGGGGCCTGCCAAATTATACTTTAACCCCTGAATAAAGTATATTAGTCCTCATAATTAATTTTTTTTTCAACTGGGGTCCATAATCTATGGAGTCTAGTCTTTTCTTAGTAGACATTGTCAGCTTCCATCAATTCTAAAAAGGAACTAAAGTAAATATGCTCAGATAGATAGAGCCCTGCGTGGATACAAAAACATGGATCCACATCTGCTCAGCATCAGCCTGCATGTGATCTGAAATCTGCATACTGAGGTTTTATGTCCATTCGCAACAACCCTCCTCACAACAGTTCCTGTTCTCACTATAGGGGCAGAGCTTCTGCCTGGCTGCCACAGATTTGCTGAGCTGAGCCTGGCGGAGAGAGGAGAAGGGGACTGCAAGCAGCTCCATGCAGTTCAGAGCCTCCCCGGGCCCCAATCTCAACAATTTTTATTCCACCTGGGCTAGGGAAGCCAGAGCTGCTGAGATCACTCAGCTGTTCAGTGGCAGTTGACAGTCATCTGATTGGGTAGCTAGCAGTGGGGTAAGTGGCAGAAGTGTAGCTGCCCATCACCAGCTAATTGGTGGAGTGTGGGGACTGATGTCTGGGGCTCCAAGAGTCAGAGGTGGGACTAGCTGGTAAGCTGAGCTCCCATGAGTGATTATCTCCCATTGTCTGATAGACTGCAAGCAGAGCTGAGCTGGGATTGGCTGGAGTGCTTCCTTTGTTCCCTGCTGTGCTGTTTACATTGCTTACTGCTCTCTGAAGCCATGGCAGTGGCAGCAGCAGCTAATGCACCCTGGGCAGACAAAAATAGAATTTGCATCCAATTTCCAATCTGCAATAATGGATCTGTGGACATCTGCATTTGCAGGTGTGGACACCCACAGATCTGCAGGGCTCCACAGACAGCAAATGGAGGGAAAGTGTTCAGTGCAACTGGAGATGGCTTTACATTCCCCTGATCCTGGAGAGGCTTCCACCTGGTTGGTACCCCAATACAAATTAGGGTAGCTTTACGCTGATCTAACTTCTTCCAGCTGCTTATGGTTCCTAAACAACGTTAGGGCAGTCGAGGATAGCCATGACGTAAAAACATCACAACCCCAGTCCTCTTTTTTCATGGGGGATGGAGGACTGGTGATGTTGAAGCATGGACAGCAGTTCTATGATACTCAAACCCCTTATGTGGGGAGATCTTCCTGCTATCGGTTAAATTAACTTTAGCTACCTTTGTGCTGGTGGATCAACCACTGACCTTAATAAGCAAAGACCAAGGGGAAAAAAGGACCTTAGTACCACATGATAGTGTACTTTAAAATACAGAAATAATTTACAAAGAAACCTTATCTTTTTTAAAATATAGTTATTTAAGATAGAAAGTATTGTAAATACAACTAACAATTAAATTACCAAATTTTCAAACTCTCTCACTGTTATAGAAAACCTCCAAATTAACAAACAGTGACCTGGTTTTAGTCTATATCATAGTTTAGAGATGGAAGTGATTCACTATATCATCCAGCAAGCCTCACTGTCCACTTGCTTATGCAATTGTAATTCAATCATTTGCAGTGAAGTTACTCAGTTTAAAATGCTGTAAATAATAATTAGGTCCACAATATTCTATCATTAGTTAGCTCTTATTTCAAATGTCTCCAAGTCTTGGGGGATGCTACTACAGGGGTTATTCTGTCTGCAGATTAGTTTACTGTCTTTATCTTGTACCCATTTTAAATACCTCCTATTTAAATTAGCTGTAATTTTCCTGTGCATTTAAAATGAGTATAATCAAATTATTAAAGTTATTATGACTGCTTTCCTTATAAATTTTCATTTTCAATTATTTTATATGTCTTGAAACATGATCCAAGTCACTTTAAATAAAATTAGTCTTACGTGGCATGATGCCCTGGTCCACCAGCTGTTCTCTTGTCCGTCTTTGCTGCAGCCTAAGCTGAAGTACTGGCAAAAGAAAACAGCAATCATTAATTCAAATGCCATGATACTATCCCCTACTTAAAGCTGCAGAAGAGAACAAAACAAATTCTAATTAAGATGTCAAATATTTTGACTTTAGAAATACTTTGACTACGTTAATGCAGTAACAGACACAGGATATTTTATCAAAGACTTGTAGGTTACTTTTTAAAATCCTTGGAAATATTATGTCTTGAGGAAGAACACACTGACTGTATATTCTTCTCACATGTCTAGAACCTCAATGTTCTGTACAGATATTATAATACTGTTTGGAATTCAAGTTTTCATATTTTGTTTTAGGATTTTTTCCCAAACGATTTTTGAGATTATTTGTGTACAGCAGATTCTAGATTCAAATCCGGATTCCAAAATACAAGGCTATCAAATATCAAAAAATAAATTACATTACACTGATTTCCCAAATAACAACAGCAGCAATAAATAACAAAACTTTGCACTTGCTCAACTCAAAGACATTATATATCTCAGTGTCTTACAAAGGGAAATTTCCCCCATTTTTGAAACAGAAAATGGAAGAAAAGACAGAGTGACTGCTTCCCCAATTAAGGAGAGGTTTATCCTGTCTCAATGGTCTAAGTCAGTGGTTCCCAACCTTTTGCGGACTGGGGACCCTTTTTGCAGGCTAAAAAAATTTTGCTGACCCCTGTCCACCGCCACTGCGAAGCAGTGAGGGTGCCACCAGCAGGATCTGGCCCACATGGTGAAAATCTGGCCCACACAGCCAGAATCTGGGAGGGGAATGGGAACCACTGCGGCCATGGCCTCCTGCCTCTCCATGCTGGTGAGCAGGGCTGCTGCAGATATGGCTCCCAGCCAGCCCCTGCAAGGGAGCAGAGTGAGCCACCGGTACAGTGAGTGGAGGCAGCGCTGCTGTGTCCCCAGCCAGCCCCTCCAGGGGAGCAAAGTGAAGCCGCCGCTGGCATCTGCAGCTGGCAAGCGGCGGCAGCAGGCAGCCCTCTGCACGCCCCCATCCCCATCAGTATCCAGCCACAGCAGGGAGCAGAGGGGCTGCAGCTGGGTTCTGGCCCTGGCGAGGAGCTGTGCCACAGACCCTGGAAAAATGGACCCTACGTTGAGAACCACTGGTCTAAGTTAAATACTGAACAAGTCTCCCATTTTGTAACTTGAAGGAACTCCTGCTCAGATTTTATAGGTAACTCTGCAATGTTTTATTAAAGTAACCTCCAAAGCAATCTTCATGCAATAATCTAACAAGTAGTTATTATTAACACAACTGCACTGCATAGGAAACCATTAGGCTAGGAGCTGTACAAACACACAACAGCAAGATGTGGTAGTCCAAAGTTTAATATGGCCAGTTGAAATACCTTTAAATAGTACTGGAGTTTTAACTGGGTGTCTTTTTGTATCACTGTTTAAACTCATATAGGCTTTTAGTCTGGAAAACAGCAGAGAGTACTAGGAATAAGAACAAATGCCAAGACTTTCGTATTGCAGCATTTTATGCACAATAATGTTCTGCTTTTTTAAAATCATATACCTAGTCAATTGTATTATTCCTTACGTGACTGGAAGCACTGCACATCACCTTCTGTAAATCCAAACAGGCTGTCTTAAGGATAAACTAATGAAACGCTATGGCTATGTCTACACTAGGAAAAATTAGTTCAAATTTGTTAATTTGAATTAATAAGTTCGAGTTTAGTTTAAACTAACAAAGTCATTAGTCTGAATTAACAAAGTGGACTAATTTGACTTAATGTTAAGTCAAATTAGTTCACTTTGTTAGTTTGAACTACCATAGATGCTCTCGTATAAGCCAAGATTTTTGTGCCCGAAAACCATCTTCAAAACAGCCACTCGGCATATACATGGGTCAATGTGGTAGACAGCTCCAGCCCAGGAGTTTCACTGAGCATGCTCCAGGCTGGAGCCCCAGCGTGGCCAGAGCAGCCATGTTGGGGAGTCAGCTTCTGCTAGGGTTAGAGTAAGGAGGGGGTCTCAGCATCTGAAGCAGCCAGCTAAGAGGGTCCTGGAGGACCCAGCATCAGGGCCCAGGGGTTGGGGTGGGGTTCAGGGAGACCAGGGAAGCGGCAGCAGAGCCCAGGGAAAGCAGAGCAGGGGTTGGGGGTGGCAGGGAAAGGGGTGGCAAGGGTGTTGGGGAAAAGTGGCAGAACAGCAGCACAGCAGGGAACGGGGAAAAGCGGTAGGAAATGGGAAAAGTGATGGCATGGCAGGAAGCAGGAAAAGCAGCAGGGAACAGAAAAAGCGGCAGCACGGGGGGAATGGAGGACCAGTGGCGGCACAGCAGTAAACAGGAAAAGCAGCGGCATGGTGGGGAAAAGGGGAAAAGTGGCGGGGAACAAAACAAGCAGCAGCATGGTGGGAAACAGAGGAAAAGCTGCAGCACAGCGGGAAACAGGAAAAGCGGTAGTGTGGCAGGGAACAGGGGAAAAGCGGCGGGGAAGGGAAAAAGCGGCTGCACAGCAGGGAATGGGAAAAGTGGCAGGGAAGGGAAAAAGCGGAGGCACGGCAGGGAACAGGGGAATAGCAACAGGAAACAGAGGAAAAGCTGCAGTGTGGCAGGGAATGGAAAAAGCAGCAGGGAACTGGGAAAAAGCAATGGCAGGGGTTTGGGGGAAGCCGGCAGTGTTGTGGGGGGGGGGGTTGGGGCTGAGGCCATGGGCTGACCTCAGCTTATACACGGCTCACCCAATTTTTACCAATTTGGGGGCTCAGAAAGGGGGGGGGGTCAGCTTATACACGGATGGGATTATACACATGCATATACAGTAACTGCCTTTAATTCAAATTTATTAAATTCAAACTAAGCATTAATCCTAGTCTACAGCATCCTTAGTTTAATCTAACGATCAAACTAAGGGCTTAGTTTGAACTAACTGGCAGGTCTTAATTCAAATTAATGAAAGCCTAGAGTAGACAGCTACTAAATTAGTTTGAATTAAGTCTCCTTAATTTGAACTAACTTTGAAGTGTAGACATACCCTGTGTGTCTATCTTACACAAAAAGGCCCTGATCTGGCTGGGAGTGCTTTTGATGAATGAAAAAAATATTGTTATTTACTTTGCATGCAACAGAAAAATTTTCTCAAGTAGACAGATAAGTCAAGATCTGTACCCTCAGCCTAAGTATTTATTTTAAACAGTAAAAAGTACAGGGCCAGATTCTGATATGCATAATTCTGCACGTAGTATCACTGACTTTTGCGGGACTGTGTGTGTGATGGATGTCTGGCAACATCCTGCCCTTTAAAGAGCCAACACCAATGTTATGTTTGTTGTGGGTGTATTTTCAAAGCACCTAAAAGGGATTTAGAAGGACAGGCCCCATTGACCTTCAAGTATTCAGTTTTACCTTGTATAGGTAATGGCAGACTCTCTTTACAAACGTTTTTATATTATTTGATTAAAAAACATCTAGTTCCCCCTCAATTTTTTAATCTTCCTCTGTCATAGTGAATGTTTTTTTTTTAATTCTAAAACTTCTCATTTTCTCAGATAATTCTATCAGACATTCTATCATTCTAAAAAAACAAGGAGTTGTGTAGCACTTTAAGACTAACAGATTTATTTTTTGCATGAGCTTTCGTGGGAGAAAATCCCCCTTTGTCAGATGCTTTGAAGATGGGTGAACTTAAGGAACGGAATGAAAATAAATGCAAGGGGGTGTAAGCATAGGATCAAGTCATACAATAACAGCAAATCAGAGCAGTTGTTAGGTTATAACTATGGGGAGCCTGAAGTCAAATTACCTTTTGTAATGGGAAAAGAACCCATAGTCTCGATTAAGTCCTGCTTTCACAGAACTTAGTTTGCATATTAATTCGAGTTCAGCTGTTTCTTTTTGAAGTCTTGACTTCCCAGCCACATGTCTGACCACAGTCGTTAACAAATCATTCATCAAGTGATTAGAAAGATGGAAGTGCTCAGCAACTGGTTTCTCTGTTTTGTGATTTCTGATATCAGCTCTGTGTTCATTCATCCTTTTATGCAGCGATCATCCTGTTTGTCCAACATATAACGTGTTGGGGCATTTCTTGCACATGATGGCATAGACCACATTAGTAGATGAGCAGGTAAATGAGCCTTTGATGGAGTAGCAGGCTTGATTAGGACCTACAATGGTATCTGTTGTACAGATATGTGGGCAGACTTGGCAGTGTGGTTTTTTGCAGGGGTGTGTGCCTGCTTCAATGTTTCTGTTGTTAGATCTGTAGTTGCTGGTGAGTATCTGTTCAAAATTGGGCGGCTGTCTGTAGGCAAGGAGTGGTCTGTCTCCCAAGGCTTGAGAGAGAGGGATCACCTTTTAGAACAGGCTGTAGGTCCTTAATGATCTGTTGCAGAGGTCTGACTTGAGGATTCTATGTGGTGACTAGTGGTGTTCTGTTGCTTTCTTTCTTGGGCCTCTCCTGTAGTAGATGACTTTGGGGAACCCGTCTAGCTCTGTCAATTTGTTTTGTTACTTCCCCAGGTGGGTACTGTAGTTTCAAGAATACTTGACAGATATCCTTAAGGTGTCTGTCTGTCTCTGTCTCAGAGATCAGAGCAGATGCAGTTATATCTTAGGGCTTGGCTGTAGACAATGGAACGTGTGGTGTGCTTATGATGGAAGGTCGAAGGATGTAGGTAACTATACCGATCAGTAGGTTTTCAGTACAGGGTGGCAGGGGTGTCGCTGGCACTGGGCACGCCCGGGCACCAATGTTCCCTCTAATGTTTGGCGGCTTGTGTGCAAAATTTTCAACCTATGTGCAAAACTTTTTCTGAATAAAATTTGTGTGCACACTCATGCAACAAAACTTACTGAAAAATCTAGCACAACGAAAAACTAATAAAAGCTGTGATTTAGAGTTGTTTTGTATTAAGAAAAAGAAACACCTAAGTTACTTAGCATTTACTCAAAATGCTCTACAATCCAAAGAAACTAATTCACAGCTTTTAAATAGCCCAAGACTAAAGTCATATTCAATCTGGATCCTAGCTGTCACATTTCTTGTCCAAAGCACCAGGGACTGAACCAGGAACATCCAAAGCTCTGAGCACGAGGTTCCACAGCTTGAACTAAAGAGCCAGGCTCTGTAGCTTCAGAATCATAGAATCATAGAATCATAGAAGAATGAACACATGCTTCCCCCCTGGAGATCAGACACAGAGCAGGACACATAACATAGTAAGGTTTGTGTGCGACACACGGTGTCTGGGTTGGGTTACCAGATACCAAGACACAGAAGGAACAGAGAAGTAGGAAAGGAGGACACATGGAGAATTACCTAGTATTAATATAACTGTTATTACCATATTATGTCATGGAAAATGGGTAATGATTAATGAATGCAGCATTAAAACTGCACAAAGTCATGTGTTTTGTAAATTATTTTAAAATAAAGAAAATTACCAACGTTTTATTTTGCCAAAAACTGTTTTTTTCATTAAATGAAAATTTTTCATGACCCTTTCATTAATGTTCAAGAGACTAAAGTTAAAAAACTAAATTTTCAGAATGTAAACTTCAAAAGTACCTAAACAAGTTTTAAAAAAAAAAAAGAAAAAAAAAACTTAACTCACTTCTCATTTTCCACAGCAGCTCATTTTTACAGTTAAAAAAAAAAAGTCCTAAATTGTTTCTGTCCAGTTCAAACCTGCCCCTTTAGTGGTTTTATTTAATTGGTCCCCCTCAGTAATTTTATTTATGGTAGACTTTATTTTCCTTCATTTTATTAGTATCCTTATTTTTTTCTCCCCAATTTAGCTGTTTTGTAGGGAGCAAGGGCCCAAAATAAAAGCGCCTTTCAGAGGTCTTGAACCCACAACCCCAAGGTTAAAAAGTAATTACTTTACCAACTGAACTATCCAGCAAACCTTCTGAAAACACCCTTCACATTCAAGGAATACCTGAACCCTTAGTGAAAAGCCCCGATCTTTGCAGCTGTGATTGGACAGTGTGTACATATGACCACCTCAGATCCCCAGCAGCTGAGGGAAGATTCCCCGCTAGGCAGCTTGGCTGTTTGGGACCTGCCGCTTCCTCTGGCTGCACTGCCCGCCCAGCCTGACCCTGGGGCTTCCTCCCGCCTCCCACCCCCCACAGCCAGTTCTCAGCTGCACACCCAGCCCACTTCAGGCCAGCCCTACCCTGGGCCTTCTCCACGTGGCCGAGCCTTGGCCGCGCCGTGGAGCTGTCCCAGCTGGACACAGGGCCTGCTGCTGCCTCCTCTGGGTCTCCATCTGCGCCGCCCGCCAGCCCAGCCGGACCCGACCCTGGGACTTTCCCTCGTCCCCGCAGCAATACTTGGCTGCACTCTCGGCTCAGTCCAGGCCAGGCCAGCCCTACCCTGGGCCTCGTACCTGACCTGCCTCCTCTGCTGCATGCGTGGGAATGACAAAGTCCTGCATGGTGCGGGGGTTTTTTTTGTGCACGGCCGTGCTGCCGCGCACATTAGTGGGAACGTAGCCAGGCATGTACCCCGAGCCCCAGTGCCAGTGCTCCGGATCTCCGGCCCAATTGGGCCGGAGATCTGGGGCCCTGCCGCCAGCAGCCGCTGCGGTCCCGTCCCTGGCCAGGGATCGGGAGCACGGCTGCCCGCAGCGGCCCCGTCCCCCGCCGGGGATGCGGGGCCTGCCACCTGCGGCAGCGCGACAGCACGCGGCCCTGTCCCTGGCCAGGGAGTGGGGCCTGCAGGCCCGGGGTGGGGCCTGTGCCCATGCCCCTGGTTATTCCCCACCCCTCCTCCCCCCAGCGACGCCCCTGCAGGGTGGTGGTGATGTGTTTATCCCTGATTTGTACTGTAGTGTCAAGAAGGTGGATCTCCTGTTTGGAGTGTTCCAGACTCAATTTGATGGTGGAGTGGAAATTGTTGAAATCTCTGTGAAAATCTCCAAGAGCATCCCTGCCAATATTCTATCATTCTGTCTCTCTTACAGCTTCAGCTGGAAGGCAGAAGCAGCAGTGGCTGCGCTCTGGCCCCAATGCAAGCCACTGCTAGGCAGAGAGGGGGATGGAAAGAAGCAGCAGCTGCTCACGCTGAGACCAGAGTGCAGCCGCTGCTTCTTCTCCCTCCTAGCTCCAGCTGAAGCTAGGAGGGAGAAGCAGCAGCGACAGCACTCTTCCTTCAGGGAGAGCCGCTGCTTGACCAGGGAGGGGGAAGGGGAGTGGCAGCTCATGCCACAGCAAAAGCACTGCTATCACTCCTTCCTTCTGCTCTGCTCTGAAGGGAGAGGGAACGGAGCCCTCTTCACCCCTTTTTCTGGGGAGGGTGGGCTGGCCATGCCCCCTCCAAGCCCCACTCACTACCCTCCCCCCTGCCTATGGCCCACTTTGAGTGGCCAGAGATAGCATGTGGCCCTCCAGCCCAAAATGTTGCCCACTCCTGACTTAACAAAAGAATTACTGTAAGGAGAAGTAATATACAAATTCTCTCACAGGAAAGAATGCCTTGATACTTTCTGTGATTTACATTAGATCAAAATAAATTATACTGCATTCTCATGATCTCCCCCGACAACTCCTTGCTGCATGATTAGGAGACGTGGTCCTCATTGTACTTCATTGGGAAACAAAAACTATAAGTAGCGGCCAGAACAACAAAATGGATGTAATTTTAACAAGATTAGTCTGAGCACTGAGTTCATTGTTTTCAGAGTATAAAAGGGAACCAGCTTGTTTCCTATCACATGGGGAGGTGTGGCCTTCTGGCCAAAACATAAAGACGGAGAGAAAGTATTCGTACTCAACTCCAGACTCAGACACGAACCAGAAAAATAAGGATAACTTCCTCTGTCACACACAGCTTGAGACAATTAGGTCATTTGAAACTGGGTTAAGATGCACAAGCACAATTCACTTTTACACTGATATGGCATTTGCACTGGAGCAATTGCATTAGTGTATATGCACAGGTGCAAAAACACTGATGTAGACAAGGCTTCAGAATACATGAGCAGCTCTGAGATCTTCATATGGGAAATGCAAGGTGGTATTATCATTAAAAACGGGACACTTAGGTTATATTTAGAGCCCTGCACGGATACAAATACGTGGATCCATATCCGATCTGCATCCACAAGAAATGATCTGCGGATATCCATGTTGTATCTGCAGATGCGGCTATAATGCAGATATCCGCGGATTTGCAGGGCTCTAGTTATATTCCCAGTTTTGCCACTAACTCACTATGTATTCTTGGACCAACTATTTGGCCTCCTCATGCTGCAGTTTTCCCTTCTGTAAAATGGATGCGACAATGCTTATTCATCTTTATAAAACTGCATTTTTCATAGAGGAAAAGCCTTGTGTAGAAGATAATTACTTTAATAATCTTCGTTGGAAGGGGAAAGGGATGGAGATAACTATACCAATCAGTAACTGCATTTTTAAGTAATAATTACCTTACTAGAGCTGTTTGGCATGGAGTGTCTCTTTCAGGATTACAGTGCTATTATACACTAGAAATAGCTAAGAAGGGCAGACACCAGAGAAAGCAAATACACAAAGTCAAAATCATGCAACTGAATGCAAACATTTAAAAAAACACTCCTAAATTAATAGCATCTCCATGGCAACTTTAAAATATTGTATGTAATGGAATAGACTGTTGTACGTAATGGAATAGACTGTGGTGATGACTACTGCATGTAATGGAATAGACTTTGGTGATGCAATAGTTCTCGATTAGTAAGGGAGTTAAATTTAACAAGGGAAATATTTTTCTAACAAAATTTGGATTGGAACAGTTTAATTTTGATTTTCCTTTATTTCATGCTCCTCTAAAAACAAAAACACAGTAATGTTTTATTATGAATCCAATAGCAGCAGTTACCCAGTGACCCCAGAAATATGTTTATTTTCCTTGATATATAGCAAGTACTATTGGTTTATTACATAAATTACTCAGAGAGATACATCAGAAGCTACATTTATCCTCTAAAACAGGGTATAACACCAATTACTATCATGTGTATGAAAAGCTCCAGAGAGGTTGCCATGTTAGCCTAATTCAGCAAAACAAACAAGGAGTCTTGTAGCACTTTCAGACTAACAAATTTATTTATTGCATGATCTTTCATAGGAGAAAATCCCACTTCAGCTCCAAGTGTCTGATGAAGTGGGATTTTCTCCCTTGAAAGCTCATGTGATAAATAAATTTATTAGTCTTTAAAAGTGTCACTAGACTACTTGTTTGTTTTATCATATTACAGAGAGAGAAAGAGAAATATATTAGCGAATTTTCTCAACTTGGTCCTATCATACATCCAGCCTTCACTGATTGGAAGAGCTGCCCAAACATCTCACTTTCTTAAGCATGTCAATCCAAACACGAGGTTCCTGTTGCGCGATGACTTGCAGAACCTGACGAAGACAAGACTAAAATCCCATAACCCTCAATGGAAGGTTAATGGAGAACCACATGGAGAGTTTCAATCACTCAAAACAAAACAGCTTGTCTCTACCCTGCTAAGAAACCACTAGGTTTTCATTTATATCAGAAAGACTGATGCAGATTGAATCGCAGCAGGACATCTCATGGAATGGACATACCCTCTTTAAACAGATAAGGAAAACACCTATATGTGACTGTAGTCCCCAGTCACAAAACAAACAAAGCATATCATATCTGAAGGCCCCTTTCATTCTTTTTATGTGGGGGCATGAAGGATATTCACCAGGTTACTGCTGCAGCAATGAGCTAGCTATCAAGTCTAGAAATAAATTTGTAATTGTTGTTACCTATCAATGCCATATGAAAGAAGACAATGACAATCAATCATCAAATAAAATCATTTTGAAGTTAATGGCCTCACACTACCAACTGACATTGTTTAACAATGTCACTCAACCGCACCCGAGTGATGTAGTTACACCTAACCCTCATGGAGGCAGAGCTATGCAGGTAGGAGAGCTTCTCCTGTAACACAGTTACCACCTCTGAGGGAGATGAAGTACCTATGTCATCAATGAAAGCTCTCCCATTGCCACACACAGAGTTTTCACTAAGCGCTGCAAATGTACTGCTGTATCATTTTAAGTGTAAACAAGTTGAGTCACTGATGTTCTCTAGAAGCTTCCTCAGAACAGAAACTAAAGCATCTTAGCCAAGCTCACAGTTGCTGAAGATACAGGAGTACCAGATGAAATAAAAAGCAACAAACTGCATCATTAAAAACATTATAACATACTCTGAAGTGTTATGAGAAGGGAAATTGAAGTAGCTGAGTAGCTTGCAGAGATGTAAAAAGGGTATGAAATCAAATAATTACAAAACCAACATCAGGCGAAATGAGAAGAAAAAAGTTAATTACCCGTAAATCAAGGTTCTTTGAGATAGACTCTGCAGAGTTACACTTTCTGGATACACACTGTCCTGTGCCATTGAATGATGCATCTTCTACTAGTAGGGCCTACTTGAACCCCCTCACACGCCTCTCCACAGTTTCAAGCATATGTTGAGGGCAGGGCTACAAAAGTGGATGTAGCAGAGGTTGCCATCTCAGTCCCCTCCATCACTAACAGAGAAACCTGAACGGTTACTACTTCACAGGAGAGGGAAAGGAGGGAGAGGATCGTGAATTTGTAGAGTCCATCTTGAAGAATCTCAGTTAAGTACCTACGTAACTTTACTTCCTAATCATGTGTTCTCTGCACAATTCCATTCTTGGGACTGTTAGCCAGCAGTATACAAGGAAACTGGTAGGTATGGAGTCCTAACTAAAAGAAGGCCACATAACCAATTTATCAAACAGAGCATGTGACAATGGTAATATCTAGCACATAATGTTTACTGAAGATATGTACTGAACTTTACGGGACTGCTCTATAAATTTCCATCACCAGGACCTGTCAGATAATCAATATTACCCAAGCTCTAAAAGAGTGTATCCTAAGTGTAGAAAGGGGAGAAAGTGAGGTGTTTGTATCAGCTGCTATTATAGATAGTGGTTCCTTTTCTGCTCCTGTGAGTCCATGCGCTTCCTCCTAATGTTAGGTCAGGGAACTGGTTTGTCCCACAATACTCTCCTTCCTGCTAGTGGTGGGCTAGGGTAGTTCAGCCTCTCAAAGACAGCCATTCTTTGCTGGCTGGCTCTTAATTCCATCTCTGATCCATGCAGGCTCTTGCCTCTTTGCTTGGGCTCTCACTCCTCTGGTGAATGACTGGGGTTATGGGTGGGACCAGTCCCACTCTCAACTCAGGGCCTCATCCCAGGGATCCTGTAAGTGACAGCCTCATGCTGTAGGCTTCAGAAAATCTGCTAGCTTCCATGGGTAACTTCCTCTTCCTGCTTGGTTTCAAGTCCGCACTGTGTTTGAACAGGGGCCTTCCTGGCTTTCTTGTCTGGGAAAACTCTTGGCCTCTGACAGCCTCTCTGGGTGTGGCACCACCAAACCAAAGTCCAGTTTAATCTTCCCATTTTGGCAGGGTCTTTTCCCTCAGGCCTCTCAGGCAGGGTTTCCTCCCCCGCAGTTGTTACACTTGCAAGGTTCTTTCTAGCTACCATTCCACTTCTTCTTCTTCTTCACCATCCTGACACCATCTGGCTCTGCTCAAACTCTCCAGTAATTCATCTCACTCCCACAGCTCCAGCCATGGCCTTCTCTGGCTGGAGAGGAGACTTTTAACCAGTCCTAGGTAGGCCATTGATTGGCTCCAGGTGTACTAATTAACCTGGAATAACCCCTGCCCAGCTATCAGAAGAAAATGGACCTGCTTAACCTGGGGGCTAGTATATCAGCCTTCCAAAAGTCTCTGGTAGCCCCCTGGCCTGGCCTGTCATGATAGTCTGATACAGCGGTTCTCAATCTTTTCTCTGCTGTGGCACACCTTGATACCTTCAAAATTTTTTGAGGCACACCACCATTAAACTCATGAATATCTGAATTAACAAATTACCTATGAATATTCACGAACCATGGCAGTGTTTCAGAAATGCTACTGCGGGGGGTAGCAGAGGTAGCAGAGAAGGCGTGGCAAAACACAGGAGCTCAGGAATCATGTGCAGTGGCAGGAGTGAATGTGGGGAGCAGAGCAGGACAGGGGTGGCAAAAAAGGACAAGGGCAGCCATGTGGGAAACAGCACAAGGGTGGCAAGAGAGGAGAGAGGAAGGGAGAACAAGAATGGCATTGTGGGGGCTGGGAAGATCAGGTAGGGGAGCATGGTGCAGCACCCACTTTCCCCTTCTCCACAGTGGCTCCCTGCCACCAGGGCAAATCCTCACCCTACTGCTGCTCCCTCCCACCCCAGTGGGTCCCATGCTTCCCTCCCCTCCAGCCTCCTTCTGCCTGTGATGGACCATCCCATCAATGCAGAGGCCAGAACTAGGCCTCCAGCCCCCAGTTACACCCCCCACACACCCCCAGCTACACCCCCCCCCACCTAACAGCCACCCCACAACCCCAGCTACACACCCTCTGCTACACATCCACTCCCACCCATCTCTGCCACACACACCCCCACACCCCCAGCAGCCCTCCCCCGGGCTGTTTGCAGGCTGCTTGACACAAGCTGCTCCAGCCTGCAGGGGGAGATTCACACACTCCCAGCCTCCCCCAGCTCTCTGCTGGCTGGGCTTAAGGTGGAGCCATCTGAACGGTGCATTTGGGCTGCTCCTGCTATTTTTAGGGGGACCCCTGGAACTCCCCATTCTAGTGTCTTCCTCTATTTTTAGGGGGCCAGAATGCTGCCTGCCTAAAAATAGGGGGCCCTAGAACTGTGTTCCAGTGCCTTCCCCCTTACTTTAACCCCTGCCTCTTCCCAGCCGTGCACAGCCCAGGAACCACTGGTCTGATACATGTAGACAGTATTTGTGCTGTAATGGGATTTCCTTTACAGTTTCCTGTGTGTGAAACAATCTGTATCCCGGATCCTATCTAAATGAAACAATAACATTTTTTAGTGCCCAGACAATGCAACTTCTGAAATAAACTAAGTGAGGATAAAGAACTACTTTGTCTTTATGGCAAACTGTAAGTGGAGGGTAAGCCATCAAGGCACAAAATTAACAAACCCTCTTAGCTGACAATGTCGCTGTAATAAATGCAGTCTTAACTGAAAGATGAAATTGAGAAAAAGTGGATAATGATTTGAAAGAAAACCTAAGCTGTGGAAGCACAAAGTTTAAATTTCAAGTGGGAACAGGCTTTCTTATGGAAGGAATAAAGATTTAGTAAATTTTTTAGAAATCTCAGTGATGATATAAGAGTATACAGATTTACCATCTGTTGGTATATGAAATACTGCAGGTTTGGCTAAATCTGCCCTAAGTGACATAATAGATAAGCTTTGATCTTTAGAAAGATTTCTCTGACTGCAACAAAGACTACTGCCCATGCTGATATAACAAACATGGATCTGGATGGTATCCTTTCCCTTGCTACCCTGACAAAAGTCTGTCACAGTAGTAATACTCTGAAGTTTCCTTTTGAGAAAAGCAGCTTCTGTGTCTCACTGCAGTTTCCTGCTGTTAAACAAAACAAACAGCACTTGGTGCTGACACTTGGAGTACTTCACAGAGCAAAAATGTCCCTGATTACAGTGTCTTTCAAGAACCATTCATGTATCTGGAAAGAAACTCTTCTTTGTCAGCCTGCTAACTGGTTCAGGGATCTGGTTCACCCAATGGTACTGTATAAACTTTGTGAGGAATGCACCACCCCCACAGCTTTATTGCCTCTTTGCAAAGCAGTGAAGAGCAAGTTTCTCCATAGTTGTTTATATAACACATTGCTGTCATGCTGACTGTGGCCTCCTTAACCACATACCCTTTTTACCTGAAAGAGGAAAGATCTGACTGCTAGCTGGATTGCTCTTAACTCCAGAATACTGATATGAATGTAACATTCTTCCTGGCTCTTCCACAGCCCTTTTGTTGCAAGGTAGTTGAGATGAGCACCCCAGTCTGGTTTTCAGCCATCTGTTGTAATTATCACAGAAAGGGAGAAGTTGGACCTTTACCTCATTACAAGATCCCAACCCATCCACCACAAGAAAATTTTTTTGATTTTATTTGGAACAGTAAGCATAAGGTTCATGTGTTTTTAGTTTTGAAATTTCATGCCGCCTGATGCAGAAGAAGTTTCATCTTTAGTCCTGTATAGGTGTGACATATGTGGTTGATAGAATGAGACCTAACAGTGAGAGGAATTACTTTGCTTTCTGAGTTGGATTCTTGTCCTCTGGAAGGTAAGCTTTCATTGTTTTGGAGTCTAGAACTGTTCCTATGAAAGCACGTGACGTTATTAGTAGAGCTTTCTTTCATCTAAAGCCACAAACTCTGAAACAGAGAGCATATGACTTAACTGTCCATTCTCAGTTTACTTTTTGAAGCCGCTTTTAGGACTCCAATCATCTAAAAATGGAAACACAAAAATCTCATGTTCTCTGAAAAGCTGCCACTACACAGGCATTTTGTAATAGTTCTGGGAGCAGTGGAAAGGCAAAAAAGGAGGACCAGTATTGGAGGTGGTCCTGTTCTCTGGTGACATTGCGATATCTCCTGTGAGATGGTATTCACTGAAATATGAAAATGAATCTTTTAGGTTGAGAGCAGCAAACCAATCCAGATAGGAAAGGGAAGTAGTAATGGAACCTAGAGTTAATATTCTGAAGTGAAAGCTTCAAACCTATTTGTTTAGCCTCCTCAAATTAATCTTCATCTTTGTTTGGAATTAGCAACTTGTGGGAGTAGAAACCCACATTTCTGAAATTTTAACAGAACCTCTTCTATTGTCCTCTCACTTAGTACAGAACTGATTTAAGCTCTTAACATTCATTTGTGAGAAACATACCTGAATAGGGAGGAAAGAAGAGATTGGTTTGGAGGAAGTGACTTGAACTACATAGTACGACTGTCCTTTATAATGATCAAAACCATCTTGCCTATAAAAGTGGCATAAATGATCTTCAACTAAAACAAGATATGGAATCAAAGCTGATTTGCTGTTCTTTATTCCCATGTCAAAACTGAGGTCAAAAATGTCAATAAAGAAGAAGTGGAGGATGAATTCTTGTCTCTTTAGTTTTGTCTTAAAGGAATATCTTCTATACTGGTGTTGAAAAGATTATTGTTGCTGCTGTTGACATTGTCTACATTTGTTGAAATGGAATAGAAAGACAAAGAAAAAGTTGAATAACATTGTCTTTGATATTTAAAGGCAGGTGTAGGAAATCTTCTCATAAAATGTTCTAAGAGTCCCGAAATCTAGCTGCAGATCTAGTCTCCTTCATTTTCTCTAAGAACTCAATTGTTTTTGAGATAAACAATTCATCTCCCTTGAGAGGAAAGTTCTTGATCTTTGACCTCATTTCTTTGGAGAGAGAAAAGTTGTATAGTCATGCATGCCTTCATATGATTATTGTTGCAGCTCCTGATTTTGACAGTGCACCTGAAACACTAAAAGATGCTCTCACAATGAACATTTAGCAACATTCCAATCCTCTTTTATAAGTGCAGTAGTCATTCTGCAGTGTTTTTCAGGAAGCTTTTTTTTTAAATGGAAGACCTTGCCCCATAAGTTAAATTGATACATAATCATAACAGATAGTTACCTGCATGTTTAGAGAAGCTACAGAATAGACCTCCATTCCTAAGGAATCTAACGTTTTTCTTTCTCTGTCATGAGGAGTAAAACACCCCATTCTTGAACACTGCATTGTTGCAGCTAACACTAAAGAGATAAGAGGAAGACTCACATGGAAGCAAGAAAATCTTTCATATGTGATCTAATACAACCAATCACTTTTCTGCAAGAAGGTGGAATGTTACTTGTTGATTTTGGTGGTTGCTAGAGACGGTTCAAAAGAGACAGACACACCCTGCCGTAGAAGTATTCCCCAGTATATCAAAAGCAAAATGAAGAGTTCCAGAAGTAAAACAGAAGGTAACTTTAATAAAGAGATGCCATTCTGTAGAATTAGAGAGTAGCCGCAGGTGGTAAGGAGTCAGAGCAGCCTCAGCCATTTTCCTTGAGAGAGGATTTGCCCTGAGTTCTAGGTCCCGATGTACCTTAACTTGTCTAAACATCTCAACTACTTCTTCCTAATTATATAGCACTATACAGCACTAAAGAATCCATTAAGTGGTGCCCATGGATTGAACAACACTATATGTACTAGCACTGGCTTCATAGTTTTGTATTTTGAAGTTAATTTTTAACTAAGTAGGCTAATAAACCTTGAAAAGATGGCTACTGGTCCAACTCAAGAAAGCAGTTACAACAGAATCTCAGAGTTACGAACATCAGAGTTATGAACTGACCAGTCAATCACACCTTTCATTTGGAACCAGAAGTATACAAATCAGGCAGCCACAGAGAGGGGAAGGAGGGAGAAGCAAACGAACAGTATAGCACTGCATCAAAGCTATAGTACCAAAAAAAAAGCAGCATTTTTCTTCTGCACAGTTCTGTTTCAAAGTTATATTAAGTTAATATTCAAGCGTTAACTTTGGAAAGAACGACTGTAATGTGTAGTTCAGAACTACAGACATTTCAGAGCTATGAACAGCCTCCATTTTTGCGAAGTTCGTAACTCTGAGGTTCTACTGTACATATAACTCTTAGGTTCTACTGTACACACAAGAAAACTCATCTTAATTGTTCATACAAGGGCAAGATTATGTCAAATTCCAATTCTGTGCTCAGCAGCAGAGTCATTACTCTCTTGGCTCTTCACCAAAGAAACCTTTACATGGGTCAAAAAATTTCTGAGGCTGTGTCAAGGACCATGGGCAGTGGAAGCTGATACCCTCACAAATATAAATAGATCAGTCTAAAGGACAATGAGAAGGCTGCTGAGCTAGGCAGAATTTGTGGAAAGATGGCAAGGCACAATTAGCCTTTAATCAGTGGAAAGAAAATGGCTCCTAGGACACAATCTCAAGGCAATTCTGAAATTCAACACTCTGTACTTCCACCAATAATTTTTGTTTGTCTTGATTAAATGCACCCACCTTACTGTCAGGATCTTATAAATCAAGGGTTAAAGTAAAGTGGTGTTCTGGGCCCCACCAGTTTTAGAGGCCAGAGTTCTGGGGTCCCTAAAAATAGAAATACAGGGCGGAACGCAGTGTTCCCATGCGCTCTGCCTACTACCCCTGAAGCAGTTTTTAAAGCTCCCAGCCTGGGGGAAGCTCCCCGCTGGCTGGAGTCTCTTCTGGCTGGCAGGGAGCTTTTAAAACTCCCTCTCTGAGTGTGTTTAGAGCATGCTCAGGGGTGGGGTGGGATGGAGCGCAGCACAGCCTATGGGTTGGCTGCTCCACTCCTTGCCACTCAGCTCTGGCGGCCAGGTAAGGGGGACCAAGGGATGGGCCTGGGCCGGACCTGGAGAAGGAGAAGGAGGAGCCGTGCCTTCCCCAGTCACCTGGAGCCGGAGCCAACAGCGCAGTGCTGCGCTGAGGCAGCTCTGGCTCTGCAGGTGGCAAGGTGGGCTGGGGCCGGCACTGGCACAAGGAGAGGTGGGATGGACTCGCTCCTGTCAGGCCAGCCCCGGTCAGGGTCCCCGAGATTCTTGCAGCCGTGGAGGGGCACTGGCTAGGTAAGCAGCCCAGTGTCCCCTGCACATAGGGCCTCAGACACCCTGCCCCAGGCCCCCAACTCCCCTGCTCCAATCCTTCTCTGCCCCAGCCTCCCACCTCCTGCCCCACCCACCCTTCTAAGCCACCACCTACACCCCCTCTGCCCCATCTCTTGCCCATGCCCCCCTTCACCACCCTGATACCTCCTGCCTTCTGCTCTCCCCTTCACTGCCCCCATCTCCTGCCCCTGCCCCCAACCACCCCTTCAACACCCCCGCCTCCTGCCCCTGCTCCATTCCTCCTCATTCCTCTCTCCAAATCCTGTGCCCTCATCCTACCAGGGCTGAGGCCCAGCCAATACAGGAAGAGGGCCCACCAAGCAGGAGGGCCCACCAAATTATACTTTAATTACTGCTCATAATCTTACGTCTCAATTACTGCAACATCCTGTTCCTGGCCTTGACAAATGGAGTTCTGTCCTGCTCATATCCATTCAAAATGCTGCTGCAAAGATCATTTTTTTAGGCTGTTCCCCACCCCCCATTTCAGTCCCCCTATTTAAATCCCTCCACTAGCTTAGCCTTCTCTAACACGTTTAACATTTTTCTGCATGTTCAAGACTCTCCATGATTTATTCCCTAGTTACATATCTCTTATTCAATATAAAGAGGTCAGCTCCCCCTTCAACTGGCACATATCAGCCTCCATTGCCCAATTGTTAAATTTTCCAACAAGCACTTTCATGCTTTATTCAACACTGACCTTATGCTTAGTAGTGTGTGATGAAGTGGAGATACTCTTAGGTTTTCTTTGAGCGCTGTGTGTGGGACTCAGTCTCCCTCATAAGTTCTTCATGTATTTCAGTGATGGTACCCAGGTGTTTGATCATTTCAAAGACCAACAGAGTAAGAACGGGCCATTCCCAGCCACATGTGTGCAGACTTAGCCAGAACTGCCCCTCCTGCCCTGGCCAACTGGCTGCTACAGGCTGAGGCAGATGGAGACCAAAATGAGTCGCCACCTTCCCTGGGAAAAAGACAAAGGACAGGGGAGGAGCAAGGAGACAGCTCAGGGCATGGCTGGAGGAAAGAGCCAGTCCACTGTGAGGGACTAGCAGTGACTGAGACCCAGGAGTTGGGCTATCCAGGTGGTTACTCCTGTAACTCCTAGTTAAGCTGCTCCCAAGTTTCCTCTACACTGTGATCCTAAGCACTAATAAAGCCTTCTGACTTTCTCACTCAGCGGGAATTGCTTCTGATTTCAAGACAGAGTGCATGACCCTTTTGGGAGTATCCCAGAAAGGTGAGTCCCAGAAATGGGGCTCACAGGGGCACCTTGGGAGGCACAAGGTTGCTAAATGCTGAGACCAGCTTTAGGAGGCAGCTGCGCTGGTATGCAGAGACTTGAGGGTGGCAGACTCTGAAGTACCAGAGTTCTGACTGGCTGCATCACGAATGATTCCAGTGCACTGAGCTGGGGGACTCTGTCACATGGGTGCAGCTCCCCATAAACATCTGAAAAACCACTTCATTAGTCTCCTTCAAATACTTTTTTTTTTTTTTTTTTTTTTTTACTTTGATGCCTACACAAACCTTAACAGTTTACTGCTGGGTTGAGATCACTGCCCATCACATCTACCATTACTTCTCCCTGTTTTCTACTATTCCCCAATAAATTTTCTGAGACAGGGATTATCTTTTTACTCTGTGTTTGTACAGAACGTCTAATACTAGAGTTCAGGCCCAACATCAGAGCTCTTAAGTGCTATGACTATACAAATAATTTTCTTTTCCAGTTTTCACCGCCCACAAACAAGCATAATGTTTTCAGTATCAAAAAGCAACATCTATGGCAGCCCAATATTTAGTGACAAAAGACTAAGGAAGATGCTGCTGTGAAATGCCCTGGTACAACAGAACTCATCATGGTTGAAGTAGACCAAATCGCAGTAGTTTGTTTACAAGCCGCCAGATGAACACTCTGCATGGCCAACCAACTTTCCCCAGCCAGGAAAAACACATTTTATCATAGGTACCTTCAACAGTCGGCTATCCTGACAACAACGAGGAAGCAGTTGACAAGCGTGTGACAACAAACAACCTGACACTGCTCTATCACTTCAGGCTGAAAGATACCTTTCGAAGTGTATGATGGAACGTTGGTTACAATCCAACCTAGCCTTAGTCACCTCTGAAAATAATGGCAAACTCAGAAGGAAGGTTAGGGCAGTGATCCCAAGACCGCATACAGATCAGTGAAACTGACAGCAGAGGCTACAGCAAAACCCAGGAAAACAAAGTACCTGTCAAGATTCGACTTTGGGAAGGCTAACTGAAAAGGTTTTACCTTTAAATTGGATGACTCCATCTGTCATGTTCCAACGGAGCACCTGTGTTAGTCTAGTAAAGCAAATAAAGCAAAGAGTCTTGTGGCACTTAAAGGCTAACATTTATTTATTGCACGACCTTTCATGGGAGAAAAATCAGATGATTTGAAGAGGGGGAACTCACAGAATGGGATGAAAATAAATGGAGGGGAGTGTAAGACAGGGGACCAGGTCATACTGCAACAGCAAATCAGAGCATTTGTAAGGATTCAAACTCAAGGAAACATTTGCACATAGAATCAGAGTTAGAAGGGACCTCATAGGCCATCTAGTCCAACCCCCTGCCAGAGGCAGGACCCCTCCCACTAAACCATCCCAGTCATGGTTTTGTCCAGTCGGGCTTTAAACACCTCCAAAGATGGAGATTTCACCACCTCCCTCGGCAGCTCATTCCAAGGCTTCACCACATAGAGGGTGGGTGAAGTCAAATTACCTCTTATAATGTGAAAAGAATCCACAGTCATGATTAAGTCCTGCTTTTATACAATCTAATCTGCATATTAGTTGGATTTTAGCTGTTTCTCTTTGAAGTCTTGATGTCCCATTGATTTTCCTGAGGACCATTGTTAATTCATTAATGGAGAGGTTAGGAAGACTGAAGTGCTCAGCAACTGTTTTTTTTTTTTGTGTTGTGATTTCTGACGTCACTTTTGTGCCTATTTATTCTTCTGCATAGGGACTGTCCTGTTTGTCCAATGTATAAGGTGTGGATGCATTTCCAGCATATGACGGCATAAATCACATTACTGGATAAGCAGGTGAAGGACCCTTTGATGGAGTAGCTGGCTTGATTAGGTCCTATGATGATGTCTTTTGTCAGATACATGGCCAAAGTTGGCAGTGTTGTTTGTTGCAGGGATAATGTGCCTGCTTTAAAGTTTCTATTGTTAGGTCTGTAGTTACTGGTGAGTATCTATTTAAGGTTCAGGGGGATGTCTGTAGGCCAGGAGAGATCTGTCTCCCAAGGCTAGAGAGTGAGGGATCATCTTTTAAAATAGGCGCTCGGTCCTTAATCATCTGTTGTAGAGGTCTGACTAGAGCAATGTTTCCCCACCCAGTGTGCCACGGCACATGGGTGTGCCCTCAGGCCTGAGCAGGTGTGCCACAAAATTTTTTGAAAGACTACTCCAACAGCTCTGGATTGGCTCTTTGGCTCATGAATATTCATGAGTTCATTTGGAAACTATATGGTGGTGTGCCTCAAATTTATTAAAGGTAACAAGGTGTGCCCTAGCAGAGAAAATGTTGGGAACCACCAGACTAGAGGGTTGTATGTGGCAGCCAGTGGCATTTCATTGTTTTCTTTTTTGGGCCTTTCCTGTAAGACCTACAGCTTATTTTAAAAGATGACATTAGTAGGATCAATATTTACCCTCTTTTTCCGATAAAATTAAAGCGGGCAGTGAATTTTAAACTTAGGAATTTTGGAGTACGTAAAATAGGGCTATATGCCTCAGTCCAGCTCTCAAAGGATTAACGATCAACTTTTGTGGCTCTTGAGTTCCATAAGTTTAGCCACCCCTGCTCTAGGTCATCACCTTTCAGCTCATAAATCAACATTTCTTGGTTAAGATGGGTGATCAAAAAACTTAATGTCACATTAAACCCAAAAGATTGCTGTTTAACATCTACACAAATGACCAACCATACTTCCCCAGATATGTGAAGATTCATTAATGCAAGTGACTTTGCACTGCCACCCAACTGAAAAAATTAAGGACACTGAGTGCACTTGAGCTGGATTCCTGAGTTTACTTGGAAAACAAACACACATAGTTCCTCAACGGCAACTCTAGAAAAACAAAAGTATATGCCTTCCACCTGAAACACCATCATGCCATGCAAAAACTCTAGATACTGTGTCATAGGACAGTTCTTGACCATTGTAAACCTCTTGTGTATTTGGTAAAGGTTGTCACATCAGACTGAATGCTAACATTCAAAGAGCACATCAAGAAGCTGAAAAAGAGTGAGTTCCAGAAACTAGACAACATAAAAGGAGGAGCTGACTCCAAAACACTGTAAGCAACCGATTTCAATCTATTTTACTCAGCTACAGTGCACTGTGCCCCACTATGGTCATGCTTGAGCTATGCATGCAAAATTGATGCTGAACTCCATCATTCTTATAGGATCTTCACTGGGACTTCGAAACTGATTTCCAATACTGTTGCTATACTGCCTTGCAGGAATTACACCACCATACATAAGGTGGCATGCCTTCAGCAAAAATGAGAGACAAAAACAGGCACACAATCCAGGACTTCTACTGTATGGAACATACTACACTAGCCAAGAAGCTGAAGTACATAAAAGTGACAATAGTGAGTCTTGACTATGGCTTGAAGCGACAAACAATAATGGTGACCTCTTCTTGTATCAAGCACAAATATCCACATACCACCACCCATATCACAGAAGAAAGAGTCATGAATCACTGTCTCAAAGGTCACAAGACAGAATTTTAGATTCACAGATTACAAGGCCAGAGTGATCTTTGTGTACAACGCAGGTCATAGAACTTTTTCAAAATAACTCCTAAAACTTGCCTTCTAGGAAGACACTTCTATAAGTTTCCCATCTTCAAAGCATCTGACCAAGTGGGATTTTCTCCCACGAAAGTTCATGCGATAAATAAATTTGTTAGTCTCTAAAACAGTTTCATAGGACTCCTTGTGTGTTCTTCTAGGAAAACATCCCATCTTGATGTAAAATATCTGTGATGGCAAATCCACCACAAATCTTGTTGTTTCAACTCAAAAAGACTTAAACATGTATCTAATTTTAAGAAACTTACTATTCATTTCAATCAGACTACTAACAAGCTTATACTAAAGAATATAGGTTTTTGATAAAATAGGGTCTATTATTCACCACTTCAGGAACTAGGCTACTAAAGACAGATGCAACTGTTTTGTAACTTACTGGATCTGACAACATCTCCTCCACAATCCTGCTAATTGAGGGAATCAAGTCTCAATACTGTCTCTGAACAAAAGCCATGCACTGAGCTGTCAGCCAAATCACTGATTAGCTCTGGATTTTGTAATTTTTTTTTTTTTAAATTAGCACTTGATTCTAACATTAAAGTTTGGCTTTCAGATTCTTAGTAAAGCCTCCTTATAAATTTTGCTCAAGGGGAGTCAATAGATGAGTCACTTAAAAAGACTACTTTCTAACAAAATCAGTTCTGTTTCCCTTTAACCCACTGTTAAACTGATTAGTTTCTTTAGTACTTACTGGAAAAAATTAATACTTCATAGTCAGAATGCCAAAAACTCAACTGATTTAAAATCAATATAGGTCTTTCTACTGATTTCAGTGATATTATGCAGATTTTTACCAGGTAATGGATCTATTTTAGAGGCTAGAAGCAGTGTTTCTCAATCTTTAGTGGACCAAAGAACACGTGAAGGTATTAATTACTTTATGCAGAACACCTGATAAAAATGGCCTAGGAAAAAGCTAGTAACAGTGGTAGGAGATTTAAAAATGCCCCAGTTGCAGCTATCCTCACAGGAGTGCATCAATGTTGGCTGCCATATGCCAGAAGCTTTAGTGCCACTGAGGCACTTTAAATCACTTCTTCCTCCCTCCCCATTCAGCCCGCCCAATTGGAAGGGGTTGGGGTGGGTCACAGAACACCTGTACTATGCATAACACCAGTGTTTCACAGAACACCAGCTGAGAAACACTGGCTAGAGTTCGTACTTTTAGCAATCATTTCATGTTAGCATATCAGGAAATCTCTACATGTACAGACAAAGAAATAAAGATGGTGCGTAGGGAGAAAAGGTTTGCAAGAATTTACTTTAACTGTTTGAGATACATTTCACTCTAGCTGTGGATTACATTCAAGCAGTTCAACTGTGCTCTGTCTCCCAACAGTGAATATTGTTAAGGCTTCACATACTGCATGATTCAAAGCAGAACAAAAGGTTAAGAATGAACAGCAACCAAGTAAAAAGTCCTGACAGCACATCCCTGAATACCCTGCTGTTCGACTACATGCAGGCAAGCATATATAAAAAGGCAAATTCACTTAATCACTAATACATCATATCTCATTTTACTTATTGTCTACTGAAGAGTGGCAGATTCATGTCTGTTATTTCTGAAGCAAAGTCAATCTGTACCAAAGGTAGAACTGGTGAAAATAAAATCTATGTTCTTAAAGCATCTTAAGTAAATACAACATCATCGAAGTCAAGATAAATGATTTTCGTCTGCTGCGGTGCTCCTGGACTGAAATTGTAATTTGTATGTTACAGAAAAGGTGTCTCTTCAAGTAGTAATATGTAATCACAAGAACTGGAATGCAGAAGAGTCCAAAAATAAATTGATAGTTGTGCTGTAGGAACAGTACGATCTACTGATATCCTTTCATCACTGCTTCTTGTCTTGAACAAAACCAGAGCTCACATTGCGCTCACTGCACAGTAATCCTAGCACTAATTCCAAATCCTCTGAATTTCAGACAGAACACATGCTGTCTTTTTAAAGTAGGTGTTATGAAATGAGGCATCCAAATGGCTGTTAAATCCAGAGGTTTGGAGATTGTTATAAACATTGCAAACCTGTGAGGAAAGACACCTTAGGTAGCATATACACCTCTGAAATCATTACACCCTTGGAAAAGACAAAAATAAAATAATGTGGCTAGAAAAATATGTTTTAAATGCTCTCTGTAGTTCACTAATTATTTTTTTCACAGTTAAAATGCACTAGATATTACCGCTTAGATAAGAATATAGATGATGGGAAAATGGCATCTCCAGCATTCTGCCTTGGAAATTTAAGAGTTCTGACAACTCTGTGGCTGGCTGCTGCTCTGGCTACCATGGAAACAGACTACTGAAAACGAACAGATTCTTTTAAACCAATTGCTGTTGCACAAAAGGTCTCCTTTTTCATTTGTTTGTTTTGATTAATGTGCAACAACAATTAGTTTAAAGCAACTTATCCTGCAATAGGTGAGCCAAAATCTCCCTAGGATTTTGAGCATGAAATATAGAACCACAGTGGACACAAAAGATTCATTGGATATCTGTCATGTCTAAAAAACAGGACTGATGTAGTGTTTTCAAGTAGCAATATACCTGTAACTGTAGTTATCTGACACTGTGATATTGGAATATAAGACACAATGAAAGAGTAAAGTCATGGTAAAGTGGTACAATGTAGCATATCAAGAGTTGAGTGAATGATACTGCTAAATGCTCTAAACACAAAGTTTGGAATGCTTTGAACACCGGAATCACAGATCAAATCAGGAAGGTCAAATCAATTCTTTATCTTTCTTAGCTATAAAAATTAAGCAACACATAGTTAATTTTAACATGCATCTTTTGACTATTTAAAACAAACAAACAAACAAAATCCTATCTGCTTTGCAGGGGGTTTAGAAATTCCATGGCACTTTCCTAAAGAGAAGTGTAATTAAGCATTTGGCAATTAAATATTAGAAATGTTAGGAATTTTCAGGAAATCTTTAACTGCTACATATATGAAACTGAAAATTCAAAAAATTAGAATGCTTTGGACAGCATCTATTCTATCTTCCATTTATTATTTGATGAAGAGGCTTGTGAAGGATTACGGAATGTATGTTGATTCTCACTCCATATTACTCACACCATGTTTCCAAAGCCACAAATTTGATGATAGTATTGTGTTTTTTGCTTCCAAAGCATTGAAACAATTGATAAAGCCTTCTTCTTTTGGTTTCTATTGCACAAAGAGTGAATATATTATAATATTAAGCTTCTTGTGATCTGGGGAAAGTACCTAAAGGTGAATTGCATAGGATCTCACAGGCAAAAGCTTTTGGAATCTCTTCTATTACAAAACATACATAAACAGTATCTTAAATTATCTTTAACATAATAAAAATTACTAATTCACATTGAAATAGGAAGTTGCCATCTTTGATGACAGTTTGTGACAATGAAAATTCAGCTCAGCACATGAATGTATTGATAATGGGCTGGGATTCTGAAACTTTCATGTGTGTTAAAGTAATTTAAATTATAAGAATCTGAGTTTATACAGAGTTGCATATTTTATTCATTTTATATACAGTTCCTTTTTGGGTAAGTAACAGAACTTAGTTCAAAACCAGTTGGAAAAATCTACACCCTTGTGTGTATTAACATTCTAAGCAGCATTTTCTTTGTTCCTTTCAGTTTCATCAGCTGAAAAGCAGTGAATAAGTGTAAACAGCTGGAATTTACACTGTTGAGTGCTCTCCAGATCTTAAAGATTCTCTGTGTGCATGGTACAGTAGGTCTATAGAAAAGCCTCAGGATTTTTGAAAGAAATTCTGAAAAACTCTGCAGGATCCCATAAATTGGAAACTGAATGGACAGAAACTGCAGGCTTTTGTATGTCAACCAACATAGTATCTCCAGAAGTGTTCCACTGTATTGCAGGTAGAAATGAAAAGGACACATTGGAAGGAAAATTGTTTAAAGATTTTTTTTTCACTTTTAAAAAATGTATTAGAAAATATAACCTGGGAGGTCTATCATATCATTCATCAATTGAGGAACAGGACAATCTGAGTTACAGATTATTACTATGGACTATTTATTGCTTGGAAACAAGTCAGGATATACATTTATCTCTAAACTTAGGATTGTTAGAAACCCTATCGGGGGGACTGTTCTAGATATAAAATCTAAATTTCCCAATTTTTCCCCCCACATTTTTATGAGAAAAATCTCCTTCTGCTTCCTATGGGGCAATAGCAAAAATTACTTTTTAAATAATCCCAAAGGTTTTGTGAAATCCTGTACCCTCATACAAACAAAAATCATGCTTTCTAAATTTTCAGATATTTTTCTAAATAAATGGTTATTCTAATTTTTAAAAAAATTATTTACAATTCCTAAGTCAGTCTCACAGTGCAGAGAATAAGGCTGGTTTTATTGGTAAGATATTGGAGTGGGACTCATTGAACCCAGGTTCAACTTCCAGATCTACCTCAGACTTACTTTGTGACCCTAACATGCCACTTTGGATTCAATCCTACAAATACTCAGGTAAGTTTAGTTATCTTTAAGCACTGTAACCTTAATATAGCAAAGTGTTTAAGCATGTGCTTATCTTTAAAATCAGTGGGACTTAACCAAGGGCTTAAATCCCCTGCATGTTGTTGATGGATTTCCACTTCAAATGGCTGCCATAGGGCTCCATGTGCTTTAAGTTACATTCTCAAGTGGTTGCTCAATAAGAACAGTTTCCTAAATCAAGTCTCCTGAGTAATCCCATTGTCTTCAACAGCATTACTCAGAGGGCATAAAGTTAAGTGTGTTTATAAATCTTTGCAGGACATGGGCTCTGAACACACTGTTTTTTAAACATGAATAATTCTATTTTCCCCTTCTTTAATCTTCTCTCTCTCTCTCATCTTTTTAGTTGGTAAATTCTTCAGGACAGGAACAGTCCCTTATTCCTAAGAGTGCATAACGAGTCCCTCAGTTGAGGCCTGTAGATTCTTTTGTAATATAATAATGAATAATTAGGCTATTCTATGATAGAAAACTCTAGGGTCAAATCTGCAAAAGCACCTGAATAATTTAGAAACTTAAATCTCATTGACTCATAACAGAACTAAGGTTTCTGAGTGACTTAGGCACACCTGACATTTATGAAAAGGTTGTTCAAGCACAATTACATTATTAGATATTAACATATAATTGCACCAACAATTTAAAGAGAGTTGTTCTTTGTTAACGCAGTGAAGATTTTTAGCCAAATCTGCGTGTAGAATTTAGTTCTCAAACAGTCTTCACTGAAAATGGATGGAAAGCAAACTAGTCAGGCTTGAGGCTGTTTACCAGAAAGCAGTGTAATTGGGATTTCCTGCCTTTGATCCGCAACAGGATGCTATGAAATATACCTTGTAAGTGTTTATTACATTAAGCAAAGAAAACAACCTTCTCTTCATTTTCTAAACTCTTAGTGACCTTTATTTTGCATAGTAGCATGTTATTAAATAAGTGTGGCTTCATTTTCATTTTGTCAATTTCCAAAGGGATAGCCATGTTAGTCTAGTCCAGCAAAAACAAAAAAACCCAAGGAGTCGTGTGACACTAAGACTAACAGATTTATGTTTCGCAGGAGCTTTTGTAGGAGAAAATCCCACTGTCATTTTTAACACACAGGATATCTAATTAAAAAGGGAAAAGTTTACAATATTTTTGATTAGCAGCAAATAAACTACCTTTACTGTGTCAGGATTTTACAGTGTGGCATACTTAAGCAAAATATACAAGGACATTTAAAGAATTACCATAATTTAGAACAGAGTAAATCACCTTAAGCAATATTAGATTACCAGCAGAATTCTGCTTTCTGTATTCTTGTGTTTTTCTGTAAGAATGTCCACAGTGCTGACCATCAGTGAATACCATCTCATCTGAAAGAATTTCAAGGTAAGGGAAGGTGGAAGTAACCCAGTTTTTATTTTTATTGAGAGTCACCACTAACATCTCAAAGAAACACATTTTAGAAAATCCTGTTCCATCAAACACAGCTTTAAAATGATTTATGGTGTTATGTGTGTGTGTACACGTACACACACACAAAACACATACACACACGAGGAAGACACATACCACCCATGAGGTGAGAGGGGAATTTTTATACACACTATAGAACTATACATATCTGAACTGTATGCATTACTATAGCTCTGGACACTTTCTGGTGACATTATAAATTGCAGCAAAAAACAATCTTTGTTTGTGTCACTAGAATATAAAGATAGATGTGCAATGTAGTCTACATGGCATCCTGGAACAGACTAACAACAAGAAATTTTCCTTCTTATTTTTTAGTAATTAATGTTAAAGTACGCATTAAATTTAATAATTTTTTTTGCCACTTTTACTATACTTAGGAGCCTTTAAGAGTGCAGTTCATTTTACAATTCAAGCTGGCAAAAATCTGTAGGGGGAAGGAAGGCCATGTACATACACAAAGATGCTGAAATTCATAAACAGAAAGAAAGAGGTTGGTGGAACATCTATTGTCAACCACATTAATACTAAATAATTTAGCACACAAGACATATATAAATTTCAGCTACTTTAGAATCCAATACCCAGTTTGTCACTGCCCTGATGGAATTATAGCCTTGTAATGTACAGCTAGAGTACATTTTCTATATATTAGATAGAATTTTGACGTGGTCAGTTTTAAAATATATAATAAAGAACGTTAATTCCATGGTTAGTTATGAACCCATCCCATTCTTCTGTTTAATGGTTCTCTCTCTCTTTGTCTTGCTTCCCTTTACTTCACAATACCATAGCTGTTTTCTTTGTCATCTTTTCTGTTACGGTACATATTTCTTCTCTAACATTCTTCAAGTTTCTCTGCCTTTTTTCATTAGTGCCTATTTCTCCACTGCAGGTTTTCTACTGAGCTTTGATAACTGCGTATGGAGTTAAAATAAGCTTGTAACTGTGATACTCAATATGGCAAGAAAATTCACTGGCTTTTACTACTTTTTAATATTGACTGTTCTGTACTGTAAAAGGGGCAAAATGGTTATTCTCTCAACTACAGATATTTTCACACCCTGGCACGGAACATGTATTTCTACCTTGGTGTTCTTCAACATGTTATACAAAACTAGTCTGTTTTTAAAACAGGTGAATAATGTAACATTGTTTTCTCCCTGGTCATTACCAGACCTGAAAAGTTTCAAACTTTTTTAGGGATGGCAAGAATGATCTGACCCAGTCTACCAACAGAATTTTCCTTCTTAAAATTCATCAATGCATTTTAGTTCCTCTAGCTTACATTATTTCAATTTAGAAGCCATAGTTCCCTCAGCGGACAAAATATCTGTTCTATATCACAAAGGAACCAAGGAGAGCGCTCTGGCTCACATCAGATCATCCAGAGAACCTAGTGGCAAAGGGAATCCAATACAAGAAGGCACATAGAGGTATAAAGTATTTTTGTGCATTAAAAAAGGTGGTGGGCTTTTTCTTTTGTTTTCCCCCCCTGCCTCAACAGGGTAAAGTTTGGAATCTCAACTGCAAAAGACGGTACATTGTGGGAAGACCATGACATCTGAAATGGAGATGCTATGTTACAGGCAGTGGGGCTCTGTTAGCCACTTCTTTCCCCCTTCAATATGATCCCTTAAATCTAAGAGGGAACTAGGCATCACCAGTCTCCGGGCAAAATTTCTGCTACAGCTTAGTGAATGATACTAAGAACACTACTCAAAATGCATATGAGGTGGCAATTACAATAGTTGTCAGTACTGAATGGTAAGAGACTAGATGCTTCAGAAGATCCCTGGACCATTACAAGCTAATTTGCGTTGATTATGTTTTGTCAATTAATTGCACAGTGTGAAGAACAATTTCAGAAACAGTGCATACTTAGATTCACAAATACAGATAAAAACAAAATTAAAACAAATTCATAAAACAGGAAAAAATAAGCAAACTGTGTAAAGAGATAGTCTGAATAAAACAGCAGCATCCTATGCTAAAAATGAGGAAGACACACATTGCTGCTTAAAAATCCTTAGTCCTAACCTCCCTTATTTAAGGCAATTTCTGAAATCCTTTCAGGACACATCTCAACATATGCCACAAACTGAACTAATGCATGTGTATCACCTCTGAAATTATCAAGTATTACTAAATTTCCTTTAGAGGTTATTTACTGTTCAGCCATTAGTATTTACTTAAAAGTTGCTTAATAAAATAAATAATAATGAACCTAGCTTTTTAAAAGAGTTGAAAACGAAGAGAGTATTTGAATGCATGCATTAAAAAACATACATAAAAAATTTTAAAGCAGGCACTTACAGACTGAATCTATTGTGGCATGTCTGCATTTTTTTGCCCCCCAACCAGCAGGTAACTGACCTTCCTTTAGACTTTTTTGGCTGTTCACTTCAAGGCATTCCTTTTCTTTCAATGTCTCAATATTTCCAGTAGGTAAAATCTCTGGAAAGCCCTGTTGCTGCTTCTTGGAGCTATCGATCATGATGAGATTCCTTTGAATGGCAACATCCAACATAGCAAAACGACCAATTCAAAAACCAGCAGTACACTGCCTTCCTGGATACTTTGTTCCCCAATTCCTTCTCACAATAATTGAGCAATTATGTCTTTAAGTAGCTGAAAGCAGCCATTACCCTTTACGTCCCAGTCTGACCTAAAAATACACTGAATCTGCTTGAAGCCCTTAACTCTCTTTCAGATAGGGAAACAGCTTCTGAAGCAAAACTCTCAAATCCCACCCTCTTTCCCAGGCAACCACTCTCCTCTCCCCTTTAACTACACTGGCTTCCTCCCTAATGTTTCAGTATGCAGCTTGTTCTCAAGAGTCATCTGACAAACACTGAGTCAAGCAGTTAAAAATAAATTCAGCAGTTGGTGAAGGAGCAGCCTTTCTGATACCTAAGACAAATTGTTGCTGGGGTCTCTCTTTCTAAACGCTGCTGGAGGCTATGGAAATACTTTACACTGGTCTGACAGGCACGTTTATTACTCATTAAGTTTCATCAGTAAACAAACAACTGTCTATGAAGAGAAGTATGTAAAGAAAAAGTGATCTCATTTCACAGAAGGATATTTACACAGCATAGCTGTAAATCTTAAGAACAATTAAGTGGAATTTGAGAGCAACTGATTCCTGTGATTCTGTTCACACTACAAAATGCACAGAGTGCTTTTGCTACACACAGATCTTACGCTCGGTAATACATTTTTTAAACCTCAAATTTTCTTCATTCTGCACTACACTAATGAGGCAGTAACATTTCTAGTTGTTCCCATATCAGTAACATTATGAGGCAGGAACATTTCCAGTTGTACCATAACAAATAAGGAGCCCTGTGGCACTGTTAAAAACTAACAAATTTACTGGGATATGAGCCATCATGGGTGAGTACTTCTTCAGATGCTAGAAAATGTATCATCTTACTGATTTCCCATTTTCACCAGCATGAGCCTCTAATCTTTTATATTAGACACCAACGTATCTTTTTCAGTAACAACCAGGAGGTTGGAGTATTTTTTCTTCAGGCCTCCTGGAATTCTCTGCCACTCTCATAGTTAATTTTTGCGATAATGGCAAATTCACTCTGCTGTAAACATGAGTAAATCCTATGACATTTTGCATTAATAAACGGAGGTTATTCACCTTCATGCAGTAGCCGAAGTTCTTCGAGATGCACACTCCCGACATGCTCCACTTTAGGTGTTTGCTAGCGGCGACACTCCAGATTGGAAACTTTCTGCATAGCAGTGGCTCTGGCAGCTGGGAGGTGATAGCAGCATCCACCATTTCCCGCCAGTGGTGATGTCAGCCTCTCAGTCTCCCTGCTGCCGCTCCCTGCCCAGTTCCTTTCTACCCCGGAGATATCTTGGAATTAGAGAAAGAAAGACTCTGAAGTAGAGAGGAGGAGGGCGGGTAGTGGAGCATGTCGAGAGCGTGCATCTCGAAGAACTTCAGCTACTGCACGAAGGTAAGTAACCTCCATTTCTTCTTTGAGCAGCGCTCCCAACTGCTCCACTTTAGGTGATTCTGTAGCAGTCACCAATTTGCAGCGGTGGGCACTTCGGACTGAATATTATTGATTGTATGTAGTACTGCTCGTCCTAGAGCAATATCCATTTCTGAGATTCGCTCTAATGCATAATGTCTAGCAAAAGGTGTCATCCGAAGGCCAGGTGGCCGCTTGGCAGATTACATGCAACAGAACTTTCGTAAGAAACGCCACTGACGATGCCATGGATCTAGTGGAGTGGGAACGAATTGTATCAGGCGGTATTGTCTGGCGTAGAGAGTATGCTGTGCGTATACAGGATGATATCCAGCTGGACAGTCTTTGTTTAGAGATCGGTTGACCCAGAGATCGTTCCGTGGTAGATACGAACAACCCTGCTGTCTTTCTGAATGGTTTCGTTCATTCCAGATAATATGCACATGCTCTTCTGACATCTAAGGTGTGAAAAATCCTTTGTTGTGGCGTCATATGCGGCTTAGGGTAGAAGACCAGCAAATGGATCACTTGATTGAGATGGAAAGAGGATGATGCTTTCAGGATAAATTTAGGATGAAGTTGTAGTGAGACCATATCCTTGTAAAAAATGGTATAGAGCAGATAGGCCATTAGCGCCGCCATTTCACTAACTCTTCTGGCTGAAGTGATCGCTACCAGAAACACCACTTTCATTGACAGGTGCAACAGCAGCCACATTAGTGCTTTCAGTACCAATGTGAGGTCCCAAGGTGTTGCTGGTGGTTGGACTTGTGGAAACAGGTTATGGAGTCCCAACATACATCTTTTAATGATCCGGTGTGCGAATATTGAGGAGCCGTCTACCGGCGCATGGAAAGTTGAGATAAGTGCTAGGTGAACTTTAATCATGTTAACCGAGATTTTGTCTCTTTCAGGTGTAGAAGATACTCGAGGATCGCCAGGATAGGAGCTTCCGCAGGGGATAAGGTCCACTGTGCACACCATCTTGAGAAGCGAGTCCATTTATGAAAGCAAGTAACCCTTGTGGAAGGTTGTCTACTATTCAATAATATGTCCTTTACTTTATCGGAGCATTGTTACTCCATGTCCTTGAACCATCGAAGTTCCATGCGGTTAGATGAAGTCTGTCTGGGTAAGTGTGTTTGCGAGTCCCATTGTTCTGTGACAAAAAATCCTGTACCAGAGGTAAGGTGACTGGTAGTGTTGTGGACATCTTTATGAGCAATGAATACCAAGTTTGACAAGGCCAAGCTGGGGCTATCATGATTACAGTTGCTCTGTCCTGCCGAATTTTGTGAAGAGTTCGTGATATCATTGGAATGAGCGGAAATGCGTACAGAAGTGTGCCTCCCCAATGGAAGAGGAATGCATCCCCCCTGGAATCTGGGCCCCTGCCCACTTGAAAGCAATACCGGCTGCATTTCTTGTTGTGCACTGTAGCAAATAAGTCCATTGTGGGAAATCCCCATATAATGAAGATGCCTTGAATAATGTCTTGTCGAATCTCCCATTTGTGGTGATCTGTAAGTGAGCGACTCAGGGTGTCCTCTACAATGTTCTCCTTGCCTGGGAGGTATTCTGCACGGAGAGAGATACCGTAGTGGATGCACCAGTCCCACAGGTTCATCGCCTCTAAGCAAAGGGGTTGTGATTTGGTGCCCCCTTGTCTATGTAGAATATGCAGGTCCTGTTGTCGGTGCGGACCATTACTACACTCCATGCGATTATGGGGAGGAAGTACTGACATGCCTTGAAAACCGCTCTCAACTCGAGCAGATTGATGTGCAGGCCCCTTTCTGAGGGCCACTTGCCCTGCGTGGTTTGATCTTGGCAATGCACTCCCCATCCAAGTAGTGAGGCATCGGTGGTCATTATGAATTGTGGATGTGGTGGCAGTAAGGAGACCCCCTGTAACAGGTTGGTCTGGTCCCTCCACCAAGATAGGGACTTTCTGATGACACTCGGGATAGCTAGTAGAGTTTTGGCTGGATGGGTGTGATGTCTGAAACGGGAGAGGAACCAGAGCTGAAAAGGGCGTATGCGCAGTCTTGCATTGCTTACGAGATAAGTTGATGCTGCCATGTGTCCTAGCATTTGCATCACTGTGTGGGCCAAAATAATGGGTGACTCTTGAATGGTGGCTGCTAACTGCTGTACTTTGTTGAATCTGTCTCGAGGCAGAAAGGCCCTTGCCACCGGTGAATAAATCTGAGCCCCAATTAACTGGATCTCTTGAGTTGGGACCAGGGTAGATTTGTCGTAATTTATGTTTAGACCCAGTCTTTGAACGAGCATGACTGTTGCTTGTACTGCTTGGATCGCAAGGTGTTGTGTGGTGGCTTTTATTAGGAAATCATCGAGATACAGGAATATCTCTGTGTGCCTTCTTCATAAGAATGCTACCACAGGGGCCATAAGTTTGGAGAAAACCCTGGGCACTGTACATAGTCCGAATGGTAGAATAGTATACTGATAATGCTTGTGAAGGATCTGGAATCGCAGAAACTTCCTGTGGGGCGGTCGAATGGTGACATGGAAGTAGGCATCTCAAGTCCAGGGAGGCCATCCAGTCGAATTGTTGAAAGGCAAGAAGTATGTTGTTTAAGGTCACCATCTTGAACCATTTCACTTGGATGTGTGTACTGAGTCGTCTGAGATCGAATATTGGTCTCCAAACTCCTGTTTTTTTTCTTGGTTAGAAAGTATGGGGAGTAAAAACCCTTTCCCTCCTGGTCTTTTCAGACCTCTTCCATGGCTCCTAGTTGGAGCAGATGTCTGATCTCTGATTGAAGATGATGTATGTGACTGGGGTCCCTGAAGAGGGATGGGTAAGGGGTGTGGTTTGGAGATGAAAGGGATGGAATAATCATACTGGATGATCTTGATAACCCATCTGTCCGATGTTAATTGCCTCCAGTGTGGGAGGAATGGTTGTAACCTGTTTTGGAAAGTTGGGGTGTGCAATGGTGACTGTATCTGATGGAAAAACGACTGGCTGATTACTCCCTCAACCTGGCAATCAAAACTGCTGCTTCACATTGCCTGGCTGGGAGGACTGATGGGAATGAATTGCTTGTCTGCCTCTCTGTGACTGTGTTTGTTTTCGTAGGAGTCTGCGCTACAGTTATACGGAACCCGTAGATATCTAAAATTAGCGGGTTGAGTTTTGTACACTCGGCGTCAAGATTGCGGAGTGTAAATGCCCAATGTTCTCAACGTCGCCCTGGAGTCCTTAAGGCCATGCATAACATCGTTTGCTGTCTTCTCGAACAGGTTGTCTTTGTCAAACAGAAGATCCTCGATGGTCCGCTGCATCTGCTTGGGCAGATCTGCTGCCTGGAGCCATGAGGAATGCCGCATTGCCACAGCTGTTCCAAGAGTTCTAGCAGCAACGTCGGCCGCATCCAGGGAGGCTTGAAAGGCAACTCTAGCTGCCAGCAAGCCCTCAGCGATCAGAAGAGTAAACTGATCTTGTTTATCTTGTGCAATAAAGTTGGAACACTCATTCAACTTGGTGTATATTTGTGATTATAGTTGTGATTATAGTTAGCCAATAGAGCCGTGTAATTTGCAATTCACAGCTGTAATGCCGCTGATGTATATACCTTCTTTCCAATGAAGTCCGGTTTTTTGTCTTCCCTATTAGAAAAGTTGGATTTGGAAAGTGGCTGTCTGTTTCTCTGACTTGCTGCCTCTACCACCAGCAAGTTGGGCTGAGGATGCGAAACTAGGAACTTGTTCCTTTTGGGGACTATAAAGTTCTTTTTGTTAGCCCTTTTATTAGAAGGAGGTGCTGATGCTGGTGTTTTCTATATTTCGTTTGCCAGCTCCATGATGGCCTCATCCGTAGGAAGAGATAGCTTATTGGATCCTGATGACTGTAAGATCCTATATAATTTATATTGTGTAGTCTGGGTCTCTTGCAGCGAAATGTCCATAGAGTCCGCTGCTCTTTTATGCAAGTCTCTAAACTGTTTATTGTCATCATTCTTGCCCTGCAAAAGGGAATCTTTCACAGAGTCATCTATATTCGTTGACACGGCAGGTGGTATGGAAGCTATTACTGTTGGTGGGGCTGTGCAGCTGACTGCCCAGCCAAAGTACTGTTGGTTGGAAATGGCAAATTATAGGGCTGTCACGGTATGTAGTTCATCCCCTGTTGAGGATACATCATCTGGGGGGGGGTAAGGCCAGGGCAGAGCAAAACTAGGATTGTAGGCTGCTGCCTGAGGCAATTGTTGTGGCGGCATCTGACTTTGCACAGGACTTGATGTCGCTGACGAAGCAGAGCCCTTTAATGGAGATGAAGGTCGTGTGCTAGTGTGAGAAGAGTCAGTCTGGAAAAGGGGTGACATGGGTGCAGAGTGAACAGTGAGGTCCTCTGTTAGCCCCATATGCCTTGACTTCTTTGTGTGTTTTGTGAATGAAGGCAGTGGAGAATCCTCTATCATGTTTATCTGGGGTGCCTGGATCACTACCGGCATAACAGTGCCCTGCGGTGTTAGTGGCTGCACCAGAGTGGGGCAGACCGGGAAGGTAGGCGCTGAGCTTGGTACAGGTGCCAGGACTGCCAGCTGTGCTGAGAGAGGCATTGGCAAGCCCAGTGCCACTGGCGGTGCAGTCAGGAACGGCCCCGAAAGCACCGGTATGGTGTTCGGTGCAGTTACAGATGGCGGCGCTGCTACTGATTGCACTGGTGTCGGCGCCAGGGCATGCCTACTCTTGTGAGGCTTTTTGCTAGCAGCTGCCACCGAAGTATCCAGTATCTCAGCGGTCGGGTGCTGCGGATGCTATGGCAGAGGTTCGGTCCCTCTGGATTTTCTCCTGGGTACCAGTGAGGAGGTGATGGACTGCCGCTTGTGCGCTCCCTCAGCTTCATGAGGAGAGGCACCAGGGTCAGACGACAGACGAAGGGAGCCTTCCAACAGTAGGAGCTTCAGTTTATGCTCCCGCTCTTTCCTTGTCCTATTTGTCAAAATTCCTACAATGCTGGCATTTATGTGAGAGGTGACCCTCTCCCAGGCACTTTATGCATGAACTATGGCCATCTGAGGCAGGCATTGCCTCATGACAGGAATCACAGAGCTTAAAGCCCAATGAGTTAGGCATAGTGCTAAACTGATTATCAAGTTAACTGCCTGTTATTGTTGTCAGTTATGTCTTTCCTCTTGTTTCTCCTCTTTTTTTTTTTTTTTGGTTTGTTTGTTTTTGAACTATCCGAACAACTAGAAATTCCTCTGAGGGAGAGCCACCGCAGACTCCGTCCGGAGTCTAGGGCTATAGAAAGGAACTGGGCAGGGAGCGACAGTGGGGAGACTGAGAGGCTGATGCCACCACAGGTGGGAAATGGTGGATGCTGCTATCACCTCTCAGCTGCCAGAGCCACTGCTATGCACAAAGAGTTTCCGATCTGGGGTGTCGTGGCTAGCAAACACCTAAAGTGGAGCAGTCGGCAGCGCTGCTCGAAGAAGAATGTGTGTTCTGAATTTACTGTTGGCTAAAAAATTGAATTTCACTCCACTGAACTGCAATCCTCTTGTATGAGTGTGTTTTAATTCAGTTTATATCCTTAAAAGTGTAGATGACAGGCTTAAGTAAAGTACTATTTTACAGCTGTGATTTTCAATAAAAGACTAAAGGAGAAACATTTATTTAAAAAAACGGCAGGATCACAAATTTTAAATGGCTTACTTGTAAGCAGTAAGACCTTGCAATATTTCTTCAATGTATGATTCATTTTATGAACTTCGGCCTGCCACATAACAAAAGCATACAATTGAAAGAATATGTGTATGTTATATGGTTAAGATTCTGTCACAGTCATTTTTAATAAATTATGGACAGATCATAGGCAATTAACAAAAATTCATAGAAGCCCTTGGCCTGTGACTTTTACTAAAAATAATGGGGGGGGGGCAGAAACGGGTGCTGGCCATTGGGTGGGACTGAAGCCTGAGCCCTGTGGGGGGACCAAGGGCAGGAGAGTGCAGACTGATGGTCTCCATGGCTGTGGAGGGGCTGAGGCTGACAGCTCTAACCTCCACTACAGTCACTGTGTTGGTGGCTGGTGCCAATGTAGTTCTGGAGGTTTGTTAAAGTCACGGAATCTGTGACCTCCAGGACTAAATCCTTCCTTATTCATAAATAACGGGAGGGGGTGATCCATGTGCTAATGTGATCACAAAACACGTTTGGTATGTCTTTGATGACTACTCTCTTTGCATGAAAATGGACACTCAAAATAGAAGGCTCAGTTAAACTAAAATTCTTTTTACCATGTATATCAGTCACTTAAGTTGGAATTACTTAAATATTTCTACATATCCGCATACGCACTTGTACCTTACCGCATATTCAAAAGGGTTTTCCTGATTATTAACCCCTCTACCTAGAAAATTTTCTACTTATATAATACTATTTTGGCAACATTTTTAAGCGGTTTCTCCTCTTTTTCAGTGAACACAATTTGGACTTACAAATTTTGTACCTGCAATTAAATTGTAGGTGAAAATATGAGCTTCTGCACCTCTAACTATCTTATTGTAGGGCCCGTTAATATATTTAAGTTGTTCAAGCTGTGCCAACAATTAAGTCTACTGGGTGTGTATTTTACGGGCACATTTCTCATTGATATCAAAGGAGATTAGCATGTCAGCTCTTTAGTATCAAAGATGGTTAAAAAAACCTGAAGTCTTAAGAGTTTATTAATTGCTGATGCATTATCCCCGACTGAATGCCACAATACTGTTTACGGCTCCACAACTAGCTTTGGAAATTATTTTCATGTAATGACTAGAGAATTAACTTCAGTGTCAAATAGGAGATGGCTTAACCAGTCTGTTGTCACAGAAAGGAAACACAAAACAAAACAAAAACCTCCCAAGAACTCCAACACCACATCATGGTTAATTTTAAATAGAATAATATATCTTACAAAGTGTTTCCACAATATTAAACAAGTTGTTAAACACTTCACTGTTTACTTATGTCTAGATGAATTTGAAAATTATTTGGTATGCAAGGCATCTTAAATTATGGACAATTCTCTTAGGCCCTAAAGATGCAAACACATAAGCACAAATGTAACTTGTCTCATGAGTAGTCCCATTGACTTCAAAGTTATGCAAATATCTAAGTGTTTCAGAAACTGGACTAATAGGAAAATGTTCAGGTTTTTAAATTATTGCATATATCACATGAGAAAAGGTTTTTATTATTTTTTTCAGCTCTTTATAAAATGTCCAAACAACAAATACTGCCCCTTTTTCTTACCCTCTCATCATCATAAGAAAATGAAATAACTGGACATCCTGAATACTAAGGTACACAAGTCCAATAGGAAATGTTTTCTTAATGCTAAAGACGTGAAGCCTTTTCCATTTTTCTTGCTAACTGAAAGACAGAAAGGGAGTAAGGCGATTTCCTAACTAAGGTGAATATTTGAAAGGATCTTAAATAAAAATGTGTAATAGTTTTAATGAACACTGTCTTGGGGTAAATTAACTGATCTTGCATGTCTACAAGTACTGTGATTCTCCTTATACTTCTGGTTGATCAAATAACTGTCTTCTACATCAAAGCATGTTTTCTGATAAGCTTTGAAGGGGGTTCCACAACTGTATTCAGGTCTTGGTTCATCTCCCAATGAGACAGTGGGTGCCTCATACAGAAGTACCATTTGCAACTCAATAAAACCCAATCCCTCAATTTGTGGCATGAGATCTCAGGGGACCCTAACTGACAAAAACTTAAGTCTGAAACACAAGGAATGTCCACAATAATTTTACACCATTATTTCTTGGCACAAGAAATTTCATCTATGTAAGAGGATATAAACTCAGTGATTTCAGGACTCCTTAAAACATTATGATGTTGGCATTTTGACACTTGGAAACCCTATCAATCAATCATCCATCTGAAGTAGAATGGTTTCATTGTGTTGACAGGATTAGTTCTTTGTGTTTTTCAGGATCAGAAAATACAGACAGCCCATAGAGTACCAATACAGAAAAGAATGTTACTAGTTATTTCAGAGACAAAAAACAGCTATCTGAATCATAACTGTTTTGAAGTGGGTTCTGCCCTCTAAAAATCAGATGTTTGCAAAATACCTACAATACATAGTTTCTATCAAGTACATCGTCTTAAATGACATTTTCCTTAAATCCAAAATACATAAGATCACAGTAATTTGTGCTGTTATACAACTGATTTCACAGTGATTTTAACTGCAAAAAACCCCAGACAAATAACTTACTATGCAAGAATTCCTTCATAAATCAACTACATTTTCCCACTGCCTCTACTCTGAGCCCTTACTAAGCGTGAGAAAAATTATACTGCTGAAAAGCTGGGCACAATGAAGGAACTATTTCCAAGCAAGTAGACTACAACATTGCTCGAGGGACCTATATAAAAGTTTGGCAATGCTGGTATATTCTTGTGCAGTTACAGATTCTTTGATCAAATAAAATAAGAATGAACAAATTATTACACTGATTTGATAACAGAGTTATAGAAGATACAAACAGAAAAGGTCTTCCAAAATGATTCAGAGACCAGAATAGGCTTAAATACAAACATGATTAATAAGCAAGTCTACCACACAAAATACTACAGGTGATCACTCAAACTTCACACATTACATTCTTAAATGCAGCTTTCTCTTTCATTTTTCATTACAGCATTTTTCATTCAAATTAAGTGCTGGTGAATAATACTAAATTGTAAGCACTGAATACTGAAGGACTTTGTCTCCAGCCTAGCTACCAACTGGGCAGCAGGAATCCAATCATCTTTAAATATACCTCAGTCCTGCCTGGAATTAATACTGATTTTTACTTTTTACTCTTTTTTGTCGAGGCTGCTAACTGGTGATGAGTACAGAAGGAGGAAGCCACAGTTTGACTGAAGTCCTACATGTGATTCTAAGTATTAATACCACCACCACATACAGGATACATTAAACTGCATTTATGGACAACAGGCTTTATCCAAAGCCCACTGAAGTGTGTGCTATGAATCTTACTCACTTTAACAGGTTTAGGACGAGTCCCAAGCTGAGAAGCGTCATTTCATAATATGCTCTGCCTGCTATAACACAGGCATATCTAGAGTATCAAAACACTGGACAAGGAGTTAGAAATTAATTACCTTCTCACCACTTTACTCCTACAAAATAAGCAGAACAAACTCTTGTATATATTCTAAGCACGTTCACAACTTTCCTATTGCCTGAAGTAATAGCTTCTTTACTTTTAACTAACAGGAAGCAAATAAAGAAAAACAGATTGATGCAAACTGTAGTGGCTAGCACCTCTGCTTAACATGCAGAAGGTCCTGGGTTCAATTCCCAGGGGGTTGGACTCGATGATCTCATGAGGTCCCTTCCAGCCCTATGATTTGATTTGAAAGAATCTGAAACACATAACTAAACGATTTACTATGCAGACATAGTTTACCAGAAGAAGTGTACATCTTTCAGGAGACAAAACTTAAGTTTTGCAAGTTAAGCATATGCCTACACAACAAGTGAAAGGTGTGACTGCAGCAAAGTCTGACTCATGCTATCTTTAATTCAATTTAATTGAACCCCAGTCTATGGGATCCTTCAGCAGCCATGTGTGCCCTACTCTATCATCACCTCCGCCCCCTATACTACACTCCATACAGTGTCTCCTCACCTGGCCCTATGGGCAAGGAACCATGAGGCATGTACTCTCTCTTCTTCCCTATTAGTAGCTATGGCTGGAGCTGGCTGCCCTCTGTTATGGCACTATAGGGTGCACAAAAATTGTAACTGCAACACCTCTCCCACAGAATGTATTTTCTGCAAAGAAAAAAAAATCTGCAGGGGACATGAATTCTGCATGTATTGAGTAGCACAGAATTGCTCCAGGAGTAAATGGAAGAATAGATGTGGTGGTACGGGCATCATAGCAGTATTGGAACCAGAAGACACAACCAGAATCCTTGGAGGGCTTACATTCAAGGTTGCTAGCCCATGCTAAAGTCTGTGCCGCTATGTCTACACTGTTATTGTTACCTATATTAGCTAGCACCTATCCTTGCTACAATCACACCGTCACTTGCAGTACAGAGAAATCTTAAGGGTATTTAAAATATAAAGATATAAAATAGAAAACAAAGATTGCAGTTTTTCTGTGCACTTTATTACAGTACATTTTCCATATTCTATTTCTTTATAGCAAAGCATGTTCATTCTAACTTATCATGCCACTGAGGTTTTATTATTTGAAAGAAAAGGATAGTAAAAACGATCAAAGTAGAATATATTATAAAATATATATATTTGGGGGGGGGAACATACCATATTTGAAATACCGTTGCTCTAGCACTGTAGGAAGGCATGCCAAGGAAAACGAAGTTGAAGATCAACAGAAGAGAAATCATCAACATTAGGAACACAGGGGAGATAGATGCAAATGATTAAGGAATCCTGAAGACTTCAAGTGGTTGTGTGAAAAAAGGAGTACAGATGACAGCAGAGGAGCCAAAATAGAATAGAGATGGGATACAGGAAAAGAACAAGGTAGGAAAGCCTATAAGACTGGGAAGACTGCAACCAAATGGTCCTCTCTACTGCTGCCTTTATTCTACACTGTGTTCAGAATTTGGGAATATAACAGTTTATACATCAATACTTTCATCAGCATGTTGTAAATAATATCTTTTATTATATTCTGCTACATGAAAGTGACATATTAAATGAGTTATGACAAATATTTTAATTGTTATATTCTCCTGGAGAACATCATTCCAATATTATACATATATTATTATCAATCTATCACTGACAAATATTTTAAAAGCATATTTGTGTGGTACAAAAAATAATGCATAAACTGCCTATATTTGTCATTGGGGGTCTTAATTAACTATTTTCAGAACTATGTACATGTCTGTTGACCTCTTCATTGAAAATAATCAATGAATATAGAGCTCAGAACCGCGGCAAAACCAATACCAACAGAAGTCACTGGGATTACTCATATGCTTAGAGTAAAGCATATTTGAAAATTTTTCAGCTGTTGTTCCTAAGTAATTTACACAAGATAAAACAATGTCAAACCTGTGAAAAGAATTCAGGTCTACTGACCTTCCAACACCTCTTCTAACCAATTATCAACGGTCTTTGTATATATTATGACAACAGTATTGATTGAGATAAGCATCTCTTTCAAAATGCAGGGACTGACACGTAAAAGAAAACCCATGCAACTTCTATTGCATAAAACAAAACATTGCTATATGGAGAAGTTAAATCATCCCTAATTAAGAGTACTCCACAGTTACTGGCAACTGGAGGCCAGATCTCGCAAAATTTAGCGTGGCTATAGTTACTTATGAGCATGGTTACAGAACAAAGACCTTGCTTATTGACTCAGGAGAAGATATAACAGGAAATGTGCTTGCTGTTTTAGCAGATTAATACTGTTAAGAAAATTCCAAACACTTGCTTAGGTATGATGCCTAGAAATTTGTTATAGCAAACCTTAGACTAAGAATGGATTAAAATATAAAACGATCTAACTACTTCCGGAATTCTAAAATATTAGGATTTTGATATTTGAAAAGAAGCTACTGAGCAAGAACAGCAGCTCTTTACACAGGAGAATTCAAAAGCATTTAATTCATTTAAGAGGAGCGGTTGTCAAACTGTATGTGGATCAGAATTGTTGGTTGATAAAATTATGCTGGCTGTGCTAAATTTTTTTTTTAGAAAACAGACGAGGAGGGTCAGATAATATCTTTTATTGGACAAGCTTTTGTTTATCAGAAAGACAAAATGTGCAATTGAAAGAAGCTTGAAGGCTCATCTCTCTTATCAACAGAAGTTGGTCCAATAAAAGGTATACTAACCTTCCCACCTTTTCTTTCCAATATTTTCAGATAAATATGGCTACACAACAGCAAGCATTAAGATATTAAGACATTAACTAATTTGCTAATACTGTTTTTCAATGTAATCACCACAGAGAAGTTACGAAATCATAACTGCAGAGATGGACCAGTCATTTGTGAGTAAAAAGGGAGGCGGGTCCATGGAAAAAACATTATGATAAAAGATTGAGAATGTCTGCATTACATTATTTCAGCATTCTAATGCAGGGAACAGTTTCTCTCAAATACCTACTAAGGTCACATCATGTGTCATGAACAACAATCTTCCCAGAATTTTTGCTGACCTATAATCAGTAAAATCTCTGATGACCTTTAATCTTGGAACATGCAATAACGCTTACCTTTCTAAAAGCTAGCTCAGCATTTTAACAAACAGAGGTTTACCAGTTTTGGAGATAATATTCCACCAAGTAAGCCTTTCAGTGGTGGGACTTCAGGGAACAAAATCACTAAACCAACAACTTTGAGCAACATACATGTGCACAAGGAAAATCAAAAAAAAAGCAGGGAGTCTTATGGCACTTAAAGACTAACATTTATTTATCACATGAGCTTTCATGGGAAAAAATCCCACTTCATCAGACGCTTTGATGAGGGGGAACTTACAGAACAGGATTAAAATAAATACAGGGGAGTGTAAGACATGGGATCAGGTCATACTGCAACAGTGTGACCTGATCCCATGTCTTACACTCCCCTGCATTTATTTTCATCCCATTCTATAAGTTCCCCTTCCTCAAAGCATTGGACAAAGTATGATTTCCTGCCATGAAAGTTCATAAATAAATCTGTTTGTTTTTAAGTGCCACAAGACTCCTTGCTTTTTTTACTTTACTAGACTAACATGGCTGCTCCTTTGGAACAAGGAAAATCAAGTATTTTGAGGAAATTCATGGATATTTGGGTGAACATTCTACCACCACCCCTAGTAAATAGTTAAGTTTTGCAGTATACGAAAAAATATGCATTTTTAAAACTATTTTTTCCACATTCAAAACCAATAAACTAAGCAAAAAGAATAATTAATTCAGGGGTTATCAAAAGGATCTGCAAGGATTCAGACAAGAACTTCACTAATAAGAATAATTAAAATACTGCCAATTAAGCTATCATACTTGAATGTTAAAATTTATCTCCTAATCCAACACAACAAGATGGAAAGTTGTTTTCAAATCAGTAAATGCATCTGGAACTGTTACACTCTGCTCATTGCCGTATTAAGTAACATGGCGGGAGAAAAGGGAGAGAAGAATGAATCTGAATTCTGGTTCACAAACTATTCTATACATTTCATTATTTTTTTCTTAAAAGTCCACAAATAGTCTCATCTCAGGCAGTGCGAGTTAGCAATCTTAAACGTTGGAGCGATCTTGAAGGATTCATCTAAGTATTTTGGACACTAGATCTTAGACTGTTTGTCAGTTTGGCTAACGATACTGGCATTTTAACATCCATAGTACTTCTTCCATATGCAGTCATGTTTTATTCAAAGTATACAAACAATCTGTTGTAACAACAGATGTCAGAGTGGCTACATACATACATACATACATACATATAATTTATTTTAAAATCAATCATATATATAATCTAATGCTTATGAGATGACAATTCTCTCCTCAGTTTTAGCACAGTGAAGTGAAAAAAACATTCACAAAAGAGAACTATTTTGAAACAGATCACGAAGAGCTAAATAAAACAGCAGTTAACATTCATCTCTAATAGCATCAGTGCTGCATATTGTTTTGGAATGATTACTTTTCATTCTCCAACGGAGTTGTCAAATCTTTCATTTTCCAGATATAGCCACACTAGACAGACATTTTTTAAAATAAGGAATGTCTTCTTTGACAACACTTTCCATTACAGTACACACAAAAATAATCTATGAATCAGTTTTTCAAAGCTATTACTACGTATACTGTCATTAGTGGAGCATACAAACAAAACATCCCAAAAATAATAAAGAGCAACCCTTTAGAAAAGCTCTTTCATTGAGTGTGTTTCTAAACATATTAATTGCAGCTGTACCATGACATTTTCTGAGGCATCTTCAGAGTTTAAAACACTTCCTAATACGCAAGAGGCTAAAGAAGGATTCCCAACACCATGCACAAATGCCATGCTGTTATAATGTTTACTATAATTAATTACATTAATATCTGTCTTGAGAGGTCATAGTTTTGACAGGTAAAATGGCAACAATTTTACAGTTGGTTTAATTTATGTATTTGTTTTAAAAAGACCCCCTCAAAGGAAAGATTGCTTAGCTGAAATCAAGTCATGGATTTTCAGACACTTCCGCTGACTTCCATTTTGGAGACTACAGGTGTTTTATTCTGTTACATCCTTCTCTTCCTCCATTTACAAGAAAGAGCGATTTAAGGATGTTATTCTTCAGAATGAAATCACACAATGTATACTGTGTATACAGTACATTGGAAGCATATGAGCATTAAAACAAAATACGGTAGTAGAGGCATTCACACCTGTATGGGTAAGATTACACTCATGCAATTCTGACAATGCTTTCACAAACAAAACACTTGAAATAAGATACACTTTTGAACACGGAATTCTCTCAATATACTACCTCTGTAGCTATACAGTGTAGGAGTTTCATACCATGTTCACTCTTCAAGACAAGGTGCAAGCTTGCCTCACTGGTGATCTGGTGATGCAGTTCCTTAACAAGAATAATGACCTACCTTCCTTCTGCTGTAATAGCGAGGTGACTATCACAAGCAGCATCAATAATATGCTGGCTACTACTTCACTCTTCAAGTACTTTTACTTTAATTAGACCTCTGCTTTAACAGTTATGCAGTAAAACACAATCCAGGGAAGCTTTGTTATGAAAGTGTGTACATCAAACCCAAACAAAAAAAGACTAAAGTCTTTCTAATACTATACATTACTTGAAATGCTTCCTTCTCATTTTATAAGGTCTCTTCATCCTTTAAATTTACAAAACTATAAAAGTGTTTGAAATAGCTAAACAAAAACTTAATTTGGAAGTTAGGTCTGTGTTTGATTTTTGGACATTTTAAATTTCAGTATCTTTCCTGGAGTTGATACAACACGCACTGTATACAATTTAAAAAAACTAACTTTATTCTATTGTTGGGTATAACAAAACTGCAATTTTCTATTTTACAATAATAATCAAGCACACATGCTTTAAAAAACAGATGTACAGAATTTTCCCTACTATATATTCCTCTCTAATTTTCCTGCCCTGAACAGTAAAAGTTTTTCCTGCATTTTGTAAAAAGGTAGAGACAAGAAAATACCATATCATAATAAAAATCTCTTCATCTGAAACCCATTATATGTAACCCTATGACTCCTAAAATACTCTCTCTATAAGCCCACTTTCATCAGCTGTACAGCTACAGCACCACATTTGTCACTTGCTGAAAACAACTGATTGTGACTTCTCCAGAGATCTGATCCTCGACACACAGTGCATACGAGTAGGCCCAGTGATTTCAATAAGACTACAACGGTGAGTAATATTCTTCATATGCTTATGGGTTTGCTCCTATGAGAGCAGTAGAACAATATGAATTCTGCAGAAGAGATGATCCTTGAAAGACAATACAGATTTTCTAGTAAATCTGTTTCTACATCAACAAATAAGACAATCTAAAGAGTTAAATCACTCGTTTCACCTGGTCCTGTCTTCAAGAAACTCTTTTCCTAACTACTCTCTGAAAATTTAAAATATGAAAGAATTCTGTTCTTAAAGTCTTTAGGTACAGCATTTTTTAAAAAAAACAGGATATCAAAAATCATACCATGCATTAGTTATGAAAAGCATATGTATTTGAAAAACTTTTTTCTAGCACTTAAAAAAAAGTAATTGATAAACAACATTTGCTGCTTTTGGTTTGCTTGCCTTATTTAAAAAAATGCACTGGTGTCTGAAATCAAGATGCTACTGCTACAGGAAGTATACCAAAACAAGCTGTCATACGGAGTAATGAGTTGTTTGCTCATGCCAGCTGCAAAACTGACATGTCTATTAGGACCATACTCTTGTGATTACTTTTTTAGTACAGTGAACAAGATCATCAACATCACAAACTATCTTTTAAAGAAAAATCTGTCCAGCTTACTTGTTATTTCATTGCACAAGTATTTTAGTTACAACACAACTATAAAATAATTCACTTTAAAATACAAGAAAATATAACTCTGCATTTTTACAATGCAAAAATAAAGTGCATAATTAATTAAATGGCTGCACAAAAAAAGCTGTCAGTCTACTCGTGATTATGTCCTAATCTCTAAACTACATTTGCATGTAAAATCTCTGAAGCAAAGAGAATGGCAGAGTGCAAGTTATAGCATGTCAGAAATCACGAGCAATGAACTCAAACTTGCTATATTCCAGTAAAGCCATCTGATAACCTGGATAATGTAAAAGAATTCCAACAAAGGACTTGAAATCCATGGAACAGTGCCACCAATCTGAATCTCCAGAAGTTCTAACAGTAAAAGAAAAGAACAGCACTTGTGCCAATGCACTTGCTGAAGAGTTACAGCCTTCCTGCTCACATGAGAAGAGCATGAAGAAATGCACCAATCAAATCACTATATCAATGTACAACAGGGGTCTCAAACATGCAGCCCCTAAAGCTATTTCCTGCAGCCCTCAATGACACTATTGTTACTAATATTTGCAATATTGTTGTATGAAAAGGTTTCAGTGGTGCGGCCCTCAGGCAAACGTACTAGCCCTCATGCGGCCCTCGTGGTGATTTGAGTTTGAGACCCCTGATGTAAGGAGTGTTAGAGAACTGATAAAGTTAGCAAATTAGGTTAAATTTACAGGTAACTTATAAACCTCTAAAGAATAAAACCTATTTCCAGAGAATTCAAGTCATATTTTCAAAGAGTGCAGAGCGGTTTTTCAAATGAAGAATAGCAACAATTAGGACCAGAATTTCAAAATAATTTAGCCACCATTCAGGCCTCCAAGAAATTGATCAGTTACAAAAATGTTGAATAGTCAGCAACTCCCACTGTGATACTTATCAGATTTTCCAGGGAGCTCAGTGTGCTATGACCATTTATTCTGGTGACTAAATGAGAATTAAGCTTTTCTAAAAACAGCACAATGATACAGATTTTGACATCTGTATCTACAATTCTTATGGGAATTTAAACTACGTAATAAACTGAAGGAGAGCAATGGATTTATTTTTTCTCCTCTCTCTCTCTCTCTCTCTCTCTCTCACACACACACACACACACACACACACACACACACACCACCCATTTTTAAATAGTACTTTGAACTTAATTTTCAAAATGAATTAGACTTGCAGGTAGACCCTGCCTCTTTTGTAAGTTTTCTAAAAGACATTCTATAGCTAAAGCAATACTGTCGATCATTAAAACTTACTGAAAAACATATTTCTTCTCCTATTAATTTTATTATTGTTCATTGTTTGATACTGGTAGCAACCACACGTGCCAGGCACTTTCAAAACAAACACGACTAGTGAGGGCCAATGTTGTGGCCTGGCCAAAAAACAGCTTGCATGACTGGAGCACTGCCATGTATGGGTATAAACTGTTCAGGAAGGACAGACAGGGAGGAAGAGGTGGAGGACAGGGACAGGATTCAGGAAGACCTAGACAAATTGGAGCAGTGGGCCAATAGAAATCTCATGAGGTTCAACAAGGACAAGTGCAGAGTCCTCCACCTGGGACGGAAAAACCCCACGCGTCGCTACGGGCTGGGGAGCGATCAGCTAAGTAGCAGCTCTGTAGAAAAAGACCTGGGGGTTACGGTGGATGGGAAGCTGGATATGAGTCAGCAATGTGCTCTTGATGCCAAAAACACCAATGGCAAATTGGGCTGCATCAGTAGGAGTGTTGCCAGTAGATTAAAGGATACAATTATTCCCCTTTATTCAGCGCTGGTATGGTGACATCTGGAATACTGTGTCCAGTTTTGGGCTCCCCACTACAGAAAGGTTGTTGACAAATTAGAGAGTCCAGCAGAGACCAATGAAAATTATTAGGGGGTTGGGGCACATGACTTACGAGGAGAGACTGAAGGAATTAGGCTTATTTAGTCTGCACAAGAGAAAACTGGGGGGGAGGGGTTGATAGCATTCAACTACTTGAAGGGATGCTCCAAAGAGCAGGGAACTATGCTGTTTTCAGTAGTAACAGAGGACAGAACAAGGAGCAATGGTTTAAAGCTGCAGCTGGGCCAGTCAGGATTGGATATTAGGAAAAAACTTTCTTACTAGGAGGGTGGTGAAGCACTGGAATGGATTACCTGGGGAGGTGGTGGAATCTCCATTTTTGGAAACATTTAAGGCCCAGTTAGACAAAGCCCTGGATGGGATGATCTAGTGAGAGTGATCCTGCCTTTAGCAGGGAGTTGGACAAGATGACCTCATGAGGCCCTTCCAATTGTATTATTCTATGATAAGTCAGCTATATTCTCCATCGGCAGCACAACAGAAACTGATGTTAAGGAGAGACTTAAAGGGCTAGATTCAGAAAGAATACTCTTTGTGCAAGTGCCAGCATGAAAACGACACAGAATGGACATGAGCAAGTTCATCAGGCTCTATTTTTCTTTGCAGGTAAAAGGCCAAGATATGGTGAACATTGAGGGAGTGGTGTTTATGTTCTTCTGCAGATGCGTATGATTTTAGGAAGAAAAAAGTAACTGAACGGAGTAAGATAAAATCATCCCCTATCACACAGCTGACTTCCAGTGGGGGTCTGATGGAGCTGCAGGGTTTTTAAGATACTGTTAAATGATTGAGCTCAGTTTAGTAAGTTTTTAAATAAAGGAATACAATCTCAAAGAATGCTATATTAAACAAAGTAGTAGTAGTACTGATATGTTCAAAAGATCCTGAGCATATTGCTTAGTATAACATAACCTCTAAGGTAGACATCAATTAATGACTATATCCAGATGGTAAGGACTTTTTTCTAACAATATCACTTTCAAAGATCATTTTTACATAACTAAATTAAACTTAAGTATTAACATAGCATTCATTTTCAGCTAAACATTTAGTTATCCACTTGGAATTTTTGGAAACAAAAATCAAAATAAGACATTATGATCAAGAGAGCTCTATGAAGGAAAACATACTTTCCATATCTTCTGTAATTACTTAAATGCCAAGCCTTCTAGAATAGGATTTTTTCTTTATACACAAGATGCCTTAAGTAGAGTCAGTTATAAATCATGTCTCCCATCTTAATCTCTTCACAATAACTAGATAATAGAAGAAAAAAAATCTATAAATCAGATGAAAAATCACAGAGTTTGTTCAGAAGTTTGCCAAATGGAATGACCCTGCTGGAATTCCTTCAAGTAGCCTGTGAAAATGTCAAAATATATTTCCTTTAAGAGGTCACAGTCCCTAGAGAGCTCTGAGTTTTGGCCTAAATAGCTTTTCACATGCTTTAATATTTGAAAATTGTTCCTTGTAGACACTGACTGATACCCTGGGAATGCTAGGATTGTGGGAACTGGCAGTACCAATGACAAAGTCAGACTTAATGGGAATTCAGTACCTACTCATTTGCTCTCTCAGCTCTTAGTAGATAATATTCAAATACTTGAGGAAAGGAGGGAGATTTCATGTTCACAGTCATTTGTTTTCCTAATGTTGTTTCTTCAAAACATTGAAATAACTTCAGAGAGACAAAAGAAAGAAAAAGAAAAGAATATTGGCTACAACATTTTGCATTTCTACTAAGATTTAGGTTTAGGATTATGAATTACAATACACTTTATTTCAAGGATTAAAACAGTATGTGTTTACATTTTGGATGTTAAAGATGATAAAAAGTTACACCCCTCCCTCACACCTTTGCACTTATAACCACATTTTTTACATTTGATTTAGATACCAATTTCATAAGACTAAAGCCACTATAAAACTAATTTAAATAAACTGAAAAAAAATCAATCACCATATTGCACTGATATACAGAGCAATCAATTGAATGTATTGCATATCTACAGAATGCCAGTACCCTCACAGTAGTATTCATTACACATGTACTTTGCAAATTTTAGCCTTTTATTAAAAAGTCTAAAGTTACATTAATGGAACAAATTACTGTAATAGAGAATATCTATTTGTATTATCCAGATATCTTTACTTTAACTTTAGTGACTCTGTGACTTCTGAGATCCAAAAGGGCAGCCGGGTTAGTTTAACTCAGTAAAACAAGGAGTTCTGTGGCACTTAAAGACTAACAAATTTATTTACTGCATGAGCTTTTGTGGGAGAAAATCCCATGTCTTCTGGATGGTGTCTGAAATGCACATGGGCTCCTGCTTCCAAAAAACCACTGTGGCTGCTGATACTTTCAGTGATGGTGGGGCATGCAAAAGACCCCCCATCAATGAAAAAAAGCCACTGCTGGTAGTCCTTTCAGTAGTGGTTGGGGCTGGATGGGAGACAGACAATGGCACTGACTGGCTTTTTTAGGCGGCAGGGGACATGTGCCTCCGCGGCTGCCCTGGCACTGATAAGACTAAATCCTGGGCTCCGGTTAGGGGCTAAATCCTGGGTGCTTGGCAACGTGATGCCGAAGATTTGTCAAGGCTTGATGTCAACTGACAATTATTGACAACTGTGGGCAAACATTTCGATGAGCAGAAAGAACAGCAAATGTGGAAAATGCCCAGCGTGGCTTATCAGAGAACTCTGCACTGAACTAAACATAAAAAGGAAGCTTACAGGAAGTGGAAGCTTGGAAAGATAACTAAGGAGGCATATAAAGATATTGCTCGGGACTGCAGGGATAAAATCAGAAAGGCCAAAGGATGACTGGAGTTGTGGCTAGCAAGGGATGTGAAGGATAACAGGAAGGGGTTCTACAAGTATGTCAATAACAAGAAGTGGATCAGGGATGGTGTAGGTCCCTTACTGAATGGGGCAGCTATTCTCATGGTGGAGGATGAGGAAAAAGCTGAAGTGCTCAATGCTTTTTTTACTTCAGTTTTCACAGGGAGGGCCAGCTCCCAGTCCACTACACTGGGTATGGCACATTGGAGGGAAGAATAGAGGCCCATTGTGATGGAAGTTCAGGTTAGGGACTACTTGAAGAAGCTGGATGTGCACAAGGCCATGGGGCCAGACGAACTGCATCTGAGGGTGCTGAAGGAGTTAGCTGATGAGATAGCAGTACCATTATCTTTGAAAACTCATGGCAAATGGGGGAAGTGCTGGAGGATTGGAAAAAAGCAAATATAGTGCCTATCTTCAAGAAAGGGAAAAAGAAGGATCCAGGCAATTACATGCCTGTCGGCCTCACCTCAATCCCTGGAAAAATCATGGAACAGGTTCTGAAAGAATCCATCCTGAAGCACTTGGAGGAAAATAGAGTGATCAGGAACAGTCAACATGGATTCACCAAGTGCAAATCGTGCCTAATCAACTTCACTGCCTTCTATGATGAGATGACTGGATTTGTGGATGTGGGAAGAGATGTTGATATGATATACCTCGACTTTAGCAAGGCTTCTGATGTGGTTTCCCACAGCTTTCTCGTCGGCAAGTTAAGCAAGAATGGGTTGGATGTGTGGACTATAAGGTGGATAGAAAACTGGCTAGATCAATGGTTTCAGCGAGTAGGAATCAATGGCTCCATGTCTAGATAGTTACAAAGGGACACCAGTGTTAGCCTAGTAAAGCAAAAAAAGCAAGGAGTCTTGTGGCACTTAATGATTAACAGATTTATTTACCTCATGAGCTTTCACGGGAGAAAGTCCCACTTCATCAGTCACTTTGAAGCATCTGAAGTAGGATTTTCCCCCACGAAAGCTCATGAAGTAAATAAATCTGTTAGTCTTTAAGTGCTACAAGACCCCTTGCTTTTTTTGCACGTCTGGTTGGCAACCAGTAATGAGTGGTTTACCCCAGGGATCAGTCAACATTTCAGTTCTGTTCAACATCTTCATTAATGATCTAGACGATGGGATAAACTGCACACCCAGTAAGGATGCAGATGACACCAAGCTGGGGGGAATGGTAGACATGCTGGAGGGCAGGGATAGCATTCAGGGAGACCTAGACAAACAGGAGCAATGGACCAATAGAAATCTCATGAGGTTCAGCAAGGACACGTGCAGAGTCCTCCACTTGGGACAGAAAAACCCCAGGCGCCGCTACAGGCTGGGGAGCGATCAGTTAAGTAGCAGCTCTGTAGAAAAAGACCTGGGGGTCATGGTGGATGGGAACCTGGATACGAGTCAACATTGTGCTCTTGCTGCCATAAAGGCCAATGGCATACTGGGCTGCATCAGTAGAAATGTTGCCAGCAGATCAAGGAATGTGATTGTTCACTTCTATTTGGCACTGGTGAGGCTGCATCTGGAATGCTGTGTCCAGTTTTGGGCACCCCCCCTACAAAAAGGACAAGGACAAATTAGAGTCCAGCGGAGGGCAACAAAAAATGATCAAGGGGCTAGAGTACAAAATTTACAAAGAGAGACTGAAGGAACTAGGCTTATTTAGCCTGCAGAAGAGAAGACTAAGGGGGGATTTGATAGCATCCTTCAGCTACTTGAAGGGATGCTCCAAGGAGGATGGAGCTTGGCTGTTCTCCATAGTAACAGAGGACAGAACAAGGAGCAATGGTTTCAAGTTGCAGCTGGGGAGGTTGAGGTTGGATATTAGGAAAACCCTTCTTATTAGGAGGGTGGTGAAGCATTGGAATGGGCTACTTAGGGAAGTGGTGGAATCTCCATCTTTGGAGATATTTAAGGCTTAATTAGACAAAACCCTGGCTGGGATGATTTAGAGTGGTCTTGCTTTTTTTGGCAGGGGGTTGCACTAGATGACCTCATGAGGTCCCTTCTAACTCTATTTCTATGATTCAGACATAGTAAAATGTCATACAGGTAGTCCTTACTTAGTGACCGGGTTCCATTCCTGAAACCCGGTTGATAAACGAATTGGTCGCTAAACGAGGAGCAGCCCTTACCGGTATTTCAGGCATAATGTACGTTACTGGTAGTGGGTTTTTCAACCATCTGTATATAGTTTTAATGTCACCTTTGCATCATTTATAACATTTTTAATATATATTTTAAATGTTTTAAGCTCTAATGTACTGAACTTAGTTTGCATAGTGTACTGTAAATACAGGTAATCGTTTTTAATATTCTGAATAGTACTGTAAAGAAAAGGCCTAAAATAAACTCCATCGTGATAACTTTGTTTTATTGGCATAACTCCTTACATACTGTATTACAGAACATAAAAATGCAATCAACAAAAATTATAAAAATGATGTACCAAAGAAATATGAAAATAAACATTCAGATTACATTGACATTTTCACTCATCAAATCCTTCAAAGTGTGGTTCAGCAGCAGGGGGGTCATCAATGTCATCATTGGAGAGATCAGCAGGGTTATCAGGAGCTGTAGAAGGCCCTGGTAAGGGAGATGATGGCAAGGAAATGGAAGGACTTGTAAGGGTAGGGGTAGGGGTCCTGGATGGAATTTTAGAGAAGTATCTCATTAGTGTGGTCTGCGTTGTAATTTTCTTTTTTTCTTCATAAATTTCACGATAGCATCGTAAAATTTCATTCATTTGTCGTTCCACTTTCGTGAACCATTCAACATTCGGGTCCATACTCTCTAGTTCTAACATCGCTGCATTCACTTTGGAGAAGACATCAGCTAACCCCTTTACAGTGAACTTCTTTTGTACTTCTTCCACTCTTTCCTCTTCTTCTTCTTCCTCTTCCTCCTCTTTCAAGTGCTGTTGCACTTCCAACTCTATTAAATCTTCGTTAGTTAGCTCTCCCTCGACGTATTCCACTAATTCTTCAATATCTTCCACTTCAACATCTAAATTAAGCACATTAGCAAGTTCCACAATTTTTTTTATTTATGACATCAATAAGTTCGTCTTTCTCAAACCCTTCAAAATTATTTAGAAAATGTTTCAGGCATTTTTTCCATATGCCTTGCATGCACTTTTCTGTCACTCCCACCCAAGCTGATTCAATGTTCTTTATGCAGTGTAAAATATTATATGATTTCCAAAAATCGCGCAGGGTTACTTCAACATTTTCTGTTGCTGCTACCGCTTTGGAAAACGTTGCGCGCAAATATAGTGCTTTAAACGTAGAGATAGCCCCCTGGTCCATTGGTTGTAACACAGCAGTTGTGTTTTTAGGGAGATACACGACCTTTACATCAGGGTGTAGATCATCAAGATGCTGGGGGTGGCCTGGGGCGTTATCAAGTAGGAGGATAATTTTAAAGGGAACATCGTTTTCCAGACAGTAATGCTTGACCGAGGGTATGAAGCAGTTCATGAACCAGTCCTCAAATAAAGATTGCGTCATCCATGCTTTGTTATTTGAACGATAGTAAACGGGCAGCGTGTGCTTACTAACCTGCTTCAGTGCACGTAGGTTCGCAGAATGATAGATGAGAAAAGGTTTTAACTGAAATCCAGCGACATTTCCTCCCAACAACAACGTGACCCTGTCCTTAAAAGCCTTGAAACCGGGCATTGCTTTAGCCTCTTTGTGTATGTAGGATCTTTCGGGTATTTTTTCCAAAACAGTCCGGTTTCGTCTGCATTAAAGATCTGTTCCGGACAATACCCGCCTTTCTCGATCATTTCGTCAAATTCATCCACAAATCTTTCTGATGCTTCTATGTCCACGCTTGCCGCCTCACCGCTGATACTTCGATTATGAAGGCTGAATCTCTGACGAAAACGTTGAAACCATCCATGACTTGCCGTAAATGTTTCCGTTGACTCTTCATTTTCGCACGCTGTCAACGTTTCAAAGATACTGCGTGCCTTTGCTTGAATTATTAAAAGGCTCATTGGCATTCTTTTTTGTATCTGGTCGTCAAACCATATCGCCAGTAATTTTTCCATTTCATGAATGACGCCTTTCTGCTGCCTAGTTATTATGGCTTTATATCCTTTTGATGATTTCACTGCTTCTTTCACTCGATCTTTATCCTTCAAGATCGTTGATACAGTTGAATGCGCCAGCTCCAAGTCACGTGCTATCGCTTTAACGTTCTTACCAGCTTCATATTCGTTTATTATCTTCATTTTTGTCTCAAGATCGATAGCCTTCCTTTATTTCTTGGCGCTTTCTCCAGGTGAAGTCATGCTCTTCCTTTTCGCCAACATCTTGTACTTTGGGGTGCACAATAAAGTAAAAATACATAGATGAAAAACGCTAGTTCTGACTGCGGGAACGAGATGAATCTGAGAGAGTTGATGCGAGTTCTCGTACATCGCCATAATACCAACTCGTCAGAGAGCTGGTCATAACTCTGAGGGGTCACTAAATGAGTAGGTCACTAAGTGAGGACTAGCTGTATTTTAGACCAGTGGTTCCCAACCTGTGGTCTGTGGACTGCTGGTGGTCTGTGTGGGTACTGAAGGAGATCCATGGGGATGGGGGGAATAGACAATAAATTAATAATATAATCCCATGTACCTCTTATGTATCATATTTGATGTTACATTATTATTCACAATGTAATTTGTGCCAGAAACATCCTTGTGTAATATATCATCATCTGAATTTAAGTACTGTAGTGGCACTTTTGCGTGACGTCAGTGTGACCCAACAGCCTTTGCACATTTGGCAGTTAGAACGTGGTCCACAAAAAGCTATCAATTTCCACATAGTGGTCCAGAAAAAGGAAAAGGTTGGGAACTTCTGCTTTAGAACATACCTGGAGGACAGGATGGCCTGGGTGAGTAATTTAGATGACAACACTGGGCTGAGGAACTGGCCTAAAAGTATAAGGTTATGGGGGGCTGATAGGTGGATTTTCAGTGAAAGAAGGTGTAGGAAGAGACAATGAGTATAAGCTGAAGGATGATGCTAAGGTGGATTTTCAGTGAAAGAAGGTGTAGGAAGAGACAATGAGTATAAGCTGAAGGATGATGCTAAGGTATAGGATGGTTAAGGCAGATGGAAGAAATTACTCAAGAACAGAGGGAAATGGACTTGTTTGACTCCCCATCAGGGACACTGGACTCTGGGGCTTTTCCATGCCACAGTCTGTATGGCACCACCCAGGATAAGTCACATGACAAAGGGACATAAAAGGCAGCTGTACTATCCCTACCTTGTCTTGATTTCTACTTCCTACTTCACTTACAATTGCTGCTGTGAAACAAAGGTCTGAAACCCATCTAGGTACTGGACATATACCTGAGGAACTGCACAAGCTTGCAAACTCCATAATTCTTCTGAGAATCTGATATATATAAATTTTACAGTCACTTGTATGTATATGATTGCTTTGACCATAACAATTCTCGTCTCAATTATTTCTTTCCTTTAGTAACTAAAACTGAAGGTTTATTATAAAAGGATTGGCTGGCAAAGTGGTATTTTGAACAATATCCAAACTTACATTGATCTGGCAATGTGGCTGACTCTCTGAGTCTGGAGAATATTTTGGTAAAAGGAACAGTTTTAAATAACATTCCTCTACTGGACCTAGCTGCTGACTAGGAGCCAGACACTGAAATACACTAAAGACAACTGTGTAACTTTTTTGTTTTAACATCCTGGTAACCAGAACTGGGAATCCCAAGCATTGTGTGTAACTGGTTGGAGAATTTAACTTCAGTGTTAGCCACCAATTTCTGAGAATTTGCTCTCTTTTTGCAGCTTGTCCTATCTTTAGCATTTTCAGAAGCACTACACAAGACATGGACAGGTCACATGGACCAACAGATACTACTACTTTTAAAAGCTCCGGGCACATGGTACACATGCAGAACCCACAGCGGAATACAACAGGGACCATCACTTGAAGAACAGTACACCATATTTTAGCTCTGCGGATACTCCCAATTCAGTTTAAAAATGTTAACACCATGATCAACTTCTGCCCAGAAAGAAAGAAAGGGGGGTGGAGGGAAGAATACTCATCTAGAATGTTGTGGATTGTAAAAGGGCTAAATCTCTCCATTTGTGAGCCTCTACCTTCAAAGAATAGAATCATAGAAACTGGAAGAGACCATGAGAGGTCATCGAGTCCAGTTCCATGCACTCATGATAGGACCAGCTTCCCTCTTAAACCATCCTTGACAGGTGTTTGACTAACCTGCTCTCAAAAACTTCCAGTGATGGAGATTCCACAACCTGCTGAAACAACTTATTCCAATGGTTAATCACCCAACAGTTAGGTATTTTTTACTAATGTCCTACCTAAACCTCTCTTGCTGTAAATTTAAGCCCATTGCTTCTTGTCCTATCATTGGCAGTTAAGGAGCAGTTTTTCCCCCTCTTCGGTTATATATACAGTGGAGGCTCTGTTAAGTCAACCTTTTAAGTCAACTTAGAGTCCACACCGAAAATTTCTGTCAACTGCCTGAGTCCACACTGGCAGGTGCCAGGTCAACCCTTCCTGGCAGCCAGGAACTCTGGGAGGGGACCTGGAGGCCAATTAGACCCACTTAAGTGCTTTCCCCATCTACACTGGCTTAAGTCGAGTTAATAAAGTCGACTTATGCATTAAGTTGACCTTAAGAGGAAGCATTTACATCAAGTTAATAAAAGCCCTGTGTGGCCACAGGAGTATGTAAGTCAACTTAACCTTCCTAAGGCTCCAGTGTAGGCCTACCCTTAGATACCTGAAAACTGTTATCATGTGCCCCTCTCAGTCTCCTCTTTTCTAGACTAAACAAACCCAGCTCTTTCAATATTCCCTTATAAGTCAGGTGTTCCAGACCGCTAATCATTCGTGTTGCTCTTCTCTGGACTCTCTGCAGTTTCTCCACATCTCTCCTGAAATAAGGCGCCCAGAACTGAACACAATATTCTACCTGAGGCCTAATCAAGGCTGAGTACAGCTGAAGAATTACCTCATGTCTTACTCACAATACTCCTGGTCAAGGCATCCCAGAATGATGTGTTTTTTTGTTTTGTTTTGTTTTACAGCAGTGTTACACTGCTGACTCAAATTTACCTTAGCCCACTACGACACCCAGATCCCTTTCTGCTGTACTCCTTCCTAGGAAGTCACTGCCCATTTTGCATATGTGCAATGGATTGTTCCTAAGTAGAATACTTTGCACTTGTCTTTATTGAATTTCATTCTGTTTACCTCAGACCATTTCACCAGTTTGTCCAAATCTTTTTGAATTATGATCCTGTTCTCCAAAGCACTTGCAACCTCTCCCAGCTTCATATCATCAGCAAACTTTGCAAGTGTACTCTCTATGTCATCATCTAAATCACTGATGAAAATATTGAACAAAACCGGACCCAGAATGGATCCCTACAGTACCCCACTTGTTACGTTTTTCCAGCATGACTGTGAACAACTGATAACTACTCCCTGGGAGCAGATATGCAACCAATTTTTCACCCATCTCAATTTTAATAGCAAAAGACTTTAAAACAGAAAGTGTATCTTTCATAAGTGATGGTGATAACCTTCTTAGAAAGCACACCTGTATAGGGACCCCTAATTTTAAAATGAACAAATGACCAAAAGGAACAAAAGCCATAACTGAGAAGGCCAGAGACCAAGTAAGTTCACCTTACATGGCCCCTTAGAATGTGTGCTAACTCCTTTAGCTAAACAAACTGTTCCTTCTCTTCTTGATGCTTGGATGCTGTGTGACTTTTCCAAGACTCTAAGAAGAGCTCTTGTGGCTTGTCAGCTTCTCTCTCTCATCAGCAGAAGTTGGTCCAATGAAAGATATTACCTTAGCCACCTTGTGTACAAGCAACAAATGCTGGGTCTTTGACAGACTGGAGCAGAGGAAGCGAAAAAAAGAAACCACTTTACAGAAACTGAAGACTTAGGTCAGGTCTGTAAATAAAAATTAGACTCATTTAACTACAATCGCTCAGGGCTGTGAAAAAATGTCATTCCCTGTGGAGTGTAGCTAGGTTGACTTAGCCTTTATGCAGCCATACCTAGGTCAACAGAAAAATTCTTTTACAGACTTTGGAGATGCAGATTGGTTACGTCAGTGGAAAAACCCCTTCTGTCAATGCAGGGAACGTCTACACTACACTGCTATGGCTGCAGTGCCGTAGTTATATGCTATAGTCTCTGCATACCCTTGGTTATGCAACATAAATTAAACATAAGGTCTACTATACTTAACTAGTTTAGTTTTTGCAAATTACATTATACCATTTCTTTTGTTTTGATCAGCTAAACTCTCTATCCGTAATAAATCTTGTACTAAATTTGACCATCTGAGGCTTAAAAAGTTATTTTGGAATTTTATCTAATGGTCTGGAAATGTGAAATAACAATTAACCTTGGAAATGAAGGGTGCCTATCCTACTTTGGAGTTCTGGTCAAAAGGGCATGGATGAAGAGTCTTCTCTCATAAGGCATACCACTTTCAGGAAGCAGTTGGACTGACACCTGGGAAGTGCCCAAAGCTCACTGAGAGTACCAAAAGCTAGTAATATTCCCCTGATTATGAGAATCATGCAGACAGGAAAATAAACCAAAACTGGTTTCAATAGAATAATCACCTAATTTATGCAAGTGTCTAGGAAATAAAAAGTAAAGATATGTTTAGGAAGAGTTAATTCTTACCTGAGGCAGGTGTACACCTACTTGCTCTACTTGAGCTAGCATGTCTAAACAGCAATGTTGCTGCAGCAGCATGGAAACCAGCTTGAGGCAGCTGCTAGAAAACAATCCTTACTGAAGTCCTAGGTACATTCTTGGGCAGCTAGCCAGAGCCACTGGCCATAGTGTTGCATCACACTGCTAATTTGTAGTGTGCTAGCTCAAACAGAGTTTGCACAGGTATGCTGGCCCAAACTAGGAATTACATCTCCTGCCTGTAGTGTACATCTACCCTACAAAATGTTTGTACACTAGGTATTGTATCCTCAATTCTAATGGCAGGATTACAATATATAAACTAAAAAATACAGACCTCTACCTTTCTTCTGGTTTACTGGATTATGTTAATAAGGAAAAACCAAAATAATTGGTTTCATAATTTTCTCCTTTCCTTTAGTTGCCTTTTTCTGTATGGTTCTATTCCCTACTCTCCTCCCCACACCCAACTTTATCACCATGAATACACCTTATGGCACCTCCTTCCAAGAAAAACAAGCCAGCAGCTATCTTCGTAGTCAAGACCAAAGCTGTCTGTAGATTAACTCACACATAAAAAAACCCATTCCTTCAAGCAGTGCAGATGCTAAGGGTGTGCCTATTACCTGTACGACACAACACCAAAACAGGCTAGAAACAGCTGTTGTAGGAATACTTGTTAAATTATGGAAGAGCACACTCACCACAGCAACCTGTTGAAATTGAAGAACTAAAATGAAGGACTAAAACATTAACTTACACTATTTAGTTTCTAAAACACAGGGTACCTACTTTTTATTGACTGGACAACAATTTTCTTGCTTTTTCACAATAAGAAAGATGAGAAAATAGACAGTAAACAGCACATCTGTATAGGGTGAAATTATAGGAAACATGGTCAAAAAGCATATTTAGAAGTTTAATTTTTTGTTTTTATTTCTCTAGATCCATTCATTAATGGATTACCCTTCATAACATGAAAAGCTCAATCTCGGAAGGCTCAGCTTTCACATATAACAAAACCAGGCAGTTTTTTCAGAAGCACAGTGGAAAACATTCAGAGAGTTCTGAATGAAGACAAACGGGGGGGGGGGGGGAAGACCCTTGTTGAAAAAGAACTTTCCAATTGCTAGCTTCTTTAAAAAATAAGATTTCTTTTAAAAAATGTTCATGTTTCTAGCACTCATGATTTTGAAGACAACCTTCCAAATGTAAGATGAGATTGAATCAGTGCAGTATGTTCTTATTAAGTCACAGGTGAGCAGTCTCATAGGAAACTATGGTCCATTTAGTATAATAGGCTACTACTGACAGTGGCCAGCACCAGATGTCCCAGAAAACAGTAAAAGAAATTCTGCACTAAACAAATATGTGATAATCTGCCCCAGTGAAAGTCTCATCTTAACTCTTAATAGTCAGAGACTGGTTTTAACCCTGAAGCATGAGGTTTTATAGTCCCCCCATATCTTTTTATCAATAACTAATATAAATGTGGGTATTCTTTTTACCAATATAAAGTCTATTACCACTTTGAATCCTCCTGAACTCTTGGTTTTAACAATATCCTGTGAGTCAATAAAAGAGCTAAGCACAGTCACAAAGCTGTTCAGAAAGATGGCAGTGACTGGGGACAAGAAGGGCAAGATGTAGATTATTTGAGGGGGAGGAGACAAGCACATACAGATGAAGAGTTGCATTATTAAGGTGAGCCATTTCAAAAGGCTGCTTTTTTTTAATGGGATCGTTTGTTTTTGTATGCATTTTTCAGGGCTCATTGAAGAAATTTCACTACAGCTGACGCCAAGAAAGCGATGGTAACTCAAGCTGTATTGCATAGGTTGCTTAAGATGTATAGTTATGAACCAGTTTCACTGTAAATAAATTTCAAAACTATGTCTTTTTCGGCAGTTTAAGGGACTTTTTTCCAAACAAACAAACAAAACAAACTCCCTCCCTCCCGTGGCACTTAAATACTAGCAAATACATTTATTGCATCAGCTTTTGTGGGAAAAAATCCCACTTAGATGCTTTGAAGATGGGGGAACTCACAGAATGGGAGGAGATAAATACAGGGAACTATAGGTCACAGGATCAAGTCACACTGTAACAGCAAATCAAAACTGTTGCAAAGATTTAAACACTGGAGAACAGCATATAGAGAAAGCTGAGATGAAATCACCTGTTATGAGAGAAAAATCTGAAGTCCCTATTAAGCCCTGAAACAATGCAATCAAATCTTTACAACTACTTTGATTTTGCTATTACAGTGTGACCTGATCCCATGACCTATACTTCCCTGCATTTATTTCACCCCATTCTGTAAGTTCCCCTATTTTCAAAGCATTTAAGGAGGATTTTCTCCCACGAAAGCTCATGCAATAAAGAAATTTGTTAGTCTTTTAAGTGCCATGGGACTCCTTGTTTATTTTACTGAACTACACTAAGACAGCTGCCCCTTGGAACTTTTTCCTCAAAGGTTCATCTGTCCAGAATATGATCCAGATCAAAGTTTTAGACCTCTAAAACAGAACTGAACTACATTAAATTGTTCATGAACTGTTTTGAAGTATGGATCAATAGTACATTAGCTAATTAAACTATGTTTAAAATCTGCACACTTGTGGATAAGACACGGATGCTCAGATTTGCAATGGGGAGATTTCTTCACAGGTGAGTATAAGCAAAGCTAAGTTTGCTATGGATAAAAAGGAAGTTTCTCACTATCTAACTTTTCCTTGATTAAATATATATCCAACTCTTATACAACTTATACAACTCTGGCCACGGCACAAAGTGTTAGGAGACATATACAGAATAACATATTCAGACTCAACCATTCAGAGACTAAAATCATCCCGACTATGGTTAATGCTTCAAACACTGCTAGAGCAGGAAGTACTGGTCTTAGACTTGCTCCCAAACTCACATCTCTAGCATGGACAGTCTGACATGGTGCAAAGCTCGTCTCTCTCACCAATTGAAATTGGTTGAATAAACATATTACCTCACCCACCTTCTCCCTCTAATGATATCAAGAGGAAGACATAGACACTTCATTTACATCATTTATTCTATTTTAAGGATAAGTAGTTAAACCACCTTTCTGCCTACGTATTTTTGTATCATATTTCTGAATAGTTGATAAATGGTTTGCTTTGGCCAACTTGCCTGGTTAGATAAAACTCAAAATTTAATATTCTAATTTGGAAATTGAACATTCCCAATATTTACCAACAAGTGCTGAAAAACAAGTATTTAAGCTGCTGAGTAGAAAAAGATGATGAACCACATTTGTGAGGTGCAACATGCTTTAAAAAAATTATAACTCCCTTTCATAGTGAACAGTAACGTACATCTTGATTCAAACCTACCTCTCCCCATTCTGACTGTAATACTGGAAACACTTTTCTACTAAACTGTCATGCCAACGTAAACAAGTGAGTAAAGATACCGGAAACATTCTTTGAATGTAAATCTCATTCCCCCTACAACATTCATTCTTAAACTACTCTGTGAAATAAACCTTTTACTTCACAACTTGAAGTTTAAATAACTAATTTTTTAACAAAAAGAATTATTTGAAATAAATACCTTAACCTGTTGGGTAACTGAACTATCTTACTGGATAGAAAACATACATTTGATTAACTCATACTTTCACTTTGCATTTGCTGGGGATTATACATTTCATTCATCTGAACAAACACCCATATTTTATGGGCACTGGCTAACATATTCAAGATTGGGTTTTCTAAGTTATGTACATACATCTTGCTATCTGCAATGATAAATGAAATTGGTCAAGACTAGTTTAACAACCAAACAGAAATAACATTCATACTTTAACATGGTTGTTGGACACACAAATGGAGAAGATTAAAAAATATTTCACTTTGATGAAAGTAAGCAATTAAAAACATTATCTCTACTTATAAAAATGCTTATTTCTCCAGGGCAGAGAAGGAGGCTTGTCTCTAAACTGTTTTGCACTCACCATTCTTTCGTTCATTCAGGGGAGGTAAGTACTGACTGGGCTGTAATGAGAGCTCCTGAAATTCATGAGCAACTGCTTCACTATGAGGACTAGGAGCAAGATGCGTTAATGATCCCGAATCCTCCTCGGCATCTGCTGTCCGTAAATGGTCCATTGTGTTCAGGCAACGGGTCTCTTAATTACAGCACGTTGACGAATCTGGTAAGAAAAAAAAGGGAAAAATAAAGTCTTCATGCAACCAGATGCAAACCTTCAGTAGTCTGAGCAATTATTTCATGCTTAAGATGTTATGATGCCTTGAATAATTTCAGCACAAAAGACAAATCTGAAAATCTGTCTGACAAAGTCTTAACAAATAAATTAGAACAATGGTGAATAAATAGCTCCCTCACATAATCAAAGATAATACTTCGCAACTGGTGGTCCCAGTGATTGTCTGGGGAACACTTGCTAGTCGTCTGTGAAAGTGATAGGTCAACATGACGGTGGTCTGCCTATTTGTTTTCATTTACTAAATTTAAAGATGCTAAAATATGTATTAAATACTTGCCTAACATTTTATCACATGAATAATTTCTGCAGTAGCTACAGGGATGGTGCGCAATTAAAAAGAATACAGAGCATGGTCCATACAACACTTTCTATATTAAAGACATGGTCCACACATTGGAAGAGGTTGAGAATCTCTACTCTTAAGATATTCTTTCATATGTATACCACATATTCTGTATCTATGAAGATTTGCCACATTCCCAAACTATGCTTTGCCTTTTGTAAAGGAGACCTCCAAAAGATTTTTTTTAAAAGTCAGATGTTTCCTCCCCTCATCCCCCCACTTTACGATGTATAAAAGAAAGCAGAAGGTATAAATAGTATTTATTTTCCTGATTGTTATTTGACTTAAGCCATGTCTACATTACAAACTTTGATCAACACAACTCACATCAGTGTACAGCTGTCAAAGTTTGTATATTGCTCAGGTGCACAAAAACTTGGCTGCTTGCATCAATGCTGCATATAGTCACCAGGAGCAAGAATATCTCAATACAACGTGCAGTGCAGCCCAGTATACTGTGCACACACTAGACATAATGCCTTTTCAGAAACTGTCAGTGTATAGTAGGATAGAAATCATTTACCATGGTATCTCTGGGAGCTACAGGTCAACTTCCAGGCATGCAACATTCTCCATCCTATAATATCCCATTCACATCCATAATTTTTGTGCCTTTTCAAAAAGATCCCACAAACCCAAATGGGACTTTTTGGTGTCTGCCATCTCTAACTGAAGCAAGCCCCTTGCAGAGCTCTGCATTGTTCTCACGGAAAATATAGGATGCGTGATAGTACAAATAGTACTGTAACAACAGGGAACACAATGATTTTTTCAAGACGGTTTTCTAAGGAACAGAGGAAAAATAATTTAAGGTGGTTGTTGGCATGTATGGTGCAGATACAGACCATACCGCATAATTTCTGGGCCCAATCAACTAGCACTGACTGGTGGGACTGCACTGTAATACAAGTTTAAGATAAACAGTGACTGCAGAACTTTCAGATGCAAAAAGTCACATTACACGATCTCACTGCTGAGCACACACAGCCCTCCAAGCACAGGGACACCAGAACGAGAGCAGCACTGACAGTGAAGAAGTGCGTGGCAAAATCATTCTGGAGATGGAAAATCCACAATGGAGGCTTTTGACTATTAATCACCTCCTGCTATGTAGGACTGTCACACTCAGCAATATGCAGAGTACAGCAGATGGATTTGCAGCAATGCGATTCCCAAGGTGCTGGGGGGCAACAGACCACATGCATACTTCTATTTTGGCACCCGTTCACCTCGTCACAGTACATGAACAAAAATGGCAACTTTTCTATTGTTAGAAAAAAAACTGGTGCAACAGTAGGGATGCTTTCCCACTATCAGTGTTGACTGTTCTCTTGACCTGGAGTTTTTGGTGATGTTAGGAACTGTATATTGCTTGCTGTACATTAATAAATATGACCAGGTTTTTTCCTGAATCGAAGAATTGTGTGGTGCTTACTGTACATTTATAAGCACTGTTTGCTTTAAGTACTGCTATGCCAGGCCTCAACAAACGTGCCGCACAGACAGTGGCCAGTCCACAAACTGGGGTGCCTCCGTGTGCGGCACTGAAGTGGTGCCCCACTGCCACTACACCACTCTGCCACCACCACCGCTTCTTTTGGTGGTGGTGTGGAACAAAGAAAGCCCCCAGCCACCAAAAATCTGTTGCACCCGCTGACACTTTTGGCAGCAGTGCAGCAAGCAAAGGCACTCCACCCTCCCATCCCCGCCTGCCAAAACAGAAGCTGCTGCTAGGGGCATTTCTGGTAGGACAGGGTGAGAGGCGGTGGTGCTGAATGTCAGCACTGCCAGCTTTTTTTTTTTTTTTTTTTTAAAGCACCAGAGGGCATTTGCCTCTCTGACTGCCACAGTGCAGCTAAGTGATGGGGACAAAATCCTGGAGCCCACGGAAACCTGGTACCTGGTATTTCTTGAGCCTTGTGCCATGCATTTTGCACTATTTGATGTGAACCAAAGACAGAACTTTACTGAGTAGGAAAAACAATGTGTAAAAAAATGCAGAAGATATTATACAGATTTTTAACATTAACAGAGTGGAACTTTAAAATTGGAAAGAGTAAATATTTCAGTCCATTGTGGCTACACATGAATAAGGATGTGGCTTGTGGTACCACATGGTATGATAGGGTATGTAGGGAAGTGCAATGATGTCGTTTTCCAAAGACTGCAAAGGTGGGGACTCTCGGCTTTTTGAACCTGTAGGGCAACTAGGGTCTGCAGCATTTGGGTTTGCTGCCTGAAAAAACCCAGTGTGTCCTGGTACATCTCCGTCTCCTCTTCCTGCTGGGATTTGTGGGCTCTCTTGTCCTCTCTTTACTTCTCTATGATATTGGCTGTATTAGCCATTCAAGCCCATTAATGGCCCAGTGCAGTACTGGCTTGCAGAATCTTGCAGAACACATCCTTTGCTAGTCTTCCTCCATCTGGTCATCAGAGTCAGGCATTCTGTGGGGATGAAGACTGGGTCCCTTCTAAGACTGCTGTGCCAGAAGCTGCTGATAAAAACAGACAGATATGCCATTGGATTACAGTCACCACAGAAAGGGGAAAATAAGTTTTCAAAACTCCCTTCCCCTAGTCCCATGAAAACTTCTAATAAGAAATACTTTTTGACACTTCAACTTTGGGGACTGTCACAGCACCACTCTCCAGACTCAGTCACGGTAAGTATGGCCTGCCAGAGGTAGCAAAGGGAAGGCTGTTCTGTTGCCTAAAGCTATAAAATTTCAGTCTTATTCAATGAATATGAGTATAGGTCAATGGCACTGAATAGTGGCACTATTTTCCACAGGTGATGGTAGTTTGAGCAGATCTTACAACTGAGGGACACAAAGGGGCACTGAAAACACAGCTGTTACTGGCATCACAAAGCCACTAGGGACCAAATACTGCTGGCCTGTTTGCTGAAACAGTTTCAGCAGAACTCAAAGCAGGGAAAAGTGTCCTGTTGTGGAGAAAGAAATAAGGCAGCCATCCACAGATTCTTTCAGAAGAGGGACTACAGAATATCTCCATGAAAGTTTCATCAACATATCTCAAGAGAACAAAATGAACATCTCTATGCATAAAAACCAAATGTTCTGCATGTCCTCCCTCCCCATCTAACCAAACAGGAGAATGAAAAACAGGTGACAATCTCTGGTTGTTCTAATTCTACCTCTTCTTGTACAAGTAAAACGATGAAAAATTGATCATTTTATTTTGCCTATTTGGGGATGAGTTGGGCACAATTTTTAAATTTAAACACTATGAGGAAAATGCATGCACACACTTACCAAATTTTCTTCCTCTTCTTCAAGCTCAGCCATGCTGCATGGTGGAGTGGTTAGACTATGATGAGCCCCAAATGAGTCCTGCCTCATGGCATCGCTGGAACCCCTTGCTGCAGTCCTCTCTCCTTCCTCCTCACTGTTCAAAGCAAGGGTCTATCTTCTCCACAATATCCGCAGCGAACTGCATCGTGTATGGCATGCAGTTCGTTGTAAAAGAGGCAGCTCTGCAGTTCAGTACTGGATCGAATGGTGGCTTCTCTGACCTTGTGGTATGCTCACCACTTTCACAGGGCACTGCTGCTGACCCCAGTCATACCCCTTAGCTTGCATCCCTTATGCGATTGATTCACAGATCTCCACATTTCTCTGTCTCATCCAGGGTGGTGCTTTTATAACCCCTTCTTCAAGGCCAGAATTCAAAACCTCCCATCTACTCCAGACAGGGGCATATCTAGTCTACAGACTGGTTGGGCAGTTGCACACAACAATGCAGGTGGGCAATCAAGGAAAAGGCATTTAAAAAATTTTAAATGCATGGTTAAGGCTGAGGATGGCATCTGGTCTCTGTGACCCCTAGGCAGGGGAAATGACACCTGTGACCAGAGCTGTCACTATCATACAGGACAGCTACTAGTGGACTGATAGGGTTGACACAGGTCATACAGCATCTACACTAACATTGCATCAATCATGGCTCCACATTATTCAAGAAGGTGGTTTCAGTGTATCACCATAATGGGGTACACTTCAATCAGTTGCAAAAAAAATCGAAGTGCACACACATGCACAAATATGTAATTGCAAGGCAACTTAGAACAACTTAACTTTGTAGTGTACACAAGGCCTTAGAAACTAGAAGCTTGACTGCTCTGACTCTTCCTTGGGTTTGCTGTAGGAATTCTTGAGAGGCAGGAGGGGAAGAGATCAGTGGGTTACTCACCAGTAACCTTCCTTCTTCGAGATGAGCTGCTTAGATCCATTCAGTAATAGGGGTCTCCGTGCCGGAGCGCCGGATTGGTTGGAGAACTTTTGTCCTAGCCTGTCAGAAGAGGGCAGGCGGCCACTGTCCCCCACGCCACTCAGTGGCTATATATATGGCTTCCTTCTGACCCCTCCCCAGTTCCTAGGAGTCGCCAACTCCAGATACAGGGATAGAACGAAGACACCTGAATGGATCTGAGCAGCCCATCTTGATAATTACCAAGAGTGTCCAAAGAAGGAGAGGAGGCTGTTACATAGCATCAGCTTTCTCTCGTTTAGGGAAAAGGGATAGGGTGGGCAGGAGTTGGACAGCTCTGCCTTGGCCTTCCCTGGAGCATAGGACCCCTTATGATAAAGGCGAATCGTGTTCCCACTTGACAGGTAGGGTGGTGAAGGGTCACTTCTACCGTAGAGGTGTCTGAGGACCCAGCAGGGCTGACCTAATCAGCGTGCCGACCGGTATGTTAGAAAGGGGAGCCATCCAAGATGTCCCTCCCCATCCGAGGAATGAGTCCTACCTGATGTAGGACAGTCGGGTAAGCTGGAGGGGTTCTGCATGTCCGGATGAGCACTTGTGTCTGTGCGTAATGGAGCATCTGCTGTTGTGGCTGGAACTACTATAAGATGCACTTCTTGGCCTTGGCAAGGCCCGTCTTGCCGCATACGGGTGCAGGAGTTGCCAGTCAAGGGGTCCCTGAAGGGGGGGCTGTGTTACCTTCTCCAAAAAGAGCCCGAAAGTAGCAACTGCTAAAAGATGTCTGGGTGTTGGACCTCAGGTGGATGTCTTGATGGCTGAGAGGGACTTGGGTTACATGGCCTGTGTCTCCTCCAAGACCAGAGGGCAGGGCCAAGGATTGACTCACTCCTGTTCGCAGAGTCGACACAGGGCTGATACCGATAAGTTCTCTGTTCCCCCCGATGGGGTATCGGCTGCCCACTCTGATTGTGCACTGAAGTCGTGTCGTGTCCCTGATGTTATGGGAATGGGGTGGCAGCCAAAAGGGGCAGGCACGTTCCTTGCAGGTGAGAAAGGGAGAAGGAAGCTCCGGAACACCCTAGAGATAGGCTGAAAGTGGAGGGGAGTGGGGATTTAAGTTTCTGCCCCGGGGTCATGTAAGAAAGTGGGGGAAAGAAGGACGGCTCGTCGCCCTATAAAGTTTATGAGGGAGAAAAAGGCCCCAGTGGGAGGAGGCTGAGATATCTGACCTCTCCCCTAGGGTCCCGTATGAGGCCCACCACGGTTAGGGTCTTGGGAGGAAACAAGACGTCCCCCTCGAAAGGCAGGTCAAGCACCACCAGCTGCACAGTGGGGGGCACTCTGGCTTCCATTTGCACGACGTCCCTAGGAGAGACTGGGTGATTGGCAAGGAAAGGGAAGTCCGACTCGGGAACCCGATACCTAAAGCTTGCTGTGCCCGAGACCGGGGCAGTACAGCTTGGACGGGAAGATGCTAGGTCCCAAACGCTTGGGTGGAGCGGAACTGTCAGCAGCTCTGCTGAGGCAAAGGCCAGCCCGAACAGGGTGTCTGGAAGGGGACCGAAGGGCTGGACCTTTATCCCTAGATGGGCCGTAGGATGGTGCAACAAATCAAAGTGCGCTGACAGGTTGCTGGTACTGGAGCCCGGTGCCGGGGACAGGGCGGTACCGGGTGTTCACCATGGAGGAGAAGGGGTTTCCCAGGGGACCATTCTTGGGGACGAAAGCAGAAGAGCACTGGCGCTGAGGTCGCTTGGAGCCCCTTGATGGGCCTTCCTCCAGGCTTGAGGCAGGAGAAGGACTTTGTGATTCCAAGGGCGATACCGGCGACGGCAAAATAATATGTTGCCGGGGGGATGGCCCTACAGTACCGGGACCCAATGGAGTGGAAGATGGGGGACTTTGTAGTCAAGGGGAGCAATGCACCCATGATAGACCCAGGCCTTGGAAATAAAAGCCGGCTTGCCCCTTCTAACCAGGGGTGGGGAAGGTGGTGTGGGTAGCAGGAGGAGTGCCTAAGTGGCCTCCACTGCCTCCGGAGTTCTCGGCACCAGGAGCAACTCTGAGCGGGCCCAAGGTAAGTCCTTACCTAGGGAAGGGGGGCTGCCTGGCTGAGAAAGTTCTTGCCCCCTTGGTACCGGGCTGTACTGAGCCTGTGGTGCCAAAGGTGATTGTGGCTGGTGCTGGGATAAACCTTGCACCGACGGCACCGGGCTGTGGCAGGCCTGAGGTGCTGGAGATGAAAGTGATTGGCGCCAGGTCAAGCCTTGTATCGGCAGTACTGGACTGTGCTGGGGTTGCAGTACTGGGGGTGACCTCAAGTGGTGCCGAGGTGCCGGGGCACTGGGTTGGCACCAGGGTTGGCTCCGAGGTTGTCCTGCGACGGCCACCGGTGGGACGGTGCCTTGTTGGCTCCAGTGCCAAGCTAGGCCTCGGCACCGGCAGGAACCCGAAGCCTCGGGTGGAAAGTGCCAAGCCTGTTCAGAGGCTAGGGCATGGCGCCTTTGTGCCCCCTCCTTGATTGTCCAAGGTTTGAAGGACAGACACAGGGAACAGGCTGAGACCAAGTGGTCTTTGCCTAGCCACCTGAGGCACTTCCTGTGGGGATCGTCCCGAGGGAAGGCCTTGCTACACTCAGAGCAGGGTTTGAACCCTGGCATGTTAGTCGGTGGTCTGCGATGTTCTGGCCTGATGGTGGAAGACTCCTGTGGCAGAACTATGTCCACGAAAAGGTTCTCCCACGCAGGCAAGAAGCTCATGGGAGGAGGACAGGCTGCTTGCGTTCGCAAAGAGCGGACGTTCCAGATCCAACGTGCAAGGCAGAAGAGATGAAACTAGGGAGGGATCGGGGGGTGGCCGTATATATAGCCACTGGGTGGCATGGGGGGCAGTGGCCGCCTGCCCTCTCCTAACAGGCTAGGACAAAAATTTTCCGACCAATCCGGCGCTCCGGCACGGAGACACCTATTACTGAATGCATCCGAGCAGCACTGGAAGAAGGCGGCTCAGTTGTTTACTGTGAACTTTCACATCTTTTCTGAAATAGAAACAAAACTTGCATCAAGACCACTTTTCAGACAAGCGCTAATTAGAGAGTGGAGTGAAGGAGGTGTTAACAAAACAAGTTTTAAACAGATAAACTAAAAATCCTTTCCCCTTCTTCCTATGTCATAATTTATTATTCCTCGGTTATCATGCAACTTTCTAGAAAAACAACAAAGCTTCCAGTGTAAAAGACTATGAAGAAAAAACATCTTGACTCAAAACCCTATCACTACATTTAGCAAAAACAGGACTTTTTTGCTTTATAACTCACATTTATATAGTGTTACGTTTTAAGCAAATTTCTGTCAGAGCTTAGATACTTTTCCATTCAGCAAACTGCAAACTCACGCAAAACAACAGACACAGTCATACCAGGCCCCAAGGATAATGATGCTGTAAATGCCGAACAACAGGGGGTCAGATATCCATTGAGCGATTCTGACTCCAGTGAGAACAGCACATTCTCCAAACTTTCTGGTACCCCACTCTCCCATCTGTAAAGACCCTCCTTTCCATCCCCCCCACTCCCTCATGTAGTCATAGGTTCTTTGATGTTACTAGAGTGAGTGTTTCTGCATGCATGTTCTGTATCGGCCATTACCACCTCTGTCCCCTCTGGGTGGAACAATGTCTGTATTTAGATAAAAAATGTCAAGTGAATTATTTAATTAATAAAGAAGCATATATAACTGACTATTATAATATCACCAATTTGGAGGCACACTTTGAGCTTTACAACAGGATGCTCCTTACATATGGAATGATGCCTGGAAAACAAACTGAAATCTTCCCTCTCATACTACCTGGAATAACAGTCCTTGGTAAAACCACCTTCGTTAAAATTCCCAAACTAGTTTCCATTGTAACTCCCAATTTTCACTCCTTCAATTTCCTAAAATTCTCAATTTTTGTACTCTCTTTCTCCAGGGATATATTTAAAGTTGGAGCAAAATCCCATTAGCCTTTCTTGAGTTCTGAAAAGATGAGAAAATACAGACTTAACCCATTTTAAAAACCCTTTCCCCCCACACAGAAATGAAAGCCCGTGGAATATTGAAAAAGTTGCTGGGCAATAATAATATAGGACATTACAAAAATCATTTACTTTTGAGCATCAGTGCACATTCTCCATCATCAGCTTCACAACTGCATTCAGTAATGCTAATCAGTGATATCATAGAGCATAAGAGCCTAAAATTTCTATGAGAATTGTAGCGGAACCTACTGAGCACACAGATATACAGTGAAAAACTTGAAACTGATTCCCCTTTGAAAGCAGCCTATGTTAAATAAAGGTGAGTTAATAACAACTATGATATTTCAGAATGTGAGAGTTTTAATTTGTGCAACATCCTCCAAAATACCTAACTCCTTAAGAGCAACAGGAGGAGAAAATCTATTATTAGAAGTGACTTAACCCTTTACATTCAAAATAGTGTATAAGAATTCTCAGATGAATCCTCCACAGCTCTCGGAGAAAACCGTGAACCTGAAAAACAACGAATTCAGTGTTTTTTATGGTGACTACAGAAGCTACTCATTAAACTGATTTATATTTTAGATGAATATTTAGTATTTGCAGAATCTTGTTCAACGTTAGAGAAACATAAGACCAAATCCTGAAAATAAAAATCACCTGACCGGACCTCTGTGGCTATGTCAAGCCCCAGTGAAGTCAATGGTGAACTCCACAAGAGCAATAGTTCATCCTGCTATTTTTTATTGCCAAGAGGCAGCAATATCCAAGTAAACAACAGAATAAGTGAAGTTTGGAATTCACCTCAGCTCCATTCATGCTGCTCACCTCAATGAAACATAGCTGCCAAGTCCCCTTTTAACTACATGTGATATTTTACAGAATTTGTAATGAGTTATTTACTTGTTTGCAATAAAACTGCATATAATCAAATTTCAACTTAAAAAAAATTTATCAGCTTAGTGCTGCTGAAAAGCAATCCTGGTGAATGAAGCCCTCTGTTTATCTTCACAGCAAGCTTCTCACACATGCTGCCAGCATGTTGCATCTTTAATCATATGAAAAGATTCTTGTACTGAGGATTATAACTCACTGGAGAACAAGGGCAAATGTTTTCCCCTCAGAATCTTAAAACAAACTGGAATAATTACTCCATACTTTCTGACAAACTCCAGACGGAAAAGAGGGTGACAACCAGCTAACAAGAGACATGGGAGCAATGACAAAAAGAGGTTCATGAGGAAATGGGAGCTAAAAGGGAAGGCAGTGACACAGGACCTAAGGTGGGGTAGGAGAGCTAAAAGAGGGTAAGTGAGAAACTCAGGATCTAATGGGGGTAAAGGGCATGAAGAGTATCCACGAGCCGCAGGGAGAAAGAGGGTGTAATAGAAATTGTAAATTGGGGATGCAGATGGCTTCATCTATGCAGCCAGCCAAATTCTAACACGAATCAAAAGAATGGGGAAGAGAAGCCTCAATGCCTCCTCCTCTACATACTTAATTTATGCGGTTCTAGCTCCTGTATCATCAACTGACCACCATCAGCGTGTGTTAACTGACAGATTTAGCAGACACATCTAGAATAGCATGAGGTATGAAAACTATTAATAAAGTCTTCTCCCCTCCATCCATCTCTCTTATCAACCTACTTTTAGGTGACTGCCAGTCTTTATTCAGACTTCTATCAAAACAAAAGATGGGATGGTAAATTTATAAATTTCAGAACCTGCAATGCTCCCGTATCAGAGATATCATCATGAAAAGGAAGCTCAGACAACAGCTATCTACTCTAACAGGCTTAAGTTATTTTGAAAGCTTCTGTTTTTCACAGCTTGATTCTGTTTGGCCTTTTCCCTTTTTTGCTTGTATTATACCAGATTTTGACCAACTAACTGCATTTTAATTATCTGTGGAATTACTATTGTACTTTCACATCTAGTACTGTCAGGTTTAAACAGGTGGAATGCCTTCTGATTAAGGTACAACCCTTGGGAACTGGGATATAAGCCCACCTCTGTCACAGACATCCTGGGAGTTTATGCAAGCCCCTTTATGTCTGTGAGGTCCCTTCTCTTTACCTAGCCATCAAACAGGGAGTATAATTTGTCTTAAAGGGGAATTATGAGGTGTAACTCAGTAATGCTCATAACAAGCTATCTGCACCCTTTTCTATTCTCATTTGGAAAGTACTATATAAGTGCTAAATACTACCATTACTGAAATATTTACAAAAATCATAATTCCTTAAAGACTAAGCTGTCATCACACTACTGTGAAGTTTCTAAAACTAAACTATTCATAACCCAAAACTCATGCATTTGTTTTAAAACAAAACAAAAAACTTATTCTCACATGTAATATGTGTAGGGGAAGGAGCAAGAAAATTACTGTCACCAGCTTTGTTACATTTGAACTGTGGAAATATCAAAATATCCACATTGTAATTTCATATCACAACCTATCAACAGAGAACATACACAGGGAATTTTACTTTGACAGAGGAAAATTTTCTAGTGGAAGAAAAGAGTGTGTCAGATATCTGCAAGTTCCATCAGTGTAATGGAAACTGTGGAAGACCACTGTGCAGCATAGACAGTGGCGCCCACACTCTGACTGTTGTGTGGCCTGGCCATGAGCTAAAGACCTGAGGACATGCACAGTTGCTTGTTCATGCGACTGCCCACTCACTGAACACCTGACAGTATGTGCAGTTACTTGTTTATATAGTCAATTTTCACCTTGTGATCTGCAGGTATGCATTTTATGACAACAAGGCTGTGTGTACAGATGTGCGTCTCCTAGTCATGTAGTAGCCTTCACTGCCAACCCCCCCAATCCCCTTCCCTTAGCTAATACTGGCTTACATGTTCAGGGAATGTCCAATGCATGCTGGACTTCTCCCATAGACCATGAAGCTGTAGCCAGTGCCTCGAAGTGAAGTTCAGGAACCCATCTGCTGCCGCAGTAGAGTCCTGGGGTGCAGAAAGGACATAAGCACTGTAATCCCACAATAAACGCCTCTTACTTGGGTCAAGTGTGATCATGTGTCACTGACTCAATCCATACCTTAACACATAGTGCAACTACCACCCTTGAAAGGTCAAATGGAGTTCCACTCCTTTTCATGTTGGTAATGAATTTATAAACAATTGTAAGGAAAAACTTTTATTTGAGATTACACCAGTCACAAAATGATACTGGCACTTCATGGAAAAGCTGCCAGAGAGTGAGGTTCAGAAGTTCCTGGAAGGAAGCTGTAGCTGGTTTCTGAGGGAAAGCTGAATGCAGAGGAGAACAAGGGGGTTACTGGAGGATGTCCCCAAGCCAGAAAGCCAGTGCCAGACAGCAGCAGACAGAGCTGCCCTTTAGTGTCTTGTCTGGAGAGCTGAAGTCCTAGGCTGAAGAGCACTGAAGTCAGTGAAGAAACAGAGGAGCTTACACTCACTGATACCTTTATGCTGGAGAACAGGACTCAGAGGAAGAGAGAAAAGGCCTGAGGGATGCTGCCCGGGCAAGGATGATCTCCCAGTAGGTAGACTTTAGAAGGTCCTGATGGGAAAATGGGATTGGACTCCAACTTGTAAGGTTGGAGTTGCTGTCCTAGCAGAGGGACAGATGAGGACTGCAAAGGATCTCAGGTATGGTATGTTCTTTGCAAACAGACTACAGATTGTGCAATTTTAAGGACCATAAACACCAGGGTAACAAATGGATTGTTTGGGGGATTTTTATGAACTATTTTGCATGAAGTTTTTATAACAAACTGGCCCCAAATATGATATTTTTGAATTAAAAAGAATTTTATGGACTTTTGGAGTACTTGAGAGGGACAACTGAGGCAGGTGCACCAGTCATTCCATGACCTGTTGCAATAGGATGCTCCAGGCAGAGCTGCCCAATAAGAACACATTAATCTCCATCTTTAGGTTGCTCAATGTTGCTTAATCTTAGGAAAAGTTGAAAGGGACTAGAATTTATAATTTCATGTTCATAACCATGTGGAGTTAGACTATTTTTTTAATTAACTGAGTTCATGCCGATTCGCAGCTAAAGCGTTCTTAATTCTTTAAGGATGCTTTACTTTCTGTAGTCTCTACATATACACAAATACATTTTTCTAAAGGAAACACCTTTATAAAATACACAAATCCACTAGCATCAGATGATAGTTGGAATGACTCCACTATAAAAAATTAAATGTAAACATAACCTACCATGCATCTCTAATAATAATGCAGCACATGTAATTAATATTAAAATTATTTGTTCCTAGCATAATTTGAGTAAAAAGGCTTTTGCACAAAAGAGCGAAATGGGTGTTGGGAGGGAGCAATCCCACTTCCTAGCCCAAGGGAAATGTGAAGTACCTGCTTAGCTTCCTTGCTGTGGCATGATGTAGCTGCTATGATACTCTGCAAACTACAGTTCTCTGATGATTGTGGTGAACCCACTAGTCAAATCCGTGTTACTACTTCTGCAGGTTATGGAGCACAGTAGGTATCCAAATCTCCCTTATGGATTTTTCCTTCTTCTTTGGGCCTTCTGCATGCAAGAGACTGAAGGACTAACCTTAACAGAGTTCACATCTTTGGGAACAGGTATCGTAAAACATACAAATATTCAGACTTAACTTTAAATTACTTGAATTTACTAACTTTATCTGAGGCAACATTTATACACAAAAGAGGTACAGTACTGCTTTCACCAAACCAGTACAATCCACAACAGAAATCATGCCCCCAAATGACACAATTACACTGGTATAAACCTTTGTGTAGCTCAGGCCTCAGATCCTTAAAATACAAGTTACTGACTTTATTGTCTATTTCTTAAGAATTAGAAGAAAAAGAGATTCATATGCATTTCTGAAGTGCTAATTAAAATAATAACTAGATACTACATACAAATCTAAGGATTAGATTGTATTAGTTCAAATACTGGACCAAACACTCCTTCCTACTTTAAGACTCAAGTGGGATTAATATTGATCTTTGACTTCTAGAGAAACACTGGTAGGCTGTTACAGAATTCTTATTTGACGAAGTCCCTTCTGAGATATGGAACCTGTGCTGGGTCTTAGAAATGGCAAGACATATTCCATAGTCAAGGGATTTCCAGTCTTAAAGCTCTGCTCTCAAGGCTCCCGGAAAGTCTCCCACAAAGACTGTTAGCTGCCATCACAGATTACAAAGGGAGGGGCCATCTAATTTTATTTTAAAAGCTCCAATGGGAAAGACACACGCTAAGGACCATGATCGATTCTTTGATATGGAGCTAGTGGACAGCACGATTCCATTCCTTTTTGCGAGATCTCAACTGACTCAGCTGCACCATGACTATCATTGTCAAAGCAAGTTCCAAAGAGGCAGCTCTGTTAGTCTAGTTCAGTAAAACAAACAAGGAGTCCTGTGGCACTTAAAGACTAACGCATTTATTTATCACATGGGAGAAAATCCCATTTCGTCAGATGCTTTGAAGATGGGGAACTTAACGGAATGGGAGAAAATAAATACAGGGAAGTTCAAGTCATGGGAACAGGTCACACTGTAACAGCAAATCGAACAGTAGTAAATATTCAAACAATGGGGAACAGCATACACAGGAAGATGAGGTGAAATCACTTGTTGTAATGAGAGAAATATCCAATGTCCCTATTAAGCCCTAAAGCAATGCAATAGAATTTGCAAATAAATTTGATCTGAGCACCTCCTCTTGGAAGCCTTAGTCTGCCATTCATCTGTCTGAGCACTGCAATTAGCAAATCGTTAATGGAGTGATCAGGAAGATCGAAATGCTGACCCACTGGTTTTAGAATGTCGTGATTTCTGATGTCAGATTTGTGTCCGTTTATTCTTTTGCCTGGAGACTGTCCTCTTTGTTCAATATATAAGGCAGAAGGGCATTTCTATCACATGGTGGCATAAATTGCATTGGTGGATGAGCAGGTGAATGAACAACATGAGCCTGTGACAGAGTAGCTGGTTTTATTAGGTCCTGTAATAGTGTCTTTTCTGCAGATATGTGGGTGAAGCTAGCAGCATTGTTTGTTGCTGGGGTGTGTGCCTGCTTTAATGGTTCTGTTGTTAGGCCTCTAGTTTCTGTTGTTAGGTCTGTAGTTGCTGTTAAGTATCTGCTTACAGTTGAGGGGTTGTGTCAAATCAGTTATTCTTCACTCATGGCTATGAAGAGACTACCCACAGTACCAGGATTATCATCATCATATCCCTGTTGAGCTCTTAAAGTTCCCTGCAAGAAATTTAATGTATAAATTTCAGTCAATTATCTTGTCACTGCATTTTTTACCACCATAATCAGGAAACAGTGATTGGAAATGGAAAGATTAACACCAAATGATAGTGGTGGGGGTCAGTTAAATCACTAAAGTCAGGAAAAACCGGGAACCTCTGCTCCACAGGGTAAATCCCAGAACTACAATAGCAGGAAGATAAAAATGATTGTAGCACTACTGAAGCAAAAGGTAATCTTGCACAGCACCTCTCCCCAGTTTTGCTTGGCACAAGGCAACAGTTGCTCTTAAAGTTTTACATAAACTAGCATTTAAATTTGCAAAAGGAGAAAGAAAACATAACACAAGAAAGAAGAATAAAAGAACATTCTAAGAAAAACAACATAGAAAAATACATGAAGAAAGGAAATCTAAAAGTTGAAGGAAAACATAAAGAGGTATAATTATGTGGGAAAATAAAATTAAGAAGTGAGTTATTAAAGTGTGCATGACCCATCAAAGTATTAGTTTTAAAAATCAATCATTCAATAAATAATCTAAAAGTAAGAGAATAAAAAGTGAGTTTTTTGGAATAACAGTATAAAGTATAAAAATCACAGAGCAATATCCAAGTTGGTATGTATTAAATTAACAATTATTTCTTAAAGTAAAGTTATGTTTACAGTATTTTAGTCAGTATTCATAACTGTTTTGTTTGGAAGCATAACTCTTACCCAAAAATACAAAAAGTTCTACATGTTTCATAAAATCTCTTTCATCTTCAGGTCAGATATCGTATTTCTCAGAAGCAAGTTTCTCTCTCTCCCTACCCACCACAGAGCACGACATTATTATGTAAGATATTATTTATTTCTTAATATGATCATGAATTTAATTCAATTTTTTAAAAATAGTGCAGTACTAATATTTCTAAATTATCACATTACAGCTTCAAATGCATCTTCTGGCTTCAAATTCTGTCTTATTGTTAGGCCAGATTGCTGTTAATGCTGTATTTTAAAGTACCTCTCCGGCATAATACTTGAGAACAGAGTTCAGTATTGGATCCATTTTTCAGTTCTGCATTCTCACACCTGACTTTTACATAGCAGAGTGATAAACTGATAAATGGATTTCAGAGTGATCCAAATTATCTCATTTGGGTCTGGGTCTATTGATATTGAAGAAGGAGGTGGTGTTTAGCATGTGGTACAAGCCATAGCAGCGCTCTTACTATCCTGATGGAAGCATGAGTAATAAACTCCAATGAGCTGAATTTCAGAGTTTAATCTCTCCAGGTTTATTTCTCTGTAAGAATGGAACCCAATGATTCTTATACTTCCTCTGATAGCTAAGCAATAAAAAGCATGACATTAAAAACATTCTAAATTCTGTTATTCATTAGCACATCCACTTCATATTTGTATGTACACTAGGACTTCACATTTGTCAAATGTTTTAGGAAAGTCCCAAAAGGGGCAGCGGTGTTAGCCTAATTCAGTAAAACAAACAAGGTGCCCTGTAGCACCTCAAGACTAACATTTATTGCATGAGCTTTTCTGGGCGTCTGACGAACTGGGATTTTCTCCCATGGAAGTTCATGCAATAAATAAATTTGTTAGTCTTGAAGTGCCATAGGACTCCTTGTTTGTTTTAGGAAAATATCTGTATAATCCCACATGCATGCTATTTGAACCCTGATTTTCAAAAGTAAATAGAACAACATTTGAAAAATGGACGAGACCACACACAGCACATGTGGCACTTATGTCAGATTAACATACTTCGACTATAGAAACAATAGAATTAAATTCCCATTAGATTACTGAAAAAGCTACTGAAGAAGCCAAATGAAAGAAAAACTCTGAAATAGCAAGGCAGAGAAAGGAACTATACTGTTTCCTCAGACTTGCATCTGACCAGTTTTCCACATCCCACAGAACAAAAGGATAAGCAAAAGTAAGTGTTTGTTTCCTCCCTGCTGGCATTCAAAAGAACTTGACAGCTGACTAATATACTTCATATCCCAAAAAAACCACATTGACCTTCAATCTCTGATGAGCCGGTTTTTGAAACACCCTCTTTAGCTTAACAACATGAATTAGCTGAGCCCTATTATTATTTGTATCATAGATGCAAACCCACAGAGATTGTGGCTTCATGGTGTCAGGCCTTATATAAAGATACAATAAAAGAATGATAGGTTTGGTTTTTAAAAGTATTTTAAAGAGCCGTTTCTCACCTTATTACCTTGACCCACCTGAACATGTTCTTGCAGAGCTAATTAGCATAGAACTATGACTCACTTAAAAGATTAATTTTGACAAAGAAGCTGTCAGCCAAGAGAACAGTGAGATAACTGTTAAAACAAACAGGAAACACCCACAAATATAACTATAAAGCATAAGAGAGGACATAAATATATAGATGGGGGGAAATGATGAAGAAAGAAAATGGGACATAAGAAAGAAGAAACTGACTAGTAGTTCTCAAAACCACCTTTTTAAAAAGAAAACAGACCCAAAAGCCTGTTAGTTATATCAAGTCCCGATCAACTATTCAATTGCCAAGAAAAATACACATGCCACTACTCAAAATCACAGTACTGTTCTCATATGCTATTCACCAGCAACACTGGATTATGTATTAAGCCCTGCAAATCCAAAGATATCTGCTTTATAACCACAGATATCCATGGACTATTTTTGTGGATCTCAGATGGATGCAGATCCAAATTTAGTTAAAGCCCTGCAAATCTGCAGATCATTTTTGCAGATACATATTTTGTATTCATATAGGTCTCTACTTATGTCCACAGTAGAACATGTCCACCTGCATCATCCTTCATAGTCTTTCCTTTTGCAGTATCCACATAATTCCTCCTCAAATTAGATGTGTAATGCATCTTGTGAACAAATTCTGATGTTATATAACTTCTGAAAACCTGTACTGATAAATGAGACAAAGTGCAAAATTACTTATGACAGACTCTGTGGGTGTATCATTTGCAAAGCTTTTCTCTTTGTGTTCCTATGACTCATGTATCCCCCTCAGGATTTAATTTTTTACTGTTACTCATTTTCTCTACATTGCAATCAAAATGTTCTTCCACTCCTTCCTAATTCACCCACAATTCTCCACTACAATGGTTTTAGAAGCATAAAAGAAAATGCAATATAGAGGTAAATCAGTGCCCATCTCTTCAATCGGAGACAGTTAATTGTGTAAAATATCCCTTTTGATTCTAATGGATGATTCCTGTTCAAGGCACCAGAACCAGATAATAAAAACCCAGTGTCCCTGCCATTATGTCTTGGAAGAAAATAATACCAGCACTTGCACTACCATGAAAAAAACTGCTTTTATGAACATAGAGCTTTGACAAGATCCTAGTTTTATCTTCATAATTCGGTTGGAGTTCATGTAGCTAATTTACCTTAATGTATAGATACACATATGATCTCTGATCAGAGCAGGCCTGATTTCACTTATGTCAGAGTGCTACAAACACTTCTAATGTCAAGTTGAGAGTCATAAATGAGATTTATAACAACTGACTTACATTTAATAAGACAAACAAGGTAGGTTAGGTAATACATATTAGACCAATGAAAGTGAAGTGGCCATTATGTGAGAGAGAGAAGCTTTCAAGCTTACAGAGTTCTCCTTCAGATCCGGGAAATGTGGAACAGGTTGTTTAAAATAAATAATTAACATATACTTCAAGGGGGACCAACCAAAGTGAAGTCACCAGCCTCCAGTCTTGGATAGGAGGAAAACAGCAGCCAAGTGAGGAGGAGGGTTAGTACATTGTAACTTATGATAAGCCATAAATCCAGTGTCTCTATTCAGTCCCTGATTTTTAGTACCCAGCAAAGTTGTAAATTTAACTTCCAAGATTTGTGTTTTGAAGGTATAGTGTAGGTCTCCTTTGAGGATGAGAACTCAGAGGTCAGTTACAGACCTGTGGTACCCCCATCATGAACCTTTCAAGATTCACGGGTGCTACACAACTATCATAAGAAATGGTTTCTTACCTGTAAGTGGTGTTCTTTGGGAGGTGTTGCTCATGTCCATTCCATCTTAGGTGTGCACGCACCACGTGCATGAGCTCCTGGAAACTCCCCCCCCCCCCCCCCAAAGTTCCCCTGGGTTAGCTATGGAGCCCCCTGGAGTTGCACCACTGACGTGCATTATAAAAGGTCCCTGCGGACCCTGCCTCCCCAGGTCCTTCTTGCTGGATGTCTGACGGTGGGGAAGGGGGCGGGTATGGAATGGACATGAGTAACACCTCTCAAAGAACACCACTGACAAGTAAGAAACTTTTTTCTTTGTAAAGTGCTTGTTCATGTCAATTCCACCTTTGGTATGTTCCCTTAACACTCCCCAGGAGGAGGGGTCAGAGTTTAAAGGTCTGCCACCTGAAGGATCGCCCTGCCAAATACAGCGTCCTCCCTGGCCTGCTCCACCAAGGCATAGTGCTCCATGAAGGTGTGGACTGAAGACCACGTTGCAGCCTTGCAGGTATCTTGGATATGGAAGAAAGCCAGAAAGGCAGCCGCAGATGCTTGAGCTCAGGTTGAATGAGCAGTGATCTTTGATAACAGTCTACGATACTCTCTCTGATCCAAGAAGCGATATGCTAAGTAGACACTGGTTGACCTCTCATCCTTTCAGTTATGGCGATGAATAACTGAGGTACCTTTCAAAAGGGTTTAGTCTGTTCTAAGTAAAAGGCGAGAGCCTGATGAACATTTACCGTGTGGAGGCTATGCTGTCTGTCCAAGGTGTGCCCAAAACCACACAGGACTGGTAGGTGGATATCCTGACTCACATGGAAAGTAGACACTACCCTGGGGAGGAAGGCTGGGTGGGGATGAAGACGCACTTTATTCTTAAAGAAAAATATACACCAGGGGTGGCCAAACTTATGGAATTCAAAAGCCACACAAGTTGATTATTAAACCTTCAAGAGCCGCACTGAGGCATATAGCCATATACTTTTACTTACTAAATTGATTTGTTGACATTCTTCTAGGAGCCACACTTTTTCATTCAAGAGCCACATGAGGCTCCCGAGCCGCAGTTTGACCATGCCTGCCATATACGGAGGGTCAGCTGAAACAGCCCTAAGCTCCAACACCCTTCTAGCTGAAGTGATAGCTATTAAAAACGCCACCTTCCAAGACAAGTAGAGGAGGGAGCATGTCGCTAATGGTTCAAAAGGGGGATCCATGAGTGTGGAAAGCACCAGATTCAGATCCCACTGTGCTGCAGGAGCAAGCGCAGATGGAAACATCCTATCCAGACCTTTCAGGAACCTCTTCACCAAGGGGTTAGAGAAAAAAAGAGTATTACCCTTCTCCATCAACTGGAAGGCCAAGACTGCAGCCAGATGAACCTTCACCAAGGAGGAGTCCAACCCCTGATTCTGAATGCTAACCAGGTAGTCAAGTATCAGGAAAACTGGAGCCTGTGAGGGTATTACCCCTTTGTCTGATATCCAACACAAAAAGCACTTCCATTTAGCTTGGTAGTTGGCTCTGGTAGACTGCTTCTTACTGCAGAGTAAGATGTCCCTAACCTGCTAGAAACACTGGAGCTCCGTGATATTCAACCATGAATGTTCCAAGCTGTAAGGTATAATGCTTTGAGATTTGGGTGTCTCATGGAACCTTAATTCTGAGAAAGGAGGTCTGGGATGCAAGGCAGGGGAATCAGTGCGTTGATCGAAAGGTTGAGACAGTGAACCAATGCTGTATGGCCCACACTAATGCAATTAAAATCATTGCTACCCTGTCCTGGCAAATCTTTATTAGGACCTTGTGGATGAGGGGAGTTGGTGGAAAGGCACAGAACAGATCATGTTTCAGGGAACCAAAAGGTGTCTGCCACTGAGCCTGGGCTTTTCCCTTGGAATGAGCAAAACGTCTTGCACTTCTTGTTCACTGCTGAGGCGAACAGGTCCACCTGGGGAAAGCCCCACTTTCGGAAGACTTTCTGCAGAATGTTCGCTCATGAGCAATCTTCCCTCTAAGGATTGGGATGACATAAGCAAAAATTTTAGTTTGTGAGCAGAAATTTTGCCTTTTGGTAACTTGTGAGTCCACCTTTACAGTTACACATTGTCATCAATTTTTACCCAAACTAAAGTTACAAAATAGGCTCAAAGGGGCAGCTGTGGCAGCCTAGGTCAGTAAAAGAAGCAAGTAGTCCTGTGGCTCTTAAAGACTAACAGATTTATTTATCACATGAGCTTTCATGGAAGAAAATCCTACTTCAGACGTTTTGAAGATGGAGGAATTTACAGAATAGGAGGAAATAAATGCAAGTGAGTGTAAGACATGGGAACAGGTCACACTGTAGCAGCAAACCAAAGCATTTGTTAAGATTCAAACACTGAGGAATAGCTCGTAGAGGAAAGTGAAGTCAAATAATCTGCTGTAATGGGAAAAGAAGCCATAGTCACGATTTAATCCTGCTTTCACACAATCAAATCTGCATATTGATTCTAATTCAGCTTTTTCTCTCTGAAGTCAATGTCCCATTGACTTTCTTGAGCACAGTCTGCAACATGTCGTCCATAGTGATTAGAAAGATGAAAGTGCTCAGAAACTGATTTTTGAGTGTTGTGATTTCTGTAGTCAGTTTTGTGCCAATTTATTCTTTTGCACAGAGATTGTCCTGTTTGCCCAAGGTATAAGGTGTAGGGGCATTTCTCACATATGATGGCATAAATCACATTAGTGGATGAGCAGGTAAATGAGCCCCTGATGGAGTAGCTGGCTTGATGGTACATGGGACATCAAGACTTCAAAGAAAAACAACTGAATTAGAATTGATAGGCAGATTTGATTGTGTGAAAGCATGATTAAATCCTGACTATTGCTTCTTTTCCCATTACAACAGGTGATTTGAATTCACCCATCTTTACCTGCTGTTTCCCAGTGTTTAAATCTTAACTGCTCTGATTTGCTGTCACTGTATGACCTGATCCTATGTCTTACGCTTCCTTGCATTTATTTTCATCGCATTCCGTAAGTTCCCCCAGCTTCGAAGCATCTGACAAAGTGGGATTTCTCCAATGAAAGCTCATGTGACAGATAAATCTGTTAGTCTTTAAGTGACACAAGACTCCTTGTTTCTTTTGTACAAAATAGGCCTATGTTTCAAAATTTGTTATTAAAATGACTATCTTTTTAAATGTGTTTATTGTAAATAGAATTAACTGGGTTTAATTGAATTTGTGTGAATTATTTGAAATTTAATTTTTAGAAAGCTTTTTAATTAATCTAATTTTTAAAGTTTTTTTTAAAAATGGAGAGAAGGAAAGAAAGAAGGATGATGAGAAAAAAAGAAGGGAAGAGAGAAGAAAGAAAAATAGGCAAAAGACAGAAAGAAGAGAAGGAAAGAAAAAGAAAAAAGGAAGGGAAGTGAGAAGAGAAAGAAAAAGAAAGAAAAAAGGAAGAGAAAGAAAATTTAAAAAAAGGAAGGCAACTGAGAAGAGAAAGAAAAAGGAAGGAAGAGAAAAAGAAAAAGATAAGGAAAAGAGAAAAAGAAGAAAGGAAAGAGGAAAAAGAAAGATGAAAGGAAGAGAAAAAAAGAAAGAAAAAGAGACCTGGAAAGAAGAGAAATAAACACAAATGAAAGCAGACAGCAGGCGTCAGGCTCCTCCTCCCCCCTACTCTGCAAGCTTGCGAGTGCCGAGGCTGCCCTGCGGGCACAGCTCAGCTCAGCAGCTGACATCCAAGCGGCTGGCCAGCAGAGAGACACGGTCAGCTCCCAAAGCCCTGCAGCAAGTGCTGTCTCCAAGCCTAAGCACCTCAGGGAGCCGATCTTTCTTTCTTTCTCCAGCCCAGCACTGCCGCAAGAGGCTCAGGCTCAGAGACAAGCTCACTGTGGGGCTTTGGGAGCTGACAGTGCCTCCTCGCTGGCCAGCCACGCCAATCTCTGCCGCCGAGCACTAGTCCCCTGCACTGCCAGAAAATGCCGTGCGCTGGGGCCGGAAAAGTTGTGCGCGCACGTTAGAGGGACCAGTGCTTGTGAGTCAGGAAGGACCTGCTAAGGGAGTCTGCGAGGACATTTAGATGACCTGGAATGTACAAGGCTGTGAGATGTATTGTGTGAGCAATGCAAAATTCCCAAAGGTCTAGGGCTTCCCAGCACAAGCAAGAGGAGCAAGCTCCACCCTGTTTGTTTATATAAAACATCGCTGCTGTACTGTCTGTACACACTGAGACTACTTTGCCCTTTAAATGGTTGAGGAACGCCTGGCAGGCAAGATGCACCGCCCCAAGTTCCCAAATGTTGATGCGGAATATGAGATTCGCCTGGCCCCACAATCACTGTGTTCTCACGTCCCTTTAAGTGAGCACCCCAACCTAGATCTAAGGCGTCCATGTTTAGACTGGTGAAGGGAGGGGGCTGATGAAACCAGACACCCACGCAAGCCCAGAGGGGATCCCTCCAGCAGCTGAGGGTGTCAAGCTCCCTTTGCAGTACAAAAAGTACCTTGTCCAAACTGTCTCTGGAAGGGTGGCATACCTTTGCCAGCCAGACCTGCAAGGGCTAGAGCCTCAGTCTCACATAACTATCTTTTGAGTTGGAGATAAAGTGGATTTTTGCAGGTCAAAACCAGGCCCAATTCATTGAAGGTCTGCCTGATGGTCTGAACATGTTTTCCCACCAGAGTCTTGCTTTTGACCTTCACCAGCCAGTCCTCCAGAGGACAGCTGCTACCACTGAGAGGCATTTGATAAAGACTCTCAGAGCCACCAACAGACCGAAGGGCAGGACTGTGAACTGAAGGTGCCTTGCCTACCGTGAACTTCAGAAACCTCCTGTGGTGAAGTGTTATGGCCATGTGAAAATATGAGTCCTTCATATTGAAGGCAGTAAACCAATCTCCTAGATCGAGGGAAGGAACAATAGCGGATAGGGAAAACCATTTTGAACTTTGGCTTCCTGAGGAACTTGTTCAGACATCTTAGGCTCAAAACAGAGTGAAGACCCCATTTTGTTCTTGGGATGAAGAAATAGCAGGAGTAGAACCCTTTCCCCTTTAAGTGGGGAGGGACCTCCTCTACCACTCCTGCTCCTAACAGAGATTGGACTTCTTGCTGAAGTAAATGCTTGTGAGATGGGTCCCTGAAAAGGGACAGAAAAGCGAGCTGGAATGCGGTATGGAGAAGAACTGGAGGGAACACCCAGTCTTACTGTGCATAGCACCCAAGTTTCTGATGCAATACAGTAACAAGCATGGTAAAAACAGCACAAACGGTTGCAGAACATAGGGTGGAAACAATCCATGATCGAGATAGGCGTGTCGCCCTCAGGCGCCCCTTCAAAAGCTCTTTCTGGGACTGTAACTGGTGGGAGTGCCCCTGGTTGGCTCCTGAAGAATGGACACCATTGTTTCTCCTGCCACCTTGGTTTCTTCTTCTGCTATAGTACTGCCAGCAGTGATAAGTCCTCGGAGCAAGCTAAGGATTAAAATGTCTCCATTGGGTAGCCAAGTGTGAAGGCTTAAGGATTTAAGTACTGCTCTAGTGTCTTTTAAACTCTGCAATTTAGAGTCCGTTTGAGATGAAAAAAGGTCCAGACCTTCAAAGGGAAGGGATCTGAATCGTGTTTTGGACCTCTTGCGGTAGGCCTGACACTTGCATCTACTAGCAGCATCTCATCATAACACATGCAGCGGGCAGCCATATCAGCTCCATCTAATGCTGATTTGGAGTAGGGCTCTTGACGCTACCTTACTCTCTTTAACCATTGCAGTCAGCTCAACTTTAGCTTCTTGTGGAAAGTTGTATGGAACTTTTCCACAGCTGACCAGGACTTACAAGCATATCTACTCAGGATCACCTGCTGGTTCGTGATCCTGAGCTGCAGGCCCCCTGTGGCATAGACTTTCCTGCCGAAGAGGCCCAGACACTTTGACTCTTTGGATTTCAGGGTTGGGCCTTGATGGCCTTGCCTCACCTTTTTGTTGGGAGCCACTACCAGCAATGAGTCCAGCATGGGGTTAGTATAAAAGTGCTAAAACCCCTTAGAAGGAAGGAAGGATTTCTTCTCGAACCTCACAGCTGTCAGTGGAATTGACACTGGGATTTGCCAAATGGTTTTGGTATTACTGTTGATGGTTTTAATGAGGGGTAAAGCAACCCTTGCAGGACCCTCTGGGGCTAGAACGTCAGCTATTGGGTCAGCATCCTGTGTGATCTCCTCTGCCTGCAACTCCATGTTGTGCACTACTCTACGGAAGAGATCCTAATGCATCTTAGAGTCATTGGGAAAGGCAGCAGGGGTCAACCCTGCCACCGCTTCATCCAGTGATGAGGAGGAAGACACGCAAAGTGGATCTGAGGCCTCTTGACCCTCAGCACTGGCAGTGTCATGTGGTGACAAAGCTTCCCTAGTGGTGCCGTGGTCCCAAGTACCTCCTGCTGCAGAGACCAAGTCCGAAGCGCCTTCAACGTCCGGAGGACCCACATCAACTGGGTAGGGTGGGACAGGGATCCCAAGACCACTAAATATGAACGTCCCAAAGGTAGCCCTTGTGCCTTGTGGTATTCCCATGGCATCCAGCAAGGCCATGGGGGGGGGGGGGGGGCTTGCCAATGAGGAGGCCACTGGGACGAATGGGCTCCTTTTTGACCTGGGTGGATTCGAGTCCTGCCATGTCCTGAACTCACTGATGCGAGAGAGACCAAGGAAGATCAGTTACTCTGAGGGGACTAAAGGGGTGCCATGCCCAACAGTACTGGCAAGCAGTGCCTCAGCAATCCATGGGTTGAGCCTGGAGTGTCGACTTGACGCTCAGTGCCAAGAGGATTTCAGTCTGGATAACCGGGGTTCACCCTTCACCTGCACCAGTGGCTTTTCTGGTGTCGCGTGGTGATGGCCTCAGCTGGAGGCGCCAGGAAGAGCCATATCTTCGATGAGCTCCTTTACCGCCTCGTAGGTTTCAGGAATGCAGAGAAGTTACAAGTCCTCCTCCAATATGTCCCAAGTGGGTGATGGGATCGGCACTGGGCTCAACAGCCCCCTGGCCGCAGCTGGGCCCAACAGTGCCGCGCCCTCTGGATCTGGGCTCATGCAGCCCTACGTGGGTCCAACTCTAGGAGCCTCCTCCTCCCTGAGCCTGTTCAGGGAGTGACCTCTTTCAGGCTTCCTTTTCTTCCATTGCACTGGAGAATGGGAGCAGTGCTGCTGGTGGTCTTTCCCTCCAGACTTCTGCTTCTGAGGGGAGTGCCAGTGCCACACCCCTCTAGAGTCCTTAGAGGGTATGATCTGTGCGGCCGCCAGGCTGCTGCACACCGAAGCAGCACCGGGCGTCTCCAGTGTCATGGGAGGGTTGGAGAGCTTCCTCCATCATATACAGTCTCAGATGCTGGCTTCTCTCTTTTTGTGTTCTAGGGTGCAAACTTTTGCAGGTTTTATAGTAGTCCCACAGATGGAGACTCACCCAAGCACTTTAAGCACGAAAAATGCAGGTCACACAATGGCATAAGCTTCTTGCAGAAGCCACAGGACTTAAAGTCTGGCATACCCCAGTCAGCAGCCAGGTCAAGCCCTGCTAATGGGGGAGTAATAACTAAACTAATCTTAACACTAACTAACTAAAACACTGAAAAGGGGGAAGATACTAGCTATCTCAAGAGCAGTTCCAACAGCTGTCACGGGCAGAAAGAAGGAACTGGGGAGGCAGGGTCGGCAGGGACCTTTCATAGCGCACTTCAGTAGGAAGACTCCAGGGGCTCTGTATCAGACCCTGGGGGACTCTGGGGGGAAAAAGTTTCTGGTGGTTCGTGCACATGCCATGTGCACACCTAAGTTGGAATCAACATGAGCAAGCACTCGAAGAACATCATCTAGTGCACAGACTGGCAACCAAAAAGATAAGAAAAGCCATTTTTAAAAATATTCATAGATGCTAAGGTCAGAAGGGACCAGTATGATCATCTAGACTGACCTCCTGCACAATGCAGGACACAAAACCTCACCCACCCACTCCTGCAATAAGCCTCTAACCCAGGCGTGGCCAAACTGTGGCTCACGAGCCACATGTGGCTCTTGAATGAAAAACTGTGGCTCCTGAAAGAACGTTAGCAAATTAATTTAGGAAAGTGGCCCCAGCCTAGCAGTTCAGGAGGGGGTCAGGACAGTGCAGAGAAGTGCTGCATGGTTGGGGATAGCAGGGAGAAGTGTGGCATGGTCAGGATTTTTAAAAACTCGCCACTAGCCTGCAGTCCTCTACATCGAGCAGCAGCTAAGTTTTTACTGCATAGGCCTAATTTTCATGGTAACCTTAAGTAATTATTAGAATCTGACATTAGTAGGATCAATATTTGTCCTCTTTTTTGATAAAATTTAAGTGTGCAATAAATTTTAAACCTAGTAATTTTGGAGTAGGTAAAAGTATATGGCTATAAGCCTCATGCAGCTCTCGAAGGTTTAATGATCAACTTGTGTGGCTCTTGAGTTCCATAAGTTTGGCCACCCCTGCTCTAACCTATGACAAAGTTATTCAAGTCCTCAAATCATGATTTAAGACTTTAAGATACAGAGAACCTCCCAGCAAGTGAGCCATTTCCCATGCTACGAAAGAAAGTGAAAAACCCCCAGAGCCCTAGCCAATTTACTATAGGGGAGAATTCCTTCCCAACCCCAAATACGGCGATCAGTTAAACCCTGAGCATGTGGACAAGCAGGGGCACTGCTACACCTAAAGATTAACTGGGGCCCAAGCCCCCACTGGCCACCCAGGCCCCACTCCGTTCCCCACCCCCCTCCCCCCCCCCCCCCGTGGTCCCTAAAGCTTCTCCCTAACCCCCCGGATCCACTACTGGCCCCCACTGCCGCAGGCTGACCCCTTCCCCTGCACCCACTTCCCACCGGGCCAGGGTGCCTGTCCCCACCACCCTGCCCCAGCCCCTTACCTGGCTGCCAGACGAGAGTCTGGGTGTGGCAAAGGCTGAGGCTCCTGACCCAACCCTGCTCTGAGCATGCACAGAGCAAGGTCAGGACAGGCAGGAGTTTTAAAAACTTCCAGGCCCAGCCTGGGGCAGTTCCCTATCAGTTAGAAGATGCAGCTTCCAGCCAGACAGAGGCCACAGCAGTGTTCCCTGTGCAGGGCTGCATTGCTCAGGGGCTTGCGCCCCCAGAACCCCATGGTAGCAACATCTCTGTGGACAAGTTTCTCACCAGCCAGTTACCCAAGAAAGAATTCTCTGTAACAACTCAGAACTCACCACATCCTTCAATAATCAAGTGTTTTGAGAGCTGCAATAGGACTAACCTCCTGCTGCGGAGTCAGGGGAGCCAGAGCACCTGCCGCAGGGTTCCCTGGCGGATGAGGCATTTGGAACCAGAAGCAGGAAAACAATGGTGGTGGTGGGGAGCTCAGAGTCCAGTATAAGCTGCCCGCAGGGTCCCCTGGTAGCAAGAGCAGCCTGGAGCCAGAAGCAGGCCATCCACAGGGCCCCCCAGTGGTGGGGGGGCCTAAGCCTGGAGCCACAAGGCAGCAGCCCAAGAGCCGCAGGTTTCAGACCCCTGATCTAGAGCATCTCATCCAGTACAAATATTACTATGACTACATGAGTGAAAAATCAGACACCGTCGATTAGGTCCTTGTAATTATGTCACTCAGCAGGTGGATTATTCACATCTCTGAAATGTGGTTATACAGATATAGGTCTCTACCTTAGATCTGGCCTCAGAGGTGTCCTAGCTACGGCTACTAAGGGAGATGAGATACCTACAGTGATGCAAGAATTACTGCTGTTGGTATAAGTAGTGTCTATTCTAAAATGCTGCAATGCCACAGCTGTACAGATACAGTTGCACAGCTGAAGCATATGAAATACAGATAAGCCCAAAGTACATTTCCCAGATCTGAAGCTGCTTGAAAGTCTGCATGTCTCACCAACAAAAGTTGTTTTATTAAAAGATCTCACCCACCTCATCTTTCTAATATTCTGGGACCCATAAAGTTATGCCACCACTTATTTTTAATAAGCCTGCTGAGTAACACCCCACAGGATGAGTAAATAAAGCAAGAAATAAAGTTTCGTTAGCTAATTTTTCATATAACCAATTTCATAAATCTGTATCTTGTCTGAAGCAAAAATTCATTTCAAAAGGGATTTTAATTTAATGACCTTCGTCAATGTTCAGTATTTACATTTGGAAGATCTCTTGCACATCTGTTGCCTGTACTATTAATTACTGATATTTCATTCATTTTAAAACACCCACAATTTCCCAAAACAAACTAAAAGAAGTCATAAAAAGCAGAAGACACAGAAAAACTAATGGATGTCCACAGTTAAAGCTGTACACCTAACATACAGCTCATTATTCTACAGCATGAGGTACTTTTAATCTTGGTGTTCCCTCTGCCGTGACTGTTGACATATATTTCAGTGCTCACCATAATCTTCTTTATTTCTAACACAAATGTTGATCTTCAGCAAAACAATAGTTGCACCAATGAGATTTTCAATTCCTCCATCAATACAGCTGCATATGCACTGGGGGTTTGGTAAGCATAGCTGTCAATCAGTGAAGTGTTTTTTGTACCCCCAACAGACACAGCCATGTCAACCAACTTTTTAAGTATAGACAAAGTCTCAGATTCTCCTTGCTATTTGCCTCTCCTCTGGTCTTTGATTGGGAGACTGAGAGACAATATATTGAGGAATCAGAACTGCCTTCGTGACACAGTTGGCAGAGTCTCGCCCGACCTGCACAGGATACTTAGAATCAGTGGGACCATGGGATAAGCACACATTAGAGCTCCTGCTCACTAAATCAAAAAAGGTATCAGATAAGGAACTTGGGCTCATGCCCTGCCTTGAAGGCCAGACACTTTCAGTTAATGTGCATCACCAACAGGATCACAAAAAGATGGCTCCAATCTGAAAAGATATCCTGAAGGATTAAAACTTACCTCCACTCACAGTTTGTCCCCTAGGCTGTTCTGTAGGCCAGGTAACTATACCATTCAGAGGAAGATTTAGTGCAGGTGCACTTGTTCCACAGCCTGCCTACTTCTTAGCCTAGCAACGAAGATCTTCCCCTCTGATGTCCCCCTCCCAGAATCTGGTCTAGTGTGCCACTGTGACCCCCTGATCTCCACTCCTGAACCCTGACTTACCCCACTTTGCCAGGTGACTACTTACTCCTGAGTCAGTTCATGCCAGCCTCCTGCATGTAATCAGTCACAGGCAGTGGGTGTGTACCCTCCCGCCACTCAAGGGATGGTCCCCAGGCAAGCACCCCAAGTCCCCAAACACTACAGTAGGATGAAAGTTGCCACAAGGATTGGGACCCTTCCCCAGTCACCACAGACTCATACATCTTTGTATCTCCATTTAACAGTGAAATGGATAAGCCCAGCCTCACTCATTTACACTCGCTAAAGTCCACACATCTTCAAATAAAACAAATACTAATTAATTGATTAGAATAAAGTAATTATATAGCAAATTAATGTACAATCATTTAATAAAGGAGTCAGGCAAATAAACCAAATAAAAAGATATAAAACTCATGTTAATCTAACAACACTATTCCAAAATTACTTTTTACTCTGTTCTCTCATTCTTACCCACAAGACTGGCTGTTGGTAGTGTTCAGCCAGCCCTTCTCCTGGAGTTGCCTACAAGATGGTGTTTCTCCAAAACAGCCTAAAAGCCTCTCATTCAAAATACCTGCATTTCTTGTCCACCCTCCTTCCACCCTTCCTTTTCCAAGCCAAGGAGATTTTCTTTGTTTCACCCGAGCCAAAGAGCTCAATTTACATTGTCTTCGTCATGCACCTCTCCAGCCTCCTTGCTAAGATAGCCCTGAGGGTCTGAACCCATGTTACATGCTTCACATCTGTGCACATACATTAATGCTACAGAAACTATGATACCATGACAATACAAGAGTGTTTTCAAAAGGGAACCTTGCATGGTGTAACTGGCATCAAAACATACAATTACATTGCAAAAGTGAACAGAAAAGTTATCCAGATTATAGCCCATTGTGCATCACATGACACCCGCCACTATGTTTCTTGATATAAAGGACTCTTCTGGTATTATGAGTCAATATTTGGAAAGGTGATCTCAAATGTGAAGAGAATGGAGTTGCAAACTCCAGCGCTATCCTGATTTCTAGCAGAATGATGTACTTCCATGCTTCTCAGATAGTCCAAAGATGATGAGCTTGCACAAGTATGCTCCCCTCCCTGAGAATGAGGTATCCATCACTACAGTTTTGGACAAAAAGACTGTGTAAAGGTGACTCCTTTGCATAGATTTCTGGGTTCCTTTCACCTTTTCAGGGAGAGGTGTGCCAGTGGAAGCATAAGGAGAGGCATGTCCAAATGATATTTGTTGGGAACTTACACTGACCTTAACCAATTCTGTATGCCCCAAAGCTGTAGTCTGCCACACACCGTATTACAAAAGGAAAACAAATCCATGTGCCTGAACAGAACTATACAAGTCACCAGCTTAACTGGATTTGACTTCAAATGAACTTTTAAAAGATACAAGATTCTACACCTGTCGCCAGGTTCATAAGCCACAGAGCTGATAGAACCCAGGACTTTTTATGAATTTGACCCTTTAAATAGGAGTTGTTGGATTTCTGGTTGTTGAGGTCTCTCTAGCTCCTGTGCAACTCTTCTGAACAGGTCGTTAAACTGTTTTGGGTTGTCCACAGGAGTAGGGGCAGATGGAATCACAGCTTCATCCAGAGAAAAGGAAGAATCACGTATGACGGCAGGTGGTTCTTGCTCCTCAGGTGTATGGGTGTGCTCCATTGCCTTCAAAGAAATAATTGTGCATGTCTGAGTAGGTGATCTACACCTAGTAGCATGAGAGCAGGTGGGTCTACCAGACACTAGAATGAGAGAAACAGGCTTCCCAGTCATGGCAGCCTGGTTGCTATGGACATGTGGATGACAAAATAGGGCTCCATACCCTGAATATAAGGTGGTTCCCCCTCGTCAGTGTATAGCCGCTTGACTCCACAGATAGTCCGGTAGGTGAAGTGTTCTGAAGAAAACTGTGCTCCTTCTAGGTCACTAACCTCTGACAACATGAAGTGTGTGCTGGTGAGAGCTCTTCATGGGCAAACTGCATGGGAGATTGTTCCAAATCTGAATACAGAAGACATATGATGTTGCTTATGCATTCTCTTATAAGGCAGTGTCATTGCCAGGGCAGGGGTTATGAATGGTGCTATAATGGAATTTGGTGTTGGCTGCAGGATCAGTTTGCTGACGGTGCCGTATGCAAAATCGGTGCTGACCTTGGTGTTGAGAGTGGTCTCAGTGCTGTTTCCTTTTCAGGTTCTGTTTTCAGTGCTCCAGTCTGAGATGGTGCCATTGCTGGCACCGTTGATTGGTGTTCAGGTATTTTGGATGCCACGTTTTCTCAGTGCCTTGGCAGAGGATGAGGGTTTGTGTCTATTCCTCAGTTCCTAGCCCAGAAGTCTTTTGAGTTCCTGGGCTTCATGTACCAAAGCACACCTGAGGAACCAGTTGCCTCTTTGGTACTGTGCCTCAGAGACATTGTGTTTGGTGAGCGCCTTTTCTTACATGCTACCATTTCCAGGAATGACGATGTTCCCATCTTCAAAACTGGGGATATTTATCCAAGACTGGTTTGTCAGGCCTTGGATTGGAAGACACCATATGGGACTTCTCCATAAAAATAAGTTTCAACCTCATATCCCTATCTTTTCTTGCTCTCACACTCAGGTTCTGCAGTAGCTGCATTTTTGGGTAACATGGGTTTCCCCCAATCATCAGACACACTACAAATATCCATCTGAGGCAGGCATGGCTTTGTTACAAGAGGAGCACATCTTGAAGCCTGGTGAGCCTGGCATCTTAAAGGCTAACACCAAAGAAAGAATGAAGAAATAATAGTAACTCTTGCTATTAGGGACAAGGAAATAAATAAATGTATGTATTTTTAAACAAGAACAACAAACAGGCCAAAGAACTGATTAAAATTGACTAAATGCTATTCATGACTATTATTCTTCCTGAGATGAGAAAAACTTCTCTACTCCAATGTTCCATCTTCAATTGTGGATAATAGAAAAGGAAATGAAGAAAGTGGGTCACTCAAGTGCTGAAGATGCACTGAGCACACTGCAGGATAGGGTCTGCACATAAGTGACCTGAACGAGTATTTCTAAAAGACCTCTGATCGTTGGCGAGACACACAATGACACCTAATGCGGAGCATCCACAAGAACACCACTCAGCGATTTTTGTCACATATGTGAAACAACAAACTGGCTCTTTAGTCTTATGAAGATATATAAAGAGTTGTGGAAGTCTCCTAATCCGGTCTATAATTGTTTTGTAGATCTGGAAAGATGTCCTATGGGAAGTGCTGTGGAAGTATGAAGTGCTGGTACTGCATGTTATCCAATTCCTTTATTCCTCAAATAAGAGTCATGTTTGCAGTCTTGGCATAAAGTTGAGTTTGTTCAAGGTAGGTGTTGAACTCTGCCAAGGGTATGTCCTGTCCCCACTCCTGTTTGTGATCTTCATGGAGAAGATTTCATGGCACAGCCATGTTGGGGAGTGTGACCAGTCAATGCAGAGTGGTATTGCCACTGTTTGTTTCTTCACACTGATCTTTGATGCACACTCACATGCTTCGCTGATGAGTGTGAAACAGCTGGGACAAGAATGAGCACCTCCAAATCAGGGGTCATGGTTCTTTCCCAGAAGAAAGTGGAAAGCTCTCTCCTGATGAAGAGGAACCACCTCCCCTTAGTGGAAGTGTTTATGTATCTCGGTGTCTTGTTCATGAATGAAATGTGAGAATGACTGGGAGATTGGTGTGGAGTCAACAGTGATGTGGGCCCCATATCAACCTCTGATAGTGAAGTGAGAGCTGAGTTTTTGGACAAAGATCTTGGTTTACATTTAACCTACTTCCCCATCCTCACCTTTGGTCAGGAACTTTGGGTGATGGCTGAACGGACAAGATCATGTGTACAAGTAGCAGAAATAAGGTTTTTCCTCAAGGTGGCTATACTGACTCTCTGAGATAGAGTGAAGGCGTCTACTACTCAGGAGAGCCTCACAGTAGAGCTGTGATACTCTTCCACATTGAGAGGAGTAAGGTGAGATAGTTCAGACACCTAATAAAGATGCTCCCTGGTCAACTTCCTTTGGAACTCTACTGTCTACATGCCAATGGGAGAAGGCCCTCAGGCCAATCCAGCACATGCTGGAGGAATTCTCCCTCAGCTGGCCTGGGAATCAAGGAGGAGCTGGAATCTGTTGCAGAAGAAATGGAGGTCTGGTCCTCCCTGATCTCCATGTCACTTCTTTGAGCCTTGGGGTGGGGTGGGGGGGAAGAGCTATTTCTGGTAAAAACAAAGCTTTTTCTTAAGAACTAGTAGACAGCACCTAATTATTCCTATTATTTTCAAAATTGAAAGAGGGAACAATGTTCATTAACTAATGGACAGTGAATAGTTCTGTCTCAAGTCCAAGAGACAGTGGGAGAAACTGAATGGTGGTCAGCTTACTCCACTCACTTATGCACACAATGTAGGGAACAAGGACACTGGGATCACATACACAGTCACCATGGACACTGGTGAATAAAAGTCTGAATTTGAGCAGATGGAGCAAATACACCATAAGTAGGACATGTTTACAGACTATCACTCAAAGAAAAACCTACATTTCAAAGAACATTTTCAGAATATTTTCTTTTTAAATCTTACCTGATATTTACAGATATATTTCAACCTGATTAGGAATTATTTAAATTAAGGACACAGCTTAAAATTGCAACCCTAAGAGCAGTAATTATCAAATAAACACTATAACCTGAACTGCATGATAAATCCTTTGATAGATACAGCTAATATAGAACAATTCTGGTGCTATATGTATACTTTTCTTTGTTTTCTGTAGTTACCAATTGACGCTTTTGAACTGAAATCATTTTGATTTAGCCACATTAATTTACAATCTTTTACATTTCCGCCCCCTCCCCTCCACACACTGTTCTTAGCTCTTAGGAAGCATAACTTGCCAAGTTTTCATACTATTTCCTGACATTATATTCTCCTCAAACTCCCACACACCCATTCAAATTAAGTACTTTATTAACTAAGCAAGTCTTTTCAAAGCCGAATTGTCAAAAAATCTGACTGAATACCTATTCACATGCATGAAATTTTATTGGCTACAAGTTATTCTTATAAGCCACTTCTCAGAGTCAGAAACAAATCTGTAGCTGAAATTTTTCATGCAAGTAACCCCATTGAAATCAACAGAAATGCCTCCTTGTATTAAAGTTTTAGTGATTAATATGTTGTATCACACCTTTATGATCTCTCTTCCCCAGCTATGTATTACTAGATTTATTTATTTTAATTAAAGTAATTATCAATGAGTTACTGAAATGCTGAAAGGCAAATTAAATTGACAAATGTCCACTTGTTAATTTTGGTTTCAGAAGCATAAGAAAGTGTGACTTAAATGCCTAAATTCAGCTACTTGCGTGGGGGATATTTTTATGCTGATATATATTTTATATACAGTGACTGTGAATGGCGCCACTGTAATGCAACTCAAATTAGGTCACATTTGGGTTTTCTTTTGCAAGAATGTTATTCCACAGAACCAACATGCCTAATTGCAATGCACAGATTATGAAATAGAAACAACACATTTGAATGCCCAGTTCCTATTTACTATAGTTACATACAGCATAAGACAAGACCAGAGGAAGAACTCAAAACAAAATCCCCTCAGAGAAGGAACAAAAAAATTTCTATCACCACCATTAGAATTTAATGCCCATTAGAATCCCCCAGAAGACCAACACCAAAAACTACTTCTCCCAAAAGATTCAGTTAGGTCTTAGTAAAAACCCTGCACAAATTCACTATTTAAACTTGTCACCAAAAACAGGTAACACAAAACACTCACTCGCCATACAGTAACTGGCTCTTCAAGATGGCTTCTACATGGAGCCCAAGCATATATCACTTGAGAACAATATTTATATTTTTCACCAGCAGCATCTGTTGGGACCAGGCTGGAGTCCAAATACCCAGAGCTGCCCCACTCCAGGGCAGAAAAGATGAAGTGGATCCACTCACCCTTCAGTTCCTTCATCAATATAGAATCCTGGAGAAGAACTCTCTTGTGGTTGGAAGGAGGTCAGATTATAGAATCCATACAGACTGAACATATCAAGGGACATAGTTATCACAAAGTAAATAGCTGTTCTTTATTTGAACAAACGTTCATCTGTATTCCACTCTTAGTGACTAACAAGTAGCTGTCTGCATTTTTGGCTATGGGCAATAGTACTTCTATTTGAATCAGAACTAAGAAAATTCTACCAAAGCGGTCATCTGATCTTCAAAAAAGTGTCTTGTAAAATGTGTGGACTGAACTCCATGTAGCTGCTCCACATATTTCAGAAATAGGAACAATATTTGAATAGGCATTAGAGGCCACCCGAGCCCAAAGGAACTGGCCTCTAGTTTGGCTAGCTGGATCTAACTGGGCTTGTTCATAACATGTTCTTAAGTTTCCAAGTAGTCTAGGTGGGCTGCTGAACAATTCTGTCCCATTAAGACAATATGACTTTGCCCTTATTACAATAAAAAATTATTATAAAGTTTAGTTTCCCCTGGCACTGAAGCTTAAGGAAGAAAACTAGGATACAAATAAACTGGTTCAAATAGAATTCCAGAAACAACTCTGGGTGACAATTTGGGATGAGGCCTGCAAATAATCCTCTTCTGATGACACACTGGAAAAAGTCTAGCCATGAAGGACTGTATCTCCTCTGTCCTTCCTTTTGATGCATGCCTACTAAAAAGGCATTCTTCATTTATAAGTGGCATAAAGAAATAAAGGTCTCAGATTCTGAATCCACTATCAAAGAAAAATTAAGAAAGTAAGAGGGGTTTTTGTTTGTTTGTTTTTATTAAACCAACAGGCAACTTAAAAGCTAGCCAACTAATCATGAACACTAACTGCAATAAAGTTGCAGAGAAGCAGGTGCACACTGCCTCACTCCCAGAGGAGACAAGAAATTGCCGAGATGTATTTAGGCCTGGTCTGCGCTTTGCTGTGTCATGGGGAAAGGAGAGTCACACACAAGAACTTCAGATGCAGTTCCAACAGACGCTACTGGCCCAAAGAATCTGACCACGTGTACCAAGGTGCACCATGGGAGGATGTGACACACAGGAACTGCAGGTGTAATCACAACAGATGTTTCTGTCCCAAAAAAATCTGATCAAGTGCGCATGTGCACTATGAGTGGGAACCATGGAGCTAATCACTTTGAGAACCGACAGATTTCATATGCCCCTACACTGTTGCCTCAGTAACAAAACGCATAGCCAGAGCCCCCGCAGGAAGCGAGAGAGAGGCCTTTAGCTCAGCTGTCCACACCTTCCTTTTTATGTAGAACAGAATCTGTTCACCCAGCCTCAGATTTAAATTCATTGAGAACACTCTCTCTAAATCTTACCCAAGCACTGAAGAATAGTGTATGTTTAAAGTCAGAATACGGACAAGACAATCTTATTCCTCCGTCTTTTTTCTGTCCCCCACAGTAAAACAAACACTGCCATAATCTACAGAACACCAGTTAAAAGAATTAGAAAAGTAGAAAAGACAAAACCCAGGATAACTGAACAAACTGATACCTGCCCAAGAAATAAACAACTCTGCCCATTTATTTTCACTTGTCTTTCCCCAAGTGATCAAAGAACCCCATTAATTGCCACATTATAAGTTTAAATCGTCATTGCTGAATGCATGGATTCTCAACAGCATTGTCACTGTAAAATTATGCAAGTCCCCTCACCTACTCTTTAGTCATGTATGCGGCATGACATTGTCTGGAATAAGTTATCATTTATAATATTATTTATATCAATATTGCAAAATTGTAATGAATTTTACAAAATATGCTGTGTCAGGTATCATTGGAAAGGTCATAATTTGCTGAGTAAAATAATATCATTTATACATGTGTATCAGTTCTGTATTATGAGTTCCAAATATGTATGGTATAATTATATTTCAAACTTGTGCTGTGTTTCTGTGTGACACCCCCAAACAGGATGGCAGCAGCGCTAAGCCTGGTTAATGGCCCATTAAGGAAACAAATGTACAATGAATCCATTGAAAGATTCATGGGTCCAGGAATTATATTGGAAGAGCCACCAAGACATGTAGGAACATGCCTATGGATAGGAGGCTCAGGTTTTTCCATGCCACATGCTGTGTGGCTGTATTTGGGACAAAGGAATTCCAAACCCCATGGCAGCAGCACCATCTCCATCTTGCTTTCACTCCTGCTTCCTAACCCTGGATCAACTCCTCTACAAATGAAACTGTGAAACAAAGGACTGAGTCCCACTTAGATACTTAAGATGTATGCCCAAGAAACTGTACAAGCTTGCAAACAGTTTTGCTGAGACTCCAATATATACGGACTTTAATGTTCATATAAACTATTCATCTGACTGCTTGTATTACAAAGAGTATTTATCTGATTGCTAATCAGTAGCACTGTTTGTAACTGGCTGGGGAATTTAACTTCAGTGTTATCTACCAGTTCCAGAAGAATCTGATCCCCTTTTGTAGCCTGCCCTGTTCTTGGCATTTTCACATGGGATCATAGGCACAAATGGGTCACATGAGGAATGGGTTTCCTAAGGCCTAGTTTTCATAACTTAAGTCACATTTCACTATAGTATTTCTAAATTAAACAGTTAGTTGTCTGGGCTCCAAGTAAATCACATGAACAGAGGCAACAATCTGTTAATTACCTGAATGTGATAAAAACAAAATATTGCTGTATAATGACTATGCTATATCTTATCCAATATTTATTTATTCTTAAAAAGCAATAACATAAAAGAAATGCTTTTCAGTGCTTATTTGATTTTAGGCTACATCTTTTAAAAGATTCTTTATTTTCTCAATACTCACAAGCTTAGAAGGAACATATTGAAAAATGATTGGCATAATCATTAACAACCAAAACCAGGCATTATCTTTCCAGTCTTCATTTTAAAAATTGGTTCTGAGCAGTCACTGACACAATGGGCACTTACTACATAAGTGAAAACCAGAGCATTACTAAATGTTTAGAAAGCTAATCCAGCCCTTTAGTATAAATAAAGCAAAATGATGTGCTGTATGTAAAGCAGCAGTTAGAATAGCAACTGCTAAACTTTATTTCAAACATATCATGCTATACTTTATAAGAATATACACATCTTAAAACCTATAAACACAACAAAGTTAGCTTGCCAAGATTTGAATTTTGTAAATAAAAACATAGTACTTTTGCTTCCTCTTTTTGTTTATTTGAAACCAGCTACATTCCGAAGAATTACATACTACCACCTGCATTCACATATTAACAGTTAACTATTATCAAACTGGTTGACCTACATCTGCTTAAACATATAAGTATATTGATATCCCATAACCCTCTTCTACTCAGTACTGAAATACTTATGTGTGTGAAATAAATATTTTTAAAGTTTCTGTGCTGTTTTATATTTCTACATGAATAATTCAGATAAAGACATGTTTATCTTACACGAGACTTATTGCATTAACATGACAGGCTGCACTGAGCTGTCACTTTGACTAATTTTATTTGTTCAGTTTTATTTGTTTTGCTTTTTTAAGGCATCTGAAAGTTTGTCAAGCTACGTAAAATGTTGCCTCATTCTGATTCTTAGACTTTTCTGTACAAAAAAAAATACTGAAATATATATAAACAAACTTAAGGCATATGGCATTTAAGATAATAAAACTGGTATGCTTTATTCAGCCTCCTTACAAAACAGGGATTTCTACATGTTTTTCAACATGATTAGGTAAAACTGAGTAGTAAAATTGAGACTAGAACAAACAGTATCTGCAGAATCCAAAATTATCATGCATGTTTCTGTTTCTAACTTCCACCAGCAAAATTACTGGTCTATTAATTCATTCTGGAAATGCACCAAAAGCTTACTGCTAATATTTGCTTTTAGTTACCTGGCAATGACACAGCAATAGTACCTTAGTATTGACAAAGACCATGTGACACATTTGTATAGCAAGCTTACATAAGCGTTCTCACAGATCGAAGGTATTGCTATAGCTCTTAAATGCAAAAGAAAGAGTACTTTATTTTTAAGCTATGACATTTTATCTTAAAAAGAAGAAAGCACATATCTTTGGAAACATATTAAAAGGGAAAAACGCATCCTGCACATGTGCTATACTAAAATATATGTATGTGCACTGCAGAATATTTAGTGCATTGGAGCACTACCAATTAGCATGCAGCAGAGTCAGGCTTGCCATACACTAGTCTCTAGGCAGACAAGCTCCTCTGACTCAGTTAAGTGCAAATTTTCTTCCAGTTTTCAACAGTACTTGTAGATCTGGCTTCCATAGTTTTTTGATAAATGTATAGTTCACATATTGATAAAACTTTAAAGTGTTAGATGTAAGACATATTATACCTAAATGCTTGCTAGCCAAATGAGGCAAAACATGACATGTGTACAGAATTTTAATTATATTAGATTAAAATTTCATCCAGGTTCATAGAACAAGTCAGCTCTGTCTTCTTAATTTACACATACCTTTACATTATCTAAATGCACTCTCTCTTCTCTCATGAACTACATAAAAGGCTTTATTCTCATGTTGCTGCCACCCCTCCATCTCACTGGGTAAGGAACATTGATTGGACTGGAAGAGAGAAAGACAGCCCAAATAAAACGGGGAAAGGGAGAGCTCATGCCTGAGAATGCAGGACTTCGCCCACCTCCTCCTCATGCTGTCTGCCTCTCACTGGCCAGCATGAGGAGAGTGGAAGCTAATTGGCTTTTCACTCCCTCCCCCACTAATTTAAATCTTTTCCCAGACTTTTGGAATTAATCATCCCCTTTAGCTGTCCCACCCTTCCCCCTCTGTTGTAGCTGCTGTTGCAGTACAAGACTACATTTTGAGAATACTGTGGATCTGTGACCTGTTTCAGAATTGAAGGAATTCCTCCTATTGAATCAAATTGGAGGAGGCCTCGTGGGCTTTTCCACTTTCCTTAAAGCATTTAATTGGTTATATGTTTCCTTATGTACTTCAACAGGATTTACTTAAAATGTAATATAAACAACAAAAATATGCAGCAACAGGCATCCATTTGGGGGCTGGGAGAGATAAATTCATGTCTTTGAATGTTTAACTCAACATCTGAAATACTCAAAGGCAATGAATGATCTAGATATTAACAATGAATATACCTTTGAGATATCATAGATAAGACTGACTTTTAAATGAGTCTTGATGCATGGAATATAAGATCACTTAAAATAAGCTTGGACAAAACATTTTATAAGTGTGATTTTTCTGATTTACCACACTCCATGAATGTTAAGTTGACAGCAACTTTCTTTTATGCAAGTCATGATTTTTTTCCCCTTAAAATGCAAGCTCCTTCATCCACTTTGCATACTCCCCAATAGCTAAATCAGGAGCACCGCTGGCATCCGAGACATGGGGCACCTGCCCCAAGTTCCAGTGCTAGTGTCCTGAATGCTTGATGTGCCCCTCCTCATCTGGCCTTGGCCCTGTCCCCGGCCGGGCACCTGGGTCCAGGCCAGCTGCAGCAGCACCTGCCTCTCACAGGCCAGGCCGCCCGCAACAGCCACTGTCTCACCCAGCCCCAGCCCCAGCCCCAGTTAGGGATCAGGGTACAGGCTGGCAGTGGCAGGAGCCCAGGGCCCTGACCCCAGATCACAGCCAGGGTGTGGGGCCGGGGCCCATGAGGCAGATCCCAGGACAACAACGCTCCTAGGCTAAATTAAAGCCAGCTGAAAAGTTGAACAGACTTTTGTTCCTCTCAAATAGCTCTAGTCTGTCACACTTTTTTCCCCAGAAATAACTAAACTAAAGCTGAAAAAGAAAATGGTTGCCTGCCGTTTTTCAGTAATTTCAGATCTTTTCTCCTGTAACACACACCAATTCTTTCACATAAATTTATTTTTCCTATGAAGAGTACTGTATCCAAAATAATAAATTAGTTTGATACATGAGAGCTCTGAAATCAAAACTGATGTTAAAATCTGATAAGGAAATCTATGTACAATAACACTGATAATAATACAAAGTTACATCTTAATTTATAAACAAATTACTATGGAGTAAAATAAAGCGCAACAAGAGCTTAAAGTCCACATCTTGCTCTACAAACCCAAAACCACTTAAAAAAATAAAAATAAGCAAAACAGAGAGGAAATATTAATTGCTGGCAGTAGCCATGAGATATCTTTACGTAATCAGAACTTCTCACAATACACGATAAAACTCATTTTATATTAACTGTACTTACTACACAAGTGCCTGAAGTCGTCTGCCAGGATCAGGGCCCTATGAATTATACATACACATAGAATGACACTTGCTCTGCCAAGGAGTTTACAGTAACTCTGGTGTGGATCAATATTTCAGACACACTGCCTTCCTATGTAATATGTATTTTAAAAATGGAGACTTTAAAACCATTCAGGAACTTACCAAACCAATACTGCTCAGCATATATGAAAAAAAAATACATTCCAAGAACAAGTGGGCACTTTGATGCAAAGCACTAAGACCTATTTTAGTAATTCTTGGAAGGAAGTCTTTAAACCTTCAGTGCTGAGACTGACAAAGGTCTTAAAAGACAACTATAGTATTGTCCAGAGAGATGCATCTGACAGAGTGGGTTGGAGCCCATGAAAGCTTATGACTGAAGAAATCTGTTAGTTTATAAGGTGCCACAAGACCCTCATTGTTTTAACTATAGTATTATTGACCCCTTGCCATAAACTATTAAATAGCACAGAGAACTTGAAACAGCGAGAGACAGACAGACACCAAGTCACATACTGGTTAGGTCAAAAGGATACTAGCTGGAGCACTCTGCTCTAGTCTCTTGACTCTCACAGGATTACTTGAGGAAGGCTGTAAAATGAAGGATGCACAATGGGAGATGTCCTGCAAATTAACTCTATGAGCTAGTCATCTGTGTTGGCCACACATTCTTCTGCTTCTCTGATGAAATCTAGCAGAATTTCCTAAGATGGCACTATTGAGGCTCCCCTCACTTTCAAGATTTTTGATCCCTGAAGGCAGCAGTAAAAAAGTGGCCATCTTACACCACACCCTCTCAAGTATATAAGGCACAGAGTAATTCCACCGAGTTTCTTCGGAGAAACAGGCAGGCAAGAAAGGTAAGACAATTCAGGATGTACACATATTTTAACAGATAATATACCACTGAGACAGACCTGAAAATTCAGGTACTATTTTATAAAGCTACAGTGTAGGACAGGAGCAAAGTACAGCTATGATCACAACTGATATGTGGACATCAAGTTGCTTGGACAAAGAGCTGATCTTCCTTTCACACCAATTTGAAACAACTGTATATTTCATAAATGACACTTCCTGCTGACAACATGAACAAATACTGAAAAACAAGACATTGGAGAGGATATTCCTCAACATAGTCAATCCACAATACCAAAGTCAAGTGGAGTCCCTAAGACAGTGAGTCACAGATGTGCAAAAATCAAAAGAAAACCAGACCTTTAACTGCTCCCCAATACCTTCAAACAGTGACTACAGGTGAAAGTCACAACTACTCAAAGAGACTGAATAACCCCCACAGACAAGTTTATGAAAATGGAATGCATACAGCTAAAACACAGACCAGTGTCCCTATGCATTTATTAGTAACTCAGCAAACCAACTATTTTTAAAGAATCAATAGTCCAGAGAAATAAGTAATAAGGTCTAACAATTTGTACATAGACCCTTTGGCAAAATATGCAAACTGATAATTAACTTCTGATAGGTGGATCAAAAATGCTAAGTATATGAAAAATGGTTTGTCAAAAATTAAAATTTGCATGAGAATATCAGAATTCAGGAAGGATGATAAGCAAACATTTTCTTCTTTTGTCATTTGACAAGTATACCGAAACCAAAATCTGTAACATACATCCTACCGTGGTACAACATTCCACCACCCAGTAAAAAAATATTTATGTAGCCCTCAATACAGCAGATAAATAGACATGCTTGATGCCATTCACTTCACCCCTGTTAGCTGAATTTTGCAAACAATCCTCTTTCTACTAAAGTATCAGCAAAACTCCTATTATATCAACAGGTGAGATCAGGCCTGAAGTAGGTATCATAACAGAAAGGACTTGTGTTAGGAGGGAAGCAACAATAAGAATGCAAATCAATAATGACTGTAACAGAAAAGCAACCTGGGAACATTAGTCTAAAGCAAGTGTGGCTAAACTGTGGCTCCGGAACTGCATGTGTCTCTTGAATGAAAAAGTGTGGCTCGTGGAGGAACATCAGCAGACCAATTTAGTAGGTAAAAGTATATGGCTATATGCCTCAGTGTGGCTCTTGAAGGTTTAATCATCAACTTGTGTGGCTCTTGAGTTCCGTAAGTTTGGCCTCCCCTGGTCTAAAGTCTCCTAATTCAGACCAAGAACTTGAATCTAGAAGACTATTCCACAGTGAGAAAAAGCTGATTATCTGTCTATCGAGACAGATACGGAAACAACAACCAAATATTACGTTGCAGATGTCAAAGATTTTAAGTATTCACAGTGAAGCATATTCTCAGGTCCACCCGCTTCAGAACTCTCAGGTGGGCAAGTTCTCAACTCACAGAGTAGGTTTATTAGTTTTGCTGAACTAGACTGACACGGCTACCCCTTTGGAACTTGCTTTTCAACAGAATCTTTTAGATCTAAGTAGAACATTCATGATCAAATGTCACAGCAATCCAGAGTCAGACTGTCAGCTAGAGGAAAGACGAACCAGGGTGGAGACATCTGCTTCTAATCAGAGTCAGGAAACCAAGTAGTTTGGAAAGCAGGAGTTTACAGATATTAATATCATGCTCATGATACTGAACAGAACTGCCAACCTCTAACCACACTTACTGGCAGCAACTGTCTATCATCTGGGAAACATTCACAAGTACCTGCTTTTCCTGCCGGAAAGGAGAGCCATACTGATGTTAGAACTTGCTTGTCTTAGATTCAGAATCACAGACAAGCCTATTTATCCCTGTAAAGGAAAAAGTCAAAATAGCATTCACCTCACTGAAAGCTGACTTATAACTCAAGGTAAGGAGTCCTTCTTCCTGGCTTAGAACCAAGAGCTGGTTATAACTCAAGGTCAGGACCCTAGAGCCAAATAACATTCTTATAAAATATCTTTTAGTGAGAAGTCCAACTCCTGAATCCATCATCATATTTGTAACAACAGAGCACTGAAATACCCAATGTGGACATCATGCTCACATACACCTCTAAAAATTCAAATGGAACCTACAGCACTTGATCTTCTCTGAAGAATTTTGACATTCTCCTATTAACTGCCTACAGGAGAAACAGGATTCTAAATCTCTCATTTTTTACTTTTGCATTCATTGGCTATAAAGACAATTGGCAATCCCTTTTGGAGTGTCAGATGGATACGCCGACACCAGAGCCCATTTGCCCTAAAAGGGTTGGGCAGTACAGATATCTTTGAATCCACAAGATCTCAGGACTGCTGAAACAGAGATGGAAGCAGCATCCTCACATCCTCAAGTAGCCTCTGATCTAAATGATAGTTCTTTTAGCCTGTCAGAGGCTCAGGTGTATTTCCATAAATCTTTGCCTGGACAACTGATTTTCTCAAAAATAACTTAGCCATTAGGGAATGGCTGTGACAGAAAAAGAATCTCAACAAGCCCTAAACTCTACAAGGGAACAAGCACCTCTGGAACTGACTAAAATGCCTTCTAAGACTCCTGGTAGCAATATTCTAAGAATTAAGCTGTTCTCTTTTCTAGCCTTCAGGGTGAGAGTCCAATAGACAAAGCATCAGAAGAGGAAAATCCCACTCTAAGAAATTGTGTGCCTCTCTCAAAACGGCTAAGCAGAAAGTGAGACATTAAAACAGTCTCCTCTAACTAAAAAATCCACCATCCTGGAGTAGATTAGGAGCTTACAATTAATTTCCCCTTTCCAATGCAGAAAAGGCTTCCCTAATGGTTTGTTGCTCTCACTACTATGTGCTGTGCACAGAATCAGTAAATAAAAGAGTACTGAAAAGTATGGCATTGGAATTGCAATTCCAGACTTTGCTGACCTGATAGACCTGGACTCTCAGTAGTGAGATCTCATAGCCACAAGATCAGTGGCTCTCAACCTTTCCCGACTACCCTCCCCCTTTCAGAATCCTGATTTGTCTGGTGTACTCCTGAGCTTTACCTTAATTCAACTCTATTTGCTTACAAAAAATCAGACAAAATACAAGTTTCACAGCACGCTATCACTGAAAAATTGCTTACTTTCTCATTTTCACCATATAATTATAAAATAAACCAACTGAAATATAAATATTGTACTTATACTTGCATAGTAGAATGGTACAAAGTTGTTTTCTGTATGAAATTTTAATTTGTACCAACTTTATTAGTAATTTTTATGTAAAAAAAACAAGGAGTCGTGTGGCACTTAAAGACTAACAGACGTATTTTTCGCAGGAGCTTTCATGGGAGAAAATCCCACTTCATCAGATGTTTCGAAGATGGGTGAACTTACAGAATGGAATGAAAATAAATGCAAGGGGGTGTAAAACATAGTATCAGGTCATACAGTAACAGCAAATCAGAACAGTTGTTAGGTTCAAACTCTGGGAAGCCTAATGTCAAATTACCTTTTGTAATGGGAAAAGAACCCATAGTCTCGATTTGCTGTTACTGTATGGCCACACGACTCCTTGTTTTTTTTTCACTGGACTAGACTAACACGGCTATCCCTCCGGAAATTTTTGTGTAGCCTGTCGTAAAATTACCCCTGGAAGATCCCTGTTTACCCCGAAAGCATGCATCCCTGGTTGTGAACCACTGTTCTTAATAATCTAATATGTCAGATTCTTATGCTGGAACCTGGGCAATCAGAACTATTCCTGCCCATCCTCCACTGCAGTCCTTCATGTTTGCTTGTTGAATCTGAATCCAGGCTCTGGCCTAGGATTCATTTTTGGTTGCCAGATTAATAGCTGCAGGCTCAGGTTGCAACATTACGTCTTAATACATAATTGTCAGTCACTTGTCTGCACTTAAGGGTCAAATCCAGCTCTTCCCTCAGCTCCCTTTGGGTCTTCTTGTGGAATCTGGATCCAAGGCTTGGCTGCCTCAGATCTGGGCTTTGCTGATCCAGATCTTTTGGAAGTGGGATGCAATGGCCAAAGTTTAAAGGCACATAACCAGACCTCCTGCTTCCAACTGACAACACAGGGACCTTGACAATGACTGGATCCTCAAGTTAATGCTGGACTTTCAGATGGCCACTTAGCCAGCCAGGCCTGAGAAACCAGTCAATAGGGCTTTCTGAGTTGGTCCAGCTTGCTCCTGTGTGTCCAGAAAGAGTACAGGCTACAATGCATCTTATCATCTTTCCGAAAAAACTGTCATAAAAAAAACTAACTATAAACAAAATTGCCTCCCGAAGGGCATGGAGGGAACAAACAAACAAAAAACAAAACACACCAAAAAGCCCACCCACAAAAACAAGTGAAGTAATGGGATCTGATTTTGCTGCACATTCAAAAGCTAGAAAGAACTGAGGAATGTTTGGGGGCCATAATCCTTATAGATTCTCAGAACTCTACACAAGGGGAGAAAAGAAAGCAGTGAGTAGCCTCAAACAAGCAACCTGAGTTTAATTTTCTAAGGCAATTTCTTCTTAGTTCTTCCAGAACAAAATTTTGTGAGAGGATTTAAAAGGAAAATATGGGTAGCCTGATGACACTGTATAAGCCCTAGTCTATACTTGCTGCATTTTTTGACCTCAGTTGGTGGGAGATATGCAAGGTATGTAAAACCTGACTCCTTTCTAACTCACTCCTACCCATTAGGGTAAGCCAACCGCAAATGCCTTTCAGCTGGCTTACAGCAACTCCAGTTCTGGGGCTGGAGTTGCTATGACAATTTCCGGAGTGATACAGTGGGTTTATACTCACCACTGAATTGCAGCTGGAAGATCACACTGATGGTGGCTATTTTGCTACCGTCAGTATAAACATACCCTAAGTTACAGGCAAACAACAGTGTAAGATAATTACCATATAGGTGCTATCATAGAGTAATTGGAATTGATATAATGTAAAATCAAAATGAGAGTTCAGATTTTTGCAGCATCTAAAATACTGCAAAAATATGAAAAAGGGTCAAATAGTTTTATGAACCTATTATAGATGCAAAAATATAAATAAGGATTAATGCTTTCCAGCCTCTTAAATGCTCAAGTGTGTCTCCAAACAGAAAATTAAGACAAAAAAAAAAATCGCTGAGAAGTCCTGATAATTTAAAAATGATCAGTTCAACTCACTCATCAGAAAAGTAGACTATACACTCCATTCACATGGTTCTTTTTCCACACTAATTGTCCTTTAGCCTTAATCTTCCTAAAATCCTTTACATTTTGAAATTAATGCTGAAAGAATTTTCTTGAAACATTTCATAAAAAGGTTAAATTATTTCATGATTTCATCAGTTTGCTTAGCCGCTTCAGGATGATTCCATTTATGACTAACCTGCAGGTGCAATTCTGTTTGTTTTACTGCATATAAACTAAATCATTGATTCAAACAAAGTGAGGAAAGCATTAGGATTCAAGTTAGCAAGGAAGGAACTGAACTGTAGGACTGTTTCCTGTAGAACACTGCACTTTCCATCTTCCTCCATGAATACAATTCTATAGTTCACAAGAATTTCTATAAACTAAGTGAAATTTCTTCCCAAAAATATCAACTTCACTTCTTTTAACTGATTTTTTGATTCCTAGAAGGGTTAGCATAGTTTCAAGCCTTGCTTTAGAAAAACTGTGTTTGGTGTTCCATGGTAAAATATTTAGGGTGAAACCCTAGTCCTACTGAAATAAATAATAAAAGTTTGATTGACTTAAGTGGTGCCATAATTTTACTCAGACACCAAACCTCATAAAAAACTGAATGTTAATTAGAAACATTTAAAATAAAGACATAATTATGTGCGGCTAGAAGTCCCAATTTACTACATCCTGTAATGGGTTCAAAGTGACCCATATAAACCAGAAACTTATTTTCAGACAACCATGAATGAAAATATAATTATTTCCAGTAATGGACTCTTTTCATATAAAATCAGAGTAATTTAATTACTGAACCCATCTTTTTGTATGCATTGTCATCATTTTGCAACTCGCTAAGGTTTGGTCTATAGATTAGGGTGTGAAAAATCCACACCACTGAGTGATATTTATAGCCCACAAGCCCCTACTTATCTCTTTCACAAACAGAAGTTGGGCCAGTAAAATACATTATGTCACCCACTTTGTGTCTCTAGCTTATTGCTGGAAATTTTGCACTGTGCACGTCAAAGATAGAATGTTGTTTTTAAGTAAAGTTTGTAGACTCAAAAAGCAGAGAACAGATCTGAATATGAATGCTGAAGAAAGTCACTGCTATTTGATGATGTTATTGTGCAAGCCTTTTCTGCAATACATCCTTATCAATAACAACTAATATGAATCTAACACAGATCACTAAAGATTATTCCTCTATTCAACTATTCAAGTGTTAAATGATGTTTTAATATATAGTGTTCAGCACTCTGCATACAAACATCTATTGTTAGTAAATATTCACAGCTATTGCATCTGCTCCAACCAGCTGAATTCAAAGCCTAAAGCACAAGTTGCTGGTAATTCTTAAAACTTGTTCCCAAGCTGACATGCTATACATTTTTTTCAAGTAGTCTTTTCTCAAAAACCAGTACTGGGATTTTTATGGATCTGAAAAATTGGTGCTCACCAACACCCAGGGAACTGGGGAAAATGGATGATATTCGCATGTTTAGGGCACCACAATAATCACTTTTGCTATACACTTCTTCAGTGCATGAGGGTTAGCACATACTTTGTGTATAACTGTAAGAGATGTTCAACCTTCATAACTTTGTAGTCTACCTATAACATCTTTTATGTACAATGGTTTGAGGCCTATACCAGATTTATAAAATGTTTGCTGCCATAGAGAAAGCATCAACTGTACGTTAACGTGAAATCACTGATCTCTTCCAGTGTTGCTGTAACCTCCTAGTCTCAGAAAGTTAGGGGCACAGTGTGACTGAGAAAGTGTCTTTTATTGGATAAAACTTCTGTTGGTGACAGAGACAAGCTTTCGAGCCCTATGCAGAGCTGGAATGCTTTTCTTTCCAACAGACACAGATTGGGCCAATAAAAGATATTACCTCACCCCCATCAGCTCATCACTAGTCTGAGTCATCCATTTAGTTTACTTCATTTTTTCAACCCCACTAACCAGCTTTACAGTTCTATTTCCCAACCTCTCACTGAGAATAGTTAGCTCCTCCCTATCATAGTTGCTACAGAAGTCATGATTCAACTGCAGATGGAGTTCCTTTATCAGTGTACAGTAAAATTTTTGCAGTTTTTTCTCAGAATGAATCTAAAAATAAAATTAAGAAAAAAATCAATAATCTGCTCCGTTTTCATGGGTTAATAATGCTGCCATATAAATGTATTCCTGACTTTAAAAAAAAAAAAAAAACCAAAGATTTTAGACATTATAACAACTTGTTCCCTGGAACCAAAAACTGGTGTTCTGACTACAATGATTCCATTATAGAGTAGACAGTTTAAGTGGTTTGATGGGGAGAGGGACAAAATTACATTATTTAGGCTGGAAGAAGAAAGAATTGCCACTGAAGAGATACAGTACAGCTCAAGCAAAATTGTATTTTTAGCAAAGGTAACAATTGGTTTATTAAAAAAAACAATGTTCTAGATAAGATTTAAGTACGTTACTTCCTAAAATGGTCATTTTTATCTTCTGCTTGCCAGCTCCTACACTGTTATATCAATCAATATTCTTCGCATTTTTGTAGCACTTAATGGAGTAAGATGAAAGTTAGGATGTTCTCTCAAGCCATTTATGAAGTAAAGTCTATCTACAGCAAGACATGATACTATTGTATTGGAAAATTTCCTTTTTAAATGATGAATTTTGAATCAGTACATTCAGCGTTACAAAATAAAAAACAATCCTAACAGGCTTCCACCATCATTACAGCCTTCTGGAAATCCAATGCAACTGGCCAAGCTTTTTTGAGGATACTACTGATTTGGTGTCTGTGAGTTCATAGTTTGACACAAAGAGAAAAGCAATAAAAAAAAAAGTGTTGTTTTTTTTGGTTTGTATTTCACAAGTCTGTGTGAAGACCTAGAGGGAACATAACTAGACATCTCCTATTGAATTGGTTTTGGCATCATGCCCAGATTTAATCTAGTTTTCAAAACAATGTTCAGTTAATGGCATTAGCCAACTGCCCAAATAATAACTATGTTAAAACTCTATATACTGAGTGCAAAGGTTAAAGATTCATTTTGGTGGATAAGTATATAACTGATGATACTAACATCTGGATTCAACTTAGATGATCTGAAAACTATTTAACAAGCTCTATAACATGCATTTGTTTTGGAGCTTAAGGGTATTAAAGAGTTTTGTGGCACTAGTATAAAGTAAAGCTTAAACAAGCCCACAGAAAGATTTTACAGTTGTCAGAATCTTTATGTCAGAAAAAAGAAAATTTCAAATCATACTGCATAATGAAGACTATACTATTTTCAGTTATTCTCTGGGTTCCTGAAAGCTCTCTCAAACTTCAGCTGATGAAAGAACAAGCTTAAGAATCAGGACCAGGGAGTCTGGTTCACTGTGTTCAATAGGGCACAGAACTATTTTATTTAGAGACACTGAGACACAAAAGGTTCATGGTTGCCAAGTGCAAATACAAATAGACAATTTGAGTTGTTAATCATTTTATAGGCATGATGTTGGTTGCTGCCTGGCACACAGCTAATGAAGTGGCAGACACGTGCTTCAAAGAAACAAAGGTCATAATTTTATTAAACCAGCAGGATAGACACCCTCTACTTGGCTTTGCCAGTGCTAATCAAAGCAGATGTTCTCAGTCACACTCCTTTCTACAGGATAATAGCAGTCCTCTTCTCTAATCCAAGGGTCAACAACCGTTGGCATGCGTGCTAGCAAACTCTTGGCCTTGCAGCACCACGGCGGCTCCCCCTGCAGGTCCCACCCCAACAGGGCCTGGGGCCACAAAAGCCGTGTACACACTGCAGCTCCTGTCCCCTGCTGACCACACTCGCAGCACCTTCTGAGGATTGGGCGACAAGGCTGGCAAAGGCTGCCAATTCCTGCTCTAATCTTTACTCCTAGAGAGCTCACAGTTGTTAAGCTTTTGTCCAACACTGCAGCCTTATGAAGAGATGGGAGAAATGAGTATATTACATTGCACACCCACTCCAGCATGTGGGAGAACTTGATGGGAGAGATAATTGAGACAGCCCCCACAGAAAAAGGAATGTGAAGACTCAATGGGGGACACAGTGATAACCCCCCCCACTCCCCAATGGTTTTACCCACTCACTGAACATGTGGAGCCCTGGAGAAGCAAGCCTCCAGCCCAGCAGCAAGGGAATTCCTTGCTGCTGCAGCCAGTGGGCTGCGGGGAATCCCTTGACACTGCAGCCGGGACTGGGGAGGCCGCCGCAGGCTCCCTTCTCCACCGGGGGGGGGGGTATGGGAGTCAGAGCTCCCTTCTTCCCCAGAGGCATGGCTCTGGGGAAGAAGGGAACTGCTTCCTTCTCACTGGGACCTGTGGTTCCCTTCCTGCAGGGTCCTGCCAGGTCCCAGCAGGTCCCTTTTGCTGGGAAGCCACAGGTCCCAGTGAAAGGGTAATCGTGGGTCCCTTGGGCTCCCCATATGCACACTTGAAAAAGTGAAGTCAACTTGGCAGAGTCAACTTAATATTTCAAGTGTAGACAAAGCCATATAATTTATTAAAAAAAAAAAAAAAAAAAAAAAAGGTTCCAGAGGCAATCCTAGCATTTAGGTTAGGCAGGCAAGCCTAATTTCAGTACTAGGCAAATTAAATGAAACTACAATAATGAAAAAATGATCAGACACATATGAAAACTATTTGTTATGGGAAAAGTCAACCCAGCTTTGTAAAGCAAAATAATGCCTCATTAATCTATTTAAATTATTTGAGAGGAGTCAAACATGTGGACAAGGGTGATCCGGTGGACACAGGATACCTGAACTTTCAGGAAGCCTTTAACACGCTTCCACACCAAAGGCTCTTAAGCAAACTAAACAGTCATGGGATAAGATGATCTTATAGATCAGTAATTAGTTAATAGACAGAAACAGAAGATAAGAGTAAATTATCAGTTTTCAAAACAGAGAGAAGAAAATAGCAGGGTCTCCCAAGTACCTGTAGTGGGACCAGTGCTATATCACATAATTAGAAAGGATCTGGAAGAAGGAGTGAATCATAAGCTGGCAATGCACAGACAATACTAAACTACTGAAGATAGTTAAGTTCAAAGCTGACTGCAAAGAGTTACAAAGGTATCTCACAAAACTGGGACACAGGACAACAAAATGACAGATAAAATTCAATGCTGATAAAAGAAAGCAATGCAAATTGGAAAACAATCCCAATTATCCATAGAAAACAATGGGATCTGCATTAGCTGTTACCACTGAAGAAAGAAATCTTAAAGTCATTGTGGAGAGTTTTCTGAAAATATCTGCTGACTGTCCAGGCCTAGTCAAAAATGCTAAAAGAATTAGGAAGCATTAAGAAAGGGATTGATAATAAGAGGGAAAAAATATCATAATGCCACTGTATAAATCCATGGTATGCCCACATCCTGATTATTGTGTGCCGTTCTGGTTGCTCCCCCTCAAAAAAGATAGATTAGAACTGAAGTAAAGAGAAGGGCAACAAAATTATTAGGGTAATAAACAGCTTCCACAAGAGGAGAGAGAGAACTAAGGGGGGATACGATAGGGGTCTACAGCATCATGAATTGTGTGGGCAAAGAGGCACACAAACATAAGAATCAGGAGTCACTCAAGGATATTAATAGGCAGCAGATTTAAAAACAAACACAAGAGAAGTATTTCTTCACACAACTCACAATCAGCCTGTAGAGCTTGTTACCAGGGGATGTTGTGAGGACCAAAATTATAACTGGGTTCAAAAGAATTAGATAGGTCCATGAATAGCTATTAGCCAAGATGGTCATGGATAAAACCCCACACTCATGCATGCATAAACCTCTGACTGCCAGAAGCTGGGACCGGATGAAAGGATGGATCACTCAACTATTGCCCTGTTGTGTTCACCCTCACTGAAGCACCTGGTCCTAGGGACTGCTAGAAGACAGGATACTGGGCTAGACAGAATATGACCCAGTACCGCCATTCTTATGTTATTCCCTACAACAGAAAGGGTAGAGGGGCGTCCATGAACATGCCTATGGGCATTTAAGCTACTTCAATATACCTCATAAATACCAGACTAGGATGCCATACAGATTCATTTTTAGACATTCAGTTCATCCTGACACAGTTTCAAGGAGGTTTGTTTTTTTTTTGTAATTGCATAATAAATACACAAAAACATTTTTAAAGAAGTAGTTGTGTTAGTCTAGCTAAGCAAAACTAGCAAGGAGTCCTGTGGCACTTAAGAGACTAACATTTATTTATCGCATGAGCTTTCATGGTAGAAAAAGTCCCACATTGTCAGACACTTAACCCCATCTTCAAAGTGTCTAACAAATTGTGATTTTTCTCCCACGAAAGCTCATGTGATAAGTAAGTATGTTAGTCTAGAAGTACCACAGGACTCCTTGCTTGTTTTGCTGAACTAGACTAAAATGGCTACCCCTTTGGAACTTCTCAGATAGTATGATCTCATGCAAAAAACCCTGAGTGTTCATGTTGCCTACTCATTTTCTGTTGGAGTTAAGATTCCCCCGCATCTAGCAGGACCGCACCTTAGTCTGCACATACCATTGTTTGATTAGCTACCTACTTCTTCCTGGATACCTACAGCTCATCTTTAATATTCAAAACTTTAGAATATACATTAATAACTTAATATCCTTGGACAATTCATAAGCTTTATATGTTTGCCATGACTAATATCAAAGTTGGTAATTACCTACTGTCACAAATGTTATATGCATACTTGATCTAATTTATTCTAGTAAACTTAACTGATTTGCAAGAGGCTGGAAAATCAGGTTGAAAGAAAAATATTTCGCTATGGAAAAACTGAATTACAAGATAAAATTTTGGACAATTTCAAATAACACCTGTAATGTCTTATTAAGAGGTTTATAGAATAGTTGCAAAGATACAAAATGTACTGAGGAAGCACGCTTTGTTCAATACTGTTGATTCAATACCAGGAACATTCACAAATATGAGTAAATTTATTAATAAAATGATTTCGTGTTAGGTTTTAAACAGACATTTATAAAATAAATAGTGGTTGGAAGTAGATCAAAAATTTTCACAGGAATACGAGTTTTTTACATTTATCTAATCTACTTTATCTATTTTAAGCATACAAAACTGGGATTTATCCACTTCAAGGAAATAAAACCAGAAACCTCCAGCTATGCTGGCTTCCACAACTTGGCAACCAAAGAATCTAATTTTGATTCCTCCTTTCTAAGTACCAAGAAAGAGCATGTAGAACACAGAATCTGGCATTTTGCTTCCCTGAACTCATGCAGACTGTCCCACACTAGTGAATGTCATAACTTGCCACTGTTCCCAATTTCATACCATTCCACACCCTACCCGATCAGAAGGTGGTGTTAATAAGATTTTACTAACTTATTTAAGTACCTGAATTAATGTTTTGGTTTACCCTTTGAGCTAAGGGTTTTCTTCTTCTTTTGTGCAAAACTGAACATTAAAAAAGCCAAATACAGACAAACAACCTACCTTGGATGTGCACAAGTCCATGGGGCCGGACGAACTGCATCCAAGGGTGCTAAGGGAATTGGCCGATGAGATAGCAGCACTGCCGGCCATTATCTTTCAAAACTCATGGAGAACGGTGGAGGTGCCAGAGGATTGGAAAAGAGCAAATGTAGTGCCTATTTTCAAGAAGGGGAAAAAGGAGGATCCAGGGAATTACAGATCTGTCAGCCTCACCTCAATCCCTGGAAAAATTATGGAGCACGTTCTCAAAGAATCCATCCTCAAACACTTAGAGGAAAATAAAGTGACCAGGAACAGTCAGCATGGATTTACCAAGGGTAAATCATGCCTGACCAATCTCATCTCCTTCTATGATCAGATGACTGGTTTTCTAGATGCAGGAAGAACCGTTGATGTGATATACCTTGATTTTAGCAAGGCTTTTGATACAGTTTCCCACAGCATTCTCATTGGCAAATTAAGGAAGTATGGGTTGGATAGGTGGACTATAAGGTGGACAGAAAACTGGCTAGATCAACGGTTTCAGCATGTAGGAATCAATGGTTCCACGTCTAGCTGGCAACCAGTCAAGTGGTGTGCCCCAGGGGTCGGTCCTGGGCCCGGTTCTGTTCAACATTTTCATCAATGATCTCAATGATGGAATAGACTGCATTCTCAATAAGTTTGCGGATGACACCAAGCTGGGGGGAACAGTAGACACGTTGGAGGGCAAGGACAGGATTCAGGGAGACCTAGATAAATTGGAACAGTGGGCCAATAGAAATCTTATGAGGTTCAATAAGGACAAGTGTAAAATCCTGCACGTGGGACAGAAAAACCTCATGCACTGCTACAGGCTGGGAAACATTCAGCTAAGTAGCAGCAGTGTAGAAAAGGAGCTAGGGGTCATGGCGGATGGGAAGCTAGATATGAGTCAGCAGTGTGCTCTTGCTCCCAGAAAAGCCAATGGCATACTGGGCTGTATCAAAAGAAGTATTACCAGCAGATCAAGGGATGTGATCATTCCCCTCTATTCTGCACTGGTGAGGCCACATCTAGAATGCTGTACTCAGTTTTGGGCTCCCCACTACAAAAAAAGACAGGAACATGCTCGAGAGAGTTCAGCGGAGGGCAACCAAAATGATTAAAGGGCTGCAGCACAAGCCCTATGAGGAAAGACTGAAAGCATTACACTTATTTAGTCTGCAGAAGAGAAGATTGAGGGGGGATTTGATAGCAACCTTCAACTACTTGAAGGGATGCTCCAGGGAAGATGGAGCTCGACTGTTCTCAGCAATAACAGAAGACAGAACGAGGAGCAATGGTCTCAAGTTGTGGTTAGGGAGGTCGAGGCTGGATATTAGAAAAAACTTTTTTAGTAGGAGAGTGGTGAAGCCTTGGAATGAGCTGCCGAGGGAGGTGGTGAAATCTCCATCTTTGGAGGTGTTTAAGGCCCGGCTGGACAAAACCATGACTGGGATGGTTTAGTGGGAGTGGTTCTGCCTCTGGCAGGGGGTTGGACTAGATGACCTATGAGGTCCCTTCCAACCCTATGATTCTACCTCCCATCTCCAGAGACATGTTCCTTGCACAAGCAGAGCTCCACCACTGACTAACACTTTTCAAACAAATCATGTGTTGAATATCCACTTGAACTGGCTACTGGAAACAGTCACTGTTTATGACAGTTGAAGACATTTTGAAAAACCTAACACAGAAAACAAACATTTAAATCTGGAACTTCATCAGTGAGTTTTTTGAGCTGACAAACGTCACCTGCAGTTCACTAATTAAGCATAATCTTGGCTCATGTGCATACTAGATAACTTGACATGAATGCAGAATGTTATTCTGTGGTACCAACTAACACTATATCTCAATGTGCCACATAAGAAAATCTATCTTGCCACTGTGGCCTATGTCTGCGCTCATCTTCACTTTGTCATCCTGTTCCCCATACTCTACCAATGCTCCTTTTTTTCCCACTTTCAAATTTGTCATGCTGCCTTGTACCACCTGAAACACCCTTGTAGTCAATAGTGACAAAGCTACACTTCTCTTTTCATTCAGATAACTCTCTTTTACTTTCTGTACCAATTTAACAACTGAAGTATATAATTTACTGCATTTTCTCCTCTCCCAAGCTCCTTGCTTTAATAGAGGGCTTGACAAAACTGGCCCCCAGCTAGGAGCCAGCAGTTTTATGTTTGGTGACCAGAGGGCACTCCTCTGAAGCATTTCCAGTTTTGTCAAGCCCTATCTTAATAAGTTGCTCAGGTACCTCGTTTTCCAAAAATTACCCAATCACACAATTTCATGCAATGTAATCAGTAACCCTCAAGAATGAAAAGGTATCTGGTCTTATATGTAAGGGGGTGATACTATTTTGGAAGTGAATACATAGCCTGAAGCCTGTACCAACATTTTATTTTGTAATTGTTAATGACACTTTCACTTCTTTATCACTTTTCATCTGAAAAGTTCAAAACACTTTACTAACCTTAAGTCTCACCATACTTGTATGAAGTAGATAAGCATTATTCTAGTTTTAAAGAGTAACTGAATACACAGAGATTTAGATAACATATCAAAATTCCCACAGCAAAGTACTGAAAGAGTTCTGAATAAACTCAGTCATGAAACACAATCATATCCAATGAGAAATAGGCAACAGTCTCTCAACTGAAAGCAAATGCTATTTACCTATTGCAAAACAGTACATCGCAAAAAGATGAAAATCTTTCTGTATATGTACTGCCAAATTTTATTTTTAATTAATTTGCATTATTTTAAACTGTAGCTCTATTTTTTGAGACCTACTGCAAAACATTTATACATTTGGAAGGATGATCACTAACATGAAATGTAAGTGAACCAAGAAAAAGCACTAGACACACATTAAAGCATATAGGTTTCTTAAGTATAAAGGGAATAAGATATCATCCAAAATCCTCCATAAGTGTTTCAAGGTCCATACATACATAGATATACAGATTAATATACTATAAGGCCATTATTAAGCATCAATGTAATCATCTAGTCTGACCTCAGGTTCAACACAGGCCATAGATGTCTCCCAATTAACTCCTGACTGAACTAGAACATGTTTTTTTTTTAGGAAAAAAACATACAATCTTGATTTAAAAATAGTCAGCAAAAGGCAAGCTACCACATCCACAGATAAATTGTGCAGATGATTAATTGTCCTGACTCTTAAAAATGTGCATGTTATTTCTAGTCTGAATTTACCTAGCTTTAATTTTCAGCCATTGGATCTTGTATATCATTGCCTATTAGAGGTTTCTATTATCAAAATTTCCATTCCCCATCTAGATACTTATACACTGTGGTCAATGGGCAACAAATAAATCCAATACTAACAACAGCTAAAAGAAAGCCCAAGGTACTTTAAAAACTGCTGTTATACAATCTTCAAAATATTGCTCCAAAGAAACATATATAATTCTACCAAAACACAATATATCTACATTGATCACAAGTCTTTAACAGGGATATTGCCAATGAGAAATCCAGCCATATGTCACAAAGTGATTTAAAAGTAGTTTTGGACAGCAAATCTGCTAAAGTCCCCCTACCAATGTTTTGTGGTTTAATAATCCCACTCCATAAACTTTAAAAATGTATCTTTCTCCATCGTGCATGAAAAACCTCAAGAAAACAAACCAAAAAAATGGAAAATTAACTCACTATACATTGGTAACTGTTGAAAGTGATTGTCTGTAAAGTGCTGTCGGATGCAAAATATAATTTCCCCCTCTACAATCTATTTCAAATACAGTAAACAGTGTTACTTTAAAAGAACAGTACATAAAATTTTCACATGGGGTAAAATATTAAATTAAATTAATGAGTATCCCTTAATAGAAATTACACAGTACAGCTGTTAGCAAGACCATTTTGCAATAAGGGAAACTAATTAGCTCTTAAACATAAAATAGTTCTCTGTGTTTAAAAAAAATAAACTTGACTTAATACTAATATTTAAAATTTCGTATACCTTTTATATTCTTTATTTCAACATTTTTACAATAGATTTGACATGAAAACAAAAAATTAAAGATCATAAATAATTCCCTAAGAATTACATGTTTAAATCTATATAGGTACTTAGGAAAAAAAAAAAATCAGACAAAAAAGCATTACAAATTACAAACCAAGACCCAGATCCTGGAAGCCATTCTGAGCAACAGAAATTAGGCTCAAGTTCTAGTTTTCTACTCCTTCCTAGGTGTGAAAACTTATTGAATTCAATACCTACATAGTAAAACTCATTTCATCCACTCAAATCTAATTATTTCACATCTTGAATAACAGGACTCAGCGAATGTTACTATGAACATTTGTCATTCCCATTAAACCTAAAGGACTAGTGCCAGAGGTGCCCTTTTTTCCTTTTCCCATACCTACAGTATAACATGCAAGACTTCAAAAGTGACCTTACTATGAAATCTTGACTGAGAATCTGAATTCAGAACATGCACAATCCCTCAGAGTGGGAATGCTTTTACACTTGAAACTTCTTTGCTAGACTATTACTACTTTCTTTTATAATCCAAACATATTTAGGTTACAGATTCCCAGTATGAAGAATAAGGACCTTTAAAAAATATGGTGCATGTGGGAAACGAGATTGGCGGTTGCGTTTTGGAAATTTTGCTATGACAACTGACATCTGGCAATTGGCTGAGTTTATTGCTTTGGGAAAGGACAGACTTGGGCACCTGGCATACGTAATATTCTGTTATATGCGCCTACCCAGGAATACCCTTTGCTCTTCAAAAGACTTGGGATTGTTATGCAGCCTGTTCAATCCAGTAGGCAGAACAAAATTTTCAGTGTGGAAATTTCTCAGAATCTGCATTTAAAAGCAAAAAAGAAGGCTGGTGCTTGTGCTCTGGCAATTTTGCTATGACAATGAGTTAAATGTGTGTGAAACAAATATAATACAGAAAAAAACATTAATTGGAGTTGTGTAGTTAAATTCCCTTGTTACCTTTGAAAAATCTCAAATATCACCTGAAGGATTACAGGTGTTAAACAGTGTTTTACATTTGTGTAACTGTATATTGATCTTGCTCATTACTACTAAAACAAACAAGTAGTCCTGTATGTTGACAAGTTCCAAAGGGGTAGCCTTGGTAGTCTAGTTCAAAAAACAAACAAGGAGTCCTCATACGACTTACACTTCCCTGCAAATTCCCCCCATTCTGTAAGCTTCCCATCTGCAAAGCCTCTGATGAACTGGGGTTTTCTCCCACAAAACCTCATGTGATAAATAAAGTTGTTAGTCTTTAAAAAGTGCCACTGGACTCATTTGTTTTACAGACTATACCAGGCTTGTCGAACATGCAGCCCAGGGGCCAGAATCTGGCCCGCCAAGGGCTTTTAGCCAGCCTGCCGAGTGCTGCTGCAAGAGCCTGGGAGCTGGTGCTATCTGGAATACTCCGTATTGCTACATCAAGTGTACAGGCAGACATTGACAATGTGTGCCAGCAAAAGTAATGCCAAATATCACACTAATCATTATTTTATTCAAGTTTACTAATAGAAATCAATTTGTATGCCCTATCTATCAAAAATTTTCTCACATGGCCCCCTGACTCAAAAAAACAATTGCAATATGGTCCCTCACCCAAAAAGGTTGGACACCTCTGAACTAGACTAACTCAGATACCCTCCTTTGGAGCTCATTACTAAGTTCACCAACCCTGGCTTCTATCCTGCAATGAAGTCCACGGGAAACATCCCAGATCTAAGACCAAAAGACTATGCTGCTGTTCTGGTTTACAGTGCATAAGTCTTGACATTTATGGGCATTTTTTAAAAACCATGTTTGTGAAGGTTAATTTTTAAAGTATTAACTATTACCCCCAAAAGTGAAAGAAGGGATACATTTATAAAGATAGTTTTAAAAAAAGGTGGTAAAAATGCTAGTATGAGGCTTTAGTGGTTAGGGGAGCTTTGAAGAAGGAGAATAAAAACAACAGTGTTATGTATTAGAACACAGTCGCTGGAGTACCATTTCCTTTCCCCTGTCCCTAAACATTTACTTAATCTACATTACAGTTTTCAAAATAAAAATACACTTCCTTTCTATACTGGTTTATACTACTCTACTGCACAAGAACCCATCTTGATTGCTGGACTGCTTTACAAAATAAGATCTTTGATTTACTGAATGTTTAAATTCAAATAAAACCTAAAAATGGACTGAATATTAATATACTAAATTAATAAAATTCTATAAATTAGAGATCAAAAAGACCTATAATTCTATAATCTTCCAGCCACAACAGAATTACTCATCAAGCTTATTTTTCTAGCATTCTGTCCAGTCTAAATGACTAACTTCTCTAACATTCCTCAGACACAGCCCAATTCTGAAATGTAGAGCACCTCCTGCAACTTGCTGGATACCCTTAACTTCTATAGTATACAGTTTGTTGTAAACTGATGCGGAGAAAAACTTGCACAGACAGTGTCAAATTCTGAACATCAGCTATATCACTCACAAACACATTACTTAACAGAAGCCAGGTATGTGGGATTGAGCAACTCCAAAGCAGAGCTAGACTTAACATCAAACATTACAATAAGTTCACGAAGTCTCCAAAATAACAGTTTCATTAAATCAAAAGCCAGACATTTTCCACCTGAAAGAGAAACCTACGTAATATTAAGGAAAAGTCGCGGCTCCCCTTACATAGAAACATAGGTGAAAATACACATTGTACGCCAAGCACTGGGTAATAAAACATTGTAACATGACTGGTTATTATTTCGCTAAATATTTTATGCATACTAATAAGACTGAGCAGATTTATGATATTTCAAAGTGTTTTTTCTGTTTATGAAGTGTTCAAGGATGGACAGAGATTCTCACATTTACTTCATTCTTCAACAAATTAATTCTTCAGACTTTGTATACTGTACAGCTTGCTATTTAAGCTGCATTGCTAGTTGTGTCCAGTAACAACAGTCACATAGCACTGTTTATCTTCAGCGACTGGATGAGTGTAATTTGTATAATCAGAACATGGTTTCTCAAGCACATGAAGAAAAATTCATTGCAACTAAACACAAAAGTTGCATAAAAATGGCTCACCTAAATTTCTTTAACAAATCTAAGTATGTGAGGCTTGGTGGGTTTTTTTTGTTTTTGGTTTTTTGTTTTTTTTTTGGTAATATAACCATTTATATTGTCCTTTCCATGGCAGAGAATCCCAAAATCTTCCAAAAATTTTAAACTGCATATACAGTGAGGACCGGTTTACACACAGGTGCTGGGGGACAAGCCCCCGGTAACCACACGTAAACCAGCCTGCCTGTAAGCAGGACCAAAAGGCCTTCCCCAGGGCACCAGCCCAGGCCCCACTCCCTGGCCCTAGGCCATGCCCCTGGTCCTGCCTCTGTGCTGGGGTCCGAGCCGGCCTCAGGCGCCTGCTGCCACCAGCCTGGCCCCGGATCCCCAGCTGGGGACATGGCAGAGAGCGGCGGTGCCCACTTCCAGCCCCATTCTAGGTCCGGCTGCCCACGTCCGCAGCTGCTGCTCTCTGCCACGTCCCCAGCTGGGGATCCAGGGCCAGGCTGGCGGCAGCAGGCTCCTGACGCCAGCTCAGACCCCAGCACAGAAGCAGGGCTGAGGAGCGGGGCCTGGGCTGGTGCCTGGGGCCCGTCTCCGGGGCAGCGATGCACACGGTCCTGTTTACGCACGGTGCGTTAACGGGAACCGCGTCTTACTGTGGGGCCTTTGGGGGATATCCAGTTACTGCGCATTAACCAGTTCCGCCGGCAAACCGGTCGCGTGGTAACGGGTCCCCCCTGTACATTTATTTTATAAACAATGCTGATCAGCCAAAGGCCAGATCCACAAAGCCCAAGGATCTCAAAGCATCTAAAAAACAAGGAATTAAGACTTTCCACTCTCCTGCGCCATTAAAGAGGTAGGTATTATTGCTTTTGTAGGGGGTAAACTTAAGAGGTACAGCAGAGGTAGGCATCCTCTGACACATGCTGACAGTGGCACCTAAGCCCACTCAGAGCAGCACACATCACCCTCTGTGGTACCTCAGAAATTGCCACTCCTGACACCGAAAGCCACTCTGACTGGCTGCCTTTGGGCACAGCTGGGACACACGGGGTTCCCCCCTACCTATGCCTCCATGAAACACAGAAAAAAGCTTCCTGGGGTGGCTCTTCTCTGTAGTGCAATGCTCCCCAGAAGAACCACTCCAGATGTATCTTTCTGCAGCCTGCCTGAGAACCCTGAAAGGAGCCACTTCTTTTCATGGCATGCCTGGCGATGTGGGTGACCAGACACACTGTCAAGATAAGCCACCCTGGGCAACTTCTTTCCATGGCATGCTGGGAAGCACACCCACTCCTGCCATGACTGCTGCTGAATTTTCAGGCAGCTGCCACATTTTTTTCAGCAGAGGAGTCCACCGGCACCAGCTTCAGGGAGGAAGGCCCGGCACAGGACTTGGACCTTGTCATCAGGACCAGAAATCCTGACCCCAAGCAAGCCCTAGGCTTTTAATTTGACAGACTCCTCTCTTTGACACACTTTAAGGCCCAACAGGATTATGACAGAGATTTAGTCTAATTTCTTGTGCAATAAGGTACCCACATTTCAGCCAATGATGCTTGAATGTAGCCCAACAACTTGTAAACAAACTGGCACAAATGCCTTTTCTACATGGGGAAATCTACTGTCAGTAACTTTACCCGTAAAACTACAGCAATAAAACCCATTATTCCAAAATGAGTGCCACAACTAACTAGCTAAATTAAGCGTGGGGGGGGACGACCCACTCTTACTCCTAACAAACGGGAGAAGCCACTGAATGTGTTGAGTGGTTCCCAATCTTCTTCAGGCTGGTGAACCCCTTTTTAACAAAAATCTCTGCACCCCCAACCACCACCCCTCGGGCTGATTATATAATCTGGCCCGCTCAGGCAGACTCTGGCCGGTGCCACTCTAGCGGTGCTGCTGGGACACCAAACGAGCAGCACCGCCACCACCATGGCCCGCACCACTTGTGGAGCCAAGCCACTGCAGCTATGGCCCCCTGCCTTTGCCCTCCCAAGGAGCCACCACAGCCTCATCGCCGTGCTGGGACCTGGCCATGGGTAGGGAGAGGCAGCCCTGGCAGGGAGCATCGGGGCTGCAGCTGGATTCTGGCCCCAACAGGCAGAGGCTCTGAGGACCTCCTGCAACACATCCCTGGACTAGGGTTACCAGATACCAAAGCATGGAAGGGAGGACAGGGAAGTGTGAAGAGAAGGACACATGGAGAAAATGCAGTATTAATGTAATATTCTGCTGTTTTTAGGGGGCCCCAGAACACTTCCACCTAAAAGCAGGATGTTCCAGGGCATTCTAGCATACTTTAATCCCTGTAAGTAAAAAGCCAGACGAAATCATGTATTTTTAAAATGCCTGCCAGACAGTGGACGTGGAGGTAAAAAGGTGGATGTGTCCTCCTTTTGCCTGACATCTGGTAACCCTACCCCGGACCCCAGGTTGGGAACCACTGTGTTAGTCCTTAAATGCCACAGGATACCTTCTTTATTTACTTATATGGAATCTCCTGACACTTTTAAAGACCTAACAAACTGATTTTTTACATTTAAACGCTTAGCCTTTAAACGTGCCACAGGACTCCTCTTTTATTTTGCTGAGCCAGGCTAAGAGGACTACCCCTTTGGAAGCTGTACTTATACCACTCCCCTCCCTTGTGTAGACATGCCCAGCATACCATGCAAGCTGCACAGACTCCAAGTAAGTGTTTGGCACAAATCTCAGCGGCAGGCATGTCACTGTTCCCCCTCACCTGGTGCTAGCCAGTCTCCAGGAGGCCCAGCCCTCGAGCCCACCCTAGGAGCTGCGTTTCCAGGGGAGGACCCGCAGCTTTGACACAGGGGATGGGGCTCGTCGGGGCGCCGCATGCGGGCAGCTGCCCCCCACCACCGCGGCTGGCCTTTGCACGGGGGTCGCACGGCCTCCCGCCGCCAGCGGCCATCCCTGAGGCACCGCGCCTCGCTGCCACAACCGACGCAGCCGCGCGAGACGCGTAACCGCCTCAGCCCGACCGTTGGCAGCGCAGGCACGCGCCCAGCGACCGCTACCATCTCTGAGTCAGGGGGTGGGAGGGAGACGGGAATAATTCTCCCCCCCCCCCGCCCCGCGCCTTCAGATGCCTCATGCAGCCGGTCACGTGATACGCCCGCCCCCGCGGACCCCACATGGAAGCGCCCGGCACGAGCCGCCCCGTCTACCCCCTCGCTCACCCTCTCTCGCCGCCGCGGCCGACATGTCCTCTCGCGAGCGCTGCGGCTGAGATTTCGCTCGGACGCGGCTTGCGCGCCCAGGTCGTCGGCCTGTGGGTGGAGGGGGCGGAGGGCTCCGTGCGCGCGCTTGGCGCCGCGCGCCGCCGCCTCGCACGTGGGGGTGCGCTCCTCCAGCATCCGGGTCTTTCTGGCCGTCTAAAGAGGTGTGGGGGGCTGCTGCGCGTGCTAAAGCCTCCTGCCTTCCCACCTAGGCGCTAGGGCAGGGTCCTGACCGGGGAGTTTTCTTACACCCCCCTAAATTTTCCCCTACACCCCCCCAGTGGTCAGCTAGGAACAGTGTCTTAACAATTTAGAGAGCACCCCCCATACCCTGCTGCACCCACCCTAATTTCAAGTCCTGGGGAGAACACTGGTCCTGACCTACCCTAGGGTGGTGAGAAAAGATTTCCACAATTGGGTGAGGCAGGCACAGTGCTTCCCTCCGCCTTTGGGTTGACATGAATGAAGTTCAAAGCAAAAAGAGCATGGTTGAGACTAGTGCAACATGTATGCTTGCTCTTCAGCCTTTGCCAGACATCTGGACCAAACTGCTGACTGGACTGAGATTTAACACCGCACACAATATAGCCAGCTGCCAAATGCTTTGGGGTATGAGTGCACAGATCACAACAGGGAGAGACTAGAAAGAGTCACAAAACCTAGCTGGAATATGAAAAGGTTGAGCTCCATGTTGCTGTGACAAAGGCCAATGCACAGCCGAGATTGCTGCATTAGAACACTGCCATGGATCTGAAAGGAGGAAAACTACGCTGGAGTGATAAGCGTGCTGTAAATTTGAATATTTCAATATGCAAATATAATAGTTATTGCCTGTATGGATGGAGGCTACTTGTGCTTCCAATACAGCATAAATTGAATATCCCCACTAAAATAAATGTTCTACTACTGTAGAACCAGCGCTGTCTGAATTGCAAATATAAAAAATTCCTACTTCTTGAATTCCACCTATTCAACTATTTTTCTGCAGAACTTAAAAACCTAGTTCCAGAGGAGTAGCCCTGTTATTCTGGACTCTCATTCAGCAAGACAAAGGAGGAGTCCTGTGGCACCTTAAAGATTAACAAATTTATTTGGACATAAGCTTTCATGGGTTAGAAGGGTTCTCATCCATTAAAGTTTATGCCCAAATAAATTAGTTAATCTTTAAGGTACCAGGGGACTCCTTGTTTGTTTTACTTTAAAAATCTAGTTGCTACTCTATTGTGTTGTGCACTGACGCACTCATTTGTATCTTAGTGTCTCAAATCTTCTGACGCTGCAAATGTAATGGACTATATCCCATAAACATCTCTCACCAATCCACCTAAAGAGGAAACTGAAGACAGCCTACCAGGAATGGGGTACTGTCACCCCATTACCTAAGTTTTACCATGGGAGATGTTGCTATTGCATTGCCCTTTAGTTGCACTGAACTTATGAAAGAGGAGTGTTTACAGATGCTATTTTATAAATCTGATGCTAGAATACAGGCTACCAAAATTAAAAGACAATTTACAGAATTTTAGGCTTATTTTAACTTCGTAAGCATCCAGGGAACACCAACCTATTTAGGAAAGTGAGGAAGTATAATTTAATGAAAACATGTTTTTTGGTAATCTGCATACAAAAAATGATAGGCTCTATGAAACCGTGTTTATGGCCACCACTTGAATTTGGAGAATACTAAGAAGTAAACCTTTCTTGAAAATATGAATGATCCTAACCTAACACCTTATACCAGGAGTTGGCAACCTTTACTGACACCCCTGTTCCAGCCCCTCTCTCTGAACCTAAGTCATTGCCAGTAGCCCCCTCTGCCGAAAAAGGTGGCTGCTGCCTGAAAATTCGGTGGCTTCCACAGCTGAAGTGTTGGGGGAGGGGGCGTGTGCTTCCAGGCATGCCGCAGAAAGACGCTACCCTAAGTGACTCCTCTATGCAGCATGCCCGGGGATAAGTCCCCAAGCACACCCTGGAAAGAAGCCGCCCAGAGTGGCTCCTCTCTACAGCACACCTGGAGCAGGGGTCCCCAGGCATGCCACAAAAAGAAGCTGTTGCAGGTCCAGGTAGCTTCTTTCCATGGCATGCCTTGGAACCGTGGGGTGCCTGAGGCACTGCCACTTGCTTTTCTGGAGCAGGAGTGGCACTTTCAACAGAGGGTGGTGCCGGGGATTGCTTCCCCCTGCCTTATACCTTCCAATGCCTGACTCTAATACCAAAATTTGAAATAATGGTATCTGTAGTTTGAAAACATGCATATTATTTCTCTAAATATTAATAAATTCTCAATGTTGTTCTCTCAGATAAATAAATGAATGAAAAATGAACTATGGTGAATAAATCCTAGAATCATAGAAACTGGAGGGGGACCATGAAAGAACATTGAATCTAGTCCTCTGCACTCATGGGGGGACCAAGTACCCTCTTAAGCCATCCCTGACAGGTGCTTGGCTAACCTGTTTTTAAAAACTTCCAGTGACAGAGATTCCACAACCTGCCTAGGCAACTTATTCCAGTGGTTAATCACCCTGACAGCAGTTTTTCCTAATGTCCAACCTAACCTTCCCTTATTGTAATTTAAGCCCATTGCTTCTTGTCCTATCATCAGCAGTTACAGAGAACCATTTTATTTTTTACCACCTCCTTGAGACAACTTTTTAGGCACTTGAAAACTGTTATCATGTCCCATCTCAGTCTTCACTTTTCCAGATTAAACAAACCCAGCTCTTTCAATCTTCCCTCATAAATCAAGTATTCCAGACCTTTAATCATTAGTATTGCCCTTCTCTGGACTTTCTGCAATTTCTCCACATCTTTCCTGTAATGAGGCACCCAGAACTGGACACAACACTCCAGTTGTCAGCACTGAATAGAGCAGAAGAATTGCTTCTCATGTCCTTACAATATTCCTGTTAATACATCCCAGAATGGTGTTTGATTTTTTTTTGCAAGTTTTACCCTGATGACTCATATTTAGCTTGTGGTCCACTGTGACACCCAGATGCCTTTTCACGGTACTCCTTCTTAGCCAGTCATTGCTCATTTTGTATATATGCAATGGATTATTCTTTCCTAAGTGGAGTACTTAGCACTTCTTTATTGAATTTCATTCTGTTTACCTCAAGCCATTTCACCAGTTTATGCAAATCATTTTAAATTATGATCCTGTTCTCCAAAGCACTTGTAACCCCTCCCAGCTTTGTATCAGCAGCAAACTTCATAAGTGTACTCTCTATGCCATCGTCTAAATCACTGATGAAAATATTGAACAGAACCAGATCCAGAAGTGATCCTTGTGATACCTCGCTCATTATGCCCTTCCAACATGACTGTGAACCATTGATAACTACTCTCTGGGAGCAGTTATCCAATCAGTTTTTCACCCATATTATAGTAGCTCAATCCAAATTGTACTTCCTTAGTTTGTTAATGAGAAGGTGATGCGAGACTGTATCAAAAGCCTTACTAAAGTTCAGATACACCACATCTACTATCCACGAGGCTTGTGGATAAAATTCTGGTCTAAGGAGCCACAGTAACTAGATTAAAGATCCCTTATTAATGAAAAAAACCAAGGAGTCCTGTGGCACTTTTAAAGGCTAACGAATTTATTTATCGCATGAGCTTTGATGGGAAAAAAAATCCCACTTCATCAAACGCTTTGAAGTGGGATTTTCTCTCATGAAAGCACATGTAATAAATAAATTTGTTAGCCTTTAAAAGTGCCACAGAACTCCTTGTTTGTTTTGCTATGCTAGATTAACATGGCTGCCCCTTTGGAGCTTATTAATGAAGAGTACAATGCACACAAAGCCTACAAAGTAATAGAAAAAAATATAATTGGTCATTCTGTAGCTTCCAGCTTTAAGCATTTTGAAAGTAAACAGTACTTAAGGTGAAAGGTAACATGGAAATGCCAAGCAAATCAAATTAAGACATTTCCTTCTCTGCAAACTGATTTACTAATTAGGGTATTTGCTTATGAACTCAGCTTATATTGCAGCACAAAATGTGTATGACTGGAAAGTAAAGGAGATAGAATGGCCTTATTGTCTGTTTTCCTATGAACAGGAAGAGAGTACAAGATAGAGATTCAAAATTCAAACTTTGGCGGGTGGTATTTGCCAGTTTAGGTAGGTCAGGCAATCACATGTTTCAAGGAAAAAGAGAAACTATTGTAAGGAAAAATAAAAAAAAATAATTTTAGGAAATGGCAGACACAGTTTTATATTAATTGTTGAAAACTGTAAAACTGAATAAGAGACCATGAACATCTACCTAACTGTTGCAGAAATACAGAAGAGTATCTTTGATACTGATTTTATATGAGACATGATGTACCAAATAAAGGAGACCATAAAAATAGGGGCAACATAAGTTAGAGTTGGTAACCTTCCTACAAAACCTAATAAGATCTAGGGGGAAGTTTATAATCTATCTAGTAATTTGTGTACAAGGGAATGATATTTAATCTCTCCTTTAAACTGAGTGTTTTACGAGAAGCATGTTAGGGAAAAAAAATTACAGGGAAACTTAACTGTAGGAAAACTTACGTTCCTGCAGAAAAAAGCATTTTTTCTCTAAATAAGTCTCAAGGGGGAGGGAGTAATGCATTTGTGGAAGAGCCAGGGGAAAAAAAGCATGCCAAAAAGATACTGCTTACTTTATCTATATGGAAACCACCAGAATTGATATTCATGTCTCAGATTAGTGGCACATATTATCCCCCTATATTTGTTCTTTCTGTTAACTGTTCTGGAGAAGACAACAGCCACTTCCACTCCATAAAAGATCAAGCAGAATGCAGTCTCTTTTTGCAAAATGTCATATTTACATGAGGCTAACAACAAGTGGAATTAAGAAAGTTTTATGTCAACTTAACAAGTTAGCATTTAAACTAATCGTGACTTTAAAAGATTAAAACTTGGCATACAGAAACAAAGATACAGAATAATCTGGAGTTATTAACTGCAGTATCAGCTTAATAAAAATACAAATCAGGAGAATGGCTGTTTGAAGTCAGCACTGGAGAAAGTTAGAGACCATGATTGGACAGTTTGATAATGAATGACAGATTGCAAGCCTACAGCTAAAAAAGGTCAATACAATGGTGGGAATGTAAGATTAGAGAGGTAATAAACATTTGGCCTCATTAAAAGTGTGCAATTTTGAGCACTTCATAAAAATATTAAAAAAACATTGGCTCCATGGGAAAAAAAAAAAAGGAACAAAAGAGATAAAGTGCTAACATCTCCACATCAAGCTCTCCTGACTGCTGGAAATGGGACTTCCATTAAGGATCCAATTACTTGCTCTGTCATTCTGTGCTGCCTCATCTAACCTGTTCTAAGTTATACTATTAAAAGATATGAGCAGCATAGTTCTTCCAAGTTCCTAGCACGCTTCCTCCTTCAGATGAATACTGCTTATTCTAGAGTGAGAAGCCAGTTCTACACCAACTGAGAGTTCTTGGCTAAGCTGTACAAAAAGGATGGAGCACAAACTAGAATTTGGCCTATAGACCTGACTGTAGTAACCCTTGGGGAGGAAGGGGTTAACACTCTGCTCAGTGAGTCCCAGGACAGCCAATAGGAACGAAGCACAGGTTTTTGAATGGGAACAGCAGCCTGGCCTGTACCTGTTTGGATACAGCAGAGCTCCTGGAAGGATCAGGAGGAGGCCAGAGGAAGAATCCAGCAACATCCTTACCAGAGATAAGTTAAATTTGTTACTGACCAGGTGTGGATAGAACAGGGAATGTTTACTTAGACGTGGTCAGGGTATTTTCTTTGTTTTTGGATTTCTCTGTGCTGAGCTCATGTAACCCCCCCCCCCCC
>ML682016.1:14046805-14111673 GCA_007922195.1 Podocnemis expansa | reverse complement strand
CCCCCCCCCCCCCACTACCCTGTAACTACCTAAGTTAATTCCCAGAGAAGCAACTCTGTGTTTATTATCTGTTCTTTTTGATTAAAGATTTTACCTTTTAAGTAAGTTCTGGTTCTGTTCCTGGTAGGGCAAGAGGTTTGTGTGCATGTGCCTTGGACTGCACAGGCAGCTACTAGAGGGAACCCTGTTCCAGTTCCAGCTCATATTGCAGCTGGGGTCCAGTCACTTTCCTGAAGGAGGAATAAACAGGATTGCAAGTACCTCACAGGGAGGAATTCTCAAGTGCACCTTCCTGGGTCTCAAGAGGTTTTTTGCATTTGGGTGGTGGCAGCGATACCACTCCAAGGCCAGAAATTGGAGGCCTTGGAGACTTCTAAGAGCAGGCTTTAAGGCCAGTGGCGTTTAAGGCCTGTTGCAGGCCCCCACCTTCTGCACTCAGAGTGCCAGAGTGGGGAAGAAGCCTTGACACTGATAATTCTCTGAAGCATGAGGAAAAGTTAAAGAATCTAACAAAATTTACGGAGATGGAGAGATATCAGTTTTATACAAATAAATGATAGAAAATAATAAAGAAAAAGTGAAAAGTTATTCAAGAACTAAAACTTTTACAAGAAGCGTAGAAGAAAGGAACGAGGCAGCTGAACAACATGTGTATGGGAGAAGGTGGCCAGATGGCATAGAAACAAGTGGGAAGAATAGAACAGAACATATGGGAAGAGGAAATTAAATTAAGACAAAAAGTAAACTGTTTGATTAATGTTTTTCACAAAGGACAAAACATCCAATTACTTTTGTACTTGACTGAAATTGACAAGAGCAATGCTCCAGGAAGCAACTTCTCCACCATGATGTGTTTCACAGTTGAAAAAGACCCATGATCTGGAGACTTTGAATGTTCCTCTCTCAAGCAAACATTAAAGTAAAAACCTTTAGGAGCACAGATTTCTAGATCTCATAGTACAGTATTTGAAGGTGGGATAATTAACAACCTACATATCAGCAGATGAGCTATGACCAGCATGATAGAGTAGTAGGAAATCTGCCAAACAATCTGTGAGGTCCCTGGATGATTTAAATGCTAAAGAAGCACTCAAGGAAGACAAGATCACCGCTGAAAAGCTAAATCAATTCTTTGACTCAGTCTTCACTGCAGAGGATGTTATGGAGATTCCTACATCTAAACTATTCTTTTTAGGTAACAAATCTGAAGAATTGTCTCAATATTGTAGTGTCACTAGAGGAGATTTTGGAACAAATTGATAAATTACACAATAACAAGTCTGCAGGACCATAACATGTTCACCCAAGAGCTCTGAAGGAACTCAGTTATGAAATTGTAGCACTCCTACAGTACATAGCTTATTACTTAAATTAGCTTCTGTAGCAAATGACTGGAAGATAGCTAATGTGAAACTAATTTTTAAAAAAGAGGTGATCCTGGTGATTTCAGACTAGCAAACTTAACTTCAGTATCAAGCAAATTGGTTGACACTACAATGAAGAACAGAATGATCAGACATATTGATCAACATGAATTGTTAGGGGAGGGTCAACACAGCTTTTATAAAAGAAAATCATGCCTCATCAATCTACCAGAATTCTTGGAGAGGTCAACAAATATGATCCAGTGGACAAGAGGGTACTTGGACTTTTAGAAGGCCTTTGACAAACTTCCTCACCCAAGGCTCTTAAGCAAGCTAAACAATCACAAGATAAGAAGGAAGGTCCTCTCATATATCAACAGCTACTTAAAAGATAAAAACAAAGGGTAGGAATAAATGATCAGTTTTCAAAATGGAGGAAAATAGTGGTGTCCCTCAGGCATCTGCACTCAGATCAGTGCTGTTCAACATAATCATAAATGATCTGGGAAAGGAAATAAACAGAGTCAGCAAAGTTTGCAGATGTTACTAAATTACTCAAGACAGTGATATCCAAAGCAGACTGTGAAATTCATTATTGATAAATACAAAGTAATGCATATTGCAAAAAACCATCTCAACCATGCATACAAAATGAGGGGTCAAAAATAGCTATTATGTCACTGTGAGGCATTCTCTTAAAAAAACACTCAATATGCAACAGCAGTCAAAAATTAACAACGTTGTTAGAAACCATTAGGAAAGGGATAGATATAAGAAAATGAATATAATGCTGCTAATATAAATCCACAGTACACCTAGACCCTGCATGCAGCTCTGGTTGCCCCCATTTCAAAAAAGATAATAATCAGAGTGATTGCCACCAGTAAAGCCACCTGCCAAGAAAATAGCAACAGGGGGGCAGACAGGTAACAGCTCAAACAGGGCCCCCTTGAGCCTGGTGAGGACCAAGTTTAAATCCCAGGGATGGAATAGGTTTCTGACTTGAGGGTACAGTCCTTTATGCCCTTCATGAACTTGACTGCCACATTATGGGAAAACACTGACCTTCCAAAAATGCAGAAAGTGAAAAAGCAGAAGTACAGCTAGGCACACTTTCAGAGAAGCAACGGGTAGGCCCTGTAGCTTAAGGTGTAAAAGACAGTCTAAAAATCAACTGGATCAGGGCTTTGACACCGTGCAACTCTACCCAGGAAGCAAACTGGTGACCCATGAGTACCTGCGGCACCAGTGAAGAGCAGACCTGCAGCTCAGGGTTTAACCATGGAACCACTACACTAAGAGGTGCAGAGAGTCTAGATCTAGTGTAGCTGTCTTCCCTGGTCCTGGGAGAGAAGACTGTGTCAATGCAGTAACTCTAGCACAGTGGTTCTCAACCTTTTGCAGGTTGCAATGCACTCGGGCTGTCTACTCCTAGATTGTTAAATCAATTTAACTTAATCTAACTGAATCAAAATAAAAATCATTAAACTGATTTAAGTTAAATCAATAACAACATGTTCCAACTAGAAACCCAAATCGAACTAGCATGTCCATGGACAGGCTTGCTAGTTCAATTTAGGAGAGGGGCACCATAGGAGGTGTGGCAAGATGGCGCCCCAAGAAGGGCCATGCCCCCACCCAATATATAGAAAGAGGAAGGCACCCTGGGATGGAGAAGGGCAAAAAGGTTAACTCAAAATAAAAGTTTAATTGAAATAACATGGCTACATTGCATTATTTCAAAATAATAATTTTGATTTAACTATCATTTCGATATAGAGCAAGGTTTAAGTCTATCAAAATGACTTCCTTATTTTGAAATGAGGGAGCTCCTCATTTTGAAATAAGGAAAGCTAGTGTAGACATGCACTACCTTAAATTGAAATAATCATTATCATTTCAATTTAAAGTGTAAGTGTGGTCATACCCTTGGTGGCATATCACAATCCTACAGGACACACCAGCCCACTTCCTGCAGGCCAAATCCAGCCATTTCCCTGACTCTGTGACACACTTACTAGTGTGTGGTGGCACAGTAATGCGTCCCGACACAGTGGTTGAGAACCACAGCAGATGGGGTATTGACAGCGCTAGTAGTGTTATGTACCAGTGCTGCCTTGGCCAGGCAGGCACTGTGAGGGTAATCTCTTTTTTGTCCCTGTTTACAGAGTCTTCCATTTCACTGAGGTATAAATTGAATTGACCAACAAGCCCTGTTTGATGACTGCAGACAGTCTCAGAAATGTTCATTGCTTCAGGTTCTCCATCACTAAATTCAGTTAGGCAGGTGAACATCATTATTATTCCCAATCTTACTTGTTCAGTCCAGCATTCTGTTTTTGCCATAAAATCCTTTGATTTTATTGCAGAGATCTGATATGTTTGTCTTGGGTCCTTGTATACTTGTGTTAAACCTGTTTAGTTCATCAAATACATCTGTAAGGTATGCAGGTTTTGCAATCCATTTGGGATTTTTGAAATAATCAGTGAAAAATTCTTGACCCCCCCCCCCAATTGAGTTATCACATAAATCAAACATTCTTTGCAACACAGATCCACAGGAAAGCCAGCAAATTTCAGAATGAAGAAGCAGCTCTCAATAGCCTGCACCCATTTCACTGCACAGAGGAGTAAAAATGTGTAAGTTGAGAGTTCTGAACTTGATGATATTCACAATTTTTACGATAGAAAGTAAAACATCATTCAATTCGGGGCTCAGTTCTTTTGATGCCAGTGCTTCTCTGTGTAAAATATGAGTTGAAACAGTATTTGATGCTACCTGCTTTATTTGTGCTATCAAACCACTCTGACTGCCAGTCATAGTCCTTACCCCAATCTGTGTAAATACTGATACAGCTGTCCCATGAAAGGTTTTTTGTGATTATGTACTGGTTAAGTGTTTCAAAAATAGTTGCTCCTGTTGTTCATTTTGGCAGTGCAAGACAATAAAACAAAACAAAACAACCTTCAACTTCTTTTCCCAAATGTAGTGAATAAATACTAACAACTGACCTTGATTTCCCATACCTGTGGATTCATCTACCTGGAGTGCATAGGCAGAAGTGTTTTCAATCTCTCTATTACCTATGTCTCTGTCAAATGCCATTTCAGAAATTCATCTAGAAACAGTGTTATCTGAAAGCAGTATCTTTTTTTATTTGACTTGCTTGCTTGCTGCCAAACATTACTTTACAGATGTCCACTAAAGCAGGGATAATCAAAAATTCACCAATCATATGTTCTTTCTTGCATTTGGCAATCCAGCGTAGATCCAAGGCCCTCAGAGCACTCTCTCTAACTCTTAAGGAACAAGCAAACACTTCCTTGCTGTTTGAAGTTTGTAAACCTTCTTTCAAAGTATTCATTCAGTTTTCCATCTAGGCTTGAATGTTTAGTTTCCAAGTGCTTTTTTAATAGACAGTTTCATATATTCAGTGGAGAACTCCTCCAGACAAATTACGCACTTAGGTTTCAGTTTTTCTTCAGGGCCCAAACATGTAAATCCAAACGGCAAGTAATCATCACTGTACTTACAAACTTTTTGTCCTGTTGCACTTTCTATAGACTGTTTTGTGTTTCCTTCCTATGCTTTTCTTCTACACTTAAGAAATTTAACCATTTTTGACTTAAGTAATGATAAAAGCTTAATCTGAAATGACTACACTCTGTCAAACACTATATAGTGTTGGATCCATTTGAATCAAAACGTGCATGATTGAAATAATGCATGCATTAATTATTTTAATATACTCAGCTAAATGCATGTGTGTATATATAGCTGTAAACACGTGCAATTGAAATAAAACACCTGTGAATTACGATTTAAAGCTTTGATAGATAATTGCTACACAAAGTGTTTTACATAGGTTTGTGTTAGAGAGATAATACATTCAAGACCATTTTCAATTTTCTTTTTAACTTCTGCACTTCTGAGTCCTATTGTGTACCCCCTACAGCAGTGGTTTTCAAACCTTTTTCCTCAGGACCCACTTGAAACAAAAAATCATTTAAGCCCGTGACCTCACAACTACATCTTTGAGCAACATATTCCTGTCTTTTGGCAGTGGCAGCAGGGGGCATCATGACCCAATACCTAAGGGTCTGTGACCCAGTACTGGGTCTGACCCTAAGTTTTAAAAACCACTGCTCTACCTACAGTACTCTGAAGCATGCCTAGGGGTATGCATACCCCTGGATGAAAGCCTGTGTACTAGTGTGTTCATGATGCCTGGGAGATGCACAGCTGCCAGGTAAATACCATGGCCAATACAGAAGTCCCACATACATATCACTTTCTGCTAGAGTTTTAAATAACCTCTCTGTTTACTGGAACTTCTGGCTGATTGGGAGCCAGAGACTGAAATGCAGTGAAGGGTGCTGTGTATGTTTTGTTTTAACTTCTTGATGACCAGTATGAGGAATCAAAAGCATTGTTTCTGGCAGGTTGGGAAGTCTGAATCTGCTCTCCTTTTGTAGCCTGTCCTGACCTTGGCATTTTCAGATGTTCTACCCTAGGCATGGACAAGAGCCCCAGAGACATGCTATCAATTTGCCCTTTAGTCCTGACCACTTCCTTTTCCTCTGAAGCATCTCTCAGGGACCATGGGAGTGCTGAAGCTGCTCGCCCTTCTGCATCATGGTGGGAATGTGGGCATGACAGTGCCAGGAAGCATTGCTGGGAGCCTGAGCAACACTACTCTCTCAGTAGCTCCTGTCTTTGGGTTTATTACAGGGACTTGGCAACTGGGATACAGAGACCGGAGTCCTGTGCCAGCTATGAAGTCAGTGCCTAGGCTTGAGACCAGGGGCACTCCGGGGATCAATACAGCTTCTCCAGAAATCAGTACTGAGAGATGGGGACTGGTGCTGGGAGCGTGACTGTTCATGTTAGAGCTCTTTAGACTGGGACCGCAAATCTGGAGAATGAATTGGAGACTGGCACCTCAGCAACAGGGAATGTTGCAGTGGTCTTAATGATGGTTCCCCCGAAAGGTCCCATGGATGTAGGTGGTGCTAAGGGTCTCACTTCTCAGCATGTTGGCAGCACTGGGATGACTGAAAGGTCCTTCATCTCCTGGAAAGCCTCAGACATTGTGGGCACCCACAGGTGCTGAGGGCCCTTGCCAGTCCCCACTGTCAGTGATGGGCCCTGTGTTAGGCTGGAGACCTGAATGGGAGAGGGCACTTCATAGGGACCAGCAACCCAATGTGGGTCTTGTGAGATCTCCTGTTTCCATCTTTTCCCTTCTTGGCACCAGTGACATGTCTACACATCATGTGCCTTTCTCTTCTTAGGCACTGGAGATAACGATCAGGAAGGCGCCTCCCACCAAAGCTGACATGCTTGGTGTTGAGTCCAACTGGCCTGGCTCTGATGTTGATCTAAGGGCCAATTCCATCAGAAGCACCTGAAGTCTGTTAGTTCTTTCTTCATGCAGGGCCTGAAGCTCTTGCAAATCTTGTACTTTTCCCACACACAAGTGTCTTTCAAACACTTTTGACAGCTCTGGTGCAGGTCACTAAACTGGCATAGGCTTCTTATGTGAAGCACAAGGTTTGAAACTTGGAAACTGGGGCATGCACAGTCCCTGGATCAAATTCTAATCCAACTTCCTATTAACTAACACTTAACTACAACAAATTGAATTGGATACACTGAAATAAATAAAGAAAATCACTAGGTGGGGAAGCTTGCCATAGCAAGAGACTGTTTCAGCACTGTCACAGGTGGTAAGAAGGAACTGAGAGGGAGAGGACCACCAATGTCCTATATCTGTATCTATATCTATACCTATATGTACACTTTTTTTTTTTTTGCATGCCTTGGCAGGGAGTGCTAGAGCTAGCCCTATGGATGCCACCAGTGCATATGGCATTCACATGCACTTAATTGGGAATGGACATGTGCAAGCACTCGAAGAACTTTTCTTGTCATCAAAACAGTTCATCTTGAGTAGGATGCCCAAATCTGGTTTAGTCCCATCTTAAGTCTCACTGCTATCTAACATAGATAGAAATATGCTCTACAGACCTCTTGGCCCATATGAAAAGCATAACACCACCATTTTGACATATTGAACCCTCCAGGCATGCCGAGAATTAGCACAATTTGTCCAGAAGCAAGCAAGCCAGTCTGAAACAGGAAGGAAAATGACTTATAATGTCTATTAGAATAAAATATTCCTGTAGTATCAAAAGTCCCCAAATCAGGATTAAAACCCTTTAGTTGTTTGTAACTATAACATTACATGGTAAAAGACTACCCCTGCTCCCAAAGACCTTACAGTATTACAAGAGATAGTTTTTGTGCAAAATCACTGGCAACATTCTCAAATTAATTGTAATTAATGACATTATATTCAAATAGATTTCAAGCTATACACACAGTGAAAAGTGCTTCCTACCACATAACCTTTTGGATGTTGGTACAAGGAAAATGGGTCCAGAATACCTAAAGTAAATTATGAGAGAAAGGGGATAGTATTTTTCAGAGCACAATAACCACCTACCCACAATTTTCTCCACTAAATCACTTGATAAATTATTAACAGGTAACTGCATATATGCTTATTTCCAATCTACTCTATTAAAAATCAACTGTTACAGGAAGAATGGCCAGTTTAATCTCTAGAGTAAATCTAGTAAATTCACTACAGTTACACTTGAATGAATTTAGCCAATGAGTGATCCTACTAAGTGGACTTAATATCCTAAAACAGTTTGTTCAGACTTTCCACTGCCAGTTGAGGTCATACTGACCTGTATCACACACTGCATACCAGATATCATCTGTGACTTAATGGGTGATCTTATGTGCTGTACTAGTACAGTGAAGGAGTTTTGTCCTATAGGACATGCAAGAAATATTTAAAGCATGGTGCTGAGGTTGGGAATCAGTTTCTGTGGGAAGAAAGCAAAAGAGGCCAACAGATGCAACAAAATATTTCAACAATAACTTCAAGCATATCACAATGGGGAGTCTGTGACTTGTACTTCACTTCTAGTTCAGTAAAAAAAAAAAATCAAAGCAGATGTTGTCTTAATAGTTTTCCAGTACAATAGCCAAAAAAACCAACCAAACAGAACCCCCCCCCAACCCCAAAATATTTTCTACATATGGTTATGTTTAAAACAAAGATTACAATGCATGACAAAACAAACTCAGTTGTTACAAAATTAAGTGAAACTACTGGTAATCACAGAACAGTTAATCAAATAACTGCAACAGAAGACGTGTGTTTTTAAGTTCAACTAAACTGTCACAGGAAATACAGATTTTATTAATGAAGTTTAAACTGAACATCATTTATTTTTGATGGCTAAATGTTAATGATGGTAAAAAGATAAGAGCTTCCCTGAAACTTTTCAATGCTTCCCAAATTAAAAAAAAAAAGTTAAATTGGAGATAAGGTTATAAAAAGCCACAAGGGAAAAACACCACAAGGTTTTAGTTTCAAACAAACCATCACACTAAAAATGCCCATAGACACATAAAACCAGGAAATCTGGAATGAAGACTGTAAATGAACAGCAAACATACACCTGAAATTATGTATCTGTACATTTAGAACACTGCCTTCAGATCTCCTCCTCACCTACACAAAAATCTTGAGATCTGGATATTATTTATCTTCAATACTGACAACATGATCCATATAACCTTTTACTATAATGCCGCTCAGGGTATGTCTACACTAGAAACATAACATGACCTATATTAGGTTGACTTACAGCCACTGCTGTAATTACTGGGATGGTTCATATTCACACTGCCTTCCTTGGGTTGGTGGTACATGTCCTCACCAGGAGTGCTTCCAATAACCTAAGAGGAGCAGAGTGGGGAGCTAAAAACCCAATCTTTCAGCTCTGCTGGGAGCCCTGCTGCCCCACAGGCTCCTGGTGAGCTGCCCCCACATCCTTCCACTCCTCACATAGAACAGAAGCAGCAGTGAGAGCTTTTCCCACCCCCAGTTCCCTAGCAAGAAGCCAGGGGAAGCCACCTGGAGTTTCTCACTGTGGGGAACAAAGTCCAGCTGCCCCAGCTTCTTGGCCCCCATCCGCCTCCTTGTCTCCCAGATAGCCTTGTCAACTTCATGGCTCACTGTGCTATGAATTGACAATGCTACCTGGCTTTTAAAGGGGAGCAGGCAGAGGGGATGCGGTAGGGCATCCAGGCATCTTGCCCTGCCTCCCAGCTGGGAGCGGTGTCTAAAGCTGCCCAGACTTCTCACCCTAGCTCCCAGCCCGGAGTGGTTTGAGCCAACAGCTATCTAGGGGAGGAGAGGGAGGGTGGGACAGCTGGGCCGTAGCTGCCTGACCTTCTTGTCAACTTCATGGTCCTGCAGTGAAATTCACTAAACTGCCAAGCAGACGCTGTGTTGCCCTAACTACACTGGCATAAGCCTTACACCTCTCACAGTAGAGTTATGATGTTGAGCTAGTAGGGCAGTGGTTCTCAATGGCTTGGTAGCAGTCCCTGAGTTCTGCCTGATGCAGTTATAGGAAGCCAGTCCCTGTATCAAAGAGGTTGAGAAACATCATAGTAGAGCACTTACATTAGCAGGTAGAAGGCTTTAGTGTAGACACTGACATAAAATTTGTTTGACACAAGCTGCCTTATGTTGACCTAATTGTGTAGTGTAAATTAACCCTAAGAAGCACCAGTTATCATTTGGCTGCCTTGCCACTTCCTCCATGGCTAGCAATAGGTGAAGATGGTGATATCTCAGGTCCAAAATAATATGGAGAAAGATACAAAATTTAAAGTTAAATCATATTCGCAGTTCTCACACATGCACTTTTCAATACTTTAATTTGCAATATAATGTTAGGTCCTATAAAAGGACTGAACAAAACAGCTGTCAAGTATAGCAGTACAGAAAGGATTGGTTACAATCTGTCACATCAAATTATGTATCTTTATTCCTAAATTCTCTCTGATCAATCACCTCCCCAATCCTAAGAGTAAAACTTTACATTTTTACAATGCCTTCCATTCAAGGTGCTTTATAAAAATTAGTAGAGCAATGAAATAATTCTGGAAGGGAGAGGGTCACAGCACCAGGAGAACCCCTCTTTTCTGCACAGCCCGAGCACAAGTTGCAATACAAGTCTCTCTCCCATCACTCTCTCCATACCTATTTAAAAATGCCCCTCAAAACCGAGGACTTAATTTGACCGCCTGCTGCCTGCCTGCCTTAGGATGCCATCTTTGACCAACTCTAGTTCCTTAGTGCAGCAGTCTTCAGAAGCAGAGCTATACAAATCACTGGGTTCACTGACAGTTCTACTCTTCCCTCAAAATTATTATTTTCAGGTTGAAGTTTTTAAAATTTTCAGAAAGAAAAGTTAAGAACAATATGTTTTAGCTGACTTGTTCTGGTTGCATTTCCACTCTCCTAACAACTTCCCCAGTCTCTCCTCTTTCCTAGACTTCTATTTCCCACAAACTCCTCTATTTTCTCACTCTCTTCTGAGCCTCCTCTTTATCTCAAAACTCTTCTGCCATAATCTGTCTCTTAAACCATTACTCTTTTTCAATCTCTCCCCTCTCTCCAAACTCATCACATTCTCTCCCTCTCTACCCAAGTCCTTTATTTTCTCTTTCCCACAATGTCTTCAAAGAATTCTTTCCGGGGAGTCTGACTGATGAGTCTTGCCCATATGCTCAGGGTTGAACTGACTGCCACATTGGGGGCTGGAAGGAATTTTCCCCCAGGGTAGATTGGCAAAGGCTTTGGAGTTTTTTTTGCCTTCCTCTGTAACATGGGGCATGACTCAATTACTGGTGGAGCCTCTGTACCTTAAAGTCTTTAAATCATTTGATGACTTTAAATGATATTAGGACTTCAATAACTTAGTCATAGGTTAGCGGTTTATTGCAGGAAGAGATGAGTAAGGTTCTGTGGCCTGCGTTGTGCAGGTGGTCAGACTAGATGATCATACTGGTCCCTTCTGACCTTAGCATCTATGAGTCTTTTAGTCCAATGTCTTTCACTTCTCCAAAACCCTTTCATCCCTAAATTCTGCTCTAAGCTGCTCCATTATATCTGCGTCCCACCGGGCCTTCATTTCATGATGTACACAATGCTAGGTTTTGTGTAACTCCATATGTGAGATTTTATGCCAACTACTTAGTGTCCTAATTTGCATTTAGTTATACATTTCAACTTATGGTCAATACACCTTTCCTTAAGTAGTGGTGGGATTTGTATACAGCAGTACAAAAAGCTTAATGCCTATGGCTTGGCAAGCTGCTGAGAGATGCTGGGCAAATGAGCATTAGACAGTGCGGATTCACGAGCCGGGAAGTGTCTGAAAGGTACTGAGATTGCTGGAGTGGGTTTATTCTAAAGTGTCTGGATGCTGTCTAATAAGTCAAAGGATCTGATTGTCCAGGAGGTAGCTAGGGTGTTCTCTGGGAGTAATGGGGATGGCGAGTGAGAGTAGTAGTGATATCTGGTAAGATTTCTAAGATCTTTGGGGAAGGGTTTTGTTTAGAGAGCTGACAGGAGGGAGGTAGTAAGTAAGGTTTGCCTAAGAGACTTTGTGGCTAGCTTTGAGTGCCCTTACTTTCTGCCACACCCAAACCCCTGCTGGAAGCAGCAAGGAAAAATCCAATGACCATCTGAAAGCCTGTTCAGACATCCTCCAACGTCCACATGTGTCAGAATGGCAGAAGTGTATTCAAATGCCTTCTGCCTCCAAACCACACAACTGGATGGGTGAGGATCCAGATAAGATGTGGTAATATGGAACAGAGCTGCCAGAGGCATAAAGCTTGGCAGTCTTGTGTAATAATTACTATATTCATTGTATAGATGAGGAAACTGAGGCATATAGAGGTTATCAGTAATACAGCAGAGAAAAAGAACCCGTAACTCTTTAGTTCAGAATCTTTATTGTATCCACTAAATATTCTTAACCACTGTCTGGCAGAGCTCTCTACCCCCAACTGTAAGAAATATTACTCCCTAGACTGTGTGGCAGTTCATAGAAAATATAGATTAAACACAGCTGCAAGCACCTTCTTAAGTCCAAAAGCCCTATTTGTCAAAATTTCACTTAACTGTCGGTAAAATGCTTTCTCCTTTAATTAGAGGTTTGTTTGTTTTTTTTTTAAAAGGAAACATTCAACACTAAAGAAGAATGGAACTCAGTTTGAACAGCTCATGCTCTGAAACAGTTACTCATTCAACTTAACCTGTACCTCAAATGGCTAGTATAATGGGTTCTACATCTCGACTGCACTTGGGAACTGAATCTGGCATGGATTGCAGCACTTTGTTTTCTGAGTGGCATGTCAGCCTCAAAACACATTACAGCAGTGGCCTGGGAGCAACTCCTAGCAATGAGTTTATAGGAAGCATTCAGGGTATTTTTATTTTTTTTAAACCTGTAAAGCACTAAATACTTTAAGACAGATTTATATCACCTGTGTCTCAAATCAGAAGCAACACTTGCTATAAACAAGGAGGAAGTGTTAGTAGGACCCTCAACTCCAAATCAGTTCCCATGCTTGGTCCTCAAGAACCAAAATTTTATAACTTGCTGTTCATTATTCAAATCCAGACCCCTTTTCCAGGCATTTGAGAATGGGGTGAAGGGGGAGTTTTTAGTTAGTGGTGGAACACTGGCTGCTAGCTATTTAGTCTCATTTTGCTACATAGGATAATGATTTATTACTTTTACTTTTTGTCAAAGTGCCAGAGAACAAGATGGGTGCCCAACAGTTAGAACATCTTTATTATAAATGGAAAGAATGATTACAATTAATCCACCATAACCCTAGGCAAAACTTTGAGGTTTTATTCAGACAAACTCACATCAGTGTCCAATGATCTAAATACGTGTGGTTTGTCACCCTACCCCCATCCCAGCCGCATGATGCTCATACAGTTTATTATACAGACTATTACCCTGTGAACTGTGAAGAACACATTCCTGTCAATAGGAGTTGTGGGGGCTTCAGTGTCTTGGAGTTTCAAGCCCCTCTCAGGATGTCCTGACTCACTGTGCTCACAGTAGCTGAGACTTCTTTGTCATGGAAGATGTAAATAACCCCAATACTCATCTTATTGTGCTAGAGTGCATTTTAAAATATAACTGCCACACAAGCCTGGCACAACAACTGTTTAAAATATAAAAATAGCGGAAGCTGTGGAGGCTGCTTTTCTTTTTGTAAATCAAGCCTGTGACTAAAGAAAGCTGCTTAGCAACAGATGGAGAAAATTAGAAGATGATTACATCATCTCACTCACTGTAAATTAGGAGTTAAATTGTTGACTCCCAGTCTGTCCTGGGTAAGGGTAGCAGTCACCCCTCTAAGCACAATTCCTTCCCTATCTCCCCACTCCTACACCCACCCACACTTTTTTTCAGAGGTGTGATACCATGCAACTGGCCCCAGTGCCCATGTTGACTGAGTTGTCCTGCCTACTATTTGAGACCCTAGATCCAAGGCTTCACCAGTCCACTGCCCTCCTGTCCTGCATAATTCTTATTTATCCCTGTGGTTAGGGCCTGGGGGCAAGTCACCTCTATGCCATATTGATAGGTAATCCTTTTAAAGATGACATTCTGAAATCTCCACCAATGACAACCAAACATCCAGACCCTAATTCCTTGCTTACACTTTCCTTTCAGAAATTGTGTACCAAAACAAAAGCGATGCAATAGGACAAATGTACCTTATATGCATTATTCCATCTCCAATGAAATTGAGGCTCTTTTTGCTTCTTAATTTGGTTTTTCCTATGCTATGATCAGGATTCAAGGCTGCAATGCCTTATTTCAGAAATATCACTAATAAATTATGCCCAAAATATGACATTGGCAAGAGTCATACTTTAAAGAGTTTGTGCTTCCTTCACGCCTATTAGCTTAATCTAGAGTCCATGGGATGGGTGAAGTAGAATATCATTATAAATTAGTGACTCATGTCTTATTATTTGTAAATACAGTCAGTGTAAACTTAGATTTTAACACACTTGTAAATTATGCCAATCAAGATTCTAGGCTTGCATTAATGTGTGTACCTAATCATAACACTTATTTTCACAATTAGCTGAAGAAGCAGTGATTTGCATTTATGTGTAAATGGCAAGTACCAGGGGCCTGTGTGTATAAATTCAATTCAGCACAAAATGTTTAAGGGACTGTACATTACTGAGTGCAGGCTACAAATCTTAAATGGGCTTAAGTCTCTCTTCAGGATGGTGAATTTTGCTTTATAATATAATTTTAACACATGTACACATTTAAATTACATATATAAATTAGAATATTATAGTGTTTTAGCTCTAGATTCCAACCAGAGCAAGAGATCAAGGCAAGGACTTTTTGGTTTGTTGTTTTTTTTTGTTTTTTTTTTTTGCCATATACAGAGGTGAGAAAACTTAAGTGTAAATTAGTCAGGATGCTTCTGTGTTGTCAGTTAACATCAATATTTCTGAAAAAATTGATAGCATATAATGCCAGAGGAAACCATTCACATGAACAAAAATATTTTCTTCTTATAATTCTCATTACTGTGGGACTAAAGATATTTTCTAAAAAGCCTCTATCAGCTTGGACTTTTATCTGTAAGTTACTACCTCATCAGCCTACAAGTGCTTTGAAATAAACACATCTCTACCATACAAAATGGTAAATCCTCTGCATAAGAAAAAAAAAAAGAAAAGGCATTTACTGATATGTGACCAGAGACTAACATTAGTATGGGAATCTATGGATGGATGAATGATTAAAGGGTCTTTCAGTCTTACAATTTGATTTGAGAGGTGCAGGCTCAAGTACACAAGTTCTGGTTAAGAGTGCTGTCAGTATGCTTTGTCAGTTTATGTTCTAATCCTCTACCCATACTTAGCCCAAATACTACAAGGTGGCCTGAATTTTTGATGCTTCATTACTACAAGCATTAAATTACATTAGTATAAGAATCAGGAGCAAGAAAGGGGGAATATCTGGGACACCACTGAGTATTTTAACAAGCTGGACTCATTTGTGGAGAGGCACAATCAACATTTAAGTCTGGTCTTTGCTACAAAATTTCATCATATTAAAATGTGAGCCTGGAAAGTCACACTAAGAAAGATGTTACCTATAACTCTACATAGTCAGTATAGTCAAGGACAAGTAGTATACAGCACTGTGTCAGCTAGTCATAGTTTATCCTGGTCCCCATAATTAAGACAAGACTTCAAAGACCAATTCTGCTGTTGGGTACATAAGTGGGGCTTTCCTTGAAGTCAGTATACAAATAGTTTGTCCCTTAGCTGGTGGGATGAGGCTGTATTCTATTTGTCCCTTTTATGAATAAAGGGATATCGCAAAATGTTTGTCTACACAGAATGAGAGAAAGAAAATGCTTGATTTTTACTAGTGATTTGATGGCCACAGAAGTATGCGAATTTCAGTACTGCTACAGGGGGTTGAGACGTGGTAGAACCATACAGTGGAAGCGTATGATTGAATTTGCTCTTCAATCTTCTGTTCCAACAGTTCTCTCTTATAGAGAAGTACTTCACCACAGAAACAGAGAAAGAAATCAGCTTCAACCCTGAGGGATCCAGCCCATAGATTACAGAGTATTGTAACAATAGCTGTATTCACATGGTTCATTCTGTAATCATCTCCTGTTATTGGCAATACTTGGCTATTCTTTTATTTTTTTTTCATAGTTGAAATAAAATACATATTAGCATACAGATTGAGGGATGTTTGAGGGAAGACTGACAATTACTTTGGAGTTCTTGCTAATGTACATTTAGGATTAATAACTGCTGTATTTTCACTAGTTCTTAGAAATGATAGTGTATTTGCATCTTGAACTACTTATTTATCTTCTTGTAATAGTTCAAGCTTCCAGTGTTACCAATAATATATTTCAATTTCAGTTTAAGATTGCTATTTTTCTGCATGGGTTCTGTTCTCTTAATGATTGCGGACATTTATCATTTAAAACGTTGCTTATGTGCTAGGCTAAAGAAGGGTCACGCTGAAGGTCAGATGTGCTATCTTCCACTCTCTTTCTCCAGCAGTAATCAAAGTCTTCCAAAGGCTAACATATCATAGGGGACTTCTGCCTTCTCTACTGCAAATTATCATTTCTCAATGGATTTTTAATTTTCCTCAACAGTTAACTGTTGAGACTTTTTAAAGGAGCAGAGAATATAGCTGTTTAAGTGTTTTTTAAAGATTTCTTTGTTTCAGTATTTTAATAAATGCACCAGTTTCTCAAGGCTTTGGAGAGTATTGTATCTTAAAAAAATTAAAATATTAGTGAATTCACAACTTACTGATTATACCTGGCTGCAACAGCACAAAATCCTCAAATTAAGTTTCCAGCAACCACAATGAGAAGGAAAGCTCAGACCACCATCTCAACCAATTCTTGTACACTTGATGTCCCTCATACCCTAAACTACCTCAGAGTTTAAGGCTAGCTCAACAGCTGGCTATTTCACTTTGACCTGCATGTCAGTAAACACAAGCTCTGATCAAACCACTATAGTCATAAATCGTAAAGACATGGAAATTCCACCAAAATGGCTAGTTCCTAATATCCCAGAGTTAAAATCATGGGACTCCCAATAAAAGTACATCTGATGACAGTTTGTCAGAAGAATAAGGCAGTCTAACCACTGCATAGATATCTTTACAAACCAAAGCTAGAAGTTAGAAATGGACTCAGTGGCACGTATACCACAATTGGGTGGTTTACACACAGTTTCTATGGGTCAGGCATAACCACCATGTTAAATGTAAAGAAACCATTGAAATCAGGGGGCTGAAAGGATTAAGCAGCCTCCACCTCAAAGACCAGTTCATGTCTCTAGCTGAAGTAGAGGCACATCCAAACCAATTCAGGCATTTGAACTATGTGGCCAGGGGGCTTAGCTGGGGTCTTTTGACAAAAAAGGGTGAGTGTTAATGAGAAGCAAAGCAGAAAAACAGAAGCAAAAAAAGCCAAGCAGGTGCAGCCTGGAAACATGGCGTGTGGTTGCGGTACTAACCGAGAGGCTTGGACGTGTAAACAATGACATTGCCTCTGATTGTTTGATTCTTCTTGCATTCCAGGAAACAGGGACTGGTACTTCATTCTAAATACACAAAATTACATCAAGAAAATACCTGCTCCCAAAGTTTGCAGATAACTCTAAATTGGGAGGAACTGCTAATACAGAGAAGGACCAGGATCTCATACAAGAAGAGCTCAATGTTTTCCAGTTTGCAAGATCAAACAAGGACTCTTGTGGCACTTTTAAAGACTAACAATTTTTTTTTGTTAGTCTTTAAAAGTGCCACAAGACTCCTTGTTTGTTTTGCTGAACAAGACTAACATGGCTACCCCTTTTGGAACTGGAATGATATAAATAGGATGAAATTTAATAGTGGAAAGTGCAAGGTTATGGTTTTAGGGACTAACAACAAAAATTTTTGCTATGAACTGGGGAACCCATCTGTTGAAAGTGACAGAGGTGCGAAAAAATTTACGTGTATTGGTTGAGAATACCGAGTCTTCTTCCCAGGTGTTTGGATGGTGAGTCTTGCTCACATGCTCAGGATGTAACTGATCACCATAAATGGGATTGGGAAGGAATTTTCCATCAGAGCAGACTGGTATAGAACTGGGGCTTTAAGCCTTCCTCTGCAGCATGGGGCATGGGTCACTTGTTGGAGACTCTCTATCCCTTGGAGACCATAATTAGAGGACTTCAATAAATCAGTCCTATGTTAGGGGTCTATTACTGGAGTGGGTGGGTAAGGTTCTGTGCCCTGCATTATACAGGTCAGACTAGATGATCATAGTGGCCTCATATGACCTTAAAGTTTATGAGTCTAAGTGACTTCTACCATTTCCTCCTTCAAACTGGAACTATCTGCAAGCCTCAAAGCAGAGACCAGGGTCACTTCTCTTGTCCCGATTTAACTTCGGTCAACTCGCCTTTCTCTATGTCTCTGTTTTAGTCAGTTTCTAAGAAAGTAGATGACCACAGTATTTGGGAATAGTGAAAGAGAGAGAGTCAAGTGCCATCAACTTAATGATGGCAATGCAGCCTCAAATCCCTGGATTCTCCCCTCCTAGGCTTGTGCATATCTAAAAGTAGAGTTAACCACTTACGTTCACAATAAACAAATATTCTGGGCCCAGTTTTCAATTATTAGTACCTCACAGTGAAGGGATAAAGTAAAAACAGAGCAGAGGTGAGGGAGGGCACAGCTCCCCTCTTCTCTGCTGAAAGAAATGGTAGAGCATTGCTATTTCTTCTTCCTTGGGTAAACAGGTATCCCTCACAGCTCCCCTCTTCCAAGGCTTGTGACAAGACTCCTTTTTTCCATCTATTTCAAACCCTACTTATTGCATATCCAGATTCCTCATCTGATACACAGAATAATTTAGAAACAATTTATTAGGTCCTTAACTGCTGATCTGAGTATCCAAATTAAAGGTTTGCATGTCCTGTTAATAGCCACTTAATTACAAGTTAAACATTACATATTAAAATCCCTGTGTTAGCTCTGGAAGTTGAGCTTATATTCAAATAAGACACCTCTGCTTAATATGCAGAAGGTCCTGGGTTCAAGCCCCAGGGGGTTGGACTTGATGATCTCATGAGGTCCCTTCCAACTCTATGATTCTATTCTATTTCAAAATTGACAAGATGATTACATTCTCTCTTTCTCGCTGGGCCAAGTCTTTATGTCTTTGCCCAGTTTTAATACATTCATTATTCAAGCAATTCATACATTGTAGTCAAGGGGTATTTTAGCAAAGGAATGAATCAGAACTGAAATACGTGGGTTTGGTTTGGAATCGGCCAGGTCACACCTCTACAGAATCCCACTGATCCCAATGCCACCCTTTGTCCAGAATACCTGTATTTCTTCTGGTGGACCTTGATTAAATATTGGAGCCTTAGTAAAACTAAAATTTAACTCTCTCTAGCTGTTAATGAAGCACAGTACCTCAAAGTAAGGAGTCAGATGCAGGGACAGGAAAGATGTGTTTCTGATTAAGGTAGAGAAGTAGGACAATATCAACGTTCTGTTTAGGTTGTGTTACTGATTTGCTGTGTCACCTTGGGCATGCCACTTTACCTCTCAGTTCTTCAGATTTCCCATCTGTGAGAAAGAGAAATAATATAAGGGTGTTTGAGATTTACTTCATAAGTGTGTGTAAAGCACTGAAGTTTTTAACTGGAAGATGCTATAGATAGACCTACAAAGAACTATTGCGTTACATCCATTGCACAACACTATTTTTGAAGAGGTTTTCTGAAAAGTTTCCAATGGTCTTAAGTATTTCATGCCTTCAATCACTGATATTTTAAAAAGTATGAACAAGAACATGTTACTTTATTAACTCTTTTACATATGGACTGGTCTAAATATTACAGTGTCTCATCATGATCTGGCATTCCCACAATGGGACTTTCTGCAACCTAATCTGAAGAGTTTCCATGAAAATTAAATTGTTTTATAAATGGAGAGGCCTAAATTTATTTAGCCCATTGAACTTCTAATCCATGCAATTTTATGGAACAAAGCCCATTCCTAGTATCTGTATTTCAGAGACATAAAACACCAAACCAGTGTTCCAATGGAAACATCAATTAAATTGACCACTAGTAACATTCAGATAATATGTACGTAAGTCTGAAAGACTGCCCAGAGAAATGAGTCCACTCTCACTTTATAATTGTTGTAAATAAAATCTTAAAATAGATTCTCCTTCAACCCATTATAGCTGTCTTTCTAAAACTATCTGTAAAGGGAAAAAAAAATCAAATTTTGCTGCAAAAGCCAACCAGCTTTACAAATGTACCATGATGTTATATATAATTTAAAATTAAATCAGGATTAAATGTACATATTTGATCCTAGCCAGAAAAAAGTTATCAATAAATTTAGCCAGAGAGAAAAATGTCAGAGAATTTAACGATTAAGTTTGCAAAAATTACTGGTCGATGAAAAATAGCAACATAAGTGAGCAACCAGACCGTCTGTTCTTTGCAAGATAATTAGTCTTCAGAGAATTGGTTTATGAAATGTATTTTTTAAGGTTAAAATAAAAACCTAAATTTAAGCCACCATGTTCTCAAGCTTACCCTTCATTTCCACTATGCAGGCAGATTCTCATACACTTTAAGGCCAGAAGGGACCATCATGATCATCTAGTTAGACTTCCTGCACATTGCAGGCCACAAAAGCTTGCTCACCCACTCCTGTAAGAGATGAGTTTTAGAAACATCTGTACATCATGATTTTCAAGTCCAGCACTGTACCTTTTTTTAAAAAAGGTATCACTTTCTTTTGAAGGTTCATGAAATACTTTGCATGATTTTTAACTACAGGGAGTACAGCCTTCAGGTAACAAGAGAATTATACTGATCCCAGCCACACTCATATGAATGAACATACACTGAAGACAGCTCCTTTGGATCCCTTCTTCTGAGCAGCCAGGCAAAGTAAAAATAACCCTTAACAAGGTTTCATTCAGCTCCTAACACCAATTAAAGAGATACATCCTGTGTGCAGAGACAAGTCGAGTGTCTAGGAAGACTTTTAAGTAAATTTATTTGGAAGAGAGGCTGTAGCTATGCTTTTCTCTGGATAGAGGACTTGAGTTGGTGGCCACCAACCTAATGATTCAGTGGCAATAAACTCACATAAGAAAGTTATATAATAAGCCTTGTGTACAAAATGGACAATACATGATGAAATTATGGAACCAGGCTCTCCCTTCAACTCCACTTCCTTTTCTACACATGCGTAAAGTATCTAAATGGAAGAAATTGGTTGTTAAGCTACAGTAATCAATTTTAATACTTTGATAAATGGTGGGGGTGACTTCCTTTAGGAATGATAGTATACGATGGTCCAGTAATTTGAGAAGAGGATTAGAAACTAGGTTCTACTGAGTTCCAGTGTTTGATAAAGTCCAATACTAATGCTATGTCTTGGGCAAATCACTTAGTGTGATTAAAGGTAGTAGAATTGACCCCGTAACTCAGCAGGCCTACTCATTTGAGTAGGAACTACTCACTGGAACAGCTGCAGAATCAGGTTCTTAATCCTTCTTCTTTATTTTTCCCATATGTGAAATGGGCATAATACTCACCCCACATATGGGATCATCAGGATTAGTTTATATTTATCAAACATACTGAAAGTCAAATTCTGCTCTCAGCATAACTCAGGCAATTTAGTTAAATTAGGGGGGTGCACTTGAAAAAGAGATTTTATCCCAATCAGTGCAAAGCACCTTTATTTAGTCCCTTGAAATTAACTTCTTTTGTCATCATGACATTAGGAAGCACCCAATCAAATAAAAGATAATCCTAACACAGGCTTTGGTGACCTACCCCATGCTATGCTGCAGGACAATCACCTAATAAATCTCCTTGAGCTATGCACAATGCTGATGACATCATCTGTTCTGCTAGTACACAAACCAAGACAAACAAAAAGGGAACCACATAAACGTCTAATGTGTTAGGAAGATCACAGCAAAATACAAACAGTGCAAAGTCAGGAAAGACCTTTTATCATTAAGCCTCTAATGGGCTATTGCAACAAATGAAAAGTAAACAGAATAATTCTAAATAATTAAAAATGAGTTGACTGAGTCCAAATAATTTTTTCCAGACTTACTATGTAAATAACTACATAGCTTATCAGATTTCTAATTCAAATAAGTCTGCAGTTCTAAGTGTAGTCTGTTTATAAAGTAAACATGTACAGTACCTTGAGAAAAATCTGACTGCAGTCTCCACTAATTGATTGAGAGTTTCTGAAAGAACATATGTTTTTTTCTCTTCTTTACGGATGGAACTTCTTGTTCAATGTGGTTTGAATCCTTTATCTGGTCTTAGTGTTTCAACTGTAACCAGGTTTTACATTCAATAAGTAAAGTGTCCAAGAGGCCCCTTATATGCCAAGTGTCACGCTTCTTGAAATATGGTTCTATTCCTAAACTTACATTCAGACACAAGATTGTTCAACTTTGTATAATGAAACTCCTTCCAAAAACAAAGGAGAAAAGACAGCTCTGATTTGCAGGAACAGTCATAGCTGACTGTTCTGGGATCATCTTCAGAATTACCTCATTATTTATTCTTGGTGCAGTCCACAAATTAAACAAACAGTTTCTATATATAAAATGGGGATGGGCTTAGCTTATGTTCATCAGGGTCATTTTCACAGAGACAGATGCTGAAAATGCACAGACTCAAGTTACCCAGCATAACACATTGTGTGCTTGCATGTGTACTTTTGAGGATTATCTGGTAAAGTAAAAGATTGGTGAACAAAGGGAAAAAAAATCAAAGATCCTGCTGGATATGAGTCAGAACTCATGTGTCTGTGGCAATGGGTCTGCTATTGTACAATTCTGAATCCAAACCACTTGAAATATCTGTCAGACCAGTGGAGTTGGGGGAGGATAAATTATTTCCCATTACTTTAAACGTCTATTGCACTTCTTGGGAGAGAATCTCAAATCCCTTTACAAACTTTAAGCCATACAAATATTTCTCTAAGGTAAAATCTTATTGTTAACACAGAGGAAGAAAATCCTGGCTCTGACTGACCTCCTCAAAGGAGAATTTCTGGACAATCACATCATGGAACTAACGATATTTTCATTCTCTGGATGGGGGACTTAAACTCCCTCAGAGATTTCCACTACAACCTCAGCAACTACCACCCATTAGACATTCTCAGAGAGACTCTGACACTAGCATCAACTTCCTGGACACCATGATTAGCTTCAACAATGGAAAGCTACAGGCAATTATATTAGAAACACGTAGGTCATCACACCTACTTTAACTGAACCAGGAACTACCCCAAACAGATGAAAGAATCTCATCTACAGCCAGACATTCACATACCACAGAATACGCTCCAAGGAGAAAATCTGCCATAAACACCTTAACAAATTCAAAACCGCCATCACCAAACAAAGACATTCCACCACAGAACTAAACTGTATCATGGAACAGACTACTCAAATATCCCAAGAGAATCTGCTTCAGTACAGAAATAAAACCCTCTCTGACTGCACATGTCTACTTGTCACATACCACAGCCCAATGGAACCCATATGGGCTATTGTCAAACAACTATAGCCCATCTTTGATGAGGACTCCACCTTCTAAGAAATTGTTACAGAACCCCCTCTTCTGGCCTTCAAACAACTCCCCAACCTCATCTTCTGAAGCAAGCTCCCCACCGATCAGGACACACTACCTCAAAGTGGCAACAGATGCTTCCAAATGCAAACCTTGCAGACATCTCTCCACTGCTACAATGACCACCACCCACTACCACACTCCTGTCTAAAGCTGTGGATCCTACAGTTGGTGAACGTGGTATATTTCATCCAGTGCACTAAATTCCCCCAAGTACAACTATGTGAGTAAAACCAGACAATCACTACATTCTCAAATAATAAAAGACAAAAACACCACATCACCTGTGGGTGAACCCTTTTCAGAACATCTCTCTGTCCTTACCCTGAAAAGAAACCTACACAATACTTTCAAAAGATGAGCCTGAGAGCTTACATTCATAACGTTGCTAGACACCAACAATCAGTCTCAATAAGACTCTGCATTTATGGCTTACTAAAACAATCTGCCCCCCACCTCCCTTTTGTCCTATGACTTCAGGGATCTGAATGAATCATTTCACCTTGAATGATCCCTTAGAATATGTTCTCACTATTTACACTGAACTATCTGTTCCATCTTGTATTTATCCGTGACACTGCCTCCCTTTCCCAGACCTGAGGAAAGCTCTCTATAGGCTGAAAGTTTGTCTTGCTCACCAGCAGAAGTCGGTCCCATTAAAGATAAGTTACCCTGTCTGACTGAAAACTGTCATTTCCTAAGTAAGGAAATTTCTCCTTTTTACCACCTTATATTTAAATACTGAAGTCTGCAACGCTGTGAACCAGTCAAATCACATATAAAAGTCCAAGACTGGCTGGCCGGGCAATGACCATATGCATCCTGATACTGAGTGCATGCATGTTGTGGTTGAGTTATACTCATCTTGAATCAGTCAAACAACATACGCTTTACATGGAGCTAAAATTGAAGACTACTTGAAAACACCACCTAGTACAGAAGAACATCTTTAGTTGCTTATTTAGCAGTGTTTGCCACATGGAACCTAATACATGATTTCCAGTTTTCTAAAATGCAGGGTATTTTGTTACCTAAAACCCTGCATGGCTTGAACTTCTTCATGGGATTTCCTCTTGGCTCAGATGCCCTGCTGGCTTCTATTCATGTTTTGGGCTTACGGCTTCTTCTTGACTAGAAATAAAGTGGTAGTATTTTCCCCAACCCATTCACACATCATGTAATAGATTGTTCATAATATGATCCTTCCTCTTCTATCTTGCATGCTTTGGTGAGAAATGAAATAGTTTAAAGTTCTGCCAACAAAGCAGATCTCACTGCATCATTTATATTTAATGTTTCTGAGGATATCTTGGCAATACAAAAAGCCATCAGATTCTGGAGAACAAAGTGGCAGCATATTTAATGTGACACTGGGATTTTATACCACCATATACTGGCCTATTTAGGGTCCTGAAATAATTTTTTATACAAATTTACAGAAAAATAATTCTTACTGCTGATTTTGAAAACTGGTTTCAAACCTATCATAATGCTAGAATGTATTAAATGTGAAATATGGGCCATACTGGGTAAATTCCATAACTGAGTATATGTTTACAACTGCCATTACTTAGACTTATGATCCCCAGAACTACATAGAAGAATGCTTTTAAGGTCTCATTATTTGCAGGGTGGTAAATATTTTATACAAACAATTGATTATAGTTCCATTATATCTAGCCTCAGTCTGGTTTGTCTAATTTAAAAAAAAAAAATCAATTGGATAAATAGCTTGCAAGAACTGCCAACCTGCTGGTCTGTGTTCTTTACATGTCAATTTTCCCAGAGTATTTGCCTCAGTACAAATGAACTAAGTGAAAATGAAGCACAATACATTTCTGATGCATGCCCTGAAATGTTAAAAATACTAGAGAAAACTCCCTTGTGACTAATCCTGTGAGGTGCTGAACTTCTTCTTGTAAGTACTTTGTAGGGAGCATTCTGCACTTTTCAAAATCAGCCAATTTAACTAGTCAATTTCTAAACACTAAACATTATTTCTATGATGGCTAATTGACTGCTTTATTTATGGATTCATCATACTGCTTACAGAGGAACAACATGCACATGGAAGAGGGAGAATTTGGGAAAGGCCACTGTCTCCACGATTCCTTACAAGATCCTTCCGAGGCTTTCCAATGGAACCTTTATAGTTAAGCACTGAGCTCAATGGCTGCCATTCCACCTTAAAGATTTTGCTCTTCAGCACATGGTGAAAATCAGTATTTTAGAGATCACAGTAATGCAGAAGCGGCATCACTGAGAGCAGATAGCAGGACAAAGAAACAGGCTTTGGGTCAAGGTTGGACTGAACCAAAAAGAGATGGGGGCATAGCACACAAAAGTAAATAAGTAAGGAAGATTAACAAAGTTTCTAGAATCATAGGGCTGGAAGGGACCTCATGAGGTGACCTAGTCCAACCCCTGCCAAAAGCAGGATAGAAATACTTGTATTCCAGAGGGAAAGAGGTGAACCCACGTATACAGTTCTAGTGGGAACCACATGGATGTAAGTCAGCAAAAGCAAGGGAGGCCATTGCTTCCAAACATCACTAAATTTCGTAACATCCCACATGACCTGCAAGAACATAGGGAAAAGATTATGAGATATAAGAAGTATTAGAGAAACTGTAAAATATTACTTAATTCAGTGCCAAAGAACAACCCAGGTATGTGATATACAGGCCTCCAGCACAGCGGCAGCATCCTGCTACCACAGATTCTTGTAACATTCTGTTAATCTAAGGGGACGTTCTGCCGAGGACAGCTGACAGAACATACATGTCCTCTATGGCAGAAGCAAAGGACTGAATAGGAAAGAAGTAACGCTGAGCAATAATTAAAGACAATTATCTGAAGAATTTTGTTTTTTGGGTCAAGAGTTGATAGACAAGAGCGCCTGCACAAACATTACAGTATTTTCAAATTTAGTCATCATTTGCTTGTTTCTTTAGTATGCAAGTAGTTGGTTTGCAGACAGTTCACTACAGCTTGTGGCATGCATTTGAAATTTGAACCCATGTGTTACTAAAGGTGTTGCAAGATGATTTTTACCAGGACAACCTTACCGCAGGCATCTATCAACTTGTGTGACAACTTTTGCTTGGTGAGAACTGACAGAATCACTGCACAGTGTCTTAACTTAACCAAGTCAGTTTATTATGGAGGTAGGGAGAATTGGATAATTGAGGGCACACAAAAGAATAAAAGCTATTTAATTTGGATCACTGGACAAGATCAAATGAGTTTGAACAAGATATCGGAACACCATTAAATAAACCCCAATTACAAAACCAGCACTTGTCTCAACACCTTTTAGCTAAAAAGCCCCTGTAACAGGTAAGTTCACCTGAACTCTTGAATTTGCACCCCAGATTCACTCAAGAACATGGGTCCCTTAAGGGAGGTCACTGCCTCACCCCTACACCCCCAAACTGCATGGACCCAATCCCATAAATTGGACCCAGGTAGGTACCAAGGGTAAGTACCCCCTCCCAGGGGGAACCACTTGATTGGGGTCTCGTTATTCTTCGCCTGATGGCATAGACTCCAAAAGCCACAGCGGAGGATCCCACGAAGATCTGTCTGGCACCATCCCGGCTTGGCTCGGCAGCTTCTGGGCCTCCTTCTGGCCTGTCCTACAACAACAGTCTATTTGCCCCTTTAGCAAAGTCCTTGGCAGCTGGAGCCTGGATCACAAGTCTCAGTTCCAACTCCATATCTTTGAGGACTTCCTGATGCATTTGTCCTCTTCGGGGCCTTCAAGGGATCTCTAACTGCAGTCTGAATCCCTGCTTCAGAAGAACCAGGTATTCAGCCACGATCGCTGTCCTAGAGATCCCGAGGGTCTCCCTCTTCTCCCCCCTCAGCGCTGAGATCGGGGCTGAGAGTGAGCGACAAGGGATGCAGGCACAAGCAGAGACAGCAAAGGGAAGCCCCATCCCCTCAGAGACAGATCCCCCCGACTAATCCCCAGGGTCCCTTTTCGCACCTTCAAATCCACCCTCCAATCAGGATGTGCCCCTTTCGCACCCAAACCCTCCCTTGTAAGCTTGCATGGTCGAAATTTCTGGCACTGCTGCACACAGCACTCTAATGGCAGTCATGTTGTTCTGTTACTAGGCAGATTTCCCCCTGCTGGCAGTCTGTCAGCAGACACTGTCCTCTAGCCACCAGCAGATGCTTAGCTCCCACAACACTAGCAACCGAGTGTTGGGGAGGAGCAGCGCAAAACATTACCTTTTTATATTAACATACCCCAAAATTCATATAACACTCCAAACAAGTATGTTAACAGAAGAATAAAAATACTCCCAACAAAGGCACATGATACTGTGACCCAGGCCTCCTGGGATAACCACCTGAATATGCAAAGATCAGGGAAAGCTGCAAAAAGGAGAGCAGATTCTCCCAGTACTGGTGGGTTACCTAGAGATAAACTCCCCCAGCCAGTCACAAACAATGCTTCTGATCCCCCACAATGGATATCAAGAAGCCACCATATAGGATAGCCAGCTCCCTTTACTGCATTCCAGTCACTGGTCCCCAGTACAGCTACTAGGTCCGTTAAAGAAATAGGTTCTTCTGACCCCAAGGGGTCAGCCACATTACTCAGAACGATATAGGCTTGAATCTTACCCAAAATAACACACTGCCAGCCAATCCTTTAGTAACTACAACTAAAGGTTTAATATAAAAAGAAAAGAAACAAAATGAGAGATGTTATAGGGTCAAAGTGAATCACATCCATACAAATGATTTAGAGTCCAAAGATAAGTCCTTGTTTCACAGCTTCAGTTGTTAGTAATCCAGTTTATAGGAATAGAGACCAAATAATCCTGGTGTAGAGTTTGTTCTAATTCTCCCCCATGAGAATTAGCGGGGTAGTTTCCAAGTCAGTGTTGGCTGGGATCTCAATCCTGCGGCCCAAACATTCCCTGAGAAGCTTGGACAGATGTGAGACCAAGGAATTCGGTTCCCAATGTCCTTGTATAGTTGTAGCTAGCAAGGTGGGCATTTGCAAGTCTATTCTTCATGTGGGCTTTGATGACAGTTCCCAGGTACTTTCTTAAGTGGAGCATAGTAATACATATTGTCCTTTGAAGGAAAACCTTCACCTCCTGGGCACCCCAGGTAATTAACTGCATTAGCACCATTAACAGACAGTTTACATTGGTACATCAAAGGCCCGTTTAGATGTTAATGTTCCCTCTTGACCCCTTTCCAATAGAACAATGGTAACAGATAGGGAAGCACTTCATTCACCTTGCTAACCTCTAACAGGATACTTGTAAATATCATCAAGAAACCACTAAGGATACAAATGCATATCAAAGCCCTAGCCTACTCATACATTGCATTTCCCTATAATGGGTCTTCAAAGGTTAGACTTAGGTCATGTATTTTACAAAGATGGCTTGGCCTTTTCAGGCCTAGCATGACAGATACAATTTCTGTTCCTTGACAGAAAGATGCACCAGTAGGTCACTAACAAAGCATGAATCAAAACCATACGATTAAAGATACAAAATGAAATTAACTTTTGGTTTTTACTAATCAAGTTCCACAGGACTTCAGTATGTGTTTAAGTGCTTTGCTGAATTGGGGCTTATGAAACCAGAAAAGTGATAAAAATGTAGAGCTATTGTTGGAAAATTTTGGAGTTTGAGGAACTGTATCCTTTTGAGAACTAGCACAGAACAGTTACACAAGATGCTTCTGGTATTATGGTATGATTTTCAAAATCTCTCACAGCACTGGTCTAACTCTGCTCCAATTGAGTGCTTTTGAGACGCTTAGCCTAAGGATCTTGGAATAAAATTTGATTTCCTATAAAGACACCATCTAAAAAGACTGTACCTTCTGGTTTCCAAAAATTACATTCTGGTTTTTGAACTAATCCTTGCATAAATATATCTATTTAGTAAACAGAAGGGATACAGATGATTTTATTTTGAATCAACTGTAAGCAAAGTGATGTGCTATGAAGATGCCATGGGTTATTATATAGACACATTTCATTTTTATTGCATCTGACAAAGTAGAATTTTCTCCCACAAAAGCTCATACATAAATAAATTTGTTAGTCTTTAAGTGCCATGGGACTCCTTGCTTGTTTTGTTTATAACGAACCACAGCAAAAGCCATCATTAAAAAAAAAGCTTTCAAGGACAGATCAATTGCAGATCTCTTCCTTCTCTTGTCTCCCACATACCTTCCAGTCACCACACTTCCACTTAACTCTCAGTTGCTACTTCTAATTCCTCATTTGTGTTTATTTAGATCTTGGAGAAAAGGATGCACAGTCCCATTCTCAAAAAATAGAGAGGTTGGAGAAGGGTCTATTGCTCCTTGACTAGAAGGGTGGTAGATGGTATGCCACGAAGGCTGAGGAAAAAGAGGACATGCAGTGAGAAGACCCTATAAGGGAACCTTAAACTTGCAAAACCAGATGGGAAAGTCTTACAGATGGGACCATTGCCAGATGAATATAGGTCAAATTTGCAACCTAAAATACCAATGTCCTTTTAAACTATTTTAGATGATAAAAAAGCTGCTAAATTAATAAAGCTAAGTGTTGAAGGGATATTTTTGCCATGTTTGAGTCACAGTGAAAATTAACATACATGCTGCGTATTTTGATACATTGCAGCACCACTTTCTGTTTAGACAATAACAAATCACCATAGCAGCGCAGTAGCCCTGGTTACCTTAAGTTGAGTACAACGAAAGAAGAACCCTCTTGGTTGAGGATTGGCTGGCTAAACTGCTGAACATTTGCTCTCAGTTTCCAAGACAACATTGCTGAGCAAATTTTTTACCTCAAATTTATTGCAGAGAAGCTTGTAAAATACAGACAAAAACTGAAATGGAGATGGCTAGACTGCACATTAGAGAGTCAACTTACCTCAAGGAGTCAGAGATATACTCCTAATATTTTGTAACCAAACCAAAATACACTGCTAAAACATTAAAATACACTTGAACCTCCATTCATATAAACTTACTATGTCACAGCCATTCTACTTTAAATGTAATTAACTGAGGTGGGAAAAAGAAATATCTTCTGCAAGAACCTCTATTAGATAGTATTAAAAGAGCAAATAAAAAAAAGACAATGCTAAGCAGCTTCATTTTAAAAAGAGCTGCTTTGCTGAGTTTCCTTCATGCACATCAAACAAGTTGGTTCCAGTAAATTAGTGCAAACACATTATACTTCTGTTACCTAATGCTCACACTGGCCCTTAAGCAAAGACTATGTGATTTGAATCAATCCTTGTCAAAGACCTTTTGCTTTTCCTCATGTGAGCCCACTGAGGTTTACAGCAGGAAATGAACCCTATAAGAAGATAAATAGTCCTTAACTCTAAACCAACTCATCAATCAGTTAGACTGCTCCTGGAGCCACACACAGTCTCAGTAAGTTTGAGTGAAATTTCATGGACCAGCTGTACTTTCTAACTCATCCCTTACCTCTTTGATCTTAGAGCACATCTAAGCAACAATTGACTTCCACAGCTAGACCACACGGATTCATAGGGCTTGGGTTATAGGAATGTAAAGCTGCAACATTTGAACTCAGGGTCCCAGAGCCTTGGATCCAACCCAAGCCTCTAGGCTGCAGTTTTACAACCCTGCAGCCAAAATCAGCTGATGTGGCCCACCTGTGTGTGCTCAGCTGCAATGCAGACATACTTCTTATTTAGAGGCCAGAAATGATAACTTGGGATACACTTCCCTTCTTCAAATATTTAGGGATTAGCCTGTTTTCTTTTGCACAGTAGGGTATGCAACATTTATCATTCATAAATTCTCAAAAGTTGACCTTGACAAAATATTACTGCTTACAGGAGTTACCCAATTATTATATGCTACTAGCCTTACAAGAATTACTTTTAACACTGTGTCAAGCTTCCATATTTATTAATTTAAGACAAGAAACTGTGATAACTCAGGTTTAACTTTTTCTTCTCCTCATAGCTGAAGAGAAAGACTCCCTGTCACTGAAATTTGAAACAAAAAAGGAAATAGAAAATACTAGAAATCAGAAAGACTATTGCCAAGGCTAGTAAATGTCATCTGTGTTTTTTCCTAGCTTTTTTTATTAACAAAAGGTATGAGAGGGCAATGGGTACTTACTTAAGATATGTAGCTTTGGTGATAGGGTTTTTGTAAAATAATTTGAGAACCAAAAATAATAGAGATATGTTCCATATCTAGGCAAATTAGATTTTCACTGTGATATAGACAACAGCTTGCAGTTACTTGCAGGGGGTTAAAGTATAATTTAGGGGGCCCTGGAACGCTCCCACACTGGTGGGCCCTCTGGACCCCAACACCTGCCCCCCCACATGGCAGTGCACCACCCCCTGCCCCAATACCACCCCTAGCATGAGCTGGGCTGCCCCCGCACTTACCAGCAGTGGTGGCACAGCTGGGGAGGTGGGGATTGTAGATCCTGGGCTGGGGGAGCGACACAGCTGCAGGCCCCAGGTTGGGGCGGGGCTTGAGCTCTGCCCAAGAACATCCCTGCCCCTGCCCGCTGGAACGCCACTCTGGGGCCTGCTATTTTTAGGGGCCCAGAGTTCAGGCCCCTAAAAATAGAACATGGAACCGGAATGCTGTGTTCTGGGGCCTGCTATTTTTCAATGATGGGCCCCGGAACGCAGCTTTCTGACTCCATGTTCTAATTTTAGGGGCCCTGGAACACTGGCCCCTAAAAACAGTGGGCCCCAGAACAGGATTCCCCTACATTCTGGCTTACTTTAACCCCTGGTTACTTGATATATATAAACTTCATATCAAAGAGAAAGTGATTTGATTAATGTAATTTGAGATCATTCTGGCATTCATCCAAATGATCATCACAGTGGAAGAAGTGTATAAGTGGAGCTACATAATTACCCTTTATTTTACACTACAGTGCTCTAGAAGACATCATGGCTTAAGAACCTTGCAAAAGTTTTTGAAGCTGAATATTGTAGAAACCATACAATTAACTTAGGCTCAATCTATGGGAGAATATCATGCATCCATTTTTGTGTAACCACACAACAGATTCACTATGAGAGGGTTGGAATTTTCATTATAAACTTTCCTATTAAGGATTTAACACTTAACTGAAAAAAAATGAAGTCTGAAGACTGGTACTGGGTGTATCAGCATACAGGCAAATTCTCTAACAGTCCTTTACTTTTGCTTACACAGGAGAATGTATTCTCTTAATTGCTCTACTTCTTTAACAGATATTTGCTTTATCGTCCACCCTACAGTCAAAGAATTGGAATCCTGCATGAACAAACTACTTTTGGAAAGACAAAGTCCTTTAAAAAAATCTGCTTTTCTTTTGTTTGTAATATTACTGTGTTTAAAGCAAGATCTCAAGTCAGACAAAGGGGAATCCCTTTATATATAAACTTTCCACTCTTTCACTCTTTGCTAAAGCCACTCCTCTACTTAAGGGTGATTGCATTTTGCTAACTAAAGTCAAAACATTAAGGTAAGTAATATTAAGCTTCTGACCAAGGTCTGGTCTACATTTAAAAGTTTTGCCAACATAAATACGTCAGTTTTAAACGGGGGGAGACGACAAGGGAAAATGTCACTTCTAACCACTGTCAGCCTGAGTTTAGACACATGTATATCTGGAAAGAGTCCTTTTGCCAATATAGCTTATTTCATTAGATGAAATAAATAAAGTATACTGCAACATTCCCCGAAGTGGAGTGCTTTGTCTGGAGTGGTGTGAGACATGGTATGGCTCCTTTAAAGACTCTCCCTTCTTCAGGGATTAGGGGTTGGAATCTGGAGAAAAAGATTACACAGGCCAGTCACCAGCTCATCTCCAACTGGCATATTCTTTTAGCAATGTACTATATATTAACATCACTTCCTGATGTACAGTGATCTTGAAAAATGTGAAGAGTTAGAACTGAGAAATCCCCAAAATGAAGGTAAGTTTGACCATTTTAAACACACACAAAAAAATAAATAAAGTCAGGTGCTGATAAGAACAATTCAACCAAATTAATTCCTTTAAATGAAAGCATTTAATTAATTTGTGGAGAAATTACAGAATCAAGTCTTCAGGGCAGGCAGAGAACATGTCTTAAGGGTATATATAGAACTTAACGTAATGGGCTCTGACTGGGGTTTTTGGGCCTAACTGTTTTACAAATAAATAATAGTGCTGTAAAGAATTGCTGAATTCATCCTAAAAAAGCAATTTATTTAAACATACAGCAAATATTATACTTATACTATCTGAGTGACCTCAATTTACTTGAATCACTGTCAAAGTCACATTTTCATAACAAAATACTTTCCATACCCTTCACTTTCACCATGTGCAATTCTGAGGTACATATGAGGGAGCTGATCCAGGTGACAGGTAACTAAAACGACAGTTCCTATACTGCTTTAGTGAGCCAACAGCATAGAATATACAGATGTGTCCTGGTTTTGAAGAGAGTGTACCGCATTTTAGTTTTTCTGAAGGAGTCTCTCTCTCAAATACATTCTCGTGACAGCATAAATCTTTATATAAAGATTGACATGATTTTTCTTCTGTTTTTATAATCCCTTGTGTGATTTTGATAATTAACAGCGCCTAATAATGATTCCTGACCTCAGAGCTTTTTCATTTAGTCATGAAGGAGTGCCTTTTTACATATGGAGGAAAAGAGCTAGATTGTTAGCATTGTAAAACCTCAGAAAAGCAAGGAAACTGTTGATCATATTCCACATTTTCTAAAATCCTGCAGACCCCTGCAATAACTAGTCAAATAGAGTGACAGAAGCATTATAGTATAAATACCAAACTTTAGTTTTTGTTCTATTTCATCTAGAACCAAAACATATTTAAAACTGAATTATTTGTAAATAAGATTTGCCATTTAAGGCCTGCAATTAATAAGGTGCATATGAGTCCCTGAACGAAGCATTTAATGACAAAGTCACAGGTAATTTACTACACTGAGAGTAAACACTAAATGACAGTGCACAGTAAAACTAATCTGGTCAAAACCATCAAACTTAAATACAAAAAAGGTATACATTTTCCTGTACTATAGTGTATATGGGTTTCAAATGAGTGAATTGCTAAAACACATATCACTCTACTCCAATAGTAGATTTTATAAATGTCAAGTGTTAATGCATTAGCCCTTAGTGACCAGATGTGCCATTTACCCCAATGGGCAAAAGCATGCTCTGATATGCATCTGTCATTTTAAAGTTCTGCATACCTTTTATAACAAGTTAGACACAGAAATTACTGCAGAGAAATTAGATTTCTTCCATTCTGTGCTACCTAAAAATGCTAAAAGTCAGCTCTCAGGTGACAAGAAGTAACACCACTGGATTTATATACATACCTGCTATTTAAGGCACTCAGGTGCCAAGTACTAAAACTGACTATACAGCAAGTTATAAAAACTGTTCACTTTTCCAGAAAACTTCAGTTTGGAACAATAATTGTATATACTAGGAAAAAAAATTGTCAGGTACAACAGAAAAACCAACAGACCCAAGAGGATGCTGGTTTCTGACCAAAACAGAGACTTCTGAGGTTTTAAGCGCCTAAAGATTGTCAAGTTAAGTGATCTACTATATTTTTTTTTTTAAACAGGCACAGAATAATAAGCAGTCGCTCCACTGTCAAGGGAAGAGATGCAATTTAGGAAATTCACAACATGTTGACAAAAAGGGTGGTTTATAGATACCAAGGACAAAAGCAACATATTAGGGCAAAGTGGCACATCTATTCTACCATTCTGAAATAATATGAGACAGTGTGTGCATACCTATGGCAATTTCTCTTGTTAAAGAGATTCTTCTGCATCCTTTTAGCACTTGATTTTGGTAGGTCCTAGGACACATTTAACTTAAAGCTGAACTACTTCAGAGTTGGCACAGACACTAGGGAAAATAAAATGCTTCAGTAATTAATGCTGTTTAAAGACAACTTGTCTCTTGCACACAAATCTTATTTTCAGTAATAAAGACCTCAGGAATGTTGAAAGTTGATGGAATGGCATTAGCAGGACACAACTGTCTCTATCAAGAGAAACTGAATATCTAACATACTCTATCAATGTACCGTTTAAAGGACATCATCAGTATGGCCTAATTAATCATCTTTTGGTTTTCCCTTGAGAAATGGCCTCTGTATAGGACATGTGAATGAAGTCATAAAGCTGCTTAGCATTGACAGTGTTGCCCAGAATTTCTGCGAGTTTGTCTTGTGACAGAGTTACCAGCTCTGAAATGCTCTTAACATGGTTCATTAAGACACAGCAGTTTTTGGCATTCACACCTGGTATTTTTAATAAGAAGTCCTGTGGACCAGGATTATACTTGTCTGATTCAGGAACGATTTCAGAATCTGCAGTGATGGCCATTGCTATTGCTGCATCAGGCTGTGGTCGGTTCTGTTTCAACTCCTCAAACAACTCAGCAGTGGCATGGGGCGAGGGACACCACAGAATACGTAACCTTGGGAAATGAAGAGTGAGAAGGGTGAGTTTCGAAGTAATATCATTACTGGAAATCTCTTGATGTAGAGACCCTCGTGAAGTAAGAGAGAAAGATTTACTAGGGTCAAATTCAATGAGAAGAATTGGTCGCTTATAGTAACGAGACATAGAAATACATTGGGCATAGAGCCTTCCGTTATTTAAGGAACCGATCAAATCGCTGATACTCTTCCGCTCTATGCAGATATCTGGGGTAAGAATGTAATCCCCAACTTCCAAAGTAACAGGTTCAATGTCAATGCCACGCCGATGAATCAGAGATGGAAGCTCACTGCGAAATTCTCGCATGTCCACTATTATAGTTCGTTGAATGCTCTTCTGTTCTTGTCCACCTAAAAAATAAACAAATTTATAGTGAATCTCTTTCCTATGGGTGTCTGCTGATTCAGGATACACATACATTTACTGCTGTGTTTTGCATAAGACCACACATTTTAAATTATGCAATTTTTATAAAAATCTTGATTTCTCACTGTCTGTCATTTAATTAACAGAACAGAAAAATCCTACAGACCAACATGCAGTGTAATTTGAAGAGTAGAGCACTAAAATCCCTCTCAAAGGATTAGGGTAGGAGTGTTAAACCCAATATTGAAAAATCTCACCCTAGGGACATTTTGATTGCTTTCATAATGGATGGACATCATCCCTTTGTCACAGGATGTACATGGATTAAGATATGTGTAATTTTTCTGTTCACTTTTGCAATGCAGTTGTATGGTTGGATGCCCAACATGCCATGCAAGGTACCTTAATGAATGCTCGTAACATATTCTACACTATTAGTATGGTATCATGCTTCCTGCAGCATCATGTATGTGTGCCCATGTGAAGCAGGTTACATGGCTCAGGAGGATGGGGGACAAACAGAACTCTCTTCCAGCAGCACATAAACAGCATGGAGGCTAGGGAAGTGCATCACAAAGGCAATATAAATACAACGGCCTCGCTCAGATGGGGCAAAAGAAATCACATGGCAGCACAGAGATGGAAAGGCTGAGAGGAGACTGAAAACCAAGACAGACACTTTGAATGAAGGAGAAGCTGAAAGAGTCAGCCTATCCACATGGCCAGGAGGGCCTAGGTTGGCTGAACTCCACCAGACAGCCAGTCTCATTAGAACAATGAGAATAAGCTAAAGTGTGATCTTAGATAGTGTCACTAGACTAGTATGTGTTTATATCTTTTATTTGATTGTGACAGCTCCTGACTGCTTATTAAATGATCATGCATTGGTTTGCTATATAATCACTTAAAATCTTATCTTAATCAATAAACTAGTAGTTTTATCTAAAGATGTGTGGGCTTTAGAGAGTGTGAATGAAGGGCGCTGGGTAACATCCATTTCAGTGTTAAATAGGTGGACATGAGTCTACGGTGATTGAGGGTGAACCCCAGTCTCTACAAGACAGACACTCCTGGTGTGATTTCTGGGGACTGAGGGTGCTCACTTGGGGACCATTGCACAGGTGACCAGAGGATGCACACCCACTGCCTGGGGCCGATTAAACACAAGAGGCTGATGTGGACTGACTCAGAACTGAGTGGACACCTGGCAAAGCAGGGTAAGTCAGGGTTTCAGGAGTGGAGATCGTGGCTCACAGCAGCACAGAGGACTGGATCCAGGGCCTGCTACATCCTTTCACCAGCCAGAGATGCACAGTTTAGTATGAATTTACTATAATAACCCTATCACGAGTTTAAAAAAAACAAAAACAAAACTTAAAAAACCAACTAATGTGCACCAACTAAATAAAGTTTTAAAATATAGCTGTACTGAGCACAGAACATAATTTTCTAAGAAGGCTCTGCAAGATCTGGGAGATGAATTTAAACTTGTGAGGGGAAATTAAACTATATGCTGATTGAGTAATTATCTGACTATCAGAATTTTAATCCACCTGTAGACAAAGCAGTTTAAATAATTGGGCAAATGTAGGTAAAAAAATTGCACTCAAAGAAAATTATTTTTACTTTAAACTTTAAAAAGCAAAGAACATTGACAATTTAGCATGAAGCTCATTTTGACTCTCAGATGTGACAGTTGATCATATTATTATAGATATATGGGGGCCCTTATATATTTGCAGGATGACCTCACCCTTGAATATAAACAAGTTTTGCTCATGAACTGGTGTAGATAGGGCTGTGGAAGATAAAGGTGATACAAATCTAAGTGAAAGAAGCAAGTTTTACAGAGGGATTTGAAAGAAAACAGCAAGATTGTTCATTGAACAAATGTTCCAGATGTGGGTGGAAGTGGTCAGTATGAAACTGAAAGTGGGAGGAGACAAATGGAGCATAACAGAGAACATATTAAGCACAGCATATGGCAAAGAAGAGAATACTGAAGGAAATGAAAGCCAAGATGTAGGCAGGGACATAAGTGTGAAGAAGATGGCAGGGCAAAGATGAGAACAAGGAATTTGAATTTCTAAAGAAAGGAGGAAAAAAAAGAGTGAAGAGATTGAAATAAGGACAAACATTGTCATAGCGGCAACAAAAGAAGAAATTTTTCCTGCAATGTTTTGGCTATAAAGCAGAGAAGAGACACATTGAAGATGAGGATTTCTTATAAAGCATTTAAGCCACAGAGCTGGCATCTGCACCCATACACACTCGATCAAATTTAGCCTCAGAGCAAGTGGATCAGTTCCCAGTGAAGATAATGGGAATTGCAGCCACTATCACCAGAGCTGACTTTAGCCCAATGTATTTTTAAATGCCCCAACCAGGTATTTTGGACCATTATGGCAGACTCTCAGAAAAATCCTCTTTAATGGCACTCAAAAGTATATTAGGAACTATATACACAGATAGCACAGATTTTTGCCTTGAAATGCTTGCTGTCAAAGTGGGTAAAATGTACAGACAGGTATTTCAAGAAGGGGTGTGACAAGATGACAACTATAAGCAAGAGCTTGGTAATACTTTAACCTATTCTGTTTGCTTCTTTGTTACCCTTATTAACTGATCTTTTAGACAGTTAATTCCTGCATACATTTTATAAATCTGAGCCTTTGATTAGTATCCTCAACTTCTTCCTCATGTTTAAAAAAAGGGGGGGGAAGGAGGAGGAAGCCAGCCATTTTCCCTCTTCCTGCAGCACATGTGGCTTTGGTCTGAGCAGTCCACCCTGTTTCTTTGTGTTCATTCAATCCTGTTCCTTGGCTTATGTGTAACAGATGCATCTTGCTCCTGTGGAACATTATTATTGTCCCTCCCATTCTCTGTCTTAAAATCACATAATGAGAGAGAAGGGCCAAGTTTCTTTCACCCACTGAAATCAAATGGAGTTTTTATTTACTTTCCAGGGTGATGGACTTAGCTCTTATCAATCAATTTGAAATGTTAAACCAATATACTGCCCATCATAATATCTTCCCTCTAACCCAGGAGGGCAATATGTGACTTACTACAATATTCAGCAGCAAAGATGGTTTGATTTACTACATGACATTTCTGTAGTGATCCAGCTTGCTTCATTGCCACCTCCAGGGGGCAGGATGCAATGATTTTGCAGCACCTCCTAGACTCTGATGACAGAGATCTGAATTCCAAAATATCCTGGTGTTACTGCTAGATCATTAAGAACACACACAAGAGATTTCTGGGATAACAATACACCAGACATTTCTGTCAAACAGCTATCCTTATATAACCCAAACCCCCTAAGAATAGCTCCAGGAATTGTTATAACTCACCTGCTTTGCGTGTGTCTGTAGAAACAGTTGCAGAAGTAGAATCTCTTACTAGATCGAAGTTTGTTTCATCCCTGCCTTCTCTTTCCTCAGGGATAACCATGCTAGCCTTCTCTCTAAAGAATTAAGAACAGAGAAACACTAGTATTTGAAATTACTTACAATATGTTTTGTTAGCTATTTAGGCTTGGCTTCTCAAGGGTAAAAGTACAACAAATGATATAAAAAACATTTTATATCTGACAAAACAGCAGTAGAGAACTCCCATGGTTTAGAGCTGCCTGCAAATGTGCTAAAAATTATATTTATTTAATCTTCCAGATCATTAAGGACCAGATTCTGCTATCCTTATTCATTGTGATTTATAGTTTACTCTGTGAGGAGCCTCATCTGATCTGTGTGGGATTTTCCTGGAATAAAAGACTAAACACATACAACATTAGAATAATCTAGCTCTAAAATAGGCATACGAACATTGAACTCTAGTTGTGATACACCATCCCAAAATAAGACAATGCGCGCTCTCTCTCTCTCTCTCTCTCTCTCTCTCTCTCCCCCTCTCCCTCTCCCTCTCCCTCTCCCTCTCTCTCAATTTACTAGTCTGGAAACCAAGGGGGTGGGGCGGTAGTATCCAATCTAATAGGGCACACTGTTGTGAACAGGACCCAAAAGGCTGCTTTAACATGTTAACTTTCTGATTCTTTGGCCAAGCAGGTAATTTGGAAGAGGACTTTTACAGTGATTCTCAAGGGAAGACAACCTATTAATTTTGCAAAACCAGTACAACTGAAAGCTAAGGAAAACAATCATATGTAAGTGGTGGACATAAAAAAAACCTCATGAAACACATGAATGTACTATAAAACTAGCAAGCCAACTTGAAGTTACCGAATGAGTTTTTCGAAGGCCTCCTTTTCTTTCCTCAACACAGTGAGATACCGCTGTTCTTCTGTTGAACCTCCATATATAAGGAAATAAACCCTGTAGGTCCAGAAACAACATATTTCAGGTCACAAAACACAAAAGTTAATCTTCAAGCCAACATGAATATCAGTATTTGGAGACAAGTAGTTTTAAGAGCTTGAAAAATAAATATTTGACAAAAAATAAACTGCATTCATTGTACTTCTACTAAAATTAAACTGATGAAAATTCATCTGAGTTAGAGTTATAGCCAAACTTCCTCCCTTTTGCCAAAAGACGGATCAGTGTTAGATAAGTTCTGGAACGCAGTGCATCACATTCATTGCAGCCATCATGTATTTTGCATAAACATATACACGTGGACAAAGTTCTATCCTCTGAACATGTACATAAACAATTCACATGGATTTTACTGTAATTAGTGTGAAATATTAATAAACACTATCAACAAATGTCTTAGAGCAGTGTTGCTTTTTGCTGTATGCTGTGTGAAAATGTCAAACAATAATGTCAGTTGCTCTTTTGCACCTCTTCCAACAAGAATGTGTGTGGAAAAATCTATTGGTTCCTGCGTTCATGTGATATTTATGCATCTGCCTTTCCTAACCACTCCTGAAGGACTGGGGTTGACATTATTTGACTGCATGCAACTCCAGAAACCGGTGCAATAAACTATGTAATGAACTACACATTAGCTAATGGCCCAGTAGCTACATATTTAACATACTTTGTGAGTTCTGCAGTTAAGTATACTTTTAACTCCAAACTCCCCAAATACACCTTAACCTGATATTAGATATACATTATTTACTCTACAATACTGTTCTTTCAACTGTGAGGTGTACACATATTTATACTTGTATACTAATTTGAAAATTACAAGTAATTCTAGTAACTTTACAGATACAAATAGTGAAGACTGAATTTCTAGATAGCTGGTAAATGTGTTTTTTCCAGTTAATTTAGAAATTTATGTTGCAAATTAATGGTAATGACTTGTACATGCTACCATATAATGCTCATGGCTGTGCTACTGTACTTCATCTCTAGTATGTAAAGTATATTTAATGATGTATATAATTCTCAAGCACTGCCATACATAGAACCATAACTGTGAACCTAAGGACTTGGCTACACAGGAAGTTATTCTGTAATAGCTATTCCTAATTAATTTGGAAGTAAACTAACTAATTTGGAATAAACCACTCTCACTCTAGAATAAGTGTGTCTAAATATGGAGTGAAATAGCTAATCCACTTTAAATTCATGCTTTTTTATTGCAGATTAACTTTCAAAGTTAGGCTACAATTTATATGTGAGAAGTACTATTAAGCAGTCATGTAAGTCAAGACTATTGTACCAGTTCAAGAGGGCAGAGAGTTAGCACTATGTTCAGTTTTAACGTTCACATTTCCTGACATTTTTGCATTGAAGTATGTAACCTCTAAGGTACAATGAATGCACGTTTCATATTTTATCCATTTATTCAGAGTGTGCAACATGGGGTGATATCCATCAACTCTTTGTCCCCACTCCATTTGTATTAAAAATATACCCAAGTGTTGTTTTCTTGATGGTATATTTTAAGGGTCATTAACATCAGAAAAGTTAAGCAAGATGAACCTAACTTCCTGATCATGTTTTCTTGTACCTGTCCCAACAATAGGCTTCTGACTTATCTCTGCTATAGCAGAGTCAGACTTCAGGAAAAGTATAAATAAACTCTCAAAAAGAACATACTGTAAATTCACCCATAATATGAAAACAGAGGAGTTCTGTTGAAAAGCAGAGAGAATGTAACAAATGCCCTTTGGATGTGCAGCCAACATGAAATGTTCTATACACACCTAATACTAGCCTTCCCAAGGCCACCCAAATAGAATATTCACAAAGACTAAGTGGTAGGTCTCTAAAGCAAGGTACAATATATATACTAAATTCTAGTGTGTTGATAAATTGTTAGGAGGCTTTGATAATCTGCAGGAGGAATTGGAAAGAATTTAAGGGTAAATTACAGTCTATGTGTTTTTGTATTTTTAAGTTGAAAAAAGAAACAGTAGGAATTAGATAGAGGAAAAACTAAATAAAGCCATTGATTATCTGGGTTATTTTCCAAAAGATCTCAACAAGGAACAGTCTGTTTTGTTTTTTAAAGAGCTAAAATTAGAGCAACTGCATTCCCAATTATTACTAAGTCAACTTGCCTCAATGGCTTCCCAGGCCTGCTTGCCTTGTAGACTTCCAGCTGCCGAACAAAAGTTAATTCTGCATCATATAGTACTACGTATCTTGGTTCCACTTCATGCAAAACCCGAGTGAGAGCATAGGGGTCACTACAACCCTGCAAGGGGTGAATAATAGTTAAGGGGGTTTTGAAAATACCATAATAAGCATCTGATGCTAAATTCAGATGAGATTCTTCAGGTTTGGTTTCCTCTATACTAATTTCTTGGCTGCTGCTTAATTCCTCATTGTCCTCCACCTCCTCTCCTATGTTTTCCTCCTCTGTTTTTCCCATCATTTTGGTTACAGTCCAGTCTTCTTTCTTTTTATTTTTGTTTTGTTTGAAGGACGCCTCTACTTTGGCTTTTTTGGCTTGAGGTCCTTTGTCCAATCTGGCATTTCCTTTGGATTTGACAGCTTTTCTATCCTTAATCCATGGTTCTCCAGCTCTCTCATCCTTCCCAAAGGTTTTGTTATAGAGCCTCATTAAAAGAGCCTCTGCTCCAGCAGTAATAAACTCTCTGATCTGTGCACAAGTTCGGTCATCATTGGCACAAATAAGCACTTGCCCTGCAGTCAAGAAACAATATTATGTTTATAATCTGTTACAGGCTTTTTTCTTTAAAATATCTAAATACAAGAAGCCTCTCGGGCAAAGCAATAAATTGTTTTTAAATGATCTCAGAAGTATGTGTGCCAAATGCCTTCACACTTTTTTAGTTTCTCTGGAATTCTGGGGACAGTCTAAGTTGCATGATTTTTTTGTTTTGAACTAAACAAAAATCCAAGCACAGAAAGTCAATGAAAGTTCATTGCTCCTTAATTCTAAACTGTCAGAATCAGAAGTGTTTTTCTCCTGACCAACTGAAATGAGACAGATGCAGCATACATTGTGACTTTGTGTGTGCATGTATGTGTCACCATGGAATGAAATAAAAAGCAAAACATATTAACTGAGCCTGTTCTAATTTAAGTTCTACAAACACTGGTGCACGATGCTATTGAGGTTTGGAGTTCCTGACTGATTTTATATATATTTTCAGATTGAAGTTTCCCCACAAGCTGGCTCAGGTAGACTCCTACATCAGCAGGGGGCAGAGCCAGAGGGGCTGCCATAATAGCAAACAAGGAGAGCTGGAGAGGGGGAAAAAAAAAGCACTTGGGTGCACTCTTATCTCCCAATAGATTTTGATACAGTTTAGGGAACAAGTATCTCCACAAAGAGATCAGACAGAAGAGGAGCTACTCAGGAGTAACTACAGTACTCAGTGTTGGGGAGGGAAAAAGGTCAATTAAGAAAATGCACTCTCACATTGGTTCAAGTTTCAAGATGGAATGAGGTTTAGCTCAAATGCTCCAGATTTTAAATCTGTTGCAAGATCATGGTGTCCCCCTAAACCTGGAATGGCAGTTACATTCCTGGGCAGTACAAGTGAGTTACAATCCTGTGCAATTCCTAAATTTCAAAGAATTTACTGAGAGGGAGCTTTACTTGTCCAATGTTTTAAAGCATTGTGGGATTTCTCCTTCAGAAGGCTGGAGTATATACAACTACCACAGGTTTAAGAATAAGGTCAGTGACATGATCATATATGATGAACAAACAGAGTTATTTCAGAGTTTCTAGTTGTTTTTATGGTGGTACTATACAGAGCAGAGTTAAGGGTAGTGTAATGACCTTAGCTGACTGTTGGCACCATTTGAATGTTTGGATCTGGATTTTTTGAGAATAAAGTGGAAGGTTAACTTTGAATTTTAAGAGCAATGTTTTCCTCTTTTTAGAAAAAGCTATTCTCAAGGAAGTTAGAGTCTTTTCTTCTTAATTACAGGCTAATTAAATGCTTTGTCTTAGAAAGAATTTTTATTTTTTTCACAGCAGGAGCCTTTGTCAGGACCAGTTTATATTACCTGTACCTTTCTGGGAATATGTGTGCGTGTGCGTGTGCGTGTGCGTGTGCGTACACACACACAAGAGACTATCATCTTTTCAGAGACTACATACCTATGTATCTGTTGACTGATACTTAACTATATGAATAAACTATTAGAGAGGGTTAAGCAAAGAGTGCATCTGTCCAGGAAGTATCTTAATCTAGGTATATTATGGGTGGGATTTATAAAAACACATACATAATTTAGAAGTACAAGTTCCATTAAAAGACAGTGGAAGGACTTTACCAGTATTGGTCTTTTCCACTGGGGTAGGAGGTTGTATTAAATCAGTACAAACCACAGCTTTGCTGGTATAGCGATATCCACAGTAGGAATATAGTGTATCAGTGTTCCTATACCAGCAAAGCAATCCTACAGTAAAAACACAGCTATAGACACTTTCACAATGATGCCACCTGAAGAACATAATTGACTAAGAAGATAAGTGGCTAGCTTGCTTCCCTTCAGAGGTGTCCCTAATCAGAAACTATAAAGATGAGTGAAGGTGGGGTGGTGGTGGGAGAAGACTGCAGTGGTAAAATCTTTAGTAGTCTGCACTAGACTGCCATATCTATGTTTAAATGCCTTAAGAGGTAATATTTTAAGGCAGACATATGCCCAAATTGTAGGCATTTCCACAAGCTGGAGTTCCTGTGCGCTTTCTCTGCCTCCTGCAGGCCACACTGCAGAGTTACTTCATAAAGCATTATATGGCAAAAGTCAGTGGAAGATGGTCTGACTGAGTAGAAAATGTCCCTACTAGGTCAAACAAAACAGGAGAATGAAAAGATTAGAGGTAGCTACCAAGATTAGTGGGATATGGGAAAAAAAGAGAAAGATCAGAAACAAAATGAGAATAACAAATAGACAGTGAAAAGATAAGATGGTGGCAACCATGGCACCAAGGGACATGGTGGGAGAAAGGCAGAAGACCCAGATGCGAATCATTAAGAATACAAAACACAAAATGTTCACAGGAATACTGATTTTAAGTTCTGGACATTGATGTATTAACATGTTCAAAAGCACATTCAAACTCATAAATTTACTGAGCTTTCAAAAGCTCATACCTTTTTATTTTACACAGAATTTCTCTCTCAAATTCATAAATATTACACATCTAGTACTATGGTAAGCTTTATTTCAGAAACATAATTGCAGTTCTGTTCTTTTAAAAGAAAGACTAACCAAAGGAGAGAAAACTTAGCTAGACTTTGATAAATTACAACATTTAGTACTTTCTGACCTGGTCCACCAAGACCTTCACTGTTTTTGTTCTCAGTTTCAACCTCTTTCAGAACTTCTCTTAAGGCATCCCACTTGGGGCTGCTTTCTAAAATCAATTCCCTCTTCAGTTCTGAAATACAATAGAAGAGAATTAATTTAATATAGATGTTTTTACTCCTAAGAGCTTCAAAATAATAGGTTAAATGTTGATAGTGGATTAAATGTTGCTCTTGGCAAATGCAGTATTCAAGAATAGCCCACATTTGCAACTTGTTATGCTGAAGAGGAGGGGAAGGCAATAGTTATCTCATAAATCTATTTATAGATAAGGACAAATGCTATTTTTAAGCAGAAACATTCATATTTGAGTTGTTTAGTTTCAATATTCTTGAATACAAGATGCTATTATAACTGTGACTATGCACACGCATATTAAATGAAAACATTCTCAGACTAATATTAAAACTAAACACCTTAGCGGCTCAAGAACAGATCTACGAGAACTCTGCCAGTGACTTCTTGGAGAACCTGGGCAAGTCACTTTACTTATGTATGCTTTTGCTTCCCCTCCCATTCTCTTATCTTGCCTATTGTAAGCTCTCTGGAACTAGGACTATTATTCAACGTGCTAGTACAGCACCTGGCAGAATGGAATCCTGATCTCAGTTGCGATGTCTCTGACATACCGCAATACAAACATGCAGAACATTAGAAACAGCATAATTTTGTAAAATGCACTAAGGAACCAATGAATGTATGTCTTCCATCTGAAGAAAGTTATGAACCCAGCTTTTCACGTGTACTGGATTAAAAACTAGTGATTTATATTTTGGATTTATAATTAACAATAGTAGACAGTGTGCATGGAGTAAAGTCACACTTCAAGGTATTGGAGTATGCTTTGCATCTAGAACTTCATAAAAATGATAAATATCAAATAGCTATATAAGGCTTTCCATTAGTAGATAATAAAATAGTTTACAAAGGAAACTAAACACATCTATCCCCTTTTTATAAATAGGAATCGGAAACAAAGATGAAGTCACTTGGATGAAGAAGATTTTTTCAAGGGGTCTTTTTGTAAATGTACTTCACAATAAATACAAATTTACTGAATTTGAGTTCTGGAGTCACAAAAGTTAGCATTAGAAATTGCACTATACCTTTTTCCTCTTTTAGACCCATTTTTTCAGATACTTTGCTTTTCTTACTCGTTTTGTCATCTGGAATGCGATAAACTCTCGCTCGAGCATTTACAAACAACGAAGTACTAGAGTCAAGAAATAGCCATCCTAAAGGTGGAGGGAGACCACAATATTAATAATCACTTGCACATTCACAACATGCTAATCTCAACCCTGTCACAAAAAGAAAGCCCCAAATCTTCCATCTGAAATAGTTGTGCTATGTGCTGGTTATGTAATTACTGTCTTTGCAAGATATAAAAATGCAAGCTTCTGATGTATTTCGTACATTAAATAACAGAAGTTGAGTGGGAGGGTGACAGCATTAACTGACAATAAATCCCACAACCTTATGGCTAGATATGTAAGCTTAAATGGAAATCTTAATATGGCTAGTATGGGTTTTGGATTATTAAAAAAAACAACTAATCAAGGCTTCATGTATGCATTGATTTCTAGAATGCAATTAATCTCATACCTGAATTCTGACCAAATGCCTTTTCAGTTGCTCTCAGTGACTCCACAAGGTTAAGAAAAGTGACACAATCATACTGAGTTAGATATTGTAGCAAAGTACGTAATATCTTCAAATCCTGAACCAAAGATTTGGTTTTAGCTCCAAGCTGGTGCCAAAGTGGATCTAAATAGTGACGAATTGTCTAGAAATATAAATTGGAAAGTTAAATGTTGCGAACACACACTACAGTAATCTACACAGAAGTACATCAGTAGAGCTTCGTGAAACTTTTAAAAGTAATTTATTTTATTTACTTATTGGGTCTGGGGAGATTTCTTTTTCGTTCCTAACCCCCCACCCCACCAAGGTTGGAGGCCATTGGAAGGGATTTGGTTCCTGTCCCAGGGGGAAGAGAAGGACCCACTGTCTGTGTGTTTCTGACTTCTGTGGTGGTGGAAGCCCCTGACAGGGTGGTTGCAGAACAAGTCTGCTCTCTCCCCCGCAACCCCCCCCCCCATCACAGCAGTGACCTGTGTCATGGGACAAGGCCTGGCCTTCTGCTTCAGGGATTATTACCTGTAACACAGGGCAACAGCATCACTCAACCAAATTTGGCCTGACCAGCCTTCTGTCATGATGACAGAAGGGTAGGCCAGGCCAAACCTGCATGGCACTATGGACATGCATACTTGGTCATGAAGTCTGGATAAGGGAGCCAGACATAGACCCACAGAATAAGAGTTGTCATTGGATGATACATTTTTCATGTTATTTAGTTTTTAGTTATTTAGTTTCATATTGGCACAGAGTGCTACACATCCACCCCTTTTCTTTGTTATAGATTTAGGGCCTGAATCACTGTCCGCTGAATGTTTCCACTGACTTCTATAGGCATTTTATCAGGCCCCATAGTATCCATATATATATAAAATTACAAGTGTACCAAATCTGTACAACAAATACAATGGCTACTTTGACAAAAAATACCCAAATAAAAAATTTAATAGTTAAATATATTTATGATAAATAAATCAGTATCTTGGAAATATAGTGAAATATATGGGATTTTATATAAAACATAAGCGAACAATTAACAGACAGCAGCATCCTCTACTGCATTAAGTAGATTTTTTTCCCTAAATGAACCTCAACTCCTAAGAGAAGGAGCATATGTGTGTTTGTGCATGCACAAGCATCCATGAGATTTAAGATGGGCAATTTCAATGTTTTTATAAAACAAACATTTTCTGCAGAACTCCAAGATGCCTCATGTTAATATAAAGCAGAGGTGCTGAATGTAGATGAACTGTGTCACAAAGTAAATGTTGATGTTTAGCGCTGTACTCTTCAAAAATACATCAGCTAACTAAGCTGCAGCTTTACTACCAGTGGCAAAATAAACGTGGTTAAAGACAAAAACACCGAGGTATATGCTACTTTCCATGCACAGGTAGAGCTCCTACTAAGACCCATGAGCATGATGTTAAGAAAGAAGTAATTAATTGCCTTTTTAATATTATGGATATTTTCTGAGCTGAAACTGTATAGCCATCTTAAATCTTTAAAATGCTATTATGACATAATGGGTAAGGTAAAATCTTTTATTTGACCAAATTCTGCTGGTAAGAGAGGCACGTTTTTGAGCTCTTCTTCCACCTTGTCTCTCTAATAAAACACAGCTACAACACTGCATACTTTAATACACAGTGACAGAAGGTAATTATAATTATAATTATAAATTATAAATATACCTAACTCTAAAAAATAAGAATTTAAAGAGAATAAAGTAGGCTAAATGGCAATGTTATATCAAAATAATCTAGCCTTTAAAATGTTAACAAACTATCCCACTATTATTATATTACAATAGTACCTATCAGTTATAGTTAGGGACCTGGACCTCACTGTGCACTGTACAAGCATAGACCAAAAAGATAACCAGTCCCCCAAGGATATTACAGTTTAATTTTATAATGGCAACTACACACAGTCCACAGTACAGATTAAATTCTCCATCTGGAATGGTGAGGAACAAGCTGAAGGAGAGGCTTTAAATTGCTTCTAGTTATTTTCTGGAATTATAGCAGGATGTTACTGTACAGAATGCCAACTAGTAAAATGTCTTGCATTCTCTTCAGTTAGAATAAAACAAACAAAAACAAAATTTACCTTGTCAAAAGGTTTTCCAATAGCATTCTCTAATGATAAGTCTTCTACTTCAAGAGCTGGATTATAGCATTTGAGTTCTCTCAGACACATATTTAGGATGTCCAGTATAGAGGTCTGGATATTGAGCATCGCAGGGGTCATAGATACATGTATTTCCACCACTTCAGGTTTGTGTTTCTCCAAAAATGAATTTACTGCTACATGAAACCTAGGGAAGAAAGAGCTTATGAAGATTTATAAGAGCAGCAAGGAATCCTTACAGATTTAGCGCCACAATTATTTAATAAATTTACATAAAATGAGGTTTAGAATCAGTGTAAGTGAAACCACCAAGCTAACTGCAAAATTCATTGTGTTCTACAGAAGTGAAGAGTGAACATGTTAGTTCATACGATCAGCCTTGAGAAACTATGCTTGGATCACGTTGTCCTAGTACTTGTTGAGTTACAGTAGAATAAAAAAGCTCATGCACATGAGGAGATGGAGAATTACTGCATTATATAGTACAATCCTGTTTATCAAGTCTAACTGGGACTTGGTGTCAGACAGAATCATCGAAACTCCAGATCAGGTGTGGCCAAACTGCAGCTTCAGAGCCTCATGCAGCTCTTGAACAAAAAAGTGTGGCTCACAAAACAACACCAGCAAATCAATTTAGAAAAGCAGCCCCAGCCTAGGAGTTTTAAATGTCCTGACCTGAGAATGCTCAGAGAATGCTGGGAGGGTAGGATGGGTGGGGAGCCCCAGCCTGTGCTGGCGTGGCCGGGTAAGGAGGGCCTGGGGGGGAGGGGGTATCAGCTTGGGGGGGCCAGCATCAGGGCCTGGGGGCTTTGGGAGGGCGTTGGAACAGCGGGGAGAAGTGCAGCATGGTCAAGACGGAGGGCAGAAGCACAGCATGGTTGAGCTTGCTTTCAGTTTTTGGCACAAATTACTGCTGTGAAGAGAAACATTGTGCAATACTTACAGATCAGCACCTGAGAGAGCTTTTACATACTGCACTGACATGTTACTACCCAGATTTTAAAAAAAACTCACCACTAGCCTTCAGGCTTCTACATGGAGCAACAGCTACATTTTTACTGTATAGGCCTGGCTTTCATGGTAACCTTAACTAATTATTAGAATCTGACAGTAGTAGGATCAATATTTGGCCTCTTTTACAATAAAATCTAAGTGTGCAATGAATTTTAAACTTAGCAGTTTTGGAGTAGGTAAAAGTATATGGCTATATGCCTCAGTGTAGCTTTTGAAGGCTTGATAATCAACTTGTGTGGCTCTTGAATTCCATAAGTCTGGCCACCCCTCCTTCAGCTAAACTGGAGAATGGGAAAATGTGATGCTGCAGCACCATCTATCAGCCACAAGAGAGAATGTCCACTTCTGGCCCTGGAGACCTGGCTGTGTAATAAATGTGAAGAGCTATTCAAGGAACAGAAGGGATAAATGGGTTTGTATTGAATTCCACAAAATAATTGTGGTTGAGCCAAATCCTGCAGTCCATTGAAAAGAAATAATCCCATGGAGCAGTCAGAAGAAAAGGATATCTACATCCTGTGTAGTCCAAGAATCCATTAGCAAATCCTATAGAGTCCCCAACCTTCCTTAAAAATAACAGGACCCTTTTATAATGTTCCTCTTGACTATTGTGTCTGTAGCAGTACATACAATGAAATTAATGTTGATAATGGAGCACAGCATGATGATCAAATGCTCCTCTTCTCCTCCTCCTCTACACTTAAGTGCATTCCTTCCTGACCCACTGAGCCTCCAACTAGTAGAGCAGATTTCACAGTTTAGAAGAGAGCAGCATACTGCATAATAAATGTTCACTTTTTCCTGCCTCCCTCTCCTTCTTTAGCTCCCATCTACAGCTGAATCAAAAGCTTCTGAAGATACTGCTTACAGTAGCATCTGAAAGAACAAAGGACGAAAAAGTGTGTCTGGATCACTTGGCAGAGCAGGCAGTACAGTAAAGTGGGGTACAACAGATGAATCTCTTCTCCAATCCAAAAAAGGTCTCTGCATTTTCTATATTCATTGTCTCACCTGGAATAAGACAATAGCCCTTGATTCTGTTCTTGGCTTTGCCCTGATTCACTATTAGAACTTATGCAATTCAAACTCTGTGTCTCATTTTCCACCAGTCGAATGTAGATATTCTTCATATGTAATATGTACATTTAAAGGAAGATGTCAGCTTTTGACTTAGAGCTGGATGTTGAAGATTTGTACCTATGAAAAATTACCATAATCCAAAATATAACACTTACCATTAATAAAAATACATTACAAATAACAAGGCATCTTACCTCGGCCACAGGTAAAGCTTCCGTACAAAGAGATTTCTCATCACTCTTTCCACGTGACAAAAGCCAGTATTAAAGGCAATGGCATTGTCTGTAAAAGCTTTGATGAACCCATTTTTGTTCTTCTGACGATAGAGTCGCAAGATAAATGCTTCCTGACAAGACTCAATAATTCTGTGTGCTTTGTATACCAAAATGCCTGGCAGAATAAGAGGTTTTCAGATTACACAAATTAAAAAGTTAAAATACTGTAGTCTTCTTTCCACAACAAGGTTTTAGTCTTCTAACATGTTTTGCCAATTAAATAGAAAGAGAAATTTCAATTTTCCCATTATATGCTGAAAAAAAAAGGGAATCATGTAGGACCAGTCCAACCAATTCTCAATTCTCCAGAATAACCCCTTCTCCCAAACACTATACTAATGACATTTTGCTGGAGCTTCTTTCATGATCCAAGAACATCTCGAGATATTTTTTAGCGTTATTTTCTATGATTTTCAGATGCATGGATTTTAAGGGCAGCAGGATCACTGTGATGGCTTAGTCTGATTTCCTGCATAACATAGGCCATAGAATTTCACCAGTCATGTCTATGCTACCTAATAGGGTGGGTTTTGTTGTTTTTTTTGGTTTTTTTTTTTTAAGAAAAAGTGTTAAAATCTTAGCATGGACAAGTCAAGTTGTACTTTTAAAGTGTGTTAGGTTGTTGAGGTAACCATAGGGACAAGCAGAGGGATCTCATCATCTGGCTAAAACCTGGTGAAACCACAACTTGCCTTGTCTAGATTAGGATTTTCATACATTTTTAAACAAACATTAAAAATCTTTGTTTCCCAGTGAAGACAAAACCCATAACTTCCAGTTAAGCTACAACATATCTTTCAGAAGGACATTTAAATCTTGGTTTAAGGACTTCAAGTTCCAGAGAATCCCATCACGTCCCTACGTACAGTATGTTGTTCCAATGGTTGATCATCCTCCTATTAAAAATAATTGCATCTTATTTCTAGTCTGAGTTTGTCTATCTTCATCTTCCAGCCACCGCTTTGTTATGCCTTGGTATGCTTAAATTAAGTTTTCACACTTATAAACATTCTGCTAGTACTTTTCCAAACTTTCAATTTGTAAACTTCTTTTCGTAAGCGTGGGCCCTAGAACTGATGGTATTCCAGTTGTAACCTCATTAATGTTGTACTTAACAAAGGTAACACCTCTCACCTACATTTACTCCATATGCCTCTTGTTAAATATGCAAAGATCAGCTCTACTCTCTTCCACCAAACCATATTGGAACTAACTAATATTCAGTTGATTATCCAATTCTTTTTGAGTCAGTGCATTTCAAAATAGAGTGGCCACCATCTTATAAGCATGATCTACACTTCTGGTTCCTGAATGTATGATTTTGCATCTAGTTATACTGATATGCATGTTCTAATAAGCCGATATTACGAGGTGATGCAGGTCACTCAGTAGATTTGACCTATGCTAATTATTAACCACATCAGCAATTTGTGTCATTTGCAAATTTTATCTATATGGTTTTATATTTTCTTCCTGCTCACTCGTAGAAATACCAAATAGAAATATATTTTTTCATAAAAGATGTGGATATACTTTTTGCAAGTCTAGAGATGTTAGATACATACAAAAAGGAACGAGAACGTCACATAAATATATTCCTAAAGTCATTCCATCCCTTCCATTATATCTAAAGCCATTTCTAATATTCCAACCAATATTTATAGCAGGAAATAAAAACATAATGCCTATTTTCACACTGACATCTAGTGGTAATAGCACCAAAAGACAATACTGAGTCAGAAATGACATGCGAAAGATTTTTAAAAAGTTGGTTTGTGCCTTTTTTGTTATTTCTTTGGTACAGAAGCCTAAAGGAGGGGTGGAGAGGTCAAATGTTGTCCTATTTGTTCTTCAAAGTAGAATTATCAAGAATGTCAAGATTTTGATTTTTTGGTTTTGATTCTCACAGAGCGGGAATGCCCACATGCTTATTGAAGAGATGGAATATTGGGTCTGTTCACAAAGATTCACTTTCTCCAAAATGTTATTAGCCAATCATGTTTAAGAATTAACAAAAACCAGAATTTTAATGTCTACCTAAAAAATTCCTTCCTCTCTCAATTTTCAATTTTGGGAGTTTTGTATAGTTATTGTATTAGCTCTCTTATCACTACAACGGCCTCTAGGCTAGACAAGATCTGAATTTCTAAATATTAATAAGTAAGTAGAAAAACAACTTAACTAACACACCCCCACACAACTTTCAAGTCTAATTTATATAAGAAAGAATAAAAGGTCATAAGCTTTCCAAACCAACTTTAATAAAGGAACAGCTCACACTATTACTTTATATTTTAAATTAATGCTATTTTTCTATCTTCCAAGAGGTTTCAGGATAAAAGTCTTTTGATAAAAAGTAGTATTTAGTAAGCATATGTAGTAAGCCAAGATTGTGACCATGAATAATTTATTATGGCATAAATGGACGGCATGTATGTTTGATTAACCTACGAAACCTAAACTGCAATTTCAGTGATAGGATGCTTGCAAAGAGATTCACTGATACTAGTTCTCCATATTTATTTAATTCTCACTGTAACGAATGCAAGCCGTCTAATTGTCACATTTCTTACAGCAATGGAGTACTTTAACTATTATACATGTTTTCAAAGTGCAGACCTTGGAAGGACATAATCGTGCATCACCAAAGATTAAAATAATAATGTGGAAAATTTCAAACTTTATAACTTAAAAAGTGAAACTGTAAAAAGCTTCTGGCCAGGAAAACCATTAAAAAAAAAGACCCCTGTGTGTGTAGAGGTGAAGTAGAAAATTCTTAGCTTGCTTTCATCACTAGACTCTTACCAGTAATAAGGTTTGAAGGAATTCTATCTGTCAGAAAATCCACCACAAGAATTCGACTTGTTGCAAAGAGGATACCACCTTGTGTGTAAACTTCATACCGACAGGTGCTTGTAATTTCATTGGTAACACGCCGTGGAAGATGAACAACTCCATCTGACCTCAGCTGATCAATAAAATATTCCTAAATCAAACACAAACAGTATTTTGTCAGGCTAACTGCTTTGATTAAACAAGTGCAAAAATCTATATATTTCTACCTTCCTTGTTGATTTCTGGGGGTCCTGCCATCTACAGAATAATAATCACAAGCTATGAGTGCGATGGAACACATTTTTCTAACCAAGTATTATGCATAACATTTTCAAAATCATCCAAATGATTCAGGAGTTTGTTTTGTTTTAAAAAGTAACTTGAATAATTATATGATTAAAGGACTGTCTTTCTGTTCTGTTGGTACAATGATTAGCACAGTGGGGTCCTGAACCATTAGTAGGGCTATTACAAAAATACAAATAATATATTTCATCACCTGGCTGTATTTCAAAAGAATAAAGTTGCCCTTTTGTTCAGTTTATGTTTTTTAAAAGCATTTTAGGATCCTTAGGATGAAAGGCCCTATATAAATAAATTCACAAATGTTATTTTGTGGTTATGTATTATGATATTACATTTGTGTGAGGCTCTGCATTCTCAACTATCTTAGAATTCTTTTAAAGATGGATACATAGGCTTAACTAGTGGTTTTCAACCTTTTGGATATCTGGATCCCTAAGAAGTTTCCAGTGGAGGTGCAGAATCCTTTGGAAATCTTAGACATACTCTGTTGATGCCGTGGAGTTCTGCGAACAACAGTTCGAAAGCCACTGGACTAAATTAAAAGATCACTTCATTATCCACTGAAATGCAACTGTGTAGTGAAACAGCATAACTAATTAATAGCACGGAACAACATTACACAATGTAACAGGATAGCAGGAAGAATATTTATCCAACTGAAACTGAAGGGGAAATTCCCATAGGTAGAATGTAATTACCTGGCTTACAATTTGCTCAGTTTCCTAGGGTTAACATGTCTACTCTTGCAAAGTGTAAGCAGATTTTCTCTCTCTCTCAAAACAAATTTTTCCATTGTTTCAATAAAACAAAAAGAAAAAGTGACAGGAAAAAAAAAGTTCTACTCACACACACACAAAAAAAAGAGAAGGACAGAGAGAGCAAAACAGTTCCTTAATTAAATTAAGTATCTGAGAGGGGAAAATTTTCCATTTATTCAACAATTTCATACTCTTTCTCCTCCTTAGTTATTTACAATTTCCACAGCCAAAAATAATTTATGCAATTGTATTTAAAAATATTTCACAAAATTTAAGTCCAAAGCAGACTTTGAAGAGTTACAGAGTGATGTCATAAAACTAGATGACCAGGAAGCAAAATGGCAGATGAAATTCAGTGTTAATAAATGCAAAGCACTGCATGGTAAAAACCATAATCTCAACTATACAGTACACATAAAATGATGGACTCTAAATTAGCTGTTACCACTCAAGAAAGAGATCTTGGAGTCATCATGAATTGCTCCCTGAAAATATCCACTCAACATGCAGTGAGAGTCCAAAAGAGCTGTAACTATGGCAGGGCAAGCAGGGCTTTGCTCCAAGAGCACTGGAGTGGCTCCACTGAGCCGCTCCATTAAAGGGCGCATTCCTTGCCACCTGCTTCAGGCACCAGCTATTGTAAGGGGCACGTTCCAATCAGAATGCACCTCTTGCAGTCAAAAAAAAAGCTAACATGCACTGTTGGGAATCATTAGGGAATGGATAAATAGTAAGACAGAAAATATCACATTGCCTTTTACAAATCCATGAATATTGTGTGCAGATCTGGTGGATCCATCTCAAGAAAAGAGTTGGAGAAGGTACAGAATAACTCAAGAAAAATCATCAGGGTTATGCATCAGCTTCCACAGCAGGAGAGATTACTGAGACTGGAATTTTTCATTTGAACAGTCAATAAGGGGGAAATGACAGAGGTCTATAAAATCATAATTGGTGTGGAGAAAGTAAATAAGTAAGTGTTATTTACTCCTTCTCAGAACACAAGAAATAGGAGTCACCAAATTAAATTAATAGGCAACAGGTTTAAAACAAACAAAAGGATGTATTTCTTCACACAACAGGTAGTTGACCTGTGGAACTCTTTGCCAGCAGATTTTATGAGGCCAACACTATAACATGATTAAAAAAGAACAAGATAAGTTCATGGAGTCCATCAATGACTATTAGCTGGGATGGGCAGGGATAGGAAACCATTCTCGGAAGTGCTCTTAGTCTCTGTTTGCCAGAAGCTGGAATGTGTGATAGGAGATAGATCACTTGCCTACCGTTCACTCCCTCTGAAGCAGCTGGCACTAGCCACAATCAGAAGTCAGGATATTGTGCTAGATGGCCAAATGGTCTGTCCCAGTATGGCCATTCCTACGTTTTTATGGATAGCTTGCTAATTATTCTCCGTGATTCATACCTTGTGATTGCTTATTTGAACCCTGTTCTGATCCTGCAAACACTGACTTTGTTAGGTCAATAAGGCTATGCCTCCACTAGAAACGCTGCCTGTAGTTGTGCTGCTGTAGCACTTCAGAGTAGACGTTTAGAGCCTTGTGGAGATACAAAAATGTGGATCCGGAACCAGACTGCACCCACCTAATATCGGTTTTTATCCAGTCCACATGCCATCTTTTATGTGGATCCAGAACTACATCGACAGAGCTTGGGCTCACAACCAGGATTTTAGCACTTGATTGGCTCATTCATCACATGGGTCCCACCCATTTTTTCCTTTTCTTGTTTGCAATTTGCATGCTCTGTTGTCAATCAGATTTCCTTGGCCACCAATGAAATTTCCGATTGACAGCATGGCATATGAACCACAAGCAAGAAAACAAAGAAGTGGGCAGGGAAGGCATGGGGAATGAGCCAATCAAAGGCAGCATGCTAACTGACTGACAGTAAGTCATGTCTCTCCAAGCCCCAGCCTGTTGTGACTGAGACTCAGATTGGCTGGCAGAACACCAATCAGAGCTCAACTAAGATTAGCTGGAGCGCTTCCTTATCCTCCCCATGTGCTGACGACACAGATTGTAGCAGCAGCTGCAGGGATCATTCATGAAAATAGGATCCACAACCAATCCACAACAATGGGGCTGAAGACATCTAGAGTGGATACCCGCAGATCTGCAGGGCTCTGTAGATGTCTGCTACAGGTAAACAAAGGGCTCTCTCACCACTGTAGTTCAGGGTCCTACCCCACCCCTCCAACCCGCAGGAGGTCCTGGGACGGGGCCAATGAAGTGAAGCAGCTGTGGGGCTGAAGGCCTGAGAGCCCTGCATACTGCTGGGAATAGGCATGCATGCCAGTAGCTGCCAACCCTGCTGTAGTTAAACCACTTCGTTGAGTAGGTAGACAGGTCAACAGGAGTTAGCTCAGCTTAACTACTTTGCTCAGGGGTGTGGATTTTTCACAATGTGGGCAACGTAGCTGGGTTGACTTGACTTTTTTTGAGTAAACCTGGCCTGTATGTTTTCTGGATTAGGTCCTACACACTTAGTATTGTTTCTGTTCCTTGACTGGATCACCCCCATGATGAAGGCTTTCAGCACAGGCCAAACACACTCTCCCATGTGAATATACATGTATATGCACAAGTATTTCTTCTTCCACCGATACACATTTGCTTATACAAATGTTTACAAGCACTTAACAGGTCAAGTTACTAACAGGATAGCAAATAAAATGTATTAGATTGATTGCTCACTAATACTTGCGCACAGCATTTGCCCAGTTCTGACATCTCTCCACCAGTGAAACATGATTAGAAATAACCATGGATCATGATGTCAGAGCACTGGTAACTCCAGCGCCAAAATCTCCTTTCATTCTGCTGCAGCACTTATCCAGTACCAGCTCTTCAAGGAACCTCCCCTCTCAATCACATCTAGTTCTAGGTACCAAGACAACTGACATACCAGATATTTCTGAGGAAGGAGAATGAGCTCTCAATATGAGAAAAAACTGGGATAAGTTTGGAGGAGAAATTGCACCCTGCTTTCTTAAGAGGAGACTTGGGGAAAGTAGGTGTGTGTTTGTGCATGAGGCAGGAATTTAAAGTGAATCTCATTGTTTTTGAGGGGATTTCTGGGACAGAAGTGTGTGTGTGAGGAAAAGAAAGATCAGATCTGCTCACCCCAAGGATGGGATGTGGCAGGTGCTGACCCTGCAATGAACAGGCAAGTTGGGGAGCTGACCCTCAGGGGGAAGGTGAGTAGGGTGTTCTCCCTCTCCACTAAAGGAGCCTGGGCTGTCACTCTCCGCACACCCCCAAGAGCAGCCCTCGGTAGCCCCTCACCTCTTCAGCTGGGCTGGTGTTGAGGACTAGCACCAGGTTGGATGGTTCACAGTAGAGGCGGAGGAAACGCAGCAGGATGCGGTCAATGCCCAGCCCACGGGCGGAGATCACAAGCCCATCTTGGTGAAAGAGATCCAAGAAAACTTGGTTCTCATGCTCCAGTGGTGCCCCCATATCCACCCAGGCAGATGGACCAGCAGTCATTGCATTCCTGAGCCTGCAGGAGAGCTGAGCATTCACATTAGCAGCAGAGAAACTGCTTCTCTCAATCCAAAGAACTGATGCTATGCTGCTTCTGCAGTGATTCTACGCAGCTTCTGCACTGGCACAACCTGCAGGATGCAAATACCATAAGTCACAGGAAAGCAGAGCTGAGTACCTCACAGGAGAGACGTTCCAAAGGAGTAGCCATGTTACTCTAATTTAGCAAAACAAACAAGGAGTCTGGTGCCACTTTAAAAGACTAATTTATTTATCGCATGAGCTTTCATGGGAGAAAAATAAATGCAGGGAAGTGTAAGTCATAGGATCAGGTCAGACTGGCAGAGCAAATCAAAGCAGTTATTTCAATTCAAGCAGTGGAGAACAACAATTAGCAGGGAAGTTGGAAAGGAAAGAAAAGTTACCTGCTGTAATGGAGGAAAAAAATGCAGTCTCTATTCAGTCCTAAAGTGACAGTGCCAAATCTACATATGAATTCCAATTCTGCAGTTTTTCTTTGAAGCCGTGATTTGCTATTCATTTGCCTAAGTATGGCTATGTGACAGGGCAGTTGCCCTGCACTGGCATTTACAGGGTTAGTTAAGGCTGGGAGCAGCCAACAGACTATGAGCTACCAAGAACCAATCAGGGGGCAGTACCTGTGTATAAAAGGGAGCAGAAGTGCCAACAAGTGAGTCTGGAATAGGGGCTGCCAACTGAAAAGGTAAAGAGCCAATTTTAAAAATTCCTTTAATAACCAAGTGTTTTGAGAGTTGATGTGGGTATAGCCTGCTGGTGGGGAGAGCTGGGCCAGAGTGCCTTTGGCATGGTTCTCTGTTGAGATGGGGGAGCCTAGAGCTGCAGAAGAGCCAAAGAGCTGCATGTGGCTCTGGAGCTGCAGACTGCAAACCCCTGGTCTAGGATCAGGGACCAGGTCTCTCCCTGGCTGATGGGCTGAGAGAGTCAGTACACTGGAGAGCTTGCAGTGTGCCACTGGATGTGGAGCTGGGGCTGTAGCAGCAATCCTGAGGCAAGGGAGCCAAGAGTGACCGTACTACAGTGTAGTGAGGACATGTATGACTGGGACTGTGTGGAAAATAGCCCAGGGAACTGACTGTTGTGCAGAAAGAGTGGAGGGTGGTGGTGGTGACAGTGCCAAGGTTGTAGCATTTAGGGTCCCTGGCTGAGAGCTGGAGAAGTGGGTGGTCCCAGGACCCTCCCTGCTCCCACAGAGCACCAGGAGTGGCACAACACTTATGGCCATTAACTGTTTCAACTAGTGGCAAGGAGTAGTGACTGGGACTTTACCTTGGGAGGGGTGGTCTTACAAGGGACTTGGCCAGAGGGCCAAGGACTTAGGAGTGGACTCAGATGGTGAGTTTGGCATGGAGAAAAGGAGCAACAGGGCTGTAACTATGGTAGGGCAAACAGGGCTTTACCCTGGGGGGAAATTTAAAAGGGTGCTGCAGCAGGAGGAAGCAATCACCCCTGCCACCACAGCAGGAGGAGGTGATCCCCCACCAGTGTTGGAGGTGGCGGGGGGGGGATCACTTCTCCCCACCGCAGCCAGAGGTGGTGGGGGGGGATCACTTCTCCCCACCGCAGCCAGAGGTGGCAGGGGGCCCCATTGCCAGCTCTGGCCACATCAGCGAAGGGTCACATTACCACTCCTGTACAGATGGGCCCCGGATCAGGGTCCAGGGATGGGGGCCTTTAGAGCTGCTTGCCCCAGGTGCTGGAACCCCTAGTTATGGCCCTGGGGAGCAATGACTGCCTGTGGGGACCACTTGAGCCCATTTGCCATAACATCACCAGGAGGTGCCTGTAAAGTAGGTCCTGTGCAGCAAACCTGTCACAGGCTATTAACAGATCAGTAATGGTGTGATCAGGAAGACTGAAGTGGTCCCCCACTGGTTTTTGAATATTGTTATTTCTGATGTTAGATTTGTGTCCATTTATTCTTTAGCATAGAAACGGTCCTGTTTCTCCAATGTATGAGGTGGGGGGAAGAAGAGGTACTTCTGGCACATGATGGCATAAATCACATTGGTGAATGAGCCCTTGATGGATTAGGTCCTATGATGGAGTCTTTTTGTGAAGATATGTGGCCAAAGTTGGCAATATGGCTTGTTGCAGGGATACGCACTTGCTTTAATGCTTCTGTTAGCTCTGAAGTTGCTGGCAAGTATCTGCCCTGCAAAATGGGGCATGTCCAAACCCAAGGTCCCCCTGCCTCTCAAACCAGCCTGCTACTTTAATAAGGGCAGGAGAAGATGGAAGTAAAGTGGCATTTTCCCACTCAGCTGTGCTCACATGCAGGCAGAAAGAAGGGAAGGAACATCCTCCAGTCCCTGCCTGGAGAGGAAAGTCATTGGTGGTGATCCAAATCTTCCTGGGGGGTGTAGGAAGTTGTCTATTCCCATCGAGGGGCCTCAACAGCCTCTCTTATTGAGGGAGGAAGCTGAGACATGTCCAGGCCCCTTGCCATGTTGCTATCCCTGAAAATCAGAAGCTAGGAAACTGGCTCCAAAGGTGTGGACTGTTTCAAAGAAGAAACCATAGGTTTGAATTTTTAACTTCTTCACTAAAATTCTAGAGGGGTAACCCTCTTCGTTTAGATCAGCAAAACAGAGTCCTGTGGCTAGGGCAACCGGATACCAAAGGCTGGAAAGGAGGACAGGGAAGTACAAAAAGGACGACACTGGAGGACACATGGAGAAAATGTAGCATTAATTGGGGTTGTCGCTGGCGCCTGGCACATGGGTTTTGTGCCCCAGATCCTGTGGGGCCTCTGCCTCTCCTGGTCTCCGGCCGGAGATCTGGGGCCTGGCTGCCTGCGGCAGCCGTGGCCGATTCTGGCCCCTTCCAAGGCTGGGTGGCCCCGCAGCCACTCCTGGCCCTGTCCCTGGCAGGGCAGGGCCTGGCCAGTGCTCTGGGTCCTCCCCTAGGGCAGTGATGGCCCTAGTATTAATGTAATATTCTTCTGGTTGGGGGGGGGGGGCCTGGAATGCTTTCCCCTAAAAATAAGGTATTTTGTGGCATTCTAGCATACTTTAACCCCTATAAATAAAAAACCAGACAAAACCATGTATTTTAAAATGCCTGCCAGATGAAGAACATGAAAGTAAAAAGGAGGCCATGTCCTCCTTTCGCCTGACATCTGATAACCCTACCCATGGCACTTTTAAAAGACTAACCCACTTATTTATTGCATAAACTTGCATTTGGTGAAGTGGGATTTTCTCCCATGTATCTGAAGTGGGATTTTCTCCCACAAAAGCTCATGTGATAGATCAATTGGTTAGTCTTTAGAAGGGCTACCAGACTCTTTGCTTTGTCACTGCTTGGGATAGCCTGAGTGTTGCAAGAGTGGCAAATTCAGAGGAGACGCCAGCCTGCCATAGGTGATTTAGGAACCGGGTGGTGGGGGGGGTAGCCCTTTCCACCCCCAGTCCCTTCCGCGCCCCCATCACAGCTCCCACCTCCCTGTGAACCAAACAGCACCCGGCTGGCTGGGGCCACCCAATAGTGGAGACCCCCAGCCCCTGGCAGCGCCCCCAAACCCGCACCCTGCACCCCCTGCAGCTCCCGCCAGGGCCGCAGAGCCGGAATCCCGCCGCCAGCTGGCCTACGCTGCACCCAAACTTACCTTCTCCCAGCGGCCCGAGACCAGCCTGGCGCGCCACATTTGTAGCAGGCACTCAGGGCTAGGTTGTACCGCGCATGCGCAGTAACACCAAGTGAAGCCACGCTCCTGCCCTCACTCTGCGCTTCCGCAGTCTGCTGCTGCTGCCGCCTCTTCCAGCGCGGGCTAAAATAGGCAAAGGCAAGTGGTTTAGTGAGCTGGAAGGGCCACAGAGTTGAGGAAAAATGGGGTGGCAGCCAGGCTGGGGGAGGAGATGCTCTGATTTGCTGCAGTATGAGCTGATCCCATGTCTTGCACTCCCCTGCATTTATTTTCATTCAATTCTGTAAGTTCCCCCTCTTCAAAGCATCTGAGGAAGTGGGATATTCTCCCACGAAAGCTCATGTGAAATAAATCTGTTAGTCTTTAAGTGCCACAAGACTGCTTGCTTTTTTTTCTTCCAGGAGATTGAGTCGCTCACATCCTCCTGTGCCCTCCGCTGCTGTGACAGCTCAGCGCAGTGGTCCCTCCATGAAGGCATGGGAGAAAAAGCTGCCTAGCATTAGATACCAGGCAGGTAAATGCTGAAGGGTAGCTGTGCTGGTCAGCCTGGGCTGCAACTTCAGTGGGCACCAACCTCAGATTAAGCCAGTTGGGAGCTGGGCCATAGTGGTGGGAGGGTTCCCTTTCTGCCCAGCTTACAGAGAAATGAAATTCTTCCAGCGCTAGGAACCAGGAGGCAGCATCTAAGTGTAGCACAGCACTGGAGCCCAGGCAGGGAGGGAAAGTGCAGGGGTCTGCTCTAGGTGAGCCCTCAGCCTCTTCAAGAGCACCGCTGCCATGTGTTGTGAAGGGCCAACCTGATCTCTCTCCCCTCAGGCGAGGGGTATGGGTAGGGCTACCAGATACCAAAGCATGGAAAGGAGGACAGGAAAGTACAAAAAGGAGGACATTGGAGGACACATGGTGAAAAAGTAGTATTAATGTAATATTCTTCTGTTCAGGGGGCCCAGGAAGCTTCCCCTAAAAATAAGGTTCCAGAATACTTTAACCCCTACAAGTAAAAATCAATCAATCAAATCATAGGGCTGGAAGGGACCTCGTGAGATCATCAAGTCCAACCCCCTGGGAAGCCAGACAAAACCATGCATTTTAAAATGCAGATAGTGTAGTGGCTAGCACCTCTGCTTAAAATGCAGAAAGTCCTCAGTTCAAAGCCCAGGGGTTGGACTTGATGATCTCATGAGGTCCCTTCCACCCATTCCTATGGTTCTATCCTAAAATGCCTGCCAGATGGAGAATGTGACAGTAAAAAGGAGGACATGTCCTCCTTTTGCCTGACATCTGGTAACCCTAGATATGAGGCTTCTCCTGTCTAGGGCTACCAGATACCAAAGCCTGGAAAGGAGGACAGGGAAGTACGAAAAGGATGACACATGAAGAAAATGTATTAATGTAATATTCTTCTGTTTTTAGGGGGCTCTGGAATGCTTTTCACTAAAAATAAGGTATTCCATAGCATTCCAGCA
>ML682016.1:14010841-14046795 GCA_007922195.1 Podocnemis expansa | reverse complement strand
CTTTAGGGGCTGCATGCTGTCTATGGGCCATGTGTTTGAGACCCCTGCTTTAACCCCTGTAAGTAAAAAGCCAGCCAAAATCATGTGTTTTAAAATGCTTGCCAGATGAAGGACATGAAGGTAAAAAGGAGGACATGTCTTCCTTTTGCCTGACATCTAGTAACCTACCCAGGTCCAGCTTGGGCAGGTGTCTCAGCTGCAGCAGGGGACAGTAAGTGATGGGGGTGGGGATGCTGGGCTAGGCCAACCTTTTGAGGGGGTAGTGGGGATGTAGGAGGTGCTGAGAGATGCATCCCACCCCCGTCGCATGTTCCTCCCCTGCAGGTACAGACTGCACCCCTGGCAGGTGGAGTTGGGGGGCTGGGACTCCTGGGAAGGGAGTGCAAATGTGGGCTTGGCCCCCCAGGCACCAGTCACACTCAGTATACCACTGCCAGAGGGGTAGCTTTGTCAGTCTAGTTCAGTATAACAAACAAGGAGACTGGTGGCACTTTTATAGTCTAACAAACTTATTTATTGCATACTGTAAGTTTCCCCCGTCTTCAAAGTATCTGACAAAGTGGGATTTTCTTCCATAAAAGCTCATGAAATAAATGTTTGTTAGTCTTTAAGTGCCAGAGGACTCCCTTGTTTGATTTATTTCATGAGCTTTCCTGGGAGAGAATCCCCACTTCAAGCATCTGATGAAGTGGGAGTCTCTCCCAGGAAAGCACGCGTGATAAATTAAATTCTTTAGGCTTTAAAAGTGCCACCCAACTCCCGAGAGGAAGTGGCTGTCAAGGCAAAGGTTGATCCTGCCATGGGACATCTCTGTGCAATGGAGTTCCCTGTGGCTACAACTGAGCCTACCCCTCAGTGCCACAAAGCAAAACTAAATTTAAATACAGAGGGGTTGGAGGCTTGGGGAGTTGATGGAGAAGGGGCTTGGGGGTTGGGGAGCTGGCCTGGCAGGTATTCTGGGCAAGGGGCCTGGGTAGGGTTACCAGTTACCAAAACATGGAAAAGAGGACAGGAAAGCACAAAAAGGAGGACTTTGGAGGACACTTGGAGAAAATGTAGTATTAATGTAATATATTTCTGGTTTTAGGGGGCTCTGGAACACTTCCCCCTAAAAATAGGGTGTTTGGTGCATTCCAGCATACTTAAACCCTTGTAAGTGGACAGCCAGACAAAATCATGTATTTTTAAAATGCCTGCCGGATGGAGGACGTGAAGGTAAAAAGGAGGACATGTCCTCCTTTTGCCTGACATCTGGTAGCCCTAGGCCTGGGGGATATCAGAAAGCTGGCAGGACAGGGAAGGGGTTGGGGAGTCAGTGGGTTGGAGAAAGGGGCCAGGGTTGGGGCCAGTATTTTAATGGAGAGAAAACTGATGCATATGGTATTGAGAAGTGGTTGCAAATGCCTACCTCGTCTGGGGCCTGCACATGCATGAAAGTGGCCTGGACAATACAGGAATTAGGAAGGTTCCAGGACCAGTTGAATTATACTTTAACCACTGGCAAAGGGGGCAAACTGAAGAGGGGAGAGGGGCAGTGTTTTACTGGCCTGGGTGGGCAAGCACCTGGAGGCAGGTGCAGGTGAGGGGCTGAGGGGCAAAATGAGAGCTGGGGAGGGATGAGCTGGGGTTAGCCATGGGGTGAGGTGTAGGGATGGTGAGAGGGCAAACCTTTGGTACAGGGAGGGGCAGAGGAGATGACTGTGACCTCTGTGGTTAACCTGATGGGATGTTAGCTCCATGTTGTGTTCTCAAAAATGAGGGGGCTGGGGGAGCGCAGAGGGTCTGTTCCCCCCCACCCCCTTTGGGACTTACTGAGCATATTGAGCACGCTCAGTAAGATTTGCTGCAGCCATGGTCCTCACCCTGCTCTTTCTTGTAGTCTGAGTCTGCTGCCTGCTCTTCAGAGGGGCTAAAAAGGTACAAAGGGGAGGTGGGGAGGGTCTGAGCAGGGCTGGAATTTTACCGGCTGCCTTAAGCAGCTGGAGACAGGAGGAGCAAGAGGAGGTTGGGAGGGGACAGAATCTGAGAGAGGGGTAAAAGCTGGGGTTAGCTGAGGGATTAGGTGCTGTCAGCTGTTAAGAGGGGGTAAAACCCTAGCACAGGAAGGAGTAGAAAAAGGGTATTCATTTTCCAGATGAAAAGAACCATCTGTCCTGTGTTCAGAAATCACAAGGGGGGTGGGTGTGACAGGAGGGTTGTGTTTTTCTTCTCATAGAAAAACAACAAGGAGTTGTGTGGCACTTTAAGACTAACAGATTTATTTTTTTGCATGAGCTTTCATGGGAGAAGATCCCACTTCCTCAGATGCTTAGGCCTGCATTGCTTGGCAGTTTCTCAGGGCTGGGTTCTTAAAGACACAGGTGTCCCAATTCCTAGACCAGGGGTCTGCAACCCAAAAGATAAGAGCGATTTTTTTCCCCTCAGTAAACAAGACTTCCATGAGCCGCATGCAGCTGTGCCACTCCATTCCTCCCCCACCCCCGCAGCACAGCTGAATCCCCCCTCTTCCTCTGCCCTGCTGCAGCCCCTCTTCCTCTCTGGTCCAGAGGGGCAGCTCTGACCTGGGCCCCCTGGCCGGTGTACCACCCAGTATCCCCCCCATGCCCAGCTTGCCTTCCAGCTCCTACCTCTCCTCCTGACCCCAGTGCAGCTGACCCTCCTGGAGTGCCTGCCCTGCCTTGGGACAGGACAGGCCCTCCCCTCCTCCCCACTCAGCCCCAGGTGGTTAGACCTGCTGTCATCATCCCATGTCCCCAAGCCGGGATGCCAGAAGTCCCTCCCCCCTCAGATGGCCCCAGGATGGTGCCTCCTTCTCCACCAGTGGTGGACAGAAGCTATCTGGCGCCTGCAGACCAACACACATTTGACCCTCTCCACACTGTGCAGCCCCTCCCCACACAGAAGAGGGATGCAGGGGGCAAGAGGCATGCAACAGGAGGGGAAGCAAATGTGACAGCCCCCAGGGTGCCAGACAGCCTCTGCCGGGCTGCAGGGAGCACCTGGCTGGTCCCAGCACCAGGACTGGATTAGGGTTTCCCAGCCCAGACCACATAGTTTTGGGGTGCTGGTGCCACCCTGCCCTACCCCCACATGGGCCAGAGGTGGCAGCACTTTGGCCCCTGATGGTGGGGGGGGCAGGCTACTGGGACCAGAAGCTGTGCTGCCCTCCCTCTGCCCTGCTGGCAAGGCAAAGCAACGCTCCCAGGTGCCCAACTCCTTCCCGACTGCAGAGTGGTTGGTGTGGGGTTGCTGCTTTCGGAGGGCAGGGCCCTGAAGCGGACTGGTTTCAGGGAGTTCAAATGCTTCCCCCAGTGCAGAACACAGGCCACCTTGCCCTCAGGCCGCAGAGTGGGCCTGTTGAGTGCTGGGGGACAGGGAAGAAGTGGCCCAAACTTCAGAGAATGGGCCACTTGAGGACCCTGCTCCCAAAAGCAGCAGACCCATGCTGGCCACTCTCTGCCTCCTGGGGAGGGGTGGCTGGCCAGGGGCACGCTGGGCAGCCAGGAGAGCTGCTCTGCATTTGCAGCAGAGTGGAGGGAGGGCAGTGCGGCCTCTGGCCCTGGCTGCCTGCCCACCTCCAGCCCCTGTTTGGCTGCAGGGGCTTGCTCTGCCAGCCCCAGCATCAGAGCCTGATTAGAGGGCTCCTGGCTGGCCCCAGTTTGGGGGTGCTGGGGCCACCCCCCACCCTTCAACCACATGAGGACAAGGCACTGCATGAGAACTGGTGGGGTGCAATGGTGGGGATGAGCAGCCGGGGCTCAAGGCTGCACTGCCTGCTCTCCCTGCCTCTGCTCTGCTGGCAGGGTGGAGGAGCACCCACCAGCTGCCCTGCCTCCCCACCCCCATTGCCATGCGTATCTGAGGATGCTGGGCTGCAGGGAATACCCAACCGGGCCCAGCATTGGAGCCAGATTAGAGGGTCCTGGCTGGCTGAGAAATGTCAGTTTAAAATGAGTGACACCACCAGGAGTGAAACTTTAAATGTTTCATTGAAATGCATTAGAAATTAATTAGCAATATGTGATTCTTAAAATTTACCATAAATTAAACCAGTATGAATGATAAGTGGTAGGTCTGCTTATCTGATCAGGGCAATGGTTTATGTAACAATGCAGGTACCCTTTCCTGTGGAGAGTAGTGACTATGCACTCAGTGACTACATTTTTGTTGCAAGTGATACTGATTTCATGAATTATATTTGAATGTCATTAACATTCCTAAGCATAGTCAAAGTTTTACTACAGCAGGTAAACTGATGTGTGTATCTGTTGCCCCTGAGCTTCTAAACTGAGCTTTAAAAGTTGCAAAACCTAAACCTGCATCCATGTGCCTAATGCTAGGCTTTGCAGAGGTATGATTCTTGTACAGCATAATCTTTGCATCAAGTACTTGAATTGTGCATGCAGACAGCCCTTATTTTGCTGAGAGAGTCTGAGGTGAGACAACCTCTGCTCAATTTACTCCACTCTGAGAGCATAAAAGGATTTGTAACACATCTGTGAGGCACAGGAAACTCAGTACAGAGCCATTCTGTAGAAAAAAGTACAACCTGGGAACATCCACTTTTGAAAAATACATTGAGAATTATATTTTATGATTTAGGAATAAAGAAAGGAGGTCAGTTTCTGGATATCCTTATTTCAGAACTTTTTGGGCATTATATCTGCTTATATTACCACATTAACATTTTAAATGTGAGTTTAAATACTCTAACATGAACTAGTAAAACTTTAAAATATTTTATTTTCAGTCACTGCATAATAAGATATTTTGAGATATTGTCTCTTTATTCCTGCTGTGTGGTCTTTTTACTACAGGGTGGATAACTGATATTTTAAAAAAGGTCAGATTTATTTTTATTTAAATAATATTTTTAACTTTTATATTTTAAAAATCTCTTAAATTTGAAGATAACCTTTGTGCACCCTTATGCTTTTTATAATCTAATAAAATAATTTGTTAAATACAAAAATTGCATTACAAAGGACATGTTTCTTGCTGGAGATTTTAAAAAGGTCAGACCAATATAGTGGTGGAAGTCAATTGCTGAAGTGTTAAATGAGCTTCTGAGAGCATAACTCCACAGCCACAGAGACATTTTTCTTAATTTCAATTTATTAAATTAGTTCAAGATATAAGAAACCAATTGGGAGATGAAAAACCAAGACAACTTATTTTTTCCTTTTGTAATCTATGAATAACTACATGTGAGAGGGTAAGGTCTACTACTTCTAAAATTTTGAAGGACATGGTGACCACAAACAAATAGTTCATTTTGTTAACTAAGGCTAATGCTTCCTTTATTTAAAAATGCAATTTGTTTTAAAAGCAAAACATGCTTTGATCAACTTTTTCTTGCATATCAGGGACATTGATGATAGCTTTAATAATATAAAAATTAAAAGCTGTTTTGTGCCTTTTAATTGAATGTTCATGCAAATAGAGCTTGACATAAATCACAAAAAAATAATCATCTAGTAAATAAATGTATCATTACATTTCTTGTTAGAAAATGGTTAAAAATTAAGTCTAAATAAATATACAGTGGTTTAAATAAAAGTGCATAGACACTTCATCCAGCTGGTTAGCAAAAAGTACTATATATAGTGTAAATGCTGTATTTACTTTCAAATCAACTACTAGTTGCCAACAATGTGAATTATCCTTGTTTTTAGGGAAAGAACAAAAAAGCACTAATGCAAAACAAGATTAAAGCTGATGGTTTAAATCAACCCATCTCAAAATTCAGTGTTGCTGAAATATAGCTAGTACTGTGGTGTAGGGCACCTAGAGTATTAGAAGATTAGAGTAGTAGGGGACCTCAAGAGATCATCTAGTCTAACATACTGCTCAGAGTAGGACTGTCCTCATTTAAGTAATCCCAGGCAAAGCTTTCTCAAGACAGGCCATAAGAACGTCTAAGGATGAAAATTCTACCTCTTCCCCAGGCAAGCCATTCCAGTGCTTCTCCACCCTTATAGTGAAAAAGTGTTTTCCTAATATCTAACCTAGACCTAGCCCACTGTATGCCACCAATGCTCCTTGTTCTCGGTGGTGGCAAATGACAGAACAACCTAGCTTTGGAACCCCCCTTCAGGTAGTTGAAAGCTTCTATCAAACCTCCCCCCTCCTTCTCTTTTTTGCAGAATGAGTAAGCCTGGTACACTCAGCCTCTTCTCAAAAGTCATATGTTCCAGTACCCTAATAATTTTCATTACCCCCCCCCCCCATGGACTCTCCCCAATTTATCCACATCCTTTCTGTAGTGGGGGGCCCCAAACTAGACATAGTAGTCTAATTCCAGCCTCACCAATGCCAAATAGAGGGGAATAATCACTCCCCTTGATCAGCTGGTAGTGCTCCTACTTATGCAGGTCAATACTCCATTAGGCTTCTTGGAAACAAGGGCACACTGACATATCCATCTTCTTGTCTACTGCAGTATCCTTTTCTGCAATGCTATTTTTTAATGAGGCAGTCACTAGCAGTGCATGGGATTCTTCCATCCTAAGTGCACTGACTCTGCATTTATCCTTGTTGAACCTCATCAGATTTCTTTTGGCCCAATCACCCAGTTTGATTGTTCCTCCTTTTCCCTCCCCCATGGGGTTGTAAGCAGCTAGTCATAGCTGCTACTGGAAGGAGACAGAGCTTTCCAGGAAAGACTTAGGTGAAAGCAGGGATCAGAAAGCCCAGCAGATCCAATGACTATTCCCTTAGTCTTCCCCTCTGAGCAGCTGACCTAATCCTTTGCTCTTCTGAAATCCCTGTAAAAGCTAGATTGGGAAGCGGGTGGAGACCTTGCTTCAGCCCTTCCTACCAGTCCTGGGAATGTAATTAAATTGTGGTGGTGTTTTAGCTCTAATGCCATTTCATACTATTTTAACTGTCAGGAGACTAATTTGTACTCTGTTCAAATTTCCCATCACAATAGTTTTGCCAGGACACCAGATGATCTTAGAAAAATCTCCATAACCAACACTTACCATAATTTAACTAGTTTTCTGTAGACCTTGATTTGACTTTTCCTGTTAAAGATACAACTGTTCAGAACATTTGGCAGTCAACAGGTAGGATGTTCCATGACGCAGAAAAGCCTATTGACATAAACAAGTCCTAAGTGTGGCTTGACATAGAGAGGTCTTTGCCCACAGAAAGCTTCTAGGTTCACTTGGAGCAAGAAAAACCTGTTTGGTAACTTACGGGGAAAGGAGTGAATATTCAGTGTTGGGGGGGGGGGAGGGGAGTGTCAAACTCATTTGCTATGGCAGGACAGGTTTGACTCAAAAGTACTTCAGGTGGGCCACACATACCATGCATCAAAATACTACATCATTCTGTTACAGAGAGAGTGGTCTCCCAGAGTGGAGACGTGCATATCCAGTGCTCTCTGATACAAGCCCTTATACTCTCGTGGCATTGCAGATCACTTGGTATGTGAGACCTCTGTCTTTGGGAGGGAATGTGGTCTTTCTGAGTGCAGTCAAGGGCTGAATGGAAGAGGGTATGTGGCTCATAGGCCACATGTTTGACACCCCTGCCTTAGGGTTTCTCTTCAGGTCTGGTTTCTAGCCAGGCAAAGACTATGGGAGGATGAGTACATTTGTATATAGACCCTTAAAATCCATCCATAGTCTATAATTTTCATATTCATACTTAATATCCTATAACAAAAAGAAAATATATTATTTTAGGATTTTATGCTGTCCATTAATATATGAATGACTTCTATGTAACATCAATCAAGATAGCTAATTCCTTTGTGGATTCCGTGGCCTTTCCGGCAATCTCCATTGCAGTGTAAAAACTGTGCTCTGGGTAGGGTTTTGGTTTTGAAATTATTATATTAGATTTATTGTTAGTTTTATTATTTGGTTTAATTTATTTAATGCAATATTTTATTATATTAGATTATTTAGTTTGTCTGGGTTGATTGGTTGTGGTGATAATGTGCGTCTTGTGCTTGTAAGAATTCTGTCTTTCTGCAACATGTCTTCTCTTTTTTTAAAGTTATGCTGTGAATTTAAGTAAACATTCACTATTGGTAGATAGTTGCATGCATTTATTTAGAACTAGTGTTTTGACAGATGCTACATAGTATAGACATCTAATAATAATAATAAACTTTAAGCCATACTTCCAATATTGTTTTTATTTCTTATTGTGGGGGAAGGCCTGCTGGTATTCTACTTTATCAATTAATTTTATACAGAAGACACAAGGGAAAGCACTAAGTGATACCATTTTAACATTTTAGTAGTGCTTTTAGAAGAACTGATGATTTTTTTTAAGGTTGTACACTGAAAAGTCAGACACCTGAAAATCACATTCTCCACCCCCCCCTCATGTGGTGTTTTCTAATGGCAGAAATAATCTGATCAACTGCAAGAAATTATTATACTAAGTTTCAGACTAGAGTCTAATCATGTTAGTGTGACAGGTTGCTCCCAGAATCTGGTCCTATGTGCTGCCATGACTCCCCAATATTCATTCCTGAACCCCAACTTGCCCTGCTTTGCCAAGTGACTGCTCACTCCTGAGTCAGTCCACACCAGCTTCCTGCATGTATTTGGTCACAGGGAGTATGTGCCTTTTGGTCACCTATGGGATATTCCTCAAGCAAGCACCCTCAGTCCCAGACACCACACCAGGAACTGCTGTCCTACTGAGATTGGGACCCTTCCCTAGTCACCATCAACTTATGTCCCTCCACTTAACAAAAAAATGGATGTACCTAGCTTCCCCTGTTCACACCCTCTGAAGTCCACACAGCTTTAGATAAAACTAACACTAATTTATTGATTTTAAAATATGATTTTAAGTGAGTACATAGCAAATCAATGCACAATCATTATTTAAAGAGTAAAGCGCCAACACTAACAAATAAGAGAAACCACAAGGCTATTCTATTAACACTATTCCAAGGTGTCACTCTTTTGTCTTTTCTCCTCAATCTTGCACGCAAAACTGGCTCTTGATGGTATATAGCCAGCTTAGACCCTCCTGGCCATGTAGGTACACCCAGAATCTTTTAGTTGCTTCCAAGATGGTCTCTTTCTCTCTCAGAAGCCAGCTGCTTTTCCTGCTCTCAATGTGTCTCCATACTTCTTCATTTCTCTCTCAACCCCTCATCCCTCTGTGCTGGTGGGTGATTTCCTGCCTTCTCACTGAGCCAGGGAAGGCAACTTGTATTGTGTTTGTCATGTGTAGCAGAGGGGAGCAGTTAGGGAGCCGCAGAGAGGCAGCTGGGCACCCGCACTCCCCCTACTGGCCAGAGGAGACCCGGCAGAGTGGCCAGGGCCGGAACCAAAGGCAAGGGTGCCGGGAGCAGGAGGACTATAAAAGGGAACGGACCAGGCAGCCATGGTGGGAGCCTAGAGGGAAGCAGCTATTACTCTTGGCAGACCTCCTCTGTTGGGAGTAAAGGAGACTAACTAGTGCTCAGACTCCCCACCTGAGAAGAGCTGGGGGGAGGAACCTTGGGCAACTGCACCCCTGGAGAAAACTCCTCCAGGGGAGGACCTTGATGAGCTTCCCTCTGCAGAGAGCCTGAGCCCTGTGGACCAGCCTGATGCTGGGGAGGACAGTAAGCCCACCCTTCCAGACTTGTGCAACCTGGAGGAGCTGCTGTTGGCCGAGGAGGCCGAGTTCCCAGCCTTGCCTCCTGAAGATAGTGAGGGCCTGATGGGGATGCCCTGGGGATCCCACCTGGAGGATCACGAGGACAGCGTGCCCCAGGCCTCAGTGGGCAAGGGAAAGAAGTAGCCCAGGGACAATTGTAAGTCAGTGCATTTTGGCAGGAGCCCTACTGACACAGTGGCCTTCTGCATGGCCACTGCTTGGGCCCTGGGCTGGAATGCAGTGGAGCGGGTGGGCCTGCGTTCCCCTTCCCTCCCCTGCTACCAGCTGAGCCACTATTGTTTGCCTTGCCCCTGCTGGGGCTGAAGGCCTGAACTGCCCGCCTGTTTGCTTGCCTTGCCCTGACGAGGGGAGGACCCAATGACACATGTAATTCTGTATCTGTACTAGAGATAGTCCTGAAGGTCTGTGCTATATAACATGCTTCACATCTGTACACATGCATGATGTTGCAGGGAATGTGATACCATAACATGGTAGAGCATTCAAAAGCATGGCATAATTGGCATCAAATCATACAATCACAGTGCAAAAATGAACACAAATTACACAGATCATAGCCCATTGTGCATCACATGACAGGAATGTAGATATTAAAAACAATTATTGGCTTAGAGTTACATTGTCAGAGTATCTGCTGAATTTAGATTGGCATAATCTAAACTGAAAAGTCTTTGTATCAGAAAATTATTTAGAAGCATCTTTGTTCCAGGGGCCATTTATTAAATAACATAAAATTGTTTACAATGTCTCATTAAATCATTCATAACATTGGACCTAACATTACAGACTATGAATTTTTGAGCTTCCCAGTTAATTGTGGATACCTAGTGCAACCATATGGGAAAGATAGTGCAGACTTTAAATACTGCCTTGACACATATGTACTTGCACATAAAGGAGACATCCAAATGTGAAGAACTGAGCTTGTTCTGCCATGGAAAATACTTAGAGTTGTTTAAGAACTTTCTATTAAGTTTACACAGTAGGCCACTAATGATACATTCTTCAATATAATGTAATATGGTAGAGGAATGTGGGAAGCATTGCCTGTTACCATTTAGGATTAATATTCATCCATTTCCCCTGGCATGACTATATTTAGAAATTACTTTCTTTCCTCAATAGCCCAAATAAAATAGTAGACTAATTTGGACTTGATCATTTGCTTTGGTCTGGCTACATTGGACATTATATATACTTTAACTAGCACGAATACAGAATTAAAGTATGGTTGGTTAATATATTAGAATTGGTGTGCTCATACATTCATTTAACCACTAGAGGACTGTCATTTGCCAGACTTGTTATAAGAGTAGTATCTAAGCATGATATATATAAGCATATTTTGTTGTGGTGATTTGTGTAATTTTGAATTGTATTAAAACTTTATATTTTTACTTGTATTCATTAACTATTACTATATTGTATAATCATAAGAATAATGGAACAGATGATGTAGCATGAGCATTATATTAGCTGTGATGGGTAAATAAGGATTAAAAGACAAGGAAAATATTGGCCAAGGTAATACACAGTTATATATTTATATTCTCCAACAAAAACTATATATATCTCAAACACTGAAGCCTCTAAAGCTCATTTTGTATGCAACATTTTCACTAATAGCTGCATTAGATTAATTCTATATGAATCTTATTAGCAAAAAAACCTAATTGGTATCTTGTTACATTCCAACTACAGAATAGCAAAAATATTTTGTCAGGTTGACAAATACAAGTCAAGTACCAAGAAAAATACCATACTTCTTTATTTCATATTTGCACAAATATTATAGATTCATGCATACAAAAATAGTTGAACAGAACTTTACTACATTTTAGTGTTTATGTGGTTTTAAGTACATAAGAGGAAGAGATGCCTCAACTGGCAAATCTTCTGCTGAGATGACACTTTTGAAGCTAAATTTGATACTGTAAAGCCTTACTCTTGTATCAGTCTTCATATTCCTTTAGTGCTGAATTAATAGATTTCTAGCGATTTAGGATTTCCAACTAACATGTTTCTGATACAAATATAGTTGTTTAGGAGCTTTAAAATGAAAAGGTAACTGGTATCTTTACTTTGGTTTCAAAATTTCCCAGATATTATATGGCCAGCCCCCTTTCTCTCTCCTCCTCACTGGCCTGGTTAAGTTACTTATATACCTCCCTTTAGCACATTTATTTTCATGAAAGGCCCATTTTGCATTTTTTTTTTTCCCTGGGATCTTCACACAGGGGTGTTTTTTGGCAATCACATCTGCAAAGGCCAAATTCAAACTCCAATGAAGTTAATGGGAGTCTTTCCATTGACCTTTTGGATAAGGAGTCAAATATTACAATCCCATTTTTCCCTAGAGAGCTGGGACCTATTTTCAGGCCAGGATTAAGGGGCTTTGGGGTCACAGGCTGCCCCACCATTGGGGGCCCCACCTGGGCCCCTAGTTTCTTGTCACTGTGGGGTCTGCATCTGTGCTGGTGTGGGGGGACAGAGGCCACACTTCTGCTCCAATCAGTCTGGCCTGCCCCTGGGGAGCAGGGCTGGTTGGTGCCTGGTGTAGGGTGGAGCAAACAGGTGTTGGCCCAGCCAAAGACACTCCACCCTGCAACACCAGAAGGGCAGGGGCCCTCTCAGCACTGCCCCCCCCCCGCTGTGAAGTGTGAGCAGAGTGGCAGGAGAGGGAGGGGGATAGGATCTTACAGAAGCCATAAGGGCTGGAGCCCAGGTGCCCTGTTAAGGACAGATCCTTGGGCTTCAGATCCTATAGCCTGTGCATTAATCTGGACCAGCTATTTTGCCTTAGGTAGCTAATTTGTCCTTAACAGAGGAGTCCATGTAATCCCTGTAATTTAATTTTTTTTTTTTTCCTATATGAATGCAAACCTTTGCCTTTTAGAACAGTATTTCTCAGTATTTTTGATACCAGGAATGAGCTTCCCAAACAGTGTCAGGGAGATCTCAGGGACTGGAACCTGTCCATGACTGTTGAGAAACACTATTTTTAAAGGATTTAACATATGTTGTTTGTTTGTGCTAGTGCACCAATTTAGAGTATTTCAATTTTTAATGTGCATTATTTGCTAATTGAAAAATAAGGAGCACATTAACTAATTCTCACTGTACACTGTATCTGTAAATTCAAAGCAGGGGTCAGTCATCAATTAAATTAAAGAGGTTGTTCTTTTATTTTCATGTATTGGTCTTATTTTCTTATCCATGTCACTACATGCCCTTTTCTCATCTGTTAAGACAGCACTCTTTTAAACAGTGAAATTATGTTTAATTACAGTTTCATGCTTGTGAAAGTTGCTAGTGTTGTGAACTCGTTTTAACTACATAACAAGTATGCAGTATAGAAAATGACAGTGCGAGTCTTTCAGAATGTTCTGACAATGAGCCTCACAACTCACATTTCCACATTCATTAGGTCTTTGTCTCTCTCTTGAGATGGCCAATGCATATGCCTCAATGAAAAAATAATCTGGCAATTATTTTCTCATGGGAAAATCTGATCAATGGATTAAGACCGCAAATCTCTTAGCACAGTGGATGTCTTAATGGTGATCTTTCTAGGCTCTGGTGCCCTATGAAGTCCCCTGAAGGCACAGAGGTCTGTCCACAGTGTGCTTTGCAGTATACTAGACTGATTTCAAACTGACGTCATAACTAAGATGGGCAGTGTAGTCCACTACGAATGTACCAAGGCAGACATCTACTTATTTAAATAATGACACATTAAAAAAGTGTAAGTAGCAGGATTTAGCTCATGACATTAACATTTGTGAAATGAGATCACCTGCAGAGTAATGTGATATGAGTCAGTTGAAGATAGGCTTCTTATCTGGATCAGTAATTATTGTGGGAACTCAAAGAAAAATGTTAATCTTTAACACTAATCTTTTCTTGAAGATGTGTGCTTTTGACAACTAATTGTTTTTATATTTTTTACTTTTGACAAGTTATTAATCATTACTAGAGGAGAGAAGTTGTAAGCAAGAAGCTGAGAATAAAAGTCAATTACCTATAAGTCTGTATAATGACAAGTCTTTCCTGAAAACTCGTAAGTTCTTATATATTATACAATTAACCTTTTGTTACTGATTTGCAAAGAGCTGAGGAAGGCCTCCAATGAGAAAAACAGTACTTTAGTCAGACAAGCTTTGTAGAGCTTATTTCATATTCCTTTTAAAACACTGTAGACGTTTCTTTTGTATTCCCTTCCACCTCCCTATCACGGGAAAATTCTCTATCAAAGCTCAGTACTTCCAGCAGAGAGAATGAGGTGAGTGGCTCTTTGTGAAGCTAGTCACAGTGTCATCTGTTTTCTATTAGCTTGCAGGCTGGATAATGCTCATTATGCCTCTGTGATGGACTCAGCCTTAATTGGACTCAGATGCTGAAGTTGCTTTTGAAACTGAATTTCCCACATGGCAAAACTATGACCTGCATTATTCATGGAGTCATTTTATTATGATTAATTATGTTTATTATGTTAGTGCCTAAAGACTAGTGAAGAATGGGGGCTGCATTTTGCTAGGCACTGTGCAAACAGACTAGCAAGAATATCTGCCACAAGAGCCTGCAGTCTACACAGAGAAGAAACACACATGGTGGGTAAAGTAGTCTAGCAGAAAAACTGAATAACAGTGCGATGGAGGTAAACGTCACATTAGTACCATTATGGTGGCTTTGTGTATGTGTTCGTTTGCTGGGTGGGTCAATTAGGAGGGGACAAAGTAAATGGAAAGAACTGGAGAGGGGGAAATTTGAAGGGGGGGGAGATGAGGGAGGGAAGGCAATCAGAAGAGGGGAAGAGCAATAGGTGGATGAAACTGATAAGAACAAACTGTGAAAGAGGGAAAAGGTTGGAGAAAACAGACAATCAGCACAGGACACACAAAGTGCAGTCAGACCTATACAAAGTCTTATGAATATCCAAAAATCCCTGCTTTTGTTGCTGCTCTTAGTGGTTGGAGCCTTTGGATATTTATTTGTGCAGTTTCTCCTCAAAGCCACATGGCAGGGGAAGGTACCACCTGGGTTTTAATGCTGTTTGTGTGTGAGGGATCACCTCTGCACAGTTCTGATGCTGGCTGGGCCCCATTTTACCCCCTCTCTCCTAGGGCAGCTGTTCCTGCTTTGGCTGCTTCTACAGCTCCTCCTACCATTTTTTTTACAACATGTAATTCAACTTCACCCTCCTCTATGTGCTGTTTCCCAGAGTTTGAATCCTTACAAATGTTCTGATATGCTGTTACTGTATGACCTGATCCCATGTCTTGCACTCCCTTGCATTTATTTTCATCCCATTCTGTAAATTCCCCCTCTTCAAAGTGTCTGAAGCAGGATTTTTCTCCCATGAAAGCTCATGTGATAAATAAATGCTAGTCTTTAAGTTTCAGGACACTTTGCTTTGTTAGATTAACATGGCTGCCCCTTTGGATCCTACCATTGCATATGGCTTGTCTTTCACCTACAGTGTTGTAATGGTCAGGAACAGCACTGTAATGCTTAGTGAAGAAGCTATCTGTGCTGATGGGAAATCTCCTGTCCATGTAGTACTCCAACTCCCTGAAAGGGCGTAGCTATGTCAACAAGAGAAATGCTTCCATTGGTATGTTCTAGAGGGGCAGCCATCCTACTTTATTCCAGCAAAACTAAAACAAAGAAGTAGTTCTGTGGCATTTTCAAGACTAACAAATTTGTTGCATAAGTTTTTGTGGGTATAATGCATTTGATGAAGTAACATTATACACATGAAAGCTTATGCAATAAATAAATTTGTTAATCTTTAAAAGTGCCCAAGAACTCACCCCCTCATTTTTCCCTCCATTGACAGAGTGCTATATGTACTGGGAGCTAGGTATAATTGTAAGTCAGTGTTGTGGATTGTCATGCTACACAGTAGTTTTTCCAGTCAAAGATCCTCCATGTAGCTGGAATGCTTCTCTTTATTTCAAATAGAAGTTGATAAAAAAATTATTTACCCACATATGTCTGATATCTTGGAACCACCATGGCTACAACATCACTGCAACCTACTATTTGCTGCCCCCACCCCCCCCAATGAATAAAGGAAGAAAACTCAGAGGACAACAGTGCTTGTTAAATAAATTTTAAAAAGTCATACTGGCTATATTTTTAAAGCACAACTACTAGTAATCCCTGTTCCTTGAAAACTTCATGCATGTAACTTTTGCTCATGCAAGTAGTTCCACTGAAGCCAAGAAAGCTGCTCAGATGCATTTTCTGCAACTCATTCATCTAATGATGAGGAGCCTGATTAAAAATCTCCTCCCCAACAAAAGCAGAATTCAGAGCTGAGGTACATGAGCAAAGCTGTGTTGACTTCACTTTATATCAGGGCTGAATTTAGTTCAAAGCGCTTTTGCTTTCAGTTATGAAAATGTAAAGCTAACAATGCAGTTAAAATTCATTAACTTTTTCAACTTATTCTGGCTTTTTTTCAGCCACATTTCGTATGTTGAAGTTTGTTTTAAATTCACCTCAGTGCATGATCGAAACACATTGCAAATTGTGAAACAAAATAAAATAAGAACCAACTATAAACAAATTAAGATTATGTTCACACCAAACCAGTGTAACTGTAGTGTCAAAACTTTTCTGTGTGGAACAGGCCTCAGTTTATTTTCATTGTGCAAGCTGAGTGAAATATAGAACATAAAAATAGCAATCTATTTGATTCCCTCCCCCCCCAGGTTTAAGTAGCATTAGAAACATAGGTGAAGAAATTACATTTTAAAGCTATAAATACTATTATTTTTTAGATATGAATAATCCTTATTCACCAAGAATTATTAAGCAGCAGGCCAGATAAAACACCCTCCCCCCCCCATTATGATTACTTTATGTTCCTCCAGTGATGAAGTACTTGAAAAACTGACATAATTGACTACCTGAGGATTCCATTTGGGATGCTGCAGCCAGATCCTGGCTAGAAAAGGGGTAAATGGGTAGACGGTTCTGTGCTTCATTGATCCCCTGCCACCAGACAGTCCACCAGAGGCCATCACTAACTTTTTAAGTTGCATTGGGAGCTGAACTTGCCTCAAGATTGGTGGACATAGAATTGAGTTTTCAGTCGATAATCAGACCTATATAAACATTATAGCAGCATATCTACAGCTGTGCAGCTATAGTGCATAATCTTCCTTTATCAGTGGAAAGTGATTTTCTGTCTCTGTAGTTAATCCATTTTTGAGAGGTAGTAGTTAGGTCAATGGAAGAATTCTTCCATCAACCTACCCATTTCTATGCAGAGGATATGGCTGATTTAGCTGTAGGGCTCAGTGGGCAGTTTTTTAGGCCCTTAGGCCTTTTCTACACTGTTGCGCTAAGTCAACGGGAGCTATGCAGTCTACATTTTCTAGACTGCTTACCTCCCTTTGACTTACTCCCCCTGACCATGGCATCTTCACTTGGCTGTGTTGATGGGAAATGTTCTCCCTTCAAGAGTGTTAATCTTTTTGGAGGGATGGAGTTACTACATTGAAGGAAGAGTACTTCTGGGATAGATTGAGCAGGTCTACACTGGCTGCTCAATCCCACTGCGTCGATCCATGCAGATCGATGTACCAATTTCAATATAGACACAGCCTTAGTGACGTTGGGTCACTCAAATTTTTAAGTGAAGACCTGGCTTCTGTCTAATGTTGGCTACATGGCTGAATGTTAATTTAAAACAGGTATCTTCCTGCATCTATTAAAATATTTAGGAATGATTTCTTATATGAATACCAGCTTTAGGATTCCATAGCCAAATGATCTATGTAGGGGCCCTACCATGCTCCCATTGAAGTTACTTAATTTTCACACCGACTTTCATTAAAGCCTGCTCCAAACTAGAACCCAGATGTTTCAGCATTGTTGTCAAGTAGATAAATATCTCTAATGTACTTACAACTGATAAAGCACTTACATAGGCAGACTACAGGTGCTGAGACTTTTGGATTTTGTAAGAACTCTAAATTTTAGTTCTCATCTAAGCTGTTCTTTGTACTTTCCAGTATCTTAAGTATTTGAAGAAAGTTAAGGACAAGTAGTTCTCTGCACAGAAGACAATGAAGGCAACTGAATCATTGTTCATTTTAATTTTGTAATAGAAAGCGAGGCACAGTGCCAGGAATTCATGTGGAGTTTGCACCCTTGCAAGCTTTGAGGCTGCCCTTTGCAAGGGTTGCTTCCATATAGCTGTGATTGTGTTGATCTCCTGGAAGCACATCTACCTTAGCTTGACATAGGGACTGCAATTTTTATCATAATCAAGGCACTGTCCTATCATGCCATTTGTTACAGTAAGAAAACAGACTTTTGTCCCATTGTGAAGTTGCTTTCCAGTGAGAGGTAAGCCTGAAACAAAAGGGTTGGGTTTTCTAGCCTTCTTGGACAAAGTTTTATTTAAAAAAAGCTATAAAAAATATCACTGTTGCTTGGCTTCTTATGTAAAGAAGTTTGTAATACATTCAAACATTCTGAGGGCCTAAATTTTTTTTGTTTTTCAGTTTAATACCTTTCACCTGCCACTCTGTGCATGTATGATAAAATGCAAAAGCACAAATATCTATAATATGACACTAAAGAAATTCCCCACCAATGAATAAGAAAGTTAACCCCATCCTTTCCAACCCACATTCTCAGGAAGAGCCAGAGTAATCGGATAGGGTTTTGCAAACTGTGTTCTGATTTAAAAATACAAGACATGTTCAAAGAAAAGAATAAAATGAAAAAAGTTTCATAAAATATAGGTGAATCAGCCAAATATGACAGATATTTCTTCTATGAATGCACTGAAAGCATGTTTTTGGTGGTATGGTATCTAGTTCTGCATTCCCATACACAAGTGATCCTCAATCAGACAGATAATTCTGATTTCCATGAATCACAAAAAGTAGACTAAGCACTTTACTATAATTTTTCCAAATACTTTTCACAGGATTCTCATAGATTTAAATGGCTCTTGGTGGTTAGCATTTGTAGGTCTCACTTTAAGAAGTTCAGCGCCCAATCCTGCAAAACTGTAATCATGGCAGTAGTTTCACAGATAACAGCAGGACTGTTTCTAGAAGAATTAAGTGTTTGAAGTGATAAGTTCTCCTTCATGGCTGTAGTACATTTTCTGCTTTCAGGTCCATTAGAAGCAGTATAAGATCTTTCTGTTCTTTTTCTGATTGCCATGACTTTCTTGTACTTTGATCTCTATTTTATCCTTCCTCTGTGATAATTTCTTTGCTCTTATACCAGTCACAGTTTGTCCCTGTTGCCTATTTTGTATCTGTAGTAGGCTCCTGAGTCAATTTTTTTTGTAAACAAAGTAATTCGTAAGGATCCAATCACTTTTTCAAGTAATGTCCTTGATTTTACTATTAACCCTGTATCCCTGTGGTGTGGCTGGAAGGTAGGCTTAGTATTACCAGTAGAAAGAAAAGGTGTGGCAGAGCTCTGCTCCACTCTGCTGCTGAACAGGGGACAAATGTAGTTCAAAGCTACCTTTGCAACTTCCTGACCTTACAACCAGTTGAGGGCTGATTTGGCTCAGTGCTGTGCTAAGTTCACCATCTGCAATAGCTTCCATGAGACAATTATGCTTTCTGGGCACCGCAGGAACATACTGAACCCAACCGAGCATGCTCCTTAACTGGCAGATGGAGAGACCAGGAGATTATCCCTTATTAGGGAAGTCCTCTATTTGCAAGTTGTCAGAAAGGAGATATTGTGACCTTTTGCCCCCTTTGCTATCCAGGATTTAATCAAAACTGTTAAAAGGGCTTTGTGGGCTGGCGGGTCCACTGACCTATACTGTCCCTTGCAATAAATTGGATGTACACACCTAAGATTTAGTTTTTACATTAGATTATTTTTGTACAGCACAGCTCATGGCATGTTGAGTATGACATTCAGAAGTAGTAATACCACTTTTACGCTCAATTGTATTTGTATGTCCATTAAAAACAATCTTTGCTTAATCAGATGTTTGTGTGAGGACTAGGATTAAGGAAACAGAAATGTCAAATTTTAATGGAAGACTTAATATCTTTGGACCATTGGTGAAGAATGTTAAGGACCTTAAAAGTCTTCTAAATTGCAGTGTAAATATAGAATTAAATTATTCACTCATAAAACATTAGTTTCTAAAGAGTTCAATAGAAAGAAGTAGCTTTGCAATTACATTACTTAGATCATTTTTCACTGCAGTTGGACTGCAGACACTGACTCAAATTTATGCTTATAAAGTTATAGGACATGGATTAAATGGTTATTTACAGCTGTCCTTCCATGTTTTCCTGAGCAGCAGAACAGTTGTAAAATTTAAAAGTAATATTTGTAGATTTATGAATTTATGAATATTCATACTCACAGACTGAGTTTAGCAAGTGTCTAGTAAAATCTAAATTTATTACAGAAGTATGCATTACCTTCTAAACATCCTGCAGAGAAAAATAGATTGATATGTAAATCTTAAATGTTTGTGTTTTAGCTTGTAAGAAAATCAGTTCCTTACAGCTCAACCTATTATATTTCAGATTATGGATTATCAAATATCCATTAAAGCATTGCGTTGAAAAAGAATTGGTGTGTTTGGTTTTTTTTTTTTTGGTTTTTTTTTTTATTGCAACCATCTTTGGGGAAATCAGCATTCCTATCTCTTTCAGAAACATGTTCCAGGGATCAAATGTTTGGTACTTGAACAAAACTATCCAAAAAAGAAATCCATCTTTACATGAAGTACAGATCAGTGATATTAAGTTGGAGTAATAAATGTCTAGATTTTGTGGGCAATTCAGTTAAACCAGAAGTGAGAACTGGCATATTTAACTTCACACTAAAAAGTCATTACTCCCTTACCATTGAGTATAACACAGTAGTCTTACACAAGCTTTTCTAGTATTGTATTTTTTTCTGAAGCATATTATCAAATTTAATTTTCTCCAATAGGAGAGTTATTTTATAAGGAAAGGCACTAATAGAACAATTAAAAACCCTTTCATATTAATTGGTAAGCTATGACTGTGAAATTATTGTACTGTATAATTGACTTTTCTAATTAGAGTGCTTGTTGTAACCTATTAGTGAAAAGGAATATTGCTGGCAGTGTAGGAACACATTGATAATAGGTTACTTAACACCTTAATAGCTGAAGGTAATTGCAGTTTCTTGGCTGAAATAGTGTTCTGAATTTTGAGACTAGAGTAATTGATACCTCATTAATTTCACCGTCCCCTGCCTCCCAAGAAAAAAACGTGAAGCAAATATTCATGGCACATGACAGCTTCCCCAAGAACTAGAGGAGCCTTGCTAATTTAGCTACAGATAACTTATAGCACAGAAAAAATACTAGATTGTCTAGACAATTGCAAGAGTTTGCCTGCACTCTAACCTAGAGCAGTCACTTCTGGAAGTGAATATTCCCATGCCTATTCTGTTTTTCTGGGGTCTCTATGAGGACTCTCAGCAAGAACACAATATAGTAGCGAAACTGTAAAAGCTTTATTTTATTCTTTTTTCAAAGTGTAAACAACTATATGGACTGAAAAGATCCACCAGGTTTTTTTCAACTGCATTTGGTATAAATAGCCTTAAAGTTAACTCCTTTTTCTCTGTAGAACTATTACTTTAAAGCTGCATCAAGTTTTTCAGCAAGAGAAAAACCAAAGGAAGCTATTAAAAGAATTAAGATACACAAACCTGCCTTTCTTGATACTTTCCTTAACAGTGAGTCACTTCAATAAAAACTTCTTTAATCTCTTCTAGCTCATCTCATTTCAGGGGTGTCCTCTTGTGCTAACCTTTCCTCCCAGAATGCCTTTCTGTAGCTGGCCCTTTAAAGTTGGCAAAGCCAAATAACTTGTAATCTTGAGAAGGTATTTTGTAGGGGGCTGCTGCTGGTAGCAGTAGTGTTTCTTTCTGACTGATACTAGTATGTAGGCTTTATTTCTGTTGTATTGATAGTCTGTGTTCTCTGTTTCATTTTGAAAAGATGGCTTGGTCTTATGTAATTCTAAGAGAGAAAAAAAAAAAGAGAGAGAGAAACCAGCTATAGAATGCAAAATGAGAGCTGATTTTTTTTTGCTTTCTCCATGAATTTTTTCCTCTCAAGGATGGGTTTTGTCTTTGTTTAAAATGCCAAAAATTCTAGATTTTTCTTCCTGGGTTAGCACTTGCTGTTGGATAAAATCTTTGATAGGGAGAGTGGGTCTGGGAATACTGTTGATTTATAGTCTCCAGAGCACAATGGGGTGGCAAAAAAGAAACATCTTGTTTTCCCATGTAAATAGAACTGCCAAATAGTGATTTATAGGGTTTTCTGTTTTTAATTCATTCTGACTGCTGTATTTCTTTGTTGCCTTGTCTAGTGTGACCAGGATAAGTGTTCCAGGCATGGGGTCTTCTGGGGAAAATTCCAGAGAGAGGATGAAATCAAACACTAGACATTTTGGAGGGGTTTTACTAGCCATAACTAGATGATATAAGAACTTTTAAGTTTCCTAATAGCTTGTTTGTTGCACCTGGCTGTTTTAATATTATGACAATGAAGACAATTTACTAACAACCCAATACCTGGAAAATATTCAGTGCAAAAGTATTTGAATATAAAAAAAATTTCTCAATTGGGGCAGATTATACTTGGTGGTTCTGCAGTTGTGTAAGGTGGAAGAGAGAGCAAGCATTCCCTCTGAGAGTTTACTAATAGTAGTTGCAATCACTGGGATCACCAGAATGGTGGGGAAAAAATTCCTCCTGTGGTGCAAAGTGTTATAGGGAAAGAAGAACATAGATGATGGCCTTGCCTTCACCTCCCACAATACTTGGAAGTACTTGCAGAAGGGAAGTATGCAGTACACTTTGAGGGAGCTGAGTAGTATTGGTACTCCTGCAGTACCAGGGAGCTCTGGGAGGAATAATGCCTTCCCGAGAAGTAACTTGCATTCTGTTTGTAGATGTCAGAAAATCTGTTTCCGTTCATGTGTATTTCTGGAACAATTTTTTAGTTTAAACTCTAAGACAGCCCACTGGGAGCTACTGACTTCTAATCCTATGACATTAATACCTTTGTGACCTTTGGCAAACGAGTTAATTTTGCAACCTCAGCTTTCACATCTGGAGAAGAAAGATACTAACTTCACATTGTAAGGGTTAACTAGTTAATGTTTGAAAAGTACTATAGACTGTGCCAGTAAGTGTTAACTACTTGATATGAATATGCATTCCTTATATTATGGCTGCATTTGACCAAATGAGAGTTAAATTTTTTCATCAATTTTATGCACAAGGAAGAAATACTATCTCAAAATAATCAGTCCCTCTGAAAACCAGAATTTAGCTTTTCAGTTTTGGAGAACAATACATAAGCATCTGTTAAACTGATATCAAGTATCTTATGGATGGGTTTGCTTGCTCTCTGAACATCAAAAAACATAAATGGGGGAGTGGAATGACAGTTCTGATTCCCATTTTTGTTACCTACCAGATGTTTTTTTTTTTTAAAGCCATCTTACTGCTGGGCATTCCTATAACATAAGGATAAATGCCTTTTCTTCTGTTTCCCTTTGGTCTTAGACTTTTGATGCTCTGTGGTATATAAAATGTCAAAGTAACTACAGTATTAGAAATTATTTTAGAGTTCCTTGATTTGATAGGACTGTCTCGGAGGCAGCAGTTCTTGCCTTCATCTTCCTTTTGTTTTCTCTTTTAAGAAACAGTAGCTGCATATCTTTCTTTTCTTCACTCTTTCTTTTGTTATCCTATACTAGGCTAGCTCTATAGCTGAATGTCAAATACACTGGCTTTCCTAATGTCCGGTAAGTTTGTTTGTGTGTTTTTGCTTTTTGACTACTGAACATTATTTACTTTTTGCATATACCTACCTACTCTAGTTTACAAGGAGCATCTCATGCTGTCTTGTAGCAAGACATGATTTAGAAGTCCATATATCAAGTATTCTTTTACTCAGTGAAGCTATTTTCATGAAGACAAAGCTCCCTTGTGCCTGTTTTCCTGCTTTATATTAGTTTTCCTAAACTGATACCAGGTCATTTTGACAGATCAAATTTATAAAATAAAAAGAAAATACTTAATATTGCAACTTAATGATAACCTCAGATTAGTGGCTAACTAGTGCTGCATTGAATTAAAGCAACACAAATTTATCTTTATTGGCTATCTGTTATCTAGTGCAGTTGTGTTTAGCTCATGAACCTGACGGCACTAAGTATTATATAAGGTCTTTAAGAGGGCAAGTAATTAGTGAAGCTATTATCTTATTTTTCAAGTCCATTCTTTGAACTCCCTTGTCCATAATGCATACAGAAAAATACCATCTGATAATGGCCAGACATGGGTGCTGGAAGGACTGCAGTTTAAGACAGGGAAACCAAAATGGTCTAGATATGAGTGATGATGGTTAATGTGTGGACCAGGTCACAATGCCATCTATTTAAATTTGTCCTGGTCATCTTTCCATCCTGCCAGTAGAGAAGGGTCTCTGCTGTCATGCCACTCAGTTCCAATTAGTGGACCAAAAGATAGTTGGATGGGTCCGTCCTTCTTGTGTCCCTGCCAAGTTCAAGTTTTCAAAAGTGGGGAGACGTGGCTCCATTTGATTAAAAAGAGGGGAAAATGACGCTTTCCCTAGCCTGTCTTTTGGTCTCATGACTAAATAGATGGAAGTTTGAGATTACTGTTATGGACTGACTGTCGATTTTGCATATGGGTAGCTGTTAAAGCATCCCACTCTTGTTACTATGTCTTTCTGTGTTCTTACCTGCTCATTCTGTCTGTTCTGCCTTGTCTTTCTTCAACTGTAAAGTCTTCTGGTGGGGATCATTGTTTAATATAAACTTAGCACAAAAGGGCCTAGGTTTAGTTGAAACCTCTTATTTCTTTGTGTGACGAAAAGGCGCAAGTTTGGAGCATCAACTAGTCAATGGTTTTGTGGTTAACATCCCATGAAATTTAGTACAAGCTGGTCCTTGCTGATGGACAATATGGCACCCAAGTAATTTACAGTACCTCAGAAATGGAGTATGTTACACATATGATATTCAATGTTTTGGGTTGTCAGTTTAAGAATATGTAGGATTTTTTTGGTGAATGGCTAAAGGTTTAAAAAAAAAAAGCTACAAGCAAACAAATATAAAAATATGCTTCTGAGACTAAAATCTGATTTAACAAGTTAGATAAAAGTGTTCACAAACGTGTTTCTCAACAAGTTTATTTTCCAGCATGGCTGCCTAGAATCTGGCCATGACCCTTCACAGATCTCAGAGTTCTTGGTTCCTCTGTATCTTCAGGTGAATTAGGAATTAATTCACCATCTCTTTCTGGACCAGTACACTTTCGAAAGTTCATTTTCTCCTTCTAGCAAGAGTGAAGTAAAGAGTAAACAATCCAGATTTTGTGATAGTCATTTAAACCCTGCTTGATATGTTTATACTTCATATATGTTAAAGTACCTAAGTTTAATACAGGGCCTTAAAGATGGATGTGTTATGTAATGATACTGTAGCATTTAGATGTCTGCTTGAGTTACAGACCTAGTAGGTCAAGGCATTTTTTAAAAAAAATCTGTTAAAGACAAGCTGATAAATAAGAAAACACTAAGTAATGCAGATTTTCAGTTACTGTTTCTCATGGGACTCTTGCACCATCTTTTGTCTGCTTCCTGATTGGGAATCATTTTCATTAAAGAAGAAAACTTTGTTTTCAGACAATGGTTTCTGGGCTCTAAAATAAAAAAGGCACTCAAGGAAGAAAAGTGTTCAATTGTCAAAACATACACAGGAAAACAAGCAAGAAAGAGTTGAAACTATAATGATCTATTAATACTGGTAAAATTACAATAGGCTATAATGCAATCAACAGCAGAACTAAACTAACAGTGAGTTAATTGTCAGACTAGACATAGCTGGAAATGCTGTGAAGTAATATAGATGAGAAATGGCTACTGTGCCTAGTTAGAAAGCTAGACTAGGTTTACAAATTTTTTTTGCAACAATACAAAATGAGAAAGCAAGGTGAATTATATGAACAGGAATGTACAAAGTATTCAAGCATTGATCGGAAACTTATGGTAGAGCAGAGAAAAATTAATGCAAGACTTTTTCCAAAAAAGTTACTTTACTGTTCCTCAGTGAAAATATCAGTTTCTTAATTTCTTCTGTGTGGAACAGTAGAGTAGTTTCTCTAAGGGTCTTTGTTCATCCTACAGTGTACATATGAATAATTTTCATTAAACTTCAGAGGAAGTTGTGTGTATTAAGTGGTGCACATGTAGATACCTTGTATCTATGAAAATGTTTAAAGTAACCTTTAAATCTATTGATCACTAAAATACAAAACCAGAGTACTAAGCTGAAATGTGACATTTATACATTGTCACTAATTTGACAGAGAATCTAATATGGCATGGGGGAAAAAATCAAATTCAAAGTAGATAATATATATACAAATTCTATGATTTGAATATAAGACAAAACACATCTGAAAGACATGCTGACTTTTTAAAATACAGATGTAGTGAAATGATCTAAAGAATACAGGTATGCTTTGAAGAGTTTTAACTGAATAATGATGCTGTTCTGTGAGCAGCACAATTATTGTTCTTCCTTATGCTTTTTCAGTTTGTTTATATTGCTTTATTAAATTAAGATGGAATTCACCCATACCATGGAAGGTTGATGCAAGCCATCAATCTGCTTAGTGGCAATCAGCCCTCCCAAATATATTTGAGACATAGCAATTGTTGAAGCAGTCCTTTGGCTTTTGGAGAATGTTAGTTGCAGAGAGTTGAGTGTTCCTTGGCTCTATTTTGGAATTGCTTATCATTTCTATTTATCATGTTTTTAAAATCTTAAAACCAAAGAGTAAGAACACAGATCCAAACCCCCAAAGTTTTCCTGAGTACTGACTCAAGGTTCTGTTCACATCCATAGCAATAATGGCAATCTCAGAGACCTCCTACCCCTATATGCTAACATAGACAAACTGAATTACAGTTTCTTTTGTTATATATTTCTTTGAGCTTTCCTTTTCTGGGAATTGTGTATTTTAGCCTTAGTGTAATAACTTCTCAGACAATATATCCCACCTGTTGGGATTGTCCCGCCGACACTGGCTCCTCAATGAAGATGAAGTTTGCAATGTGTATAAGTGCTATTGCCACCACATAATTCAAAGGGCTGAGAGAGAAAGATCATTTGTAAAATGTGCCTTGCAAATATGTTTAACTTCTACACACCTTACAAACTCCAAATGATGGATTACTATAGAATGTAGATTTTTGAGGTTAATGTATTAAACAAGGCTTCCAAAATTAATTCTGCTGCTGTAGAACCCCCCCAATTCAAATACTCTCTTCATTCAATTAAGAATATTGAAAAGGGCACTAAAGAATAAAAATCTTATTTGATATCAATAATATTTTGTAGCAGCCTTTTGGAGCTTCATTTAGCAGCTCTGTTTTTACATTTCCCTAATTCACAAACCCCTTGTCCTGTTCACTTCAAATTTTTAAGGAAAATTTGTTTTTAAATAGTCCAAGACAGAAAGTACCTATTATGAGGTCAGTATAAATTATTAGATAAATTCTTTGGACTTATAACGGAAATTGTGGCATCCTTGACAGTGGAAAGTTCACTATGGCTTTATAACACACTAAGAGAAAATCAATATTAGAGAGGTTGAAGGGTGGAGTTTCATTATGGCAGATACATTAGCAATAAATATGGTTCTGAATCAATACTCAGCAATCAAACAGACCCAAAATTTGGAGAAGCTTAACCCTCTCCAGTATTGGGCTAAAGTGGAGCCTTGTTTGAAATACACTGCACTTCAGGGAGTTTGTATCTGGGACAGTTTTTATCTAATCAGTGTAAGATTATTATTTGGTCCATCCGCTCACTATCACTAGTCATTATATTCATACATTATACACTCTTCTTAATTTGCACAATGATTGATATGTAAATAAGAAGCAAGCTTGCAGCATCACTGATTCTAATCAAAATACTCTCCCTAAAGCTGCATAAGGGAAGGTCTATGCTCTTGTGGGAGCTACTAATTTTTTCACTTATAGGAGGTACACACTGCCACGTTGGAGGACTGAATTATATTCTGCCACTACATGCCCCCATCAAAATTGAGCTGTACAGATATCATACATTATTAAGCTAGAGAACACTGGTGAGTCTCCAGCTCTGAGATACATTTTTCTCTTTTTTTTTTTTTTTTTGAAGGAAGCCACAAAATAGATGGCATAAACTAAAAAAATGACAATTCAGGTTGAATATTTTAGCTTACTATTAAATAAACCTAAGATTCCTATCAATAAAGAAGGGAGAAGTTTTTCACTTTTTTGGTTTAATATTATGCATTTGACAGTGCTTTGACTTGCCACTCTTCATTTTGCTGAACTAGGCTAACATGGCTACCCCTTTTGAATTATTTCTGTTCTCAGTCAGTTTGTGTGTGTGTTGTGTATAGCAAAAGGGGAGAGGAAAATTCATAAAAGTAGGAAGATATTGTATGGTTGCAAAGCCACAAAATTTGGTATGTGAAGATTGAAGCCTCAGGCAGGTGAAAGTACTTCCTACTAGTCTTGGCAAATAATAGAATTTCAAGTTCAGGATGTCCCTTCATTGAGAAAACAAAGATGCTCTATGATGTCTTCGGTATTATAAATTTCTGTTCTGAAGCTATAAGAAAATAACTCCTACAAAGAAAAGGCTCAGCAGAATTGAGACTAGGTCAATCAATCATAGCATACAAAGTAAATAGCTTATAAAACACCATCTACTGCTGCTGTTTACAGTGAAAGAACTCCTTAGGAACTGAAGTCTTCAACATCTTTAAAGTTTATTTTTGTTTTAATTCTGGTTGTGAAATGCCTGGATATATTTCTTTTTTTTCCACAGGGAGCAATTAGTTATTTTCTTGCAGATATGTACGTGAGGAGGCATGCAACATAAGTAAAGACAATTGTTAAAGACAAAAAGAGTTAATTGGCTTTTTTTAGAAAAAGGGAAATTTTAAAGCAAAAATATTCTCTTCATTCATCTGCTAATTAATCAACTCAGAAGTGAAGACAAAGTAATAAGACTTTAAGGATGTGTGAAAACTTCTAAACAGTTCTGAAACTTAAGTGCTATCCTTCAAAAAGAAATAATATAATACACTTGCGTTCTGACAGTGGAATATGAGGATAGATGTTATCTTAACTTCTATAAATTCTTTCCCATCAAGCTAAAGGGAGATGACTTAGGGGGACTTTTCTGTGTACAGATGGAATATGAAAGCAGTATTTTTCCCTCTGCAGAATTGAAAGATGCAGGGAGGTAAGCTAGTTTAGCACTCAGGAATCTCTCTTTATGCTGAGCCTGAGATTTCTTTTCCTTTTCTTATTGCCTTTGCAGTAATATTTTTTTGTGGTTAAATAAAGTAATAAAGGCTCAGTGAATGGAAGGCAGACAGGGAATTATTTCCTAAGGCCAAATAAGTGCAAATCTTCAAGAAAACACAAAGATTCTAACTTGGAGCAGAAGCTCCAAGTTAGGAAAGTGTTTTCTGCATTTAAACCCTTATATCACACCTCACTTAGGTGTGTTAACAACAGAATAAGAGGAAACTTGCTTCCTGTTTCTGCTAAATATTGCTGAATCTTGATCTATATGAATGCCACCCTCATTTTTATTTAATTTTAATTTTTAATGTTTAGTTTGAACAGTTTTGCGGAGGTTAAATAGAGGTGGGATGATTGAACATCACGTTCTGTGGATGAATTTGGAATATCACACTTTTAAATGTGTGAGACCTTGGTATATTAACAGAAAACTTGCAGGAATAACTTCAGCATCTGTTTTACCAGTTCTCTTTATCTAGGGGGAAGGGCCTGCAATTATTTCTTATTTTAATCCTTTATGTATGATTTTCTTAGAGTGCAAAAGCTAAATTTGACTGTCTATTAACATCAGCATTTTATTAGACAGTAACCTTTTTCAGAGGTCATAAACCTGATGGAGGTACCCAGACCTGGCACAAAAGGACTACAGTCTCAGTTATGGGAAGAAGAGCCATTGACATGAATGGGGGCAATATTAACCAAAACTTGTTGTGGTCTGGGAAATCCTTGTAGCAGAGCACCTTTGGAGTCTCGGCAGGAGTAAAAGACTCATTCCAGCAGAAATTTTATAGAAAGGGAGGAACAATATAGTTCCTCAGGAGTAAATAACCTTTGGGGTACATGACTTATGAGGAGCTTTAATTACATCTTCCTGCACTGGGTTTTTCTGCCCACTGCTTATGCATGTGTGCAACTGTTCAAAGCCAAAGATCTATACAACATGGCTATTATACTTGTGACTTTCTTGAGTACTGTCCTGAGGGACAGGCTAGAAGCCACTGGCTGTGAGTGATTCTTCTGTCATGCCTTAGGTTAACAGTAGCTCTTACCTTCACTGTGATGGGATCTTTGAAGTGGAACTTGAAATCCCTGAGTCTGTTTCTTCCCACTTCTTTATAAAAAAAAAAAAAAGAAAAAAAAATCCATCTAAAAACTTTTTCCCCTAAAATTACATTTCATGACCACCATTTGTACTTCCTTATCCTCCTACTTCCCCTTGTGCTTTTTCATTAGTTTCTATTCTATATTTAGAGAAGGATTTTTCAAAAGCCCTCAGCTAAAATAGCTCCAATTTAAATCACGTTAAACCTCCAATGACTTTAAGGGGAACAGAGTTAGTCCAATGCTGAGTGCTTTTAAAAATCCCTCTATTAGAGTGTATAGTGCTGCGGGTGGGTGGTTTCATGAAGGGATGGTTAATTCTTTTATTCTTAAGTTCCAAAGGGGCAGCCGTGTTAATTTAGTTCAGTAAAACAAATAAGGAGTCCTGTGGCATTTAAAGACTAACAAATTTATTTATGGCATGACCTTCCATGGGAGAAAATCCCACTTCATCAGATGCTTTGAAGGTGGGGGAACTTACAGAATGGGAGGAAGTAAATGCAGGGACCCCTTCATTTATTTCCTCCCATTCTGTAAGTTTCCCCCATCTTTAGAGTGTCTGATGAAGTGGGATTTTCTCCCATGGAAGGTCATGCCATAAATTTGTTAGCCTTTAAGTGCCACAGGACTCCTTGTTTCTTTTATTCTTATTAGAAAAACATCCTAATGTAACCCACTGCAAAGGAGACATAACAGATTGAAAGCTTTGAAACATTTAATAAACTGTCAAGTCTTTATCAATTTTTAATTATGAAAAGCCCTCTAAAGGAAAACAACTTATTTTGTACACTAACACTCTGCTTAGTTAAATTAAATTCTCGAAGGGTCATTTTGTAACTTCAAGCAGGCCTGATAGATATACTATAATCCAGTTGGGGTGGGGTTTTTGTTTTCATTTTTAGAAATGATAAATTTGTGTCTTTCATGAAAATGAGCACTTCTGGTGTTCAGTTACTGTACATGAATCACTTCATCTGCTGGTGCAGCCACAGCACATAGCAATTCCAGAGAAATACTGAATAAACTATGGTGGCAGGAGTTAATGGCATTAATCACTGACCTTGTACAGAAGTCCATGGTGTACTGAACAACCTTCATTCGGGCTCTGTGAAGGAGTAATTAAAAACTCCTTTGTTCTGTAGTGGCTTCTATTGTCTCAGATAAATGCATGGACCAGCATGGCCATACATAAGTAGAAGCTAAGACATATGGTCCAAGGGCTTTCTCTGGAGACTCCTGGCAAATGCAGGGGCTGGGACATTGATTTGCTTGCAGCTGAATGTGTTTGTGTATATGAAAGGAAAGAGAAAGTAGGGAGCAAATGAGCAGGGAGCCAACAGTGAGTAAAGAGTAAGTGTGGTCCTGGGAGAAAGTCAAGAGACTTTTGGGCAGAGCACTTACTGGGAAGGGAGAATTGGATTTCTACTATGTTCGGGGAAACAGAACTTTCTTTGGTGCAGTCCTGTTTCATTAGAAAGAATGCACACAAACACCTGATTTGTCTGATCCACTTTTTGTCTGCATGGAAACAACCAGGCAAGGCCCTGAATATTGGTTTGGCACTTGGGCTAAATTGGGTAACAATAACATCCTGATGCAACTACTCTGCATAAGGAAAATAGGGCACAAAATCAAAGGAATTAAAAAGAATTAAATTCAGTTCAGGTCAGTCTCAATAATTTATTGCTGTCTTTTATTGTTTGGCAGCCACAATAAAATTGCATAATAAGCTGGGAGATTAACCCACTATCAGGAGTCTATTTTAAAGAAAATAGTTGAATGATACTAATATTGACTCTCCTTTCTGATGCAATACTTGCTGGTCTCTTGTATTCCAGTTTAAATGAGTCTGATTTCACAGAAACACATCAAGAATACCAAAACACTATTCAGTAATGGTATCTGAAATATTCTGTCAGCAGCCTTCATAGGCTTTCATGAGCTCCCTGGGATTTATCTTGCAGTATAAAAGGCAGTATTGAAATGTATATTCTTACTTGGATTTACAGTCAAATGACTTTTACATTCAATAACTTTAACTGTATCTGAAAAGTTAGGTATGTACCAAATTCTGACATCTTTGGTTTTCCTGCTGAGGGGCATAACATGAAAAATCTGTGAGGAGTTCTATTTTTAATGTTTTAAATTCAATTTACAGGACATTCTGGAGTCATTTGTGAAAGGAGACTGTTAGCATATATCCTTAAGATCCTTAAGGAAACCTTTAATTATTGTGGAGAGATGGTAGCCATTCCATAGAACTGACTTCTATTACCCTAATTTCCAAACTGATGTTCCTTCCTAATGTCCAAAAGAAGCCTTTGAAATGTCACATGCCATTTCTCATCTCAGAGAGGAGTTTTACTGCAAAATGTAAGAAATGAAATTAAAGATTTCTGAAGAAGTTATAGTGCTTAAAGAAGTCTGACTCTTTGAACATTTTCCCTAGGCTTATATCTTCAAAAAAGCTTGGCCTACAAACACCAAAATAATGTAGTTTGTTCTTGCTGAGAAAGCTTTTTTACTATTGTTGGTGTGAGTTAGTGAGGAATTACTGAATTTTTTTCTCCCGCCCCCCCCCCCCCATTCTTTGTGGTGGCTTTGTGCACATGCTGCATGAAGACAAGCAGGAAAGATATTAATTAGGGCAGGGATAGGCAACCCCCAGCACGGGTGCCAACAGTGGCACCCTAGCCCATTCAGAGCGGCACACAGCACCCTCTGCAGTACCACAGAAATTGCCACTCCTGCCACCAAAAACAACTCTGGGTGGCTTCCTCTGGGTGCAACTGGAACACAGGGGGTCCCCCTATGCCTATGCTTCCATGTGACACAGAAAAAAGCTGCCTGAAGTGGCTCCTCCTGGTAGTGTGATACTCCCCAAAGGAGCCACTCCGGACAGCTTCTTTCTACAGCATGCCTGGGAACCCTTTAAAGGAGCCACTTCTTTTCGTGGCATGCCTGGGGACCCCCTGTACCCAGGCACACTGCCAAGATGAGTCTCTCTGGGCAACTTCTTTCCGTGACATGCCTTGGAAGTGCTCTCTCTCCAGCCATGACTGCTGCTGAATTTTCAGGGAGCTGCCACGCTTTTTCAGCAGAGGGGCCACCGGCACCAACTGAGGGTCAGGGAGGAAGGACTGGCGCAAGGATCAGAAAAGGTTGCTGACCCCTGAATTAGGGTCTCAGCAGAGCAGAGAAATCTCAAGAAAGCTGTAGAGAACTGGGGAAGGGACCTGAGAGTCAGAGGGAATTTAAATTTAGTAAGCCTCGACCTGAAGATAGGAAGCAAGGATGAACTGGAGAAAGTATCACCTTGCTTGTCCACTGATCAAGGTGAGGACTTTGATTTTCTGCTCCTGCTGAAGCTATTTGCAACTTCTCTATTTTATTTTTGAATAAGGAAGGAAGCTCAAATTCTGATTCTCTGTAACCTGGGCCAGAATGGAGAAATCCTCTGCACAGAAGAGCATCTGTACCTTAAAGACATGATATGTTAATTTATTTTTCCTGTTTCTCTCCCCTGTTGCTCAGATTCTTGGATTTTCCCCAACTTGTGCCAGTCTTGTCATTCCACATTCTCCACATCTGATGCCCAGCCTCAGTGACCTTCAATCTCTGGTAGGGAGTGGGGGAGAGAAACCACATTCTTTTGCAATTCTTTCCTTCTATTTCTGTCATATTGCATCAACACATGGACAATGATGGTGTTCAAATTCTACTGCACTGGACCACAGACTTCATTCATTGTTTCACATATCCAATGAGTGTTCAATTTTTAGTCAATGCTATATCCGTTTCACTGGGCAAGCAGCTTTGATTTTTTTTCAAAAGCTTGTTTGAACTTAAATTAACAATTACCTCTCTTCCCCGCATAGTTTGCTTTTCTCCCATGCTGACGATTACTTATTATGCAGATATCTTTGTTCCACACTAAAGTATCACTGTCCCCTCCAGGGGGCATTGTATTCCTTTCTTAGTCAACAGGCCATTCGCTTGTAGTGAGAGCCTTAAAGTTGCTGTATGTTCAGTCATGTTCTCCCTAGCTCTCTAATCCTTATCAAATATGCATGCGGAGGATAGTTTCCTTTTTTTGCTGGTTTGCTTGAGTCCGCTGTGGCGCTGCACCATCCTGTGCTTCAATCTTATTTCCCCCCACCCTTCAAATCCTGACTCAGAATATCACTTCTTTCATTCAGAGACGTGTGTACAATTTTCCTGCACAAGTGGGAGTCCTTGTTTGACTTTATTAAGTTGTTTGGCACAAACGTCTGTTACCAGTAATCTCTGTAATCATTCTGTGCTAGAACTAAAACTTTCATTTTCTTTTTAATGTATTGGTCAAACAAAATTTAACACAGCATGTTCCTTTGCTGTTAGGCATTATTAACTGGTAGCAGTCTTCAGTCAAGATATACCAGTGATGAATTTAACCCACTATACTTATGACATAAGTCAACACCCATACTGTACTACGGTTTGCCACACATGTTGTGTAGATCAGTGGTTCTCAACTTTTTGCAGGTCATGACACACTTGGTGGCATATTGTGACCCTACAGGACTCACTCACTCCCTCCAGGCCAAATCCAGCCATTTGCCTGGCTCTCTGTGACACACTTAATACTGTGTGGCGACATAGTAATGTGTCCCGACACAGTGGTTAAGAACCACTGGTGTAGATGGTGGTAATTCTTGTTTGCAAAGTCATCTCAAGGACTAGATGTTTATAGGATTTGTGTGTAGGTGGGCCCCAGGCCTATAGGCTAAACTACCAGCAAAAGGATAATGTAAGGGATTTGCTCACCATTGCCCAGCAGCATTGCTGGTGTTGGACACAATAGGCACAGGTCCTGAGTGTCGCAGCCAGTGTGCTGAGTCCTGCGAAGCCCTAATAGCACAGGCTCAGAGCCTGAGCAAGTCCAGGGCTAGCAGCAGCTGGTCCCAGCCCAGCCAGTGAAAAATTAGTACGATTTGACTGCCAAATTTTAAAGGTGGTATTTGTTATTTTTGAGCCATCATTAATGTTACCACTTTTTATTTATTTATTTATTTAATGCTCATACTTTTTAAAATGTTCATTTTAACTTTGTAGTTTAGCATTAACTCATTTATGTTAGTGAAAGCTGATCAACTTACAAGCTTCATGATGGGAAGATCTTTAAAGATATCATACCCAAGAATAATTTACAAGGTCCAAAGGGATAGTCATGTTAGTTCAGTTCTGCAAAACAAACAGGGATTCCTGGGGGATAGCGTGGGGTGGTTAGGGATACAGGTGGGACTGGGGCCGGGTAGCAGTGAGGGCTGATAGTGGGCCCTTTAGAGGGCCCCACAATGGGCCTTCGCCTCGGGCCCCCAATTGTCTAAGGCTGTCTCTGGTGACAACTGGCCCTATCCTGGCCACTGAGCTGGATCGGGCCCTGGGCTGGCAAAGTGGGGCAGGGCCTGTGCCCTGAACATTTTTTTTTTGTGCTGGTAACGTCCCTGCCATTGTCTCTGCTTCAGTTCCCCTCAGATATACAAAGGACTTGGAGACCCCTCAGTCTGAAGTGACCTGTGCTTTTTTTTCAAGGAGTGTACAAAAATCCTATCACACTCTAGTGCCTTTGGAGTCAGGAGTGTCTGAGGCTTGCTCTGAGCCTTTTCAAATCTCAGCACTCCCTGCCCCTCTGGCCTAGCTTATAAACCCTTGTGGGTCTTTTGGGGCAGCTCAGTGGTGTACTGAGAGTATCTGCTGCCCAGAGGCCCAGCACCCATTACACCCCCACTGCACCTCATTCTCCACCCCCCCCCCC
>ML682016.1:13922487-14010831 GCA_007922195.1 Podocnemis expansa | reverse complement strand
TGGGGGGCTGAGGCTGCAGCAGCCCCCAGTTATTCCAGGATGGGAGGTTTCTATCTGCTGAGGAGGAGTGAGGCTGCAGCAGCCCCACAGCTTGGCCCCAGCTGGGACAGGGCAGCCTCCCCCCTGCCTGAGGAGAGAAGGGGATGTCACATAGGAGGTGCTGAGAAAGCACCCGTCACCTTCTATGTCCGCCACAAAAGGCTAACCCACTCAGGCTTTTACAGAGGCACCAGGCTGGCCCTTCACATCATGGGAGGGGTGTAGGAGGTTCTGTACCACTCAGAGCCTCTTGCATCCCTTCTCCTGAGCCTTGTGAAAGGCCAGCCTGGTGCCCCTCTGTCACAGCTTGGTGGCCTGACTCTCCCTTGGTGCCAATCAAGACTGGGCAACTGCTTAGCCTGGGAAGGCAAACAGCTGTCTCCACTCTGGCAATCAGCACTTAGCTCAGCCAATTAGCTCTGCTGCCCCTCAGCTGAGGAGACTTGAGTGCTGGGGCTGGCCAGGGATTCATCCCTCTGCACCCTGTTACAGGTAAGGAAAAAAAGAAAAATAGATATTCTGTCACTTCAAGGGATAAGGCTTCTGTGTGGAGCATTTCTCAATACTGTCAGTATATAAGGCATTGAGACAGGCTTTCTTCAACTGACCCAACGAAAGAGGAAAATACCAAACCAAGAGTGGCTTGCTTCAGTGGAGGGGAAGCATGGAGGAGAAGAAATAAATAGTCCTTAATGTGAAGTTCTGGGTGCCCTGTACAGATAGGGGGCTATAAGGTAGCTGGTTATATTTCCTTACCTCTGAAGCTACTGTACTTGGCTGTGGCTCTGAAGGTGTGTCTGACAGATGAAGCTAGTCAAACCATAAAATACTGGAAGTTCACAGACTAGTGTGGGAGCTGGCTGATCCAGCTCTATGCCTGCTGGAGACTTCTTTGCTCTGGGAGAAGGTTCAAAAGACTCAGGCTCATAGAGGTTTTTGCTCCTTTGGTACTTGAGAAGCAAAGTATGGGTCTGGATAAATGAGGAAGTAGATTTTTTTTTTTTTTTTTCCTCAAGGTTTGTGTTGTCTAGCTTAGGTTTGCCCAGTTAAACTACTGGACTTGTTTCCTCAGTCACCTGGGAAGGGGGGGGGGATCTTTCACTTTTCCTCACAATTTTTCTCCAGTCTATTATACCTTGCCTTTTTATGTTCCTGCCTTAATGAGCCCAGAGCGGGGCCCTTTCTTTACCTACTCCACCTCAAAGAAACTGGTGGAAATGTGCTTAGGGGTGGATTGAAGCAGGGGCTGTGGGTTGTGGCCCTAGGTTAAAGGGGGGTGCAGCAACCCTGTCAAAATCCATCCCTTCTCAGGCTGGTACAGTGCTGGTTGGCTCCTGTGGCTCAGGCTGGCCTTGCAGATCTCTTCTGCCAGGCCCCTGAGAGCTGACGTGACAGCCTGACAGTGCTCCTGACCCTGGAGCACCACCACTGGAGGTTACACCATGCACCAGCCGGCCTTGCCATGCTGATGCATTCCCCACTCCACCCCCTGGGGCAGCTAGCTCGGTGCCAGGGCAGGAGTGCTGTGAACTGTGGCCTCTGGCCCCAATGCCAGGGCCAGATTAAAGGCTCGAGGTCCCTGCCCTCCTTCCCCCATAGTGGCAGCAGCCAGTGAGGCAGTGTCTGGGCATGCCAGCCCCAGGGCTACCTGGCAGACCTGTCAGCCATGTGGGGAAGGCCTCAGGGGAGCCCTATGGCTGGTAAGTCTGTCACATGGCCGCAGAGCCACTGTGCCCAAGTGCCATCTCAGCTTCCCTTCAGGGGAACCTTGGTCTGGCCCTGAGCATGCCTGGTTCTCTTTGTAGGAAGGGCAAGGTTCAGCTACCAAAGTTAAGCCATGGCTATGTCAGAGTTTGGTGAAAAGAATTTTTGTCAGCTGACAGATATTGATATAATTAAAATGGTACAGCTCATGAACACTTGATTGCTTCTGCTTGTAAGAGCTGGTGCTGGCAGAAGACACAGTGGGGCATGCTGGTGTCCTCTGTGACACTGTCTGGCATGGTGCCTTGTGACTCTTTTTTTGCTTTGTGTTTGTTGGTTACAAGAATATGATCAAAGAACTACGGGAGTGAAGTTTTCACAATTCTTTTCACACATCCTGTAATGTTCTTCCATTCTGTTGATTTTTTTGTGCCTTTCATAGCTCAGGACTTTCATCTGCTCTGTAGTGTCCACGTGGATAGTCTTACTCTCTCACAGTTACTTGCCCAGCAGCTGTTCTTGAACAGTTCCTGCTCAGCCTGTGGAGACAATATTTAGGACCTCTCTCCTGGTTTGGGCAAGAGTACAAGCTTTAGCTAAAGATTTATCTTGCTGAGGAGTTCTAACTGTCTGCTCACAAAAGTGGGCTGAATATGCTTATCCCAGGAAAGGGGGCATTTTCAAAACACAGTGGAAATTGTAAATGGGGTGTGTTTCTGATCACCCTGACCTTTATACAGCAGAGTTCAAAACTCTGACTGGAATAGCACAGACAGGCATTATGGGGCTGCTGCTGGAGGACGGTTTTCACCGACACAGGTAACACAGCATTTTCATTGGCAGAGAGCCCAATGGAAAAATATAAGCTGAGCACTTGTGGTGTTTGGGGATGTGATGCTATCTGCACAACAGAAAAGCCGGGTTCTGTCAGCTGTATTCAGATTTGTGTGTGAACACATGCAAACTTGCGGTGACAGAAGGCAACGTCTTTTGGGCAAGTTTTATAGTGAAGACCATACCTCAGTCTATGAAAGCAGTTCTCAACCTCTTGCAGGTTGTGACATGTTTGTCAGTGTGCTTCTGTCCTACAGGACTCACCAGCCTACTCACCCCAGGCAAAGCTAGCCATCTCCCCAGCTCTCTGTGACACACTTACGCGGCAACACAGTGGTTGAGCCTGTGGCTGGTCTATAGTAAGTGCACTCCTTTACCCTGAGACAATTAAGCCTTTGGTGCTCATAATAGTGTGATAATCCCAGAAAATACAGGCATCTCGCGTACCTTGCTTTATGTAGCTGTGGAACAACCTCTGTAGGGAAAACAATCACCCTGATGATGTATAATGTCCAATATTTAAATAGTCAAAGATTACAACATTATTCTGAAGCTTATTTTTTGTAAGCAACAATCGAAATTAAAGGGACCACAATCTGGATACTTAGATCACATGTTTCATGTTATTAGCTGATCACTGAGGAGGTCAAAAATTAACGATCTATGAATATTTTCTCTGGTATTTGAAGAGAAGAGAACCAGACTCCTCACAAATGCATGAAAACAGGTGAAGCTAGACCATTTGCTTAAATCATTAAATGCTGAGTTAGGTTCAATTTAATTATGATTTGCAGCATTGGAGTTGTTACCAGGACCCTCATTTTGAAAGCAAGGGAAGATTTGACAAAAACCCAAAAATAGTGATTAAATGGATGCATGCATCCATGGGTCAAAAGGAGAACAATGAACTAGTAATGCTTATAGGATAGATAAACAAGGGCAACAGAAGGTCTGCATTAAAATTTAATGGAATCCCAGTTGTTGTTATGCCCACATGGGTTTACAAAGCAGGTACCCATAGTTTGCAAATAAGGTCACCTTTCTAAAATAAAAAAGCAACCATGAAATATTGCTTATAAGCAGGGATATTAAAAAGCGTACTAAATATGAGTCAGCTGTAAATCAAAGTGTTAGCTTGGTATCCAGACTTTTGCATTATGACAGTATAGCAGACAAAGGAGGCACTCAAAGAATGTAAAAGCAGGTGGTTAATGTTTGAAATACAATGTTATTGCTGAAAGTCTTTGAGGTTGGAGCCTTCTTGAAATTTAAAAGATTTTAATATATATTTTTGGAATAGGAAAAAAAGACATGCCAATTTGTCAAAGAAACATTACTTTGATGTCATCTCACAATGGTAACTGTGCATAACATATCTGTTAAATGTATTCAGCTAACCTAAATCTTCCAAATTTTAAATGGGTTACAATGAAAAAAATCTTGCTTGGGTTGGTTGGGATTGACTGCAATCAGTTATAGTTCCATAGTAGCAGATTACTGGGAGGAAGCAAGAAATGAAACTTATATATTTGTGGTTTCATGAGGCACAAATTAAAATAAAAATTAAGAGCTATTTTATTGTCTTTTACATAGAAAAACACAATTTACACAGTATTTTTAGTGAATTACCATTCATATGGGTAATAACACTGTTACTCGTATCTTGGCAACATTAAAGAGTTGCTGTCATTGGTAAAGTTGGAGGTCTTGGCCTTACTTTCTAATACACGACATGAGTATCTGTCTAAATATATCTTGGAATAAGAATTAAACTGATGGTATTATCATGCATTTGTGCAGAATTTCCAAGATCTCCAGCAATCAATGTTTTAGGTTAAAAATGTAGTTACTAGCAGGAGGGGGAAAAAAATGAAAAGAGCGTAGCTATCAGTTAATATCATAGGTATTCTCTGAGTTCTGGTGCTACTTTGACATCCACCAGTATCTAGAAAGCGAAACCCAAAAGCACCTTGGGACGGGGTGGGCGTGGGGAGGCTTATCCAGCTTTTTAGTTTAATTTCTTGTGATTTTTTTTTTTTTTCCCCCCTGAATTTCAAAGTGCAGCAGGTTTCACTGCATTTTTGTTCTGCCATTACAGTGTATCATGGTGTTGCCTCCCTGAAAATTCAAGTCAAAATGACACTGGCAAGCTAAAGTTATTAAAGTGGCTTTTATCATAATTATGATAACCTAAATGTACTTAACTCTCTGTCCTTTCCTCCTGCCTTCCTGTGCTTTTGAGTTTAACAGCCGAATGGTACAAGTTGTAATTTTGTACTTATTTAGGAATTTGGATAGAATCGTAGAAATATAGGGCTGACAAGGAACTGGAGAAGTCCTCCAGTACTAGTCTTGTGTGCAGAGGCAGGGTCAAGTAAAATTAGAGCATCACTTACAGGTGTTTATCCAACCTCTTCTTTTGAACCTTCAATGATGGGGATTCACAGCCTCCCTTGGAAGCAAATTCCAGTGTTAACTACTTGAATAGTTCGAAAGCTTCTCCTCATATTTAACCTAAATCTCCCTTGTAAGCCCATTTCTTCTTGGCCTACCTTCAGTGGACGTGGGAAATAACTGATCAATCCTCCTTAGAACAAGTAAATCAGCAATGGTACTTGGCTGCACATATCCCTCCCCTCTACACTGGATATGGAAGGAAGCCTATTGTGTGAAGGAGAGATTCTTGGCTAGTTAAACTGTTTCCCGCTGCTCTGCAGAGATCTACTGGATTTGGGCTTGGTGAATCTGAAGGGAACAGGTCAGTGGTATGAGATGTGTGAGAATTTCCTGTATTCTTCCTCAAGCAGAAATGCTGGAGAGCTTGGTACAGTGTAATGCAGCCTGAAACTATAATAAATTATAACTACTTCATTTCTGAGCTGCAGAAATTCTTTTAGTAGGTCTTCAGGTTCAGAGAATCACTGGAAGGAACAAACCCTCGGGGGGGGGGGGGAAGTGCTGTATAGCAGGAGCTGATAGGGCCAAGTTGTACAATGGAAAGCAAGGGGGTGTGTGCGCAAGGAGAAGCTCCTTTCTTCTTGAAAACACACCATAATCAATACAGAGCTAATTGGATTTGTGGATTGAAGAAGCACAAACTGGCTGCTTCTGTTAGAGTAAACCCTGCCCACTACTGATGGATAGGAAACTGTTTCCATGTGGGCGAGGATGGGGCTCTAATTCTTCTTTCCCTTTCCCACCATCTGTTTAGTTAACTTTTACAAATTGTTGTGTAGATTATTTAATAGCTTTGATCTTGATTTGTTTTTTTGCATGAATGATTGCTCATCTGGTGTCTGATACTTGTATACCAAGCACTGATATTTATTATTGAATAGTATCTTTTTTTGTTCTGCTGTGACAGGTGTAAGAAATCAGCCAGTTGATGGATGGGTGGAGAGGCAGAGAGAGGTAGCTGATCCCAAAAATTAATTTTGAAAACCGTATATAAAATTGTATACGTTTAAACTTATCCCTTCTCCTCCATCCTTCATATTGTCAAGTATTTGATGCATACATTTACTCCCATTCTATGTTCTTTTGAGCTCCCAAATATCCTATTAGGCTTATGTTTCTGGATGTGCCTAGAATGTGTAACTATGCCCATTATAGGCATCATTTTCTAAACGCTACCATAGACCATGTAACAGTGAACTATTGTGTACAGTTAAACTTGTGTTACTTGTACAAAGAATAGAAAGGAAAACAACCTATTTAAATTGGTACTGAAACCCTTTCAGAATTATAGCTCATTGGGGAGATGTGCAGAGAAGAGGAAAGGGCGTACACTTTTTTTATGTCAACATAAAACTGTAAGATAGTCTCTTTCTGGGGCGATGTGCCATCTGAATCCTGCAAGTTGAATCTAATTCATTACTTTTTAATTAATTGCTCGCTTTTTCCTGATACATCATGCTAGCCTGGTACTTAGAACCCTATTCTTCAGTTGTGGGTTCTGTTTCTTCCTCATATCTTGCCCTCCCCTTCCTTGCCAAAACTCCAGTATCATTGGTTTGTTACATCTAAGAAAGGATTGCTATTGAGAAACTTACTGGCAGAGAGTATAATTAAATTTGAGATTCTGCAGCTTGTTCTACACCAGATTACTTACATTTATGAAGCCAACAAGTAGTTAGTTAAGCATCTTCCAAGTCTGTTTTCTTCTTCATGAATAATGAGCAAAATATGTCTGACATTGTACAGATCGCAGAAATGAAGTGCTAACAAGAGCACAGGGTGGCAGCACGAAAACCATTATAGCTTATAAATTAGGGAGTTTCTATTGAAATTATGTTGATCTTTTAAAGAAATGGAGCTCCATCTACTAGGCAATCAAGCTGTTTATTGTTAAGAAATCAATTTCATTTTAACCAGTTTTTCCTCTTTTTAAATTATTGCCATGAGAGCTTTAATGAATGCCCTTTCCTTTGACCTTTTTGAAAAGTTTGATTCTTGGAAGATTTCTAAAAGTCCTGTACTACTTTAGATCTGCATGGAATTCCCATTGATATCATTAACTGACTCCTGATGATGTGTCAATGCCCTTGTACTAAAACATGAAGCTAGACTACAGGCAAATTCTCCCATCAGAAATGTACATGCAACTTTATTGCCCTCAGTGGATGCTCTGTGCCTACATGAGGTCATATCTTGGAGATAATGGTTTGGCCTCAAGCTTCTAAGGCTCATTGAGGAAAAGAGATATTCCAAATTTTTCTATAGTCCTGAAGACACAGCTTTAGTATTTGTTTTGAGCTGCTTTTTGCATATAGATGACCAAAGAGAATGCAAGGACAAGATCTACAATTAAACATATCAGTTGTAGCAGACAACTCAAGATATCACGTTGCAAGGAGAAGTTATTGTGGCAATTCTTTTTTAAGAGTAAAGAGAGAAGTGAATACTCTTTATTTAGGCAAGAAACTGACTTCCAAGAAGCCAATGTGTAAGGACCAGTCTTGCTCATATTGAAGTTGGTTTAAAAAAACAACTTACATTGACTATGGATTAAGAATTAGGCCCCAACACTGCAAGCAGCTGTAGTTATCTGAGACCAGTACTATAAATATAATCTTAAGAAGAAAATCAAGGATAAAATCCAGTGTGTAACAAACTTGCTGTTTTGTTCAACTATTAGCAAGGGATGAGGATTTGTCTTGTATTTTCAGAATACAACTTGTTTTCCCATCACAAGTTGTGCATTGTAGGTGAAGGCATGAAAGTCACAAGTGGAGCCCATTTTCTTCATGTAGGTGCCTTAATAGAGTGCCTTTATGCGTCATTTGGATGTGCAACTCTGATTGGCTTTGATACTGGAAAACTACCTATTTTAGTACTGCTAATTTGTATTAAGGCATTGTGTGGGACAGGAGAGATGTGGAAACTTTGTATCTTCAAACTCAACAGCATTGTTTTTATCAGTTTATAGGATACTGTATTTACTGCAGTAACATTTTAAAGCATTGTTTTTAGTTTTCTCTATTTAATTAACACACTCTGAATTAAAACAGAAAGCCAGTGGTTCAGTGACCAGACATAAACGGCAATACAAATCTCTAATGAAAACACAAGTAATATTGTACAATAAGACTTTTTAATTCTGTAGTTGCAAATAATTACAGGAAAATGTAGATTAACATTACATTCACTTTTTATTGTCACATTAGGACATGTGGAAGGCCACTACACGTTACAAAATATTTTGATAGCACAGTCTGCAGCAAAGAAATTCTACATGCTATCTTTGCTTCTTTCCTTAACAGTTTCTAATCTTAACTGTTATCTGTTTGTAACCTTTATATGTCACTTTGAAGGAGACCTTGAAGAATGTGAAAAAGCTAATTCTCCTCTTATTTAAAAACCACCATATTTTCTAAAATATTTGAATTCTCATAATGCTTGAGTTCCCTAAGTAATATTTTTTCAGGAAAGCTCTCTTTTCATCTTTGTCTTGAGAGCACCTTCTGGCTTCTTTTAAGAGAAGCACAATTCATGGTAATATGAAACTTTATCAACTCCATTCACTTACAAATCTTTGTGTTGCCAAACAATCATGAGCTCTCAGGAACATGGAGGATTTAATAGCTGTCTAGTCCAGGTATAAAAAACCCCAAACTCATGAATTTTAATATAAAAATAACCACATTCATATATATATCAGTTATAGTTTTTCTATTCTGTATTTGTGTTATAATTTTAAAGATTAAACAAACATTATTTTTATTTCAACACTCAGTTTTCATTATAAAGCAAACAGGCACACTTTATTTCTTGGCTTCAGGGGCTGCCTTCATGTATTATGAATTTCATAATTTATTATTTATTGTATAAAAACCTCAACACTACCAGCACTGTCTGACAGACATTTGTACTGGGATTTCTGAAAGCCCAATTTTTAAACTTGAGAGCCTAATCTGGGAGGCCACTTCCTCAGATTATCACTTGAATTTCCAAATACTCATTCTAAGCACCTGTTGGCCATTTTGAGCTCCTTAATACAGAACTGGGCATACCTATTTAGGAATCCAAGTTAAATCTGACAAGCCCAAGGGCATGATGACTACTGCTGCAAGGGTGAGGGAAAACTTTTAGGACTGATTCAGTCTTAGATTATGCTGCTTTTTTCCCCTGTGGAAATAAGTCTGCCCAGAAGAAGGGTTGTAGTCACCTAAACTGCCAGGAACTCTTGTGTTATTCTGGGGTTGAAGATGGAAAATAGACTACCTCAAAGCGATGGCTTGGGAAGGGCAGAGTGTTGAGGCCATTGATTCAGCCACCCCCCATCCTGGTCATATTCCATTTGCAAGACTTTTCTGGAGACCCTACCACAGTGTAAAACTGTACAGCCTGTCCCACTAGCCCACTGAAGTAAATCATGCCATGCATTCAGCTGTTGAACACCAAATTACTTTAGGCTCATTTAAATGGAAAATAATTACTGTGTTTTGTTTTTTAAAACTGTGCAAATGCAATATTTAGTCTCTGAAGATTGTGGAAAGGCGATGGGGAAAGAGCAGCAAACTGCATAAAAAGGGAGTGACATGATTAAAAGGGAATGTGTTTAAGGGAGGTGTCATTATCCAAAGGGTGGAACTTCTAATTTTGTGATCATTTTGATGGAGATTTTGAAATATAGAGGTTGGTTTAACATTCAGAGTCTTTGAAGAATTACTTTATGATGAAGACCTCACTTAATTTGTGATATTGCAGAAACTGAGGATCCTGCAGTATTAGGCTTCTACCTCAATTTTGACAGCAGGAGCCCCACCCTTTTGAGTCTCAGTAGCCCCCACTCTCAAACCTGGCTACCACCGGCAGGAGCCATTACTTTCTGCCTCAGATGTCCAACATGCAAAAACAGAAAAATAATAATGGAGCTTATATAATGGACCCTATTACTGCAAACAAGAAGGTCCAATATTAATTTTCTGTGATTCTTTTTATATGGCTTGCTGGCATCTCAGTTGGAATTTTTTCCACAATAATCTGTGGCATTCCCCTAGTGTAATTTGGATAGGTGTATTGCTGTGTTGCCCCAGTTCCTCCTCCTTGAGCCTTTTTTTACCCTGCTCTTCTAGCAGAACCCTCACTCATAGGGTGTTCATACATACCACCAGCAAGCAAGCTGCTCCTCCCTGAGTGAGTGTGTTTAGCCAGCCAATCTTTGGACAGGCTTATAAGCTGTGCTTAACAGCTTCTGAAGGAGAGCAACTAATCTGCATGGGTCTTGTATTAGCATGAACACAAAGAGCACAATTAGGTATTTGGATACTGAGTGCAAGGCATAGTGGGTAATGGTATTTGGGGTTAATCTGATCATAAATCTGTCAATATCTGTAATTCTACTGAAGAGAAATATGAAATACTGTCTGTGATATGCTATCCTCTGCTTGTCCCAAATCTGTCTGGGTTAGTTAAAGAGTAAAAGCAACTTAGTTTAAAAAAAGGCTTGTAAGAAAGACTACTGGCTATTTCAGCCTGAAAGAAGGGTGAGAGGGGTGGGGTTTTGCATTGGTTCCTTTTGGAGCAAAATGCTGGAGGCATTCCTGTCTCACCCCAGTCCCCCTGTCAAATGATAGATCTTTCTGGGCTTCTTTGAGGCTTTTTTGTTATGTTAAGGACAGTAGGTGTTTGCTTCTCTTTAGTGATTTCAGCTCTTAAACATCAAGTAGCTGCAAACTCTCTGAGCTGAGATTACTAGAGAGAGAGAGAGAGAGGGAACTTCCCCTCTCTGAGCTGAAATTACTGAAGAGGAGCAGCAGATGGAGTGACCAGCAGGCAGACCTAGCAGATGGTGAGAGCGGCCAGCGGTGAGCTGGGTGGAATGAGTGACTGATGGGCGGAGCTGGCAGACAGCAAGAGTGGCCAGCAGCAAGCTAGGTGGCATGAGTGACTGGTATGTGGAGCCAGTGGACAGCGGGTGGAGCCAAGGGATGGTGCTATTGGATGAAGTGAGTGGTCAGTAGGTGGTGTTGGCAGACAGCTGGCATGACACTCCTTAGGAACCTAGGGTTGGTTGGGAGCCTAGTTAGCACTGATTCTCCAGATCAGTGCCGGCTTTGCCATTAAGTCTTGTATGTTCTGTTATGCAGTGTGCGTCATTGGGAAGTTTGCTCTGTACTGATTAGATAGATCAGTGCAGATTTCTGTTATTTGGCCTTTTACAATCTGTTTTACTACTATTAAAAGTTCTGTTTTACTACACTCACTCTCGTGTTTGCCAGTGGGGAAGCCTTACCCCTTTGGGGTGCCCAGAAAACAGTGCAGGATTTCCAGAAATCTGGGTGGGGGCTTGATCCGGTTGGTGGTGTTACATTATTGGGTAACCCCTAGATATAAAACCTGGCCCTTGTTCTGCCAGCCTGCCCTGGCAGAAGGGTTACATATACAACAGAACGACCCCAGCCAATACTCTAGTCCCAGATACAGCCCTAAGAACTCCCATCTTATAATGTTCAGCGCTACTCACTGAATGCTATTAGCTCATGTTAGTTTAACAGAGAAGTTGATATACACAAACCTTGTTCCTAGTGAAGTGATCTTGTCTTTGTAGACTGCTTGACCCTGCCTCAAAAATCATAAGGAAACTACTGAATTATACAGGGAGGAATTGATGTAATTGGTAGTGGGATATAAAACCTTTTATACTTCTGGTTTGCTGTTTGGGATCTATCTGATTGTGATGGTAATTGAAAGACACTGCTTTGTAACATTTCTTTTGAAACTCATGGCAAATGAATGGATAGAATCAAGGCAATTTAGAGTGGAGGAGGTGACCACTTCCCAAAAAAGCCCATCATGAGCGGCATTAATTGGTATCCTTGTTGGCAGTTCTGCAGAGCAGCGCAAGGATTGACGAGGTGAGAAGAATGAACTGCTTTAACCTTCCACTTTCAGAGGTGGCTCCTGGGTTTGGTGGGGCCTTGAACTACCATTGGCTTGAATTGTCTGTTCGATGGGGAAACGGAGGATTTTGGTGTTCAGGGTTGTCAGTGTTTTACCTTTCAGAAGCACAAAAGCACTTAAAGCTTTAAAACCATTCAAAAAGTTAATATCATCCTTAAAACTTCCTACAGATACAGAATTTCAGTGCAAGAGAGGGGATATTTTTCTTGCAAAGTCATTGCTAGAGAGTTACTGCTGATTTTTACCTGGGAGGGGGGCATAGCCAGAATGTATCTCAGCATGGCAGATGAAACCAGTGGAGTGAATCAGTGATGAATAGTCTCGGTCAATTCTTCATAAGGCGATGGAATGTTCAGTGAGGGGTAAGAATCAAGAGACCATTCCAGAAACTGTTCTGTCCTTCATTTATTTTTATTTTTTGGTCTTGGCATACTAGATCTGCAGGTACCTAGGTTTTCAGTCTTGTCAGGAATTTTTTTCTATTTCATTGTTCATAACCAGCTAAACACAGAGAGCCAGATATTTCTGAGTCTTGTAGGGAGGGAAGGTAATGTGGTAAGAGTATCCTCAGCTGGGTTTTGTTACCTCTTTTTAAGAAAACTACTGTTACAGATATGATACAATAAACTTCTTTTGTTAGAAAAGGATGGCAAGGGAGCTGAATCAGATAAACAATAAAATCAGTCCCATTCAGACAGAACTGGCTAGAAACTTCTGCATTTATAAACAAGGAGTCCTGTGGTGTGTTTAAATTTTTTTTTTTTAAAAGTGCTGCAGGACTCCGTTAGTCTAATTAGCAAAACAAACATGACTACCCCTCTGGAACTTCTGCTTTTATGTTTACCATGAAGATGTGGTGCATGTGTGTGCCAGCAGTGGCTCCTGTGCATGCCTCCTTCACTCACTTAAGGCTTCTGGTTCTTAGATTGAGAATTAATTAAAAACTAATCTAAAAAGTTGTTGCAAACAGTTATCCTTTTTAATTAAATAAGAAGACTTGAGGGAAATGTTTGTGGTCATTTGTGGCCACTCAGAGTTTCTATTTGTAAATTAATAGGAAATATATTCCCACAGACACATGCAAATACTCTTGTGAGTCATGCTGCATATTGCCTTTCGGCAGGCTTCTGTGAAAATGAGCTAGGCTAATTCGTTAGTCAGTGAAAGACAGTGTTAGACAGTTCTTGGTGAAAAATGTGTTTGGCTCCTAAGTAGAGTACTATTCCAGAAATGTCTGTCTCCCGTGAATGCTTTATACTGGATTATATGCTAATGGCCAGTGGCTTTTTTTTGGATTCTGTAGGACTTTATTGATCAGTGAATTTAGACATACTCTTTGCAGGAATAGTCTAGGTAATGAAAAAGTAATGTAAAAGGCCTCCAGATAGAATGGCAATGGATACCTTAAAAATGTGAATAGTGGTTCAGTGAATTCAGGTTCCTATTTTCTTGATTTCTGATTTTCTTAATTATTTGTTGGTTATTAGAAAAGCTTGTTGCGAGAACTAGATAAATTATTTTTGACCAAAGCTGTTTCCCCCCCTTACTTCCCCACCTCCAAAATCCAGATTGGGGTGGAATGAAACACTGTTTTTTGTTTTTTGATTCTGGTGAATTAATTAACCCAGAACCCTAACTCTTCCCCCTTCACAATGAAAGAATTTTTTGGACTGAGGTTTTTGTTTTTATTTTTAATGATGACATTTTGAAAAATTTCATTTTCAAGTCAACCAGAAATTAACTTATAAAGATTTTTCTTAATTGCTAGCAAACTGAAAAAAATCAGTTATTCTCACAGTTCTGCTAATGATTTGAAGTAAAGAAGAGACCTTCATTGACTTCAAATGGGCTTTGGATCATGCTGTATAGAGGGAATATGCTGAAATCTTCATTCTATTGAAGAGCCTACTCAGTGTTTTCCTGTAAACTGGTGATGACTGGTGTGCTTATATACACTGAATTGTGCACAAAAGCTAATATCAAAACAAAATTTCTGATCATCCATGTTCTCTAAGATGACCTTAAAGAGAATTTTTGGTCACTTTCATGTTTTTATCCATTTTATATATATAGATAGGGCCTGATTTTTTTTCCAATAAAATGTTTTCATTCAGTATGTTTTTTACATTAGAAATTCTTTTTACTTTCTCTCCTGGTTTTAGCAAAGGACTCTTTTTGAGTGACCAGAGAGCTAGAAGGTGAATGACATCAGATATCAAAGTGAACAGTTAGTATTGGGAATGAAAGTGACTTGTGGTTCAGGCTACATTAAAAAAAAAAATCAGGTTTTTTTGTGTAGGATCTATATAATTGTAACAGCTATAAAACTGCTGTAAGAAAATAGCTTGAAGTTTCATTACCCTTCACATAAAGCCCAAGAATACCCCACCTGAGTCTGCCAGCTGAGATCTCCATTGAAAACAGAAATTTGGTTTCCTTAATGATTCTGGGATTTAAACTCTGGAAAAATATCTTAAACTTTTGTAAACTTTTTGGGGCAGGGACAGTGATTCACTTTATGTATGCACTGTGCTTAGCACAATGGGTCTATGGTGTAGTTGGCCTCTAGGTACAATAAAAACATTAATCTCATATGCCTTTCAAACCTTGTTTATATGTATATCACGAAGAAGAAAAAAGGGCACAAATCCCTCTTTTCTTTGGTCAAGTTACTTTTTAAATTATAGTTTGCACTCTGCATGTGAACTTCTATTAGGGATTACCTGTCACTGTTTAATGGTAACAACTTTAGGCCCCCCTTTCACACCTCCAGATGTTCTGCTGTTTGATCATGTATAGTTAAGAGTCCTGATTGTTGCTTGCAATCATAGCTTGGGTTCATGGCTGGTGTTCACAGCTCATGACATTTACCTGGCCAAGGAAGCTGAGCATGAGGAAGAGCGGGGTCCCTGTTGGGCACACAGATGTGGACTGATGCCATTGGATGCTATCAAGAACATTACCCAAAGCTATACCACCTCACCCATCTTTTATGTCTCTTAGTCCAGTGGTTCCCAACATTTTCTCTGCCATGGGCACACCACGATATAGTTTCCAGAGGAACTCATGAATATTCATGAGCCAATGAGCCAATCCAGAGCTCTTTGAGTAGTCTTTCAAAAAAATTTTGTGGCACACCTGCTCAGCCCTGATGGCACACTTGTTGGGAAACACTCTTAGTCCATGGATCTTGCTGTGTCACACTGTCTCAGGGTATTGTATGACCATGAGTCATTGGTTAAGAGCAGGTGTGGCTTTGATCTTGTTCTTGGTAGAGCTTTTTGTCCCTTACTTTCTAGGGTGGATTCTTCTTGTTTTTGCAGGCTTTGCCTGCATTGTTCTTCCACCCTTTAGGTGATGCCAGCATTTTGTCATCAGGACAGGCTGGAGTTGGAAACAGATCCCAACGCGCACACCTTTCATTCACACATCCAAACTAAGTTCACACAGCCAAATGAAGTTTCAGCAAAACTTAGGCTTGGCAATGCAAAATGAAGTAAACAATTCAAAATGGAGATTTGGTTACAATATAGAGTTACATCAGACTTTCTTTATGATATTAAAGAAAGTGAGTGGGCATGTCATTATCAATGAATTATAGGCATTATTCCAGATAAATTCTTGTTGGAAGAAATACTATTGTATAAAATCATCTTTAGCCCTAGATGTGCAGGTGCACAAATCAATCCAAGAATAAATGTGACCCATTGTGCTCTATGGAAGAATGAGACCATTCCCAGACAGCCACATTATACTCTTCAAATGTAATAGCAAGGAAGGCATGGTGCCATGAGTGCTCTGACCTCTGACGTAGCAGTAGAATCAGCATGTGTGATGGAGTGCATATTGTAAACAGTAATAAAGTGATGTTTGAATTCCCTGAAATATGGGGGCTTCCTGGAGCTTTCACTGTGGTGTAGTGATGAGCTGTACAGTCTGCAATGTAAACTGTGGTTTAAAGCTACAGTTGGCTCCTAAATTGGCAGTGTTGTCTGATCCAGCAAGGAGTTAAGCATTTCACATGAGAGAAATTCTGATTCCTCATTTAAAAACAGTGAGTCCTGTGGCACCTTGAAAACTAATAGATTTCTTTTGGGCATAAAATAAAATCATCGGTTGGTCCTTAAAGTGCCACAGGACTTTTCTTTTTTTGCTGTGTGCAGACTAACACAGCTACCCCCTCTGGAAATTGATTCCTTGTTGGGTACAATGGGGGCTGCATATACAAACCTTGTTGACTTAGAATATTAGGGTTGGGAGGGACCTCAGGAAGTCATGTACTTCAACATGTTGCTTAAAGCAGGACCAGTCTCAATTAAATCATCCAAGCCAGGACTTTCTCAGGCTTGTCCTTAAAACCCTCTAAGGACAGAGATTCCATCTGTTCCCTGGGTAATCTATTCCAGTGCTTCATCAGTCACCCAGTGAAAAAGATTTCTCTTATTCCTCCTCCACTGCAATTTGAGATCATTACTTCTTATTCTGCCACCACTAAGAACACAGCCTAGCTCCATCCTTCCTGGAATCTTCCTTCAGTAGTAGAAGGTAGCGATCAACTCCCCTCCCCCCTTCTCTTCTGCAGACTAAACAAATCTATTTCCCTCAGCCCCCCCCCCCCATTAAGTCATGTGCTTCATTCCCCTAATTGTTTTCATTGCCCTTCACTGGACTTTCTTTAATTTGTCTACATCCTTCCTGTAGTGGGGAGGGCCAAAACTGGACAGTACTTCAAATGTGGCCTCACGAGTGCCGAAAGGAGAGGAATAATCACTTCCCTCAATCTATTGCAGTGATTCTACTAGTATAGTCCAATCTGCCTTAAGTCTTTTTGGCAGGAAGGGCAGACTGACTCGTATCCATCTTCTTGTCCACTGTAACCCCCAGATCTTTTCCTGCGGAACGTCTGCCTAGCAAATAAGTCCCCAGTCTGTAGCTGTCAATAAGATTCTTCCATCCTAAGTACAGGATTTGCATTTGTCCTTGCTGAATCACATCAGATGTCTTTTGATCCAATCCTCCAGTTTATTCAGGTAACTCTGTACAATATCCATACCCTCCAGCTTTCTACCACTCACCCTAGCTTCGTGTCAACTGGAAACCAGCTGAGGGGCAATCCACTCCATCCTCTGGGTCATTAATGAAGCTATTTAACAAAACTGGTCCCAGGACTGACCCCTGGAGTACTCTGCTTGTTAGTGGCTGCCAACTAGACATCGACTGATCACTACCCATTGAGCCTGATGATCTAGACAGCTTTCTACCACATTCTAGTCCATTCATCTAACACACACACATCTTTAACTTGCTGTCAAGACTATTATGGGAGACCATGTATCTTTACTTTAGCAATGTGTTTGATACCATGTCCACTGCTTTCTCACATCCACAAAGTCATTTATCTCATCATAGAAAGCAGATTGGTCAGGCATGACTGCCCATGGTGAATCCATGCTCACTGTTCACGATCACCTTCCCCTCTTCCAACTGCCCCAAAATGTGTCTTGCATCCTCTGATTTATGTGGAATGAGAGGAACAGTGCTGATATATATTTGTGCCCTCTAAAATGGACTGTGATTACTCACTGTTGAGAAAAACAATCAGGCTAATAATCTATTCTTTTCAGGCTGATATATGGCATGCTCACAGAGGCAGCTTCTCAGAGGAATTCTGTCATTTACAACAGAGAGAAGGGAGGAAAATAAGTTGGAGCAGATGGGATTTTAGCATCAATAAGCTGAAATACAAACTGGATTTGGTTGAGAGAGCCTTACATCAGTATAAACTGGGACAGAAATATAAAAATGGAAAAACCCCAAACTGTTTTCTATACTTCCTGAAGTAGCATAATTTTACACATGTCCTTGCTTTCAGGGACAAAAGGTGCAGTAGGTAAAATCTCGGCTGACCTTGGGGAAAAAAACACCCCCCCCCCAAGCATAAGTTCAAACTGAGCCATATAGACAAACTATCTTCCACAAGATGGAGCTATATGATTTCTGCTTCTGAAAGAAATTTTCTGTCAAATGATCCTGTGATTACTGTACAAGGACAGAGCAATCACTATTATCCATCTTTCCTTTCTCACTTATGCTAACAGGTTGTTGAGATTTTATTCTAGGTGGTCAGGTGATAGAAATTAAGCTGCTTGTTGAGTTTAGCAAGATGGCTTCTGAATCTAAAAAAGATAATTTTTTGTTTAAAGAGAAAAATGAAATGTAGATTTTTTTAATGTAGCAGATCAGAATGAATTTCCTAATGTATACTGTTTTCTCAATTGTCCTTTCTTTATGTACTTTGCTGATGACTCTGCAGTGCAGATTTCTTTGGGAGATGTATTCCAAGACTCTTATTCCAAAGAAATCTGCACTGCAGCCATCAACAAAGTACAAAAGTGTGTGTGTGTGTGTGTGTGTGTGTGTGTGTGTGTGTGTGTGAATTAACTGTAGTACATATATGTATAATATAATTAACCATACAGACTGTTGTGTGCAAGATGGTGTCTGATATCAGAGCCATGAGGGAGGCTAAAAATTGAATTGAAATAATTGAATTTAATATCAAGCTGTTTAATTACTCACTGATTTACATGCTTTCAGCTATATTAAATTGATTCATCTAAAAATGCCATATAATTTAAAATTTTCTGTTTAATATTTTGATTAGTTGTACTTCTGTCCCTCAATTTTGCACAGTTAGGGCTTGTTTCCCCTGAAACAGTTAACTCCAGTAAGGTTAGCTCAACTGACTAATCTTGTGTCAGAAAGCCACACTGGCTATATCTACCCAACAGCTGGGAGGTTTTCACAGTTAAGGCAGACATTCAGACACAAGCTCTTTTTTTTTTTTTTTTTTTTTTTAACTAGTACACTAAAAACAACAGGATGGCCATGGTGGAGCAGGTGGTGGCTCAGGTTAGCCACGTGAATACAACATATCTTGCCTCTTAGGTATATACTCAGGCAGGCAGCCCAAGCTGCTGTGCATGCCACCCACCACTGCCACACTATTACTTCTAGCACGCTAGCTCCAGCAGAGCTAGCATATATAAATCTACTGGTTCAGGGAGTCTCATCTCCCAGATACTGTGTAGACATACATACTATGACACAAGACTTGAGAGAGAGAGTGTGATTGGATTAACAGTTCACGAACTGTGCGAAGGCAAGCTGTAGACTGTGGCTACATCCTTGCTGCATTATTAGTTTGAGATTCAAGCAGTACCTCCAGGTGGAGCAGGTTAGAGTAAGCTCTGTGGTTCCCAACCTTTTCAAATACGAGGACCTCTTTTAACATCAAAAATTTTTGGACCCCGAAATGATAATAGTTATTATCATGGACTGACTGCTGGCAGCAGTCCTGCAGAAGGGCAGTGGAGGACCTGGCTTCTGCCTGTTCCCCAGTGGTGGGGACATATCCAGGATGAGGCTGCTCACAGCATGCAAATACAATTCATTTAGAATTTTAGAGCCCACTCCAACATGTATTACTGGTCAGCAGTGGCGGGTGCTGGATGTATTCAAGGACCCCTTGAAATAACTCCATGGACCCCCAAGGGTCCCCGGACCCCAGGTTGGGAAACACTGAGTTAGTGTTTATAGTGCTACTTAATTCAAGCTAGGGATTTTTGTGAATGGGTGGAAGTTGGGTTAGACTAGAGGCGACACTTGAATTATATCTCAAACTGCAGTAAAGACAAGCCTTCTTAAAGTATCTGTTATAGATTGTGTCTTAGGATACATCTATGCACAGTTTAAAAAAAAAAAAAAAAAAAAAAAGCCTTCTTTTGGCCTGCATTGGGGCCCAACCTTTTTTGCAGTAAGAAGCAGCAGCAGTCATTGACTAAAAATGGGAACTTGCACCCCATCTAAACTGTACAATACAATAAAACAGTTGATTATTAAGAGAGCATTCCAGACCAAATCATCAAGTTACCCTAATCAACAGGTAGACATGAAGACATTTAAAGAAAAGATTTTCAAGGTAACATTTGTCTGGCAGCAGTTGAGAAACCTATAATTCCTTTACTTTCAGTTGTTTGTCTGTTGTATAACTGGTTCTCACAACATTTCAAATGACTTTTGCATGTAGTGGGTAATGTGTTTAAAGAATTATTTTTTAATGTGTGAGGATTGCTTAAACAGTTATTTTTACTAAAGTATTACAAAACAATTGGTTAAGGTAAAGATTGGCAGGACTGAAGTTTAACTATATAAACTGGGGTCTAAAAGGAAGTTCTTTAGAACCTAACTCAAGGACACAGCCTAAGAATTCAAAGTTGCTAGACCTAAACACCCTGCTGACCATATCAGGCAGAAGTTGGAGCCCCAGATGATGTAATCTTGACTGGCCAGCTAGCAAAGCTCATCTGCTTTATTGGGAGTAGTGAGCATTGTATGCTTAAACAACAACAAGTCCTGTGGCACCTCAAAGACTAACGTTCCTTTGGGCATCAACTTTTGTGGGCTGCAAAACACTTTGTCAGATAGTAAGAGTCTTCTGTTAATACTTTTAAGTGAAAGATATTACTGTGTAAAGACTCTTCTTGTTGGGGAAAAAGTTCCCATTAACCTTCAGGAAGCTATGCCCTGAGCCCATGGATGGATAGGAGTAGATGCCCTAAATTTATCAGGTTATGCCTTGAGCCCTTGCGGGGGAGGGTGGCCTAGATTGTGTGAGTAACATGGTCAGCTGAATTAGACTCACAGGGCTCAGCTCTGGGACTGAAAAATTGAAATGTAGATGAGTTTCAGCCTATGCCCTGGACCCTGCAAGGGTGGAGAGTGACAGAGTTTGGGCTCCAATCTGAGTCTGAATGTCCACATGTTGATTTTTAGGTCCTCTAGCATGAGTCAGCTGACATGGGCCAGCCATCGTCATGCCTCAAGTCCTTCATCCCTGTGTTGACATACATGGAGTGAACAAAGGCTGCAAACACATCACTTCCTTGTACAGTCACAATAAGAAATCTCTTTCTCAAAGAATTTATCATCTAAATGGACAAGATACAGGGCTGGAGAAAGAAATGATTATCCATTTAGGAGATTTCAATCCGAGACTCAGTGGGATCAAGTACTTTGCCCAAGGTCACACTGGAAGTATGTGGGAAAGCTGGGAATTGGAATCAGATTTCTTGAGTCCACACTACTGCATTAACCATAAGACCATCCTTCCTTCTCTACCTACAATTGGGAAAACTTTCCTTTCTCTCTTTGGGGATTAATATAACAATCTTAGTTTGTGATCATAGGTACAGTATGTTAGGACAAAAAGATCCATGAATCCTCATTACAAAAGTCTACGATTACACAGATGACTGTATCCATAAGTATGGACATATGCACCATAAAACCAAAGATACACCTGAGATGCATTAACAATGTTTTCATCCTCTCAACAGATTGATTGATTAAACTCTCTTCCATTGCAACTTCAGCGGCCACCACCCACCCATGAAACTTTCTCTGGAATACTCCCACGCTGGCATCAATTTCCAGGATGCTATGATCAGCTTCAAGAATGGAACCCTACTATATACACAACTATATACATGAAACACTTGGCTCACTAGGCCTACCTTCATTGATCCAGTAGCCACACAAGCACATCACAAAATCTGTTGTCTACAGCAAAGCACTCATACTACAAATATATTTTGAGGAGAAAGTGTTGGTATGCACCATAACTTTCAAAGCTACCTTTACCAAACAAAAATGCTCTCACAGAGAAGTAGATCACATCATGGAATGGGCAATCCAAATAGCCGATGAAAGCCTGCTTCAGTATAGAGAGCCTCTTCCAACTCACACCTCTACTTTTCACCTATGACCCGATACTGGAACCTCTATGGGGTATCATCAGAAAGCTATAACACACAAGTGAAGGAGGCCCCATCTTGTAAGAAAATCTTTTCTGGACCACCTCTTCTGGCCTCCAGACAACCCCCCACCTCTCTAAACTCATCATCAGAAGGAAGCTCTCAACAGATCAGGACATACCAACTCAAAGTGGCATCAGACCCGGCCAGAGGAACTGATGCAAAACCTGTAGACATACTTCCACTGAAACAATCAACACCCCCCACAATACACCTTTCAAGATCCATGGATTGTACACATGCCTATCACAACACATCTTATGTCTCATCCAGTGCACTAAGTGCTCGAACAACAACTGTGTGAGTGAACCATACAGTCACTATGCTCTCTAATGAACTAGCGCAGGATAGGGACAGAAGATCAAAATACTTCTGGGTAAAAAAAAAAAAAAAAAAAAACTTTCACAAAGTGGTCGCTAGGTATCTGATCTATCAAACTTCTTTCTCAAAGGAAACCTGTGCATCACTTTCAAAGAATGAGTCTGCAAGCTTAGTCAATTATCTTGTGAGACAGTAAAAACCATGGGCTGAACAGAGATGCTGGATTACAACAATCTGTAACCTGCTAGCCATCTGTGTTTGCCCTCTGAGTGCAGCAGTGTTAATGGGCTACTCTATCCTAACTGGTCTCTTGAAATATATGCTAACTACTTGTGCTAAACAATCTATTCCATCTTGCATTTTCCTGTGATGCAGGGCAGGACCGGATTAAGACATGCTGAGGCACTAAGCTACTTCAAGATTCAGAGGCCCTATACCATAAAAAATAAAGAGAAAGTATATTACATTATAACAAAACAGGTAATAAAAATAGACACACAGGCAAAGCTGCAATGTAAAACTAAATAAAACACACCCACATCAAAAATCCTTACTTGTGTTATCAATTTGAATTATGATAATTCTCCTTAGCTATCTCAGACTTTAGAGGCCCCTCATAATGTGAGGCCTAAGCCATGGCTTGATTGGCTTCTTCCTAAATCAGGCACTGATGCAGGGGGAATTACCTTTCCTAGACTTCAAGTAGAGTTCTGTGTGGCTCAAAAGCTTCTGTGTCTCACCAACAGAAGTTGGTCTGATAAAAGAAATTACCTCACTCACCTTGTCTCTCTGTGAAGTTGTATTTCACTGACTTCAAGGTATTTAAACCTATATTTTCTGATTTACTGTCTGTATTTTGTTGCTTTTAATGGATTAAAGCTGCATTGTTGTAAATTCTAGAAAAACACATAATGTAGTGAAAATCAATTTCTTCAGCACGTCACAATGAATCAGTACAATGTGTTCATTTGTATTAGGGGGAGCTTTATCCAGGTACAGCAGAAATTAACTAATTCACAATCCTGAAAGCTCTCAATGACTTGGGATTTGTATATCTCTGATCTATCAGCATTTGATAGGTAAAGCCTGGAGCTGCTGCTAGAGGGACTGCTTTGGATGCAAACCAGTTTTTTGGGTTGGTTTTTCCCCCCCCCCCCCATGGCAAAATTGGCTTTCCCTTGAAAATATTTTAAGTAGCACAAACCAATTTTCGAAATCTTAATTCCAACAACAGCAGAAGTTGGAGTATTTTAATCCACCAACTATTTTGTCTTCTCACTTATTTATGGCGGGAGTTGCGGGAAAAGATCATTTTTCTGCTTGACAGTTTTTCACTTTCTGTGGAGAACTGGCTAATGCATGACAAAAGGGTGGTCACCATGATCTCACCTCTCATAAGCCTTTTATGCTGGGCTGACTTGTCTTTCAGACTTTTAAAACAGAACTGTGCTACTGCTGAAATACTGTTTACGGGAGAGATCATATGGTTAGTGTCTGGAAGTCACTGAATCTGAAGACAGCATTTTACGGTGCTGCCAAGGTCTGGAAAGATGTTGAACATTAAAATGTTCTTGACATGAATTGTGCCAAGACACCAAGAGAAGAACAAATCCCTGCTTTGCTTTAGGGATGAAGTTGAAGAGGTCAACAATAGGGATTGTCCACCAATCTTTCCTGTGCTTTCCCTGCAGAGATGTTGGTGGAGGCCCAGTGAAATGTGAGTTGTCTGACCTACAGGCCTAGCATAGTTTGCTTGCTTGCTTTGCTATTCTGACCCCCTGTAGCATGACATCTTTCAGCTGGATAAAACCGAGTAACTGTGCCGATGTAATTCCTGCATACCATGGACATGATATAATACAAAACATGTTTATAAGCTTCACAGATATGAGTGATGGGAACAAAAATTTATCCATGACCATCTGGGGGTATGCTTTTTTCATTGCCAAGGGGTGTATTTTTACACTCTCTCTCCTATCATCAGACGTTTTTTGGTGACCCCAGTTATCATGGGGAGAATGGAATGTAGTCAGGGTAAGAATTTAATGTAGACAATTAGCATATATGATGAGTAGAGAGAATTAGGTGAAATGTTTGTGGAAGGATATAGAAAGTCACCACCCATGTATGCCCAAATCTGCAGGAGGTACTTCCAGTTGGACGAGAAGCCACTGACTCTCTGGCAGGTTCCCTAAGAGAGCTGTTCCTGTATACAGCCTTCTGAGTGATTGCTTAGCTTTCCAGGCTTAGTGAGTATGATTTAGTGTAGTTAATTTTAGGCCTTGTGTGTAACTCATATATCCGTAGAAAACCTTGCACATTAAATGTTACTGATCTGTGAATTGGGGGTACTGTCTCCCTGGTATTTGCTTTGATCACTAAGCATTGACTATCAACAGTATAACTCTACCCCAATGTCTACTCATAAAGATGCATAATTGTCTCAGTGTAGTTCTTAATATTTATATAATTCTTGACCTCTTATTCCTCCTATGCTATTATGACATCAATCTGACAACTGGGAAGCAGAATAGACAACTAAGACACTGAATTGGGAGTCTTAAGTTCTATTTACCCCTCTTCTATCAGCCTTTGGTGTGATTTTTTTGGATAGTCACTTCACCTTTTGTGCCTCTGTTCCCTCATCTGTAAAATAATGATACCTGTCTCCTTTGAAGGACTGAGATCTATGCATAAAAATGCTATACAACAAGTAGGTAATATGACTTCAAATTTGCTTCTTTGTAAGTTGTATAGTCTGCAATCGGGGAACACGCAGCATTTGCTCTACAAAGTGACTGAGATATTTTAGTAGTAAATTATTAGTAGTAATATAATGAAAATATACATGACTTCTAAATAAACATACAAGGAGTCCTTCATCAGAGTGAGATTTTTCTCCCATGAAAGTTCATGCAGTAAATAAATCTGCTAGTCTTAAGTGCCATGGGATTCCTTGTTTGCTTTACTGAACTGGACTACCACAGGTGCCCCTTTGGAACTAAACAAACATGCATTTTGATTTAGACTGATAACATCTGATACCTATACAAATCTGATGTATTAAATATTTATTACTTAATTTTCCTACACATCTTACTGCTGCTTTGGGCTTAAGCTGGATTCTTTTGAAATCAGCAGATTTTTTTGTCACTGATTTTTTGCTGGGTGCCAGTGTGCCTATGACAGTATTTATATATGCATTAAATATTTATTGCATATGGATTATGTAGACATAATTATATTCTATAACCATGTATGTTTCACAAATGTTCACAGATTATTCTTAATATGAAAATATAGCAATTCTAGAAAACTGTTGTATCCTTTAGTATGCAACATTTAAGCCCCCCCCCCCAACTAAAAACCTGCTTGGCTGAGACACTGGTGAAAGATTTTCAGAAATGGATTATTCACATGAATAATGTGAGTTGAATGGCATCCCATGAGGGAAGGCGTGAAAGGTGAAAGACAGGCATTACTTGCCAAACTGTACTTTTGTGCCACCAATAAACAGGATTAGAAATGAAACAAAAGCAGTTAAGTGTGAACTTCACAGTGTGAAGAGGAAGCATGTAATAATAGGGAATGCTACTAAAACAACTTAAATAATCAAATGAGGGTGCTTTATTTGCAGGTAAGTATGGTGCAGCCCACACACTTCAATCAAGCCAGCAGTAGGCTTTAATAAGCAATAATAAAGTGTGAAAGGCAGCTTTCTGAGAAGGGTGGAAAGGTGCATGTGCTTATTGCTTATAATTATGGATCCAGTAAACACAAACCAAAATAGAAGCACTATGTTGCCTTCTATTATGCCACCCAAACACTGCAGTATCCCACAGTGTCTAACTGACAAATGAGTAGGCTGCTTTGGTGTTGTGATCTCTGGAAGTTCCTGTGTCAGAAGTGAAAATTTGATGACCTAGCTAAGGGAAACACAAGAAAGTAGATGATGTGCATGTTCTTCATTTTCTGGCAGATGTTTTCAGGCTGTACATTTAAAGGAAGATTGTCTCTTCCGTGAGAAGGTGTGGCAGGTTGGAACATATTTTAAATAACTTTTTTGTTTATCTTTAAATAAAATGTTTGACCTATTTTATTTGGGAACTCTGTCTCAGGTTCTCACATTTCCATGAGTAATTCCACACTTCTGAGGCTTACTAACTGAAAGCATTTGGTGGATTACTATGTACATGAAAAAATATTTTATAGTTCACTAATCATTTAATTAAAATAACTTAATATTTTCTCCAGTGACTTAATATTAAGGCTTGTAGAGAAAATTACACTAGTACATTTTTGAACCAGCTTTTCAACAGATACATTTATACCAATGCAAGAGGCTGTAGACACTCTCTCATGGTTTCAGTGGTGGTTTGCTTTTAGGGTTTTTTTGTTAAACCTGTTCCAAATTGATTATTTTGATTAAATCTGACTTAAGTAAAACTGAAACATGCTGATGCAATTTGCTTGTGTAGACAGTCCTTATGAACAATGAAAAGGTAATTGTTCTATTGTACTGGTTGCTCTAACTATAAAAACCCATGTTGATTTATAACTAAATAGAGCCTTTCCACTGGATTTGGTACTTTTTGCTATCTAGGAGGGTACTCGGTATTTATATTTTCAAAAATTATAGCTTAATATTTTCAGATTTTTAATAATTGTACATTAATATATTAGACAATGGTGAATGATATTGCTTATTAGATAATTAACATTTTGCTCATAATTTGTGTGAAGCTATATTAGGATGGTAATGGGAATTTTATTAGTCACAAACAGCATTTATAATGTAATTTTATTAAACAAAACAATCTTAAATAATTTGGATACATAAATGTATCTCATCAAAACATGTGTATCATTTAGGATTGAATGATTTATTAAACAGGGGGATTAACTGTAGTCAGTGAATTAAACTAATTATTTCAGGACAGCCTGGGAAAATTTTCGGATATGCTTAAGTGAAAGTGACTGGAGCTTATTCACAAAAGTCTCTTGAAAATGAGTCTGCTAAGTTACTTAGAAAAAAAAATGCGAGTCCAGTGGCACCCTATAGACTAACAGATTGCTTCAGGAATAAGCTTTTTTGGGCTCCAAACCACTTCATCAGATGCATCTGTTAGTCTATAAATTGCCACAGGACTTGCATTGTTTTTGCTGTACACAGACTAACATGGCCATCCCTCTGGGTAAATTACTTAGGCTGATCTTGTACCATATTTGTAAAACTCGATCTCAAAAGTTAGAATCAGAGGAAAAACATGTATAAAGCACCCTTTAATGCCAAGTTTTTGATGGAACCTTATGAATTCAGCATATTGATTTTTTTTATTTAAATGTTTTTAAGAGATTATAAATTTGGGCCTTAGTATATTATGTAAGATATTTAATTTTTAAAAGACTTAAAAAAATCTTATGAAAAGAGTAAAATAAAACTTCCAGTTTAAGAAGAATCTGATTCTTTTTGTTTTTATTCACCCTGAAAAAATTAAGTTGGCTGAATGGGAGGCTGAGGAAAGAAAAGAGCCTCTGGGATGCCATAACTCCTCACTAGTTTTCATAGGCCTGAGATGAATCCACAGCTGGAAGTTTCTTTTGGCTTAAAATATATTGACATTTTATATTCTTATAAATATATTCCCCTGATGAAAGCTCCTTGCTGGCTGCAGCTGTATTTTTTAATACTTGAGTCTGTCAGTTTACAAGAGGTATAACTCTCCATAGGTATATAGTTACCATTTACTTAAGGAACTAAGGTTTCTCTTGATGTTTTGTCCTTCAGTGCATTTGTGGCACACGTATGTATTTTTGGGGGAGGGGATAGAAAGAGGGGTAGAGAATGTAAAAAAATATATATTGTGACAAAGTTCCTCTTCTACTTTGCTGGGTCCCATGCTTCCATCTAGTAGTGGGTCTCTATCCCTCAGGCCTGGGAAAAGTCCTTTGCCCCCACCTCAGGCAGGATTCTTCCTTTCCCCCAAGTCTTTGTACCTAGTAGGACTCTTCCTGACCAGGGTTCAGCTCCTTCTTCAGGTCTGTCTACCTTCCAACCGCACCTTGTCTTCTCTCACACACCCTGGTAGCTCTCCTCCCTCCCGCACTCCAGCTACACCCTTTGTCTAGAATAAAGGCTTTTTAATACGTCCTGAGTTGGGGCCTTAATTAGCTCCAGATGTGCTAATTAACCTGGAGTAACTGCTCAGCTACAAGGGGAAAAGGGACTTGCTGAGCCTGGGGCTAATATTTTGGCTTTCCAGAACTCTCCAGAAGCCTATTATGATCAAAGTCGATGTTTATTGCTGCCACTTTTGCAAACTGTTTCTGTTCAGCAGTGGGGGAAATGCAGGGAAATGCCATTTGCTTGTAATACTATGCATTTAAAATAGGTTTGTTTGTTTTTTCCCCCCCAGTCCAATCATCTCATCTTCTAGCAGTTGTGCTATGTGAATGTCACATATAAAGAGCTGGAATATAAGTAATTTTTCTGTCACTAATTGTAAATCTAGAGAATTTAATCATGTCAACAGCATATTAGATGAAATAATGGCCTTTTAATGAAAGGCTGTTGTCTCCAATGCACTCACACTATAAAGAGGCCTTATTAGGAACAACGTATACAGGCTATGCTTTCAGAATGGGTAACTGTATCGTGAAAAGCAAAGATTCTGTAAAGGACTTGTGGGTCATAGTGGACAAGCAATGAACAGGAGCTCCAAGTATGAAGGTGTGCCCAAAAAAAGCTAATGTGGTCCCCTGGTATATGCAACATTGGTCTCTAGGGAAGCCACACTAAAATAGCTTAAACAGGGCAAAACTCCAAAGAATGGAGCAGGGAGATACCTCCCATCCCTCAATACTGACTCTTTTTCTTCCAAAAGATATACCAAGCCAGCAACAAACAGGTTTCAGTCACCTTACTAGTTAGTTAGAGGACAAAAGGATAGATCATTTAAACGTGTCCAAGCCTTCTGACTTCCACCTAGATGTCCTAGTCAAATATGATATGGATTACTAAAAATCTCATCTATGATAGATAAAAAAGTCAGCCAATCCCAAATGACTGTCACATTACCAACCAAGTCAATGAATATTTCAGTTCTTACCCAAATACATGCTTAAAGGAAATATTAACTAAATTAATATTCATGACTGAGCCAATATTTATTTTTTTAAAAAGGGATTTAAAGACCTCAAAAGATGAGAATGTGTACCTCCCTCCCTTCCAATATAGTTCCATATAAAATTAAGATCCATATCTCAGTTTGAAAATAAAGATGATAAACTGTTACAAGGTTCTTCTCAGGTTGCTTTCCAGGTAGAGTCCATATATACAGAGCCTGTATAGTTTCTTCACTGAGAAATAGCAGGGTGGACCAGAACAAGCAGGAATCTGACTTTTCACTCTAACCTTCCCTGTCAAGGTTTAAGCAGTCCTAAAATTAACTGGACTGAGGCCATAGAGATCTCTTAGGCATCTTGATATCATCTTGTAGCAGATACTTCCTTGAGCAAGTAATAGGTGATAACTATGGCTTTAAAGTAGAAACCTGTTATTTCCTATGCACACTGTTAGCCAGCCACATTCGCACGAGGCAATTAGCAGTTTGCAACAGGTAGACACAACTTAAACCACAAAGAGAAGTGAAAACAATGAAATTATTACATTGACATCTTTTCTGAAAATTAATATTTTCTTTAAATCCCTAAATTAACAGAATACAATAACAGATGGGCTCTATACATCAGTAATCTCCAACAAGATTATAAGTGAATACAGACATGCCTAGCCATTATTTACTTCCAAAACTTCAAACACCATGCATTCAAAGTTTTAGCTCAGGACTGTCTGAACTTTTTGTGTGAGGGGCCACACTGAAATTTTTTTTCTCACTCAGGAGGCTGGTGAGAGAGCGTGCTGCTCATTAAAGTTTGCGTTTCAGCATGGCCACTTGATCAGTTCTCACCTGCCTCAAGAGGCTGTCAAATTTACTAGTGTTTTGTACAAATAATGCTGCTTGATATTGTTCCTTGAAAATGGTTATCTTCTCTAGACATCTCAGACAAAATGTCCCCATTGTATTCAATAACAAAAATCATTGGTCCAAGACTCTCTGAAGGCTCAACATTCAGAATCAATTTTTCTCTTCTTGTTCCTGAACGCAGGAGCTGCCATCTTTGTTTTGATAAGTATCAAGATGCTGTACCAGACTGCAAGTCAGCAGAGACATGCCAGTGAAATGCTTAACATCAGTGCAGGATAGTGCCATGCTTGGGGCTGTAGAGGAGAGGCTGATTTCCTTGCAAGCTGACAGGGACTCCTGCTGCACCAATCCAACCCACTCAGGGCTGGAGGGGAGGATCTGCTACCCTCTCTGGTCAGGGCTGCAAGAGAGGGGCTGCTACTGTTTCTCTGTGGGCCAGATAATAGCCCAGAGAGGGCAAGATTCTGGATCTTGCTCCATGGGTTGAACAACCCAGTTTTAGCTGTTTACAGTGAATGGTCCTAATTACCATTTGTATTTCCTTTCAACATGTTGCTGAAGGTTGAGTTTGGATCATTGTCACCTTATTGTTAGCTCTTTCTGGCCCAGCGTCACAATATATAAATAGGGAAGTAATGAGTAGGAAGGGAAGGATTTTACCTCTGTATATGGCAGTGGTGAGACAGCACTGGAATACTGGATCCAGTTTTGGTGTCCACATTTAAAACAAGAAGCTGGCAAATTGGAGAGGGTGCAGAAAACAGCCACAAAAATTATGCTAGAGCTGAAGAAAATACCTTACCATGAGAGGTTTTAAAGATCTCAATCTGTTTCGTTTATCAGAAACAGGACTGAGAGGCGAGTACAGTGATTAAGTATCTTCAGGGTGAGAAACTACTGGATACTAAAGGACTCTTGAATGGAGCAGAGGAGGGCATAATGAAAATAAAATAGTGGGAAACTAAAGCCAATTCAAATTAGAAATGAATCACAGATATTTAAGTAAACATGATTAATCATTCAAACTACAAAGGGAAGGAAGGAATGTGTTCTCATCTCTTGAGGTCTTTAAACCAAGACTGGGTCCAGCACTTTCTGAAAGTTATACTGTAGCCAAATGCAAGTTACTGGGTTTAATATAAGGGTAAATGGTTGAAATTTAATGACCTATGATTCATTCCAGTTATGCCTTAAAACATATTTAATAAAGACTAAAAAAAGTTTTAGCTAACACTATTATCACCTATGAATTACATGTATATGAAAAACAAGTTATGTAAGAAAAATAAATGATCAAGTTACCTCCTTTTCAGGATTGGGTGACCTCTTTCAAATCTTTGGTTTCTGTTTCTGGCTATTCTTTCCCTTTGTCTTCTCCACTTTTTTTTTAATTGTTGATCGTCTATCTTTTATCAACTGTTCTGTATTTTTTTAAGACAAAAGCGATGAGAGTCCTGTGGCACCTTATAAACTAATAGATTTCTTTGGGCATAAGCTTTCGTGGGCTCCAACCCACTTCTTCAGATGTATCTGAAGTGGGTTGGAGCCCATGAAAGCTTATGCCTGAAGAAATCTGTTAGTCTATAAGGTGCCATAGGACTCTTGTCACTTTTGCTGTACACAGACTAACATGGTTACCTCTCTGGATATTTGCACCTTTTTTATGCAAACTCAGTTCACCAGCTTACCTCTTCTGAGCCCTTATTGAGAGACATTCCATTCTAAGCCCCTAATTAAAACAGTCTCATACATATCACAATAACTAACCTAAATTAATACTTTCTTAGGCTTAGTCTCTTAAAATATACATTTATCCATCTGGTTCCTAACACATCTATTTTGTGCTGTCACTTTCACTGGCTCCATGCAGTTGTTCTTATCTTGGAGCAGATTATTGTTGCTGTTACTGATTTGTTTTTGTGCCCTTTGGTTTTCAGTTGTGAGCTTGTCTCGTTGGGGATATACATCTGAGTTACTTTGAAAGTAACTGTTCTCTCTTGTGTCTCTGCTTTACCCTGCTATCTACAGAGGCCAAGAATTTTACAAAAAAGACACAGAAACAAGTTTTTAATAAGCAAAATCTGAAAAGCTGTGTCAGCAACAACACAGACTAAACCAAAAAATCCTTTATATTTTTAATAACCAATATTCATTCTCCTAATATTTAGCGTATAATTGACTGACACAATCTTCTAATAGCCTTCAGAGTCCCTACTCTAATGTTTTTAGTTTTGCTCATCACTGTGAAATCTTAGCCCCTTTTGACCAAGTTGAACAAACAAGTCTGGCAGCACTTCTCTAGAATCATAGAAACTGTCAGGGACCATGAGATGTCACTGAGTCCAGTCCCCCACATTCATGGCAGGACCAAATACCCTCTTAAACCATCCCTGACAGGTGCTTGTTTAACCTGCTCTTAAAAAACTTCCAATGGTGGAGATTCTCCAACCTGCCTAGGCAACTTATTCCAGTGGTTAATCATTCTGACAGTTAGGATTTTTTTTCCCAATGTCCAACCTAAACCTCCCTTGCTGTAACTCAAGCCCATTGCTTCTTGTCCTATTATCAGCTGTTAATGAGAGCAATTTTTCTCCCTCCTGCTCATGATGACCTTTTAGGTATTTGAAAACTCTTATCATGTCTCCTTTCAGTCTTCTCTTTTTCTAGACTAAACAAACCTAGCTCTTTCAATCATCCCTTTTATAAGTCATGTTTCAGACCTCTAATCATTCACATTGCTGTTTTCTGGACTTTGTGCACATTCCCTGAAAGGAGGCACCCAGAACTGAACACAGTACTCCAGTTGAGGCCTAATCAGGGTTGAGTAGAGGGAATGATGACTTCTAGTGTGTGTCTTACGATACCCCTGTTAATACATCCCAGAATGGTGTTTGCTGTTTTCACAATGGTGTCACACTCATATTTAGCTTGTGGTCCACTATGACTTCACTGTCCATTTCCACAGTACTCCTTCCTAGGCAGTCATTGTCCATTTTGAATATGCGCAATAATTTGTTCTTTCCTGAGTGGAATACTTTACACTTGTCTTTATTGAATTTCATTCTGTTTACCTCAAACTATTTCAACAATTAGCTCAAATCATTTTGAATTGTGATCCTATTCTCGAAAGCACTTGCAACCTCTCCCAGCTTGGTATCATTGGCAAACTTTATAAGTGTATTCTCTCTGCCATTATCTAAATTATTGGTGAAAATATTGAACAGAACTGTACCCAGAACCGACTCCTGCAGTACCCCACTCATTATGCCCTTCTAGCATGATTGCTCCCAGAGAGTAGTTATCAATGGTTCACAGTTATCCAACAAGCTTTTCACCCATCTTATAGTAGATGGATCGAGGTTGTACTTCTCTAGTTTGTTAATGAGAAGGTGATGTGAGACTATATCAAAAGGCTTAGTGAAGTCTAGATACACCACATCTACTGTTTCCCTGCTATCCACAAGGCTTATGACCCCATCATAGAAAGCTGAGGTTGGTCTGATGTGATTTGTTCTTGATAAACCCATGCTGAATGTCACTTAACATCTTATTCCCTTCTAGATATTTGAGTCTTTAATTATTGGTCTATTATTTTTCCAGGTGCAGAAGTTAAATTGACTGGTCTACAGTTCCATGGGTTGTTCTTGTTTCCCTTTTTATAGATGGGCATTATGTTTTTTCTTTTTCCAGTCCTCTGGGATCTCACTAGTATTCCATGATTTTTCAAAGACAATAGCCAATGGCTCGGAAATCTCCTGAGTCAGCTCCTTGAGTATTCTAGGGTGTATATCATCAGGCCATGGTGACTTGAAGACATCTAATTTCTCTTGGCAATTTTTAACTTTATTCTTTCCTTCTTTTAGCTTTGTATACTATCTCATTTTTACTGTCCTCCCCTACATCAGGCATCCAATCACTGCCAACCTTCTTGATGAAGACCAAAACAAAGAAATCATTTAGTTCTTCGATTTCCACATGTTAGTGTTTTCCCCTCTTTGTTGAGTAACAGTCCTACGCTGCCCTTGGTCTTCCTCTTGTTTTTAATGTATTATGTTACCCTTTATGCCTTCAGCTAGTTTGAACTCAGTTCGTGCTGCCTTCTTTCTGATTTTTTTTCCCCTACATAATTGTGTGTGTTTATATTCGCCCTTTGTGATTTCTTCTAGTTTCCACTTTTTGTAGGACTCTCTGTTTTTAGACGATTGAAAATCTCCTGGTTAAGCCAAGATAACCTCTTGGATACTTCCTATCCTTTCTACACATTAGAGTAGTTTGCTCTTGTGTCCTCAGTACTGTCTTTGAACAAACTTAACTGTCTACAGTTGTTTTTTCTCTTAGACATACTTCCCATGGCATCCTACCTACCAGCTTCCTGAGTGTGCTAAAGTCTGCCTTTTTGAAATCCTTTGTCTTTTTTTGGTGTGTTTTTTCCCTATCATTCCTTAGAATTATGAACTCTACCATTTCAAGTTACCTTTCACTTCCAAATTCTCAACTAATTTTGTTTTTCAAAATCAAGTCGAGAATGGCCTCTCCCCTAGTAGCTTCCTCTACCTTTTGAAATACAGAAATTGTCTCCAATATTTTCCAGAAACTTGTTGGATAATCTTTACCTTGCAGTGTTGTTTTTCCCAACAGATGTCTAGGTAGTTGAAATCCCCCATCACCACCAAGTCCTGTGCTTTGGATGATTTTGTTAATTGTTGAAAAAAAGCCTCATCCACCTCCTCTTCCTGGTTAGGTGGCTTGTAGTAGACCCCTACCATGACAAACAGAAAAACTGACAAATTGATTTATTTATAAAGACTAATAAATTTATTTATCATATGAGCTTTTGTGGGAGAGAATTCCACTTTGTCAGATTGCTCTTCAAGCATCTGATGAAGTGGGATTCTCTCCCACAAAAGCTCATGTGATAAATAAATTTTACTCTTTAGAAGTGCCATCAGACACCTTGTTTGTTTTACTGGACCACACTAACATGGCTACTTCTTTGGATTTTGACCAAGTTGTAGCTGGAAAGATGACAGTCTCCCCCTCACATTGTTTTTAGGTGTGACTTTTTTCTTTTGTTTGTAACTTTATAGGAAGCTTTGAAACGATGCAGTGTGCAAAATCCATCTCCTTTTCCATAGAATAGTGTAAAATATATATCATCCTACAGCCAATACTTGATTAGCTTCAGCAGCTGAGCCCTTGATATGCCCCCAATGACCTGTAAATACTGAGAAACTGTAATGAACTGTGTCAGTTTATAATGGAATGTCCCTGCAGAGCATCAAGGCTGTATCTCCAGCAGCTTGCTTTCCATTGTGTTTTAGAATTGCAGGCTCATTAATGTTTTAGGTTGAACAAATATGAAAACCCTACAAGTTCTCTCCTTATATACTTGCCTGATTGGAGGAATACACTACAGGGTTAGTTAGCAATCTATTATGATTTGTATCTGAGCATTCTTTCACACACAGGATAATGTTATGTCGTCTTCTCCCTGTTATAAGATGTTTAAAATGATGGAACTTGGATATTTTGTAAAGGCTTATCAGCTTTATAAGACACAAGAATCCTTGGTGAATGGTGATGCCTGTCCATCCATGCCTGATTGCCTGCTGAGACTCATTCACAAAATATGAACAAAGTGAATAATTGTTTTCATTTTTCCCCCCCTATATTTGATCTCTTCCTTTTAGTAGAAAAATGAAAGGTCAGCCTTAGGGATACAACCAGTAAGTCTTACTGCAAATAAGAGCTTGATAGCAATGTAGTATATGTAAGTTTGACAAAATTCAATTTTTGTTTTTATGATTTTACATGATTATATGATTATACATTTTATAAGAATTTTTCTAATTTTAATCAATTTAAATTTTAAATACTTACATAGAATCATGTGGAGGATGGTTCAGATAATTATTGAAAGATAGCCATTGAGATTCAAAAAGTTAAAGCTTTATCACTGTTAAAATATAAATTACACAAACTAAATATACTTAAATAAAACCCTAAGGTCTTGAGCTACATTTTTATTACTTTGTCTGCAAATATAGATTAGCAATGGAAAATATATAAAATTTGAGCAGATATAGGGAAATTGATGTTTATACAATAGTTATGAATAAAAATCAAATCGTTCCAAGCCTAGATATTCAACAGAGGGACAGATTATGAGGACAATGAAAAATGAGAGGTCAAGTACTTGACTCATGCATATTTTTATCATCAAATTCTTACACTTACAGAAATGTATCAAAGAGCAGAGATGGATCTTTCCTGTGCATGATTCAGCTGTGTATTTAATACATCTATCTAAAACCTTTTCATGGATTTTTAGGTGTGATTTCAAGTTATGGGACTGTAGGAATGCCATTACTTTTCCACAAGGCATAACAACTTTTTACAGAAGACATAAAGCTGTCTGCCTGGTCATAGTTATAACATTACCCCCTCAGTTATCTCTTAGACAATTGAAAAGATGATTTCCATTTCATCCCCAAGGTTATCTAGTTGCGATCTTTAGTAGGGTTTGCTAAGATCTTTGTATACTGAGAAATAGCTGCACATAAATCTTCAATAAATGTGAAGGTTGTTTGGGTACATTTTATATTGCTATAAATTCACATGTGCTTCTTCCAAGCTGTAGTACTTGGTGCCTTCACAATGTCTTTATTTAAACAATTTCAGTGGGGAGTGGTGGGGGAGAAGCCAAGTTAAATATTCCAGCCACCCCTCTGTGCCCCTTGAATTATCCTTCTCTTCCTATACCTTCAGTAAGGAATTGTCCCCATATCTTCTGTAGGGAAGGTGAGCCTTTATCCCTCAAGCATTCCATGTAATTTCCTTTGGTCCAGTTCTGGATGAGACTCCTTTTTAATACAGTTGTTCAGTTATGGTGCGGTAACTGCAGAGCAAGCATACATTTTAGGGTCCTCTTGTTCTAGATGTCAAGGAGAGTTTTTCTAAGACTCACAAGGCTTTCCAGCCTACGGCTGTTTAGTCATATCTCTTAATAACAGGCATTATTATTTAACTCCTTTGTAGTGCTTTTAAGAGTAGATCTTGAAGCACTTTATAAATAAGATAAGAATCATTATCCTCATTTTACAAAGGGGAAACTGTGCACTGCTGGGAGGCATTCAGATGCTACAGTAAGGAGGACAGCATGAAAAAAAACTACATAGAACAGAATGGAAATGGTAATCTCAAATTAATTCTTTGTCTCTCAAATGACACAGTCAATTGACCAATGCTCAACTCGTCCTTTAGTTAGCTTATGCAGCTGGTACCACTGCTATATTTTTAGTGCTCAAAGTGTTAGCAACTTCACATATATGGGACTAGACTAGCTAGAGCCATAAAGATGAACTCAAAACTACAGAAGTACTTCTGTAGCTTTTTAACATCATACTTTTTAATATACATTCCTATCATACTTCAAATTGCTTTCCTGTTTACCTCCAGTACTGTCTTGCCTTCTGTAAGGATTTTTATGATAAATGCATGACAGCAGGAAAAATATGTTTATAATGTATATTTTGATTGAAACAGTGGAGAATTAGGATGATAAATATGGGAATTGTAATTGTTCCACTTGCTATGAGGTGATGAGTCAAGACCAGTTTTTTTTTTGTTGTTTTTTTTTTTTTATAACTCTTCTACGAATAAACATCTATGTTCTTGTGACGTGCATTGGTCATCCACAGTAGAAATAGAGAACTAGTTTGGAAAGTTAAACATCGAATGCTGTCAACCTTTCTCCATTTCTATAACTGAACTCTAAACAAACATTTTCCACAATGCATAAACAGTTGGGTATTTTTTCTAGTCTTCATTTCCAGCCAGGACTGGATCAAAAATGCTAAAATAACACAAGAGAAATGCCATTCTTGAGTGTCTTGTGCAGGAGATGAAGCAGAGGTGCTGGAGATCTTAGCCAAACTTAAGGTCCTAAATAAGTGGTCTGATTTTTCAATGGTACTAGTGTGATGCTGTCCAGATTTAGGGGACCATTTTGTGATAATACTTCATATTAATATTTCATAAATGCAATAATCCATAGGTGATATGCCATATTTGGTACCCATAGAAAGGTTGTAACTTTCTAGGAATGGTTATATTGTTTGTGTAGAGGTCATATCAGTAGCAGAAGTTAGGAATATGTTTGTTATAGCTGTAGTTCAATCTACATGATTCCGGGAAATTCCCCGGACTGGATGTCTACAGTCATTGTTTTCTTAATGACCCATTAAGGGCACCACAGGTACAATGGGTCTAGGGAGAAGCCTGCTCAGTGAGTCACCTGGACTGACCATGTGACTCAGCTCCATTTTGATTTGCAAAAACCCCAGACAGTCAGCAGAAGGCCAGAGGTGATAAAAGGCAGTAGCACCAACTCCATTTTGTCTCTAGTTTACAGCCAACATCTATCTCAGGAACTGTTCATCTGTGACTGGACAAAGGACTGAGGCCTGCCCAGGTTTTCGGTGTCTTCCAGAGGAACTGACCGAGCTTGCTAACTCCAAATTCTTCCAAGGAGTTGCTTTACACACTCTTAATCATTTGTATGTATGTAATTCACTTTGACCCATTAACATCTCATATTTTGTTTTGTTTCTTTGCTTATTAAACCTTTTAGTTCAGTTCATAGAATCATAGGGTTGGAAGGGACCTCATAGGTCATCTAGTCCAACCCCCTGCCAGAGGCAGGACCACTCCCACTAAGCCATCCCAGTCATGGTTTTGTCCAGCCAGGCCTTAAACACCTCCAAAGATGGAGATTTCACCACCTCCCTCGGCAGCTCATTCCAAGGCTTCACCACTCTCCTACTAACAAAGTTTTTTCTCTAATATCCAGCCTCGACCTCCCTAACCACAACTTGAGACCATTGCTCCTCATTCTGTCCTCTGTTATTACTGAGAACAGTCGAACTCCATCTTCCCTGGAGCATCCCTTCAAGTAGTTGAAGGTTGCTATCAAATCCCCCCTCAATCTTCTCTTCTGCAGACTAAATAAGCCTAATGCTTTGTCTTTCCTCATAGGGCTTGTGCTCCAGCCCATTAATCATTTTGGTTGCCCTCCTCTGAACTCTCTCTAGCATGTCCCTGTCCTTTTTGTAGTGGGGAGCCCAAAACTGAACACAGTATTCTAGATGTGGCCTCACCAGTGCAGAATAGAGGGGAATGATCACATACATCCTTGATCTGCTGGTAACACTTCTTTTGATGCAGCCCAGTATGCCATTGGCCTTTTTGGCAGCAAGAGCACACTGCTGACATATCTAGCTTCCCATCCACCATGACCCCCAGGTCCTTTTCTACACTGCTGCTACTTAGCTGAATGTTCCCCAGCCTCTAGCAGTGCATCGGGTTTTTTTTTTTGGTCCCACGTGCAGGATTTTACACTTGTCCTTATTGAATCTCATTAGATTTCTATTGGCCCACTGTTCCAATTTATCTAGGTCTCCCTGAATCCTGTCCTTGCCCTCCATCATGTCTGCTGTTCTCCCCAGCTTGGTGTCATCTGCAAACTTACTGAGAATGCAGTCTATTCCATCATTGAGATCATTGATGAAAATGTTGAACAGAACCGGGCCCAGGACCGACCCCTGGGGCACACCACTTGACTGGTTGCCAGCTAGACATGGAACCATTGATTCCTACAGGCTGAAACCGTTGATCTAGCCAGTTTTCTATCCACCTTTATAGTCTACCTATCCAACCCATACTTCCTTAATTTGCCAATGAGAATGCTGTGGGAAACTGTATCAAAAGCCTTGCTAAAATCAAGGTATATCACATCAACGGTTCTTCCCGCATCCAGAAAACCAGTCATCTGATCATAGAAGGAAATGAGATTGGTCAGTCATGATTTACCCTTGATGAATCCATGCTGACTGTTCCTGATCACTTTATTTTCCTCTAAGTGTTTGAGGATGGATTCTTTTGAGAATCTGCTCCATAATTTTTCCAGGCATTGAGGTGAGGCTGACGGGATTCCCTGGATCCTCCTTTTTCCCTTTCTTGAAAATAGGCACTACATTTGCTTTTTTCCAATCCTCTGGCACCTCCCCCGTTCTCCTTGAGTTTTGAAAGATAACGGCCAGCAGTGCTGCTATCTCATCGGCCAATTCCCTTAGCACTCTTGTATGCAGTTTGTCCGGCCCCATGGACTTGTACACATCCAGCTTCTTTAAGCAGTCCCTAACCTGACCTTCCGTCACCAAGGGCCTATCTTCTTCTCTCCCATCTGCCACACCCATGGTAGTGGGCTGGGAGCTGACCCTGCCTGTGAAAACTGAAGCAAAAAATGCATTGAGCACTTGAGCTTTTTCCTCATCCTCTGTCACAAGTATGCTAGCCGTATTCAGCAAGGGCCCTACACCATCCCTGATCATCTTCTTGTTACTAACATACTTGTACAACCCCTTCTTGTTATCCTTTACGTCCCTCACTAGCCGCAACTCCATTTGTCCTTTGGCCTTTCTGATTTTATCCCTGCAGTCCCTAGCAGCATCTTTATATGCCTCCTTGGTCATCTGACCAAGCTTCCACTTCCTGTAAGCTTCCTTTTTATGTTTAAGCTCAGAGCAGAGTTCTCGGCTAAGCCATTCTGGCTGCCTCACATGTTTGTTCTTTCTCCTAATTGGAATGGCAATTTCCTGTGCCCTTAGCAGGGTTTCTTTAAAATATAACCAACTCTCTTGGACTCCTTTCCCCTTCAGATTAGCTTCCCAAGGGATCCTGCCCATCAGTTCCCTGAGGGAGTCAAAATCTGCTTTTTTGAAGTCCAGGGTTTTTGTTTTGCTTCCTTCCTTCCTTCCTTTAATCAGCATCCTGAACTCAACCATGTCATGGTCACTACTGCCTAGCTTGCCATTTACCTCTACGTCTCTGATCAATTCTTCCCTGTTTGTGAGCAGCAGGTCGAGCGGTGCAAGGTCCCTAGTTGGTTCCTCTAGCATTTGTACTAGAAAGTTGTCCCCAACACTCGTAAAAACTTCCTGGCTTTCCCATGCACTGCTGTATTGGCCTCCCAGCAGATGTCAGGGTAATTGAAGTCCCCCATGAGCACCAGGGCCTGTGATCTAGAAGCTTCTGCTAGTTGTCCATAGAACACCTCATCCACCTCCTGCTTCTGGTCTGGTGGTCTATAGCAGACACCCACCGCAACATCCCCCTTGTTGCTTCCCCCTCTCAATGTAACCCACAGACTTTCTGTTGGCACGCTTCCACTTCCATAATGGAGCTGTGAGCAGTCATAGAGCTCTTTTACATATAACGCTACTCTTCCCCCTCTTCTTCCCTGCCTGTCTTTCCTGAACAGTTTATACCCATCCATGGCAGAGCTCCAGTCGTGCAGACTATCCTACCATGTCTCCATTATTCCTATGATATCATAGTTCCTTGTCTGTGCTAGTATTACCAATTCTTCTTGCTTATTTCCTAGGCTCCTCGCATTAGTGTATAGGCACCTAAGATACCCGGCCGATTGCCCTACTTTGTCATGTTGATTTCCAATTCTGTTACATAAACCTCCTTACATTTTTTCTTGGAGTTCTCCTCCCCCCCACTCCTTGCATATTGGGGCTTCAGTAGAGCACTTAAGACATTTATTCAGTCCCCCCCCCCATGTTGCAACCACCTTCCCTTTTATTCCTAGTGCTACAGTCCCAGCACCCCCCAAGTTCTATCCCTTCCCCCAGATCACCCACATTGTCACTTAGCTGTGGGCTTTGGTCTCCTTCCCCCGTTGAACCTAGTTTAAAGCCCTCCTCACTAGGTCAGCCAGTCTGTGCCCAAACACGCTCTTCCCCTTTCCGGACAGGTGAAGGCCATCTCTGCCTATCAATCCTCTGTCCTGAAACAGGACTCCATGGTCAAGGAAGCCAAATCCCTCCTGACCACACCATCTTTGCAGCCAGGCATTCACCTCTAGGATGCATCTGTCTCTCCTCAGGCCTCTAGCCTTGACTGGAAGGATCGAGGAGACCACCACCTGTGCTCCAAACTCCTTCACCCTCGCTCCCAGAGCCCTGAAGACACCTTTGATCTGCTGAGGATCACCTCTCGCAGTATCATTGGTACCCACATGGATAAGAAGCATGGGGTAGTAGTCTGAGGAGCGGATGATTTTAGACAATCCCTCCGTTACATCTCGGATACGGGCACCTGGCAGGCAGCATACCTCTCTAGAGGCCTTGTCAGGGTGACAGATGGGTGCCTCCGTTCCTCTCAGGAGTGAGTCCCCAATCACCACAACCCTACGTTTCTTCTTAGGTGAGGTGGCTGTGATCTGCCCAGCCTTTGGGGTGGATGGCATCTCCTTTACCTCCTTCATTGCGTCCAGCACCGCATAACGGTTCCTCACCACAATGGATGGTGGGATGTAACCAGGCGTGGAGCACTGTCTACTGCCAGAGGTGACCAGTTGCCAGTGTCCTTCCTCTGCCATAGGCATCCCATCCACTTCCAGAACTGTGGCAGTAGCCCTTGGCACTGGGATAGGGACCTCCTCCTTGCAGGTCTCATTGTGGACACTGTCAAGGAACTTTTCCAGGGCATAGATACCCCTGAGTTGTGACACCTCCTCCTGTAACTCTCCTACCTGTTTCCGAAGAGATGCCACCAGAAGGCACCTATCACATAGGCTCATCTCCCTAGCCTGATCATCAGTGGCAGGAAAATGAAGGCCACAGTCCCTGCAAATCCACACCAGGATCTGGGTGGAGATATCCATGGACAGACAGTCTGTCTGGCTACAAACAGAGGCAAAGGAAACAGCAGGGGCGCTGGCACCAGCAGTATGGCTCCTGTTCACCATCTTGCCCTCACCAAACTCCTTCCCCAAGCTCCCTTGCAAACTCCCCTGTTTGCAGCCCCCTGGTCGCAAGCTCCCTCTGGTCACTCAAGCAGTGGCTTTGAAAGGCCTTCTCTGCCTAGGTCAGCCCTTGCCCCTTGTTAGTCATACAGGGGCAGGCCAATCACAAGGCTGCTAGAAGCTGGTGATTAAAAGTGATCAGGGAACAATGGTGCGAACAGCCCCCACTCGATCACACAAGCACAGTCCCACAACTAACAGCAATCACCTGTAGGGAGAAAGACAAACACACAGTCAGCAAACCACCTGTAGGGAAAAAGACACAAGCAATCACTTACCTTGGACGCACCTGGCACCAACTCCTTCCCTCGCAAACTCCCCTGTTCGCAAGCTACTAAGGTATTAGCTAGCAGCGTGGTATTTTGGGTATGATCCAAACCTATATTGTTTTGTGTAATGTGGCTGGCCCTTTGGAGTCAGGAGAATCTATCTCTATAAGAGACCATGTGGCTAGCTGGGAACCAGAGGAGCTTATGTGCAATAAAGGGGACTGTTTACGATTTATGTTTTTTGAGAATCGGTGCGGGGAATCAGAAACATGGTTTGTTATTGATTAGGAGTCTGGCTTAAGTGCCATGCATCAGGATTCAGAGAGTTTGGTGCTCAGTTTTGCAGCTTGTCCTGAGTTTTGCATATTCAGGTGGTTATCCAAGGAAGCCTGAGTCACACTGAGCATCCTGTGGCTCCCATTAACGTCAACAGTAGTGAAGTGGGATTTTTCTCCCATGAAAACTTGTGCAATAAATAAATTTTGTTTGTCTTTAAGTGCCACAGGGCTCCTTGTTTGTTTTATTAGATACTTAGTATCTCTGAAAGTCCAATAACTTATTTAGGTGCCTATAACAGGAGAGGTTCCTCTCACCATGGGTCCCAAACAGTTTCTGATGCTTCTTGATGGTCTGCACCTCCACGAATTTTTATTTGTTCTCTCCTCCAATGTACCATTACAACTGCCACATGGCATTTCTGTCTGTCTTTAGCCCTTTCGCCATGGAGAAGGAGAGGAAGCGATTCCACTAGATAGAGGTTTTTCTCTAGGTTCTCATAGTCTTCTCTTTTCCCTTTACAATTCCTTCCTGTGGCTTTTAACTATCTTCCCACTTGATGGAAAAATTAACCCCTTAGGTCCTCAGTCCACAATCTCATTATGTATTTTGATATTCAGGAATATTCCATCTCTCAATCAGGGCTTCTAATTACTACCTAAGGGTATGTTTACACTGCAATAAAACCCCTCACTTGGCCTGTGTCAGTTGACTCAGGCTTGGGCTGCAGGGTTATAAGATTGCAGAGTAAATGTTTTGGGCCTGGACTGGAACCTGAGGGCCAAGGATCCTGTGATTGAGAAGGGTCTCAGAGCTTGGGCTCCAACCTGATCCCAAACGTGCTGTTTTATACCTCTGCAGCGCAAGCCTCAACCATCTAGCCCTGGAGTCTGTCTTTCATGTCTGAGTCAACTGACATGCATCTGGCACAGGTGTTTTATTCCAGTCTAGACATACTCCAGGGGACCAGAGTGTTGCGTCAGCTGCTGGCTCGCAGCATTCTGTCTCCATTCTTAAATATTTTTAGGAGACTAATTTTTTAGGTACTTTCTTAAAAAAAAAAAAAAAAAAAAAAAAAAATCTTGGCTTTCATTGTTCTCACGAGATTTCCATCCAAGTTGAGAATTAAGAATTTCCAGATGGGATTTTTAGAAATGCTCAGTATTGTCTTAAGTCTCCATTGAAGACGAGAAGAGTTTTAGGATCAGTTTCACTCAAAGAAGAGAGAAGCCAATGCTGTGGGATTTTGAAAACCCTAAATAGTTCATATTAGGCACCTGGTATCTGTATGCTTATCTTAACCAAAATGAAACTCTGAACCATTTGAAGTTCAACCATTATTAATTTTTGAGGCCTGAGGTCTTGAATTTTGGCCTTCTTACTGGTAGCACATTAGACTGGCATTTTCAACATTTGTTGTTTTTATTTGAAACAGCAGTTAAATGTTGTATGTTGCAGGTAAATAGGAACCAACGTAACTGATTGAAATAATGGACTTTACTTTGCTCAGTACTATTTATTGTCAGTAAAAATGCTTTGATTTCTTGTAGTTATAGGAGATCCCTTGAAGCAAATTACTGTATAGGATGCAGAGCTCAGACATGTAAATTAAGTAAAAATTGCTATGTGATTACTTAGTTTTATATGATTTTCATAATTTTCAATGCAGCACTGTTTACAGGAGGAATTGAGTTGAAAGAATGAGCACAATTTGAAACGTCTGAAAAAATGTTCTGATTAGTAAGCAGATATGCATCATACCGGCAAGCACAAATGAATGACAGTTCCACAAATGCAGAAGGGAGAAATGAAAAATAAATTAAAATCTACAAGGAGGCAACTTTTGCCTAGAAAGAGTATTAAGTATGTCTGTGTCTTGTCTGAGGAACTTAAACATGTTTTCAGAAATACATAATATTTCTTAGCATGTACCTGAAGGAGATCATAATATCAGCAGGCTTTGTCATTGGCTTTGTCTGAATATAATTATTAAAGGGACATTCTGCTTTCAAAATAAAACTGCATTTCAATCTTTCCCTTGTTTTCGATACAGATATATAGGTACCAGAGTACCTGCTGCGACAAAGTATGCGCTGCTACTAGAATTACCTTTTTCTTGTGGGTACTCAACCAACTAAATGTCAGTCAAAATTTCCTCCTGCTGCTTTATTCTTGCTACTTAACTTGACAGGCATTGCTTGGCCTGAAGTTGGGAGCATTCTATGGGAAGGATTACACAAGATATTTCTTCCCTGATGATGGCACATTCACTGCCATCCAATCAATTCTTTGGGACCAATTGAGCAGAAGTGGAAACTAGTTCAATCAATCCAGAAGTTGATTTAATGAATCTGCCCCTAGGAAAAAAAGTAATGCCACACCAATGGGAGCACATCTCCCGTCAGCACAGTGAAATGAAGACACTGTGGTATGAAGTTAGTAAGTCAATGGGAGATGATAAAGCTAGTCTACATAGCTTGCTTACCTTCCATTGACTGCTGACAAATTTCCAAGTTAAGTGAAGACTAGGCCTGTGTGAAATTCATACCTGTATGTATGTATGTATGTATGTATGTATGTAGATGTCCAGGCCCAAACATTGTTTAGAACTTGCCAGACATTTAAAGAGCTCTGTTGAAAAAGGGAATTGGAACAAACCTAAAATAGGTAACAAGTCCAAATAAATCCTAGAGCAGAAAAATCATTTTCTGACCATTATTCTTCACTTTTTGCTACAACAGATACAAATAAAATGTGACTATACAACAATATTGATTTAAAAATAAGCTAAAGGTTGTCCCAGAAGCATATTGTGAATTAATTTAATTTTGTCCTATATTGCATAATGTGGTATTTCAAAATCCAGCAAACACTGTGCAAAACCTAGTTTTCTTAAAGCAATATTTTAATAGGATGTTTCCTTAGGAAAAGCAACAGTTTTAATTCTCCTCTCAGTTAAATCAGAGTAAGCCCTTTGTTAGTCGGGTTATACCTTTGTAATAAATAATGTGGAAGCAGTCTCTAAGGCTTCTTTTGGCTCAGGAGCTCACTTTCCCCTGCAAGCTCTAAATGAGAGCTAGAATTTTCTTTACTACATAACAAAGAATTATAGAAATTCTGGATGGAAAAGTTCGTATGCTGTCTGGCCTCTCATCTTTCTAAAGTAATATATACTGCTATAATTAGTCTAATCTTTTTTTTTTTTTTTAACTTTTTAGCCAGAGCCACAAGGCTTTCAGTTGAGGCTATTTTTTAGAAAATTTCCTCTATTAGTTTGAATGTTTTGTTTAATTTCATCCCATTAGTCATAGTTATACCTTTTTTACTATACTAAACAACTTTTCTCCTGTGTAGAAAGCTGGAATAAACAGAAAAGTCAGCATGACTGCACCAAATGCAAGTCATGCCTGATTAACATGATTGCCTTCTGTGATGAGATAACAGCCCTGTGGCTGTGGAGAAAGCAGTGGATGTGATACACCTTGACTTGAGCAAAGCTTTTGATGTGGTCACCCAGAGTATTCTAGCCAGCAAATTTTATAGTAGTATGGGTTGGATGAATACACTATAAAATAAACAGAAACCTGGCTAGGTCGTCCAGCTCAATGGATAGTGATCAATAGCTTGTTCCCTAGTTGGCAGCTGGTATCAAACAGAGTTCCCTGTGGGTTGCCCCAGGGCAAGTTTTTGTTCAACATCTTAATTAATGGTCTTGATGAGGTGGATTGCACGATTAGCAAGTTCACTGATGACAGTACACTGGAAGGAGTAATAGCTATCCTGGAGGGTACTGGAGATGATAGAGAGTAATCTAGACAAATTAGAAGATTGGATCAAAAGAAATCTGATGTGGTACAGAAAGGCCAAGTCCTGAGGTCTGCACTTAGTATGAAAGAATTCCATGCATTGCTACAAATTGGAGACCAATGGCTAAGCAGCAGTTCTGCAGCTTGACAAAGGGCCTGGGGGTTACAGTGGACAAGAAGCTGAATATGAGGCAATGAAGTACTCTTGTTTCAAAGAAGGCTAACAGTATATTGGACTGCAGTAGAAGGAGCATTGCCAGCAGATTGAGGAAAGTGATTATTACTCTCTCTATTCAGCACTGGTGAGGCCACATCTAGAGAACCATGTCCAGTTTTGGACCCCCTGCTACAGAAAGCATGTGGACAAATTGGAGAAAGTCCAGCAGGGGGTAACAAAAATGATTAGGGGGGTGGCACACATGACTTATGAGAGGCTGAGGGGACAAGTTTTCAATTACCTGAAGAGGGGTTCCAAAGAAGATGCAAGTAGGTTGTTCTTGGAGGTGGCTGATGACAGAACAAGGAGTAATGGTCTGAAGTTGCAATAAGGGAGGTCTAGGATGGATATTAAGGAAAATCTTTTTTGCTAAGAAAGTGGTGAACAACTGCAGTTGGTTATGTAAGGAGGTGATGGAATCTGCATCCTTAGAGGTTTTTAAGGCCCAGCTTGACAAAGCCCTGGGTGGGATGTTTAGTTGGGGTGGTCCTGCTTTGAATAGGGGTTAGACTGGATGGCATCCTGGGGTCCCTTCTAGTCCTAGTCCTCTGTAATTTAAACTTGGAGAAATAAAAGTAAAGAAAAGCTGGGGGATGGTGCACAGAAATGCTAAAAAAAAAAAAAAAAAAAGGCTGAGCATACCAAAACTTCTTGTCATGCTGAGAACTATTTCTGTAACTTACCTTCTTCATGTGTATGTTTATGAAATGTGGACAGTGCAGGAAGGAGGAGGAATGTCCAGAAAAGAGCAATTTGTTTATGTAAGAAAACAGTTTTCCTAATTTTAATGTTTAAAGCTTCCTAAGTTTAATGTTGTATAGAAAATCAGCCTTGCTGGGCTGGGAGCTTGCTTCCCAGTCTTCTCTGAGTGACAGCTTCTTTGCCTCATGTAGAGGCCCCTAGCTTCTAGAAGCTTAGGCTTAGCCTAGCACATGGGCTGAGAAGAAAGTTAAAGGAATGCAAGTCTGACTGGATCTTACTTGTTTGTCTCCCCACAACTCCTGCTGAGGTAGAGAAGAGGGATATCTACTGTGCTAATTGGTGGTGAGCTGAGAGCAAATGGAGCAGAGTATTCTGCTGAGTGTGCTACAGAAGGGACTTCTCTCTGTTTAGGATGAAGGCAGAAGTGCTGTCCTGTCTGCCAGGTGGAGAGTGAAAGAGCAGATTGTCTGCTTGATCTGAACTGTCCCCTAATGTGATTTCTGTTTAGGTTACACCACCCTGTTTGTCTTTTTGGTAGTGTTCAGCAGCTGGGAGTGGATGACAGTGGACAGGTCCCTCAGCAATTTTGTTCTGTTCATTCCTTCAGAAGCATGTAGGACTGGCTACAGTTGGAAGACAGACAGGTTATTGGGTTAGATGTGCCATTGGCCTGACTCAGTATGGCCTTTCTTAGGTATTAATTAGAGATGCGTTGGGAGCTAGAGTAAAGAGATTTTAAATAACATTTTCACTCAAACCAGAGGACCTCTGGTGAGAAAGATCACTCATGTGCTCCAATAATGTGCTGGGAGTGACTTCCCCTTTTTTTTCCTAACTGGAATAAGATGGGAGTTGCAGTTGGATTCATTCTTTGCTTTGTCACCATTTCACTATTTTTGTGTACCATCAATTATTGCTTGTTAAGGAGATCAGCTAAATACCATAAGTAATCTCTTTATTCTGTTAAAAATTATTTGAAAGTCAAATAATTTGTTTCTGTGTATGTTTTCAGTATTTGCAAGTATTTAATAATTCATTTATCTGAATATGTTTTAACCTATAAGAATAGATTGATTGATTGGCTTCAATTGTTCACTCTTCTATGACTTGTTGCATGGTATTTTTCTCTATTATCAATCACTTCAAATGTTGTAAACAGGAGAATGAGTGGAGAACAATTAATAACTAATACATGCTCACTTCTCTGCATCTTATCTTTTGCGACAATGTTTATGAAACTTTCAGTATCCATGATAAATTTTAATTAATAAATGAGCAATTATGTGAATCTTCATCATAGATGAATAATGCAACTCTGCTGACTAACAGCTGAGTGAATTTGCCATACCTCACGAAAATATTCCAAGTAATGTTTTTCAACTAGCTGCATTAATGGTAATTTGGTTTTCTTGTTACCTCACAAAGAATTTATTCAATGTGTTGCCCTGCTAATTTATTTCAGAACTCAACTAAGTTATTGTCTGTCACTTGTTTAGGTGGGAGGCACCGAAATGGCAAATGAAACTTCTTATGTATTATTCTGGCAGTAGTGGCAGGGAGAATATTTACGGTTGGGACTTGACAACCTATTTTACCATGGAAATGCACATTAAATGTGACTGACACAATATTGTTACTTGAAACCAGGAATTTAGATTATTCTCTAGAACAGGGGTCAGGAATTTTTACTGGCCCCTGTGCCAGCCGTGCCCACTGCACCCTCAGCGGGTGCCGGGATGGAGCCAAAGGGCGGGGGGCAGACCTCCAGTTTGGGGCCGAGGCAGGCTTCCGGCCCTGCTGGCAGGTGGCCTCTGGGGTCCCAGCTGGGGCTGGTTCTTACCGCTGCTGGTGGGCAGCTTCCGGCTCTAGGGTCAGAACTGGCTCCAGGTGGGCCGACCCACCCCACTTCCCTCCAACCCTGTCCAGCAGGGGATGGGGCCAGCAGGGGTCAGGAGCCCTGTGCGCTGTCTTTTTGTCTCTGCTGGCTGCTCTCCCCAGCAGGAAGGCATGCCTAGTAGGGGCCTGGAACCACGGCATGTGTTTCTTGTTGCCCCAGGCCTCACGGCGCTGAGGGGAGCAGGGACAGTGTGGGAGCCTGATCGGCACTGGGTGCTGCTCAGGCTTGGCCCCTGTGCCGTTTCTGGCATGGGTGCCAGGGGTTGCTGACCTCTGCTCTAGAATATCACACAAAAAGTTTTATTTAAAATTTAGAATTAGTTTATAAACTGTGGCTATATTGTTTAAAAAAATTACCATAATGCATTACTCCATTTAAACTATTCCCAATATATTCTTTCTGATTTTTAAAATCAAAATGGCTCACAAATTCAGACTGGATTTCTATTTAACTGATGCTTTTTAGAACAAGTTCTAGTGGGGTAGCCGTGTTAGTCTGAGTCAGCAAAACAAACAAGGAATCCTGTGGTATTCTTAAAGACTAATCCATTTTATTTATTGCGTGAGCTTCCGTAGGTGTAATCCCACATCATCAGGTGCATGAAATGGAAGCTGTACCATGTCAGGTGAATAAATATAGAGAAGTGTAACTCACAAGAAGAGTTGTCCAGGTTGAGGCTGAATCCTGAACACTACAGTACAAATAAGTGATGGACACACAAACACCACCCTACACCAGAAACCTACTGTGTGCTATACTTATATCTTACCAGTTTTCATCTGAAACATACCACATGATCCATTTTTTACAGCCAAGTCCTGAGATATAATTGCATTTGCTCTGATTTTCTCAGAGACGAACACTTTTAGGATCTCTGTTAAGTGTTCTTAAAACTACACTACCCGCCTGGTGAGGTGAAGAAACAGATTAACAGAACCAGATGGATACAAGGAAGTCGTCTACCACAGGAGAAGCCCAGCAAGGAAAACAATGCCACTGGTATTCACCTACAGTCCCCAACTCAAACCTCCAGAGTACATCATCAAGGATCTACAGCCTATCCTGCAAGATTATCCCTCGTTTTCTTAAGCCTTGGGAGATAGGCCTCTCCTCATTTATCAACAGCCCCGCACATCCTTAAGCAAATACTCACTAGCAACAACACAGCAAAAACATTAAGGCAGGCACCTACTACCGCAACAAACTCTGTTGCTAACTCTGCCCACGTATCTACTCAAGTGACACTATTATTAGACCTAACCAAACCAGCCAGTCCACCAGGAGCTCATTTACCTACTCATTCACCAATATGATATATGCCATTGTGTGCCAACAATGTCCACCTGCCTTATTCATTGCCTAGACTGGACTGTCTTTGCGCAAAAGAATAAATTAGGGGTGTCAAACTCATTTGATGTGAGGGGCCACACTAAAGGGCAGGACACTTGCTACAGGCTAAAGTGTGTCCCTGAACCCACAGGCTTGTGGGGGTCCCCACCATCCCTGCGCTGGGGGAGGGATGTGAGGTGGCCCAGCCCAGAGGCTGGACTCCATGCTCCCAACCCACCCATTACCTTCAACTTACTGCTGAAGCCAGTCTGGTGTATGTTTGGGGGGGGGGGGGCAGCTGTGCACTCCCCTTATTGCTCCACTGGTAGTGGGGTAATGGCGTACGAGGGCCAAGTCCCATTTGCCTCTCCACCCTACCCTATGCTTTACCCCCCTGCCCTGTGCAGACCCAGGCACCAGATAGCCGCTGATGGATCGGTGTGGTCTGAAAAACTGCGTGCTAGCAGATTTCATTAGCATCTCCATTTCTGTGCTCTAGGGAGGGCAGGCAGGAACACTACTCCTTAAAGAGATTTGGGGTACAGGTCTTGAATCTGGCCCCTCCCCCAGCACCTGCTAGGGACCTGTGCCTGCCTTTCCTGCAGCAGCCTGACTCAGCCCCCAGATGCTCCCCATGCCCTGGCTTGAATCCCCCGCAGTGGCACCACCCCCATAAGTCTGTGTGTGTAGCAGCCAAGCTCCACGCTACCTGCCCCCACCACTGCATGGCATGGCAGCTCTGGCCCCCAGGGCTCTACGGCCCACGCTGTGGCTGCCTCCTAGAGCTGCGTGGTCTTGCTCTGTCCCAGCTCCTCGCCACCCCTAGCGCTCCTCCCCCTAGTGCTGAATGGAGGCCACTGGCACCCATCCCCTGAAGAAGGCCAGTTCAGCGCTGGAGGAGGCTGTGGGTAAAGCAGCTCAAAGTCTGCTGAATGGGCTGCTCCAACATCTGCCCTGCTCTCCAAGCCCCAGCCAGATGCTGACTTGCTGTCTGCCCTCTGGAGTGGGGCAACCAGCCAGAGGCAGGGCATGCAGGAATGTTGCCTACTGCGTGGCAGAGGGCCGGGTCTAGCCCTAAGCCCCCTCTGAGCACTGTTAGCACTGAAAGAGGGGTCTGGCTTGTGCATGGGGATGGGATGGAGTGAGCTAACCCAAAGCCTGGATGCTGTGCTTCTGCCTCACCCTTGCAGCTGAAGGCAGGGCAGCAGCAGGAAGACAGCCTCATGGCCCCTGCTGCTTCACGGGCTGGACTGACTTTGCCCACGGGCCATAAGTTTGACACACCTGGAATAAAGAGACAGATCCTAAAAGAAAACATTTCAACCTCCCTGCACTTTCTGTGAAAGACAAGATAGTCATGGTGCTTCAGCAGAAACACTTTAAAACAAAACTCCAATGTGAAACTGCAGAGTTAAAGTTCGTATGAAAATTTGATATAGTTGCCTTAGGTCTGAATACAGATTTGGACTGGCTCACCCATTACCAAAGGTGATTTTTCTTCTCCTTTAACATTTTCACCTTATCTGCTTTTTTCCCCCACACTGTTTGAATCAAAACAACTTGTTTGGTTTGCTGAAAAAGAATGAACTGACCCTGTGACTTACTCTTCTGTATTTATTTACCTGCCATGCTACTGCTTCCATTTCATGCATCTGATGAAGTGGGATGATACCTACAAAAGCTCATGGGATAAATACATTTCTTATACTTTAAAAGTGTCATAGGACTCCCTGTGGGTGTTTTAAAGAGTGGTTATGTTTCATTGACTTTCTCGATCACTTACTGTCTTTAAAGTGGCAATATCATTTACAGCCTGAGCCAATAACTCTTGGGCCAGCTGCTTTGAATTATCTAGGTCAATGTGAAAAGATTGGTTCATCTGAAGTAATTGTTACCTTTTGAGCCAGGAGCACCCATTTCTGATCAGTGGAGAAACCTCAGTTGTATTCATTGGCAGATTAGGGGCCTCTGCCAAGGGCGGGCCCCACCTGGGACTTCATCTGGGGCTGCAGCACCCCCAGTCTAGGCCCTGCTCCCTGTGGGAAGGCTGGTGGTGGGTGGGGGACTGGAGCTGGAGGTCAGCCCCAGCCCAGTTGATCACCGCCACCCCCCAGGGCAGCAGGAACGACCAACACATGCAGGTTGGCTTCCAGAGTGGCCCAGCCAGGCTGGTGGCTATATTACACAGGGTAGGAACTGGCTCTGCCCCACCCCTAGGGGGCAGACTGGTTGGCCCAGGGGTGGGGTAGGAGAGCAGAGTCTGGCCTCTGGAGCAGCCTGCCCCATCTGCAGGGGCAGACTTGCCAACCCCCGGGGGCAGGCCAGGGCGGGTCTCGCAATGCAATGCGGAGCCTGGCCTCTGACATTGGGTGGCTTTGCTGCCCCCCAGTGCTGCACAGAGAAGGGCCCTCCACTTTATGTGGGTTCCTGGGCATGGGACCCATAGGCTCATGCGTTAATCACCTCATGGAGGATGTTTATGTATCCTAAACATAAATACAATGATCAGGTACAGATATCTGCCTACAGCTGAAGAAGACATCCGGTCTTGCCACAGGTCCCTTGACTTTGTGTTCAGTGACTGACTGAATTCCTCAAGGAGACCAGCAAAGGGCAAACCAGATAACTAATCAAGAGATCATTTTCTGCAGATATCTGTGCTCAGGACATACCAGAATCTTCTAATGTGATCCGTACATACCTCCAAAAAGAAATGCAGTTTTAAGGATGTCTCTGTGACATTCCGCTATTAAAGCCTGGAATTGTGGAAAGCCATTTTTGTAGAGTTGTGTGCATTTTAATATTTTTAACTTCTACAGTGGAAAAAGTTGTTTGGCCACATGCCTAGGTACAACACAGATCACGTACCATACACATGCTAAATGTAGTCTATTTTTTTATTTCCCTGCAGATGATATAAAAATGTGTACAAATGTTCTTTTGTTAGCAATATATTTATTCTTTGGATCAATTGCTTCCTCTGTGTGTTTAAAAGAAACCAAAAAAACAAAAAAACCACATTTTATCTCTGGGATTCATAAGCTTGTATCATAAAGCCTGATCAATAATAAAAAGCAGGGGAAGATAGGAAGGTATTAATAATGCATTTATACAAATCTTTGAACCCTATGATCTCAAAACTTTTTTTAAAATAAATCAAACACTGCTAAGTTAAGCCTGTATAAAACGACTTGACGTGCGTTTGTGACTTAAGGTGCCTATTGCAGTTGTCATTTTGCTCCAGTACAACACAACAACTTTCAATTATTGTGATGTGATTATTATTGTTAGTAGCTTTATGAAAGTAGATTAGATAGGACTCTTACTGCCAGATGCAGGCATTCATTTAAAAGAGCTCTAATGCATGCAATAGGCTTTTTGTAAGCTGGCCTAATTATGCAGTAGCCTGTCCCTGTGCTGCTGTGTGAGAAACACAAGTGTGCTCTTATCTAAGATTTTACAGAGACCAGCCAGCACTGTCACAGATATGGCATGCCCAGCTTTAAGAATTAGGGAAGAAAGACCACAATCATTCTTGTTTAAAAAAGCCTAAGATTAGGCACTTGGTGAAGAGAAATCTTTGTGTTATGCTCTATTAGCAAATATATGCAAAGAGATGAATTACAAAAGCCATGCAGTTTACACACTTTTCTATTCCTGCTAAATGAAATGGTGGAAACAGTAAGAGTCCATATGTAAACACTAAACTCTTTGCATACCTATATGTGTATCTCTCACACTCAGGTTTCTCCATTACCCCTTTCAGGGGTAAAAGTAAGGGGGAATACACCAGAATGCTGTTCCAGGGCCCACAAATTTTAGGGGCCAGTGTTCTGGGGCCCCTAAAAATAGAATAATGGGGTGGAACGCAGCTTTCTGGTGTGTCCCCCTTACTAGCAGATGTGGTCCCTACCTGGCCGGAAGACACAGCTGACTCAGCTGAGCCATGCTGGGAGTTTTTAAATCTCCTGCCTTGAGCATGCTCAGGGTGGGAGCAGCAGCCTGTGGCCAGCCAGGTAGCAGCAGCTTCAGCAGCCAGGTAAGGGGGAAGGAGGAGCTGGGGGGGGGGGTCTCAAGGACACATGCAGCTGGCGGGCAAAGGGCATGGGAGTCGGTGGAGAAGGCCCACGATGTTGGCGAGCCAGCATGTAGGTTAGGGAAGGAGTTGAATCAGGGCTCAGAGACTGGGGAAGCCAGCAACAGGATGGGTGGGTTAGGGTGGGGACTGGGGGAAGCTGGCAGTTGGGTTAGGGGGTAGGTGAGGGGAAGCAGGTAGCCAGGCTGGGGGTAAGGAATGGGGGGCTGGGAGGGATGGAAGGAGTTGGGGGAATGGGGAGGGGTTGAGGGGGGCATGGGGACAAGGAGACTCGGTAGGGGGCTGGTGGGGGCTGGGTAGTGGTGGAGAGAACTAAAGTTCGGAGTGAGTGGGGGAGCTGGGGATGCAGGCGGCTGCAGAGGTGTAGAGGGAGTTGGGGTGCTGAAGGGGTGGAGTGGGGGAATGGATGAGGAGACTGAAGGGGGCAGGAGAGGTTCGGAGGGCTGGAGGGGGTTGGAGCAGGGAAATGGAGACAAGGGGACTGAAAGGGGCTGGGGAGGTGTAAAGGGGGTTGGGGGGCTTGAGTGGGGTGGAGTGGGAGAAGGAAGACGGGGACTGAAGGCGAGTGGGGTGGTGTAGAGGGGGTCGGGGGGCTGAAGGGAGTGGAGTGAAGACGGGGGAGGTGGGGGGTTAGGAGGTGTGGAGGAGGGACTTGGGGGCAGGGAGCTTAGGGAATGGGGATAGGGGGTCCAGAAGGACATGGGGAAAGGGGGGGTCTGAGGTGGGCACTAGTAGACAAGGTTGGGGCGATGATGTGGATTTGAGAATGTGCTTTGTTTGTGAGAAAAGAGCTGGTGGGGCTCAAAAACGCCTACCTGGCTTGGAGCCAGCACATGCATGAAAGGGGCCCAGACAATATGGGAAGGGGGCCCAGAGATTAGGAGTGTTCCAGGGCCCACCAAATTATACATTAACTACTGACCCCTTTCCTTGTCCTCTCATATAGGATTGGTGGCACAAGTTTTCTCTTCCCCCTCCTCCCCTCATACACTGTTTCTTTCTTTTTTTAAATGGCACTAAGTGATGTCTTTAGAATTATTTTCTCTTCTTCCTCTCTCCATACCCACTTTTCTTTGCAGACACATTGCACTGCAGGCCTATTAATGAACATGGATAATGTTGCTTAATTCTCTAACCTCATACCGGAATAAACTTTTAACAGAAATGCTCTGTTAGGTTGCTTTGGGAATGGAAGAGGAAACTATAGCACAAAGATAAAGTTTTGTAGTATCCATTTGTGTTGTAATACTGCAGTTTGATAAGGTATTTGGTACTTAAACTTGTAAAACTGAGATTTCAAGAACAAATAAAATAAGTTGCATATATTCAATTCGTGTTACAATCTGTAGCAGATGCTGCTGACTCAATCTTGCACTTTGGTAGTTTTAACTAAATTGCATTCAGATAAATACAACTCTTGAGTAGTTTGTGTGCGCGCGCACATGTATGTATATGCGTGCATACGTACACAGTATACTTATATTTACATGTGTCCTAAGAATTTCTTATCCCTGCTGTGAAAGCAGAATAACGAAGCTTTTGTGGACCTATAGCATTCTAGAGATGAGAGATTAATTTCCAGTGTGTATCTTGCTTTTCCTATTCTTAAATGTAATATGTCAGTTTTACAACTATAGCTACTGAAGGATTTATCAGATTGTTGTCTGAGATAATGTGAGGACACTCTAGGAGTCCTGCACTGTGTAATTAGAAAAGTTATTTCTAACATATTTTCCTTAAGCAACTATGGTGTCTACATTTTTGGTAGTGACCACAGTCATGATCCCTTTTAGAACATCTTCAGCAGTGGAAGGAAAGAAATCTTGCTTTGGTATGGAGAAATGTTTATCAGGTAATCTTAAAGGTTTTGTGAGTTGATAGAATACATCCAGCTAAATTCTGTGCTTATACTGTCCGACCTCCATGACTTCAGTGAATGGGGTATTACGCTGCAAAATTTACCTCTAATCTGTATACACGTAAAGATTTGAGCATTTTCAGGCTCTTTATAATTGAATTGGCAGTCGGAAAATGGTTGTGAAGTGGCTGATTAGTCATGTTTTAGAGTTTTAATGCTCCTAAATAATAATGTCTGTACACAAAATCTTATCTTTTTGGATAGAAAGAATTGTAGGTTTGCCCAACCTATGCTCTGAATCTCAGTGGAAATAATTGGCCTGTTTATGGACTGTGTTGTTCAAAATGTTCTTGGTTATTTTCCATAGCCAGATACTGTATGCATATGCAAGCCAGTTTTGAATTGTCATGCTATCCACTAGCACTGTCTTTTTGGCTACATGTTTCACATTCTAGTGCGCCTCAGGATGAAAAAGCCTCTTTCCATATTCAGTAGAAATGTCTCCTCTACTGAATCTTGTGTTGAAAAGGTATCATTTGGACAGTTCTGGAGCCTGAATCCTTTTATCCACAGTGGATGTATAACATAGGCAGCCACTCACTCCACCAATGCACCTCCTCCTACTTCCAAGGTAGCGCATGCTCTGTGCATTCACTTCTAGAGCACTCTGTTAAGACTGCAAGGAGGCCAAGTAGAAAAACTTGTGGTCATGTGGATTACTAGTAATTGGTCTGGGAGCACTAATTACTTTAGCATCTTAAAACAGTTTGCTATTCTATGTTAATGAGATTTGGTTATCATTAACTGCATTTGATCAATTGGCCTAAAGAAGCAAGGCTCAGTGCCTCATTGCCATGTCCTGGATCATCCAGTCATCTTTATCTTGCTGCTTTTATTTTTATAGCATCACAGTGACTCATTTCCATTGTTTGTGTTGTAAACAAGTCATGTCCCAGACAACTCTTAGTTGCTGCTTTTTATGAGTTATATGAGCTTCCATTTTGTAGCCTTCTATTTGTGGTCTATCCTGCAGTGTTACAAAACCAGAACATCTGTTAGCCACAGACTCCTCATCAATAATGAACTGTATGTGCTAGTCTCCATTTTGTGTGTGGTGTAGAGAGCATTGATGCTTAGCAGGGAGATTGTTGTTTTGTCAAAAGGAGGCCAAGTGAAAATGTTGTTCAGGTATGTAACTGATTCATTTATAGGACAGGAGTCCTGTGGCACTTAAAAGACTAAAAAAATTATCACTTGAGCTTTTGTGGGAGAAAATCACACTTCATCAGACACTTTGAAAATGGGGGAACTTACAGAATGGGAGGAAAATAAATGCATGGGAGTGTAAGATATGGGGGATCAGGTCATGCTGGAAAAGCAAATCAAAGAGTTTTTAAGATTCAAACACTGGGAAACAGCACACAGCAGAAGGTGAGGTCAAATCACCTGTAGTAAGGGGAGAAGAATGGGAAAAAATTCAAATTGTGACTATGTATTCTTTTCCCATTACAACAGGTGATTTGATCTCACCTCAGCCACAGGACTCCTTGCTTATTTTGCTGAACTAGACTAAAATGGCTACTCCTTTGGAACTTGGTTCATTTATGGGGTCTGTCCTGCCTCTTGCTGACACTAATCCTGACAGCTGAGGGCACACTTGAGCAAGGAAGAATTCAGCAGCATAGAGTCACTTCAGCCTGTCCTTCATTGAGACATGCAGAGTTCAACCTGAAGTGTGTAACTGATAGTTGGAGAAAATGCTGAGAAAGGGCAGCTGCTTGGCAACACCGCTTTCCCTGTCCTCTTGGAATGGAAGTAGAGTGACTGACTGGTGCAGGCTTGCTTATAAAATACACCCTATCCTATCTTGAATGTGCTCGTCCTCTAATCCTAAATTCTCATGGATTCGCAGTTTTGATTCTAAGAGCGCTGGTTGAATGTATAGATAGATTTTCCAACTCCAGATTTCTTTGTGTTTCCTACTGGAGGGGAGAGAGGAAAAAAGTGCAAACTACAATTCCTTTGTTGATAGGCACATCTTTTCCCACCCTTTCTGCAAAAGGAAAGGGAATAATATGTGTGAGCAACTATTGAAAAATATAGCAAAACACAAAACAGATTTTATATTAGCCTTGATCACTAATTGTACAAAGCTCCACATCTTTAAGTGAAAATGTGTTCTTGTTCAAGCTAAATAACATGAGGTTTTTCTCTTATCCCTTCTCTGAAAGCAATAACTATGCATTAAGGCACATAGAGTGTTTCAGAGAGAGGAAATGGCTTATGAACAGAAAAATCACAAAGGTACATCTCCTAGAAATGAGCGAACAATTAGTCTCCACGCAATACTTAATGCCAAGAAAACTATTTTCAAGACTGGGTAAAGGCAGTCACTTTTGTAGCTGAATGCATTTTTAGTTGCCAAACATTTTCAACTAAATATGAACAGTAAAGTACTATCCATATTTATGCTTCATTAAATAAGCATAAGGAGTCCTGAAAAATGAAAAAGAAAATTGCAACTTTATCATTCCTTATCAACCTGAAGGGCACAGTAGAAAATGCTAGAACCTACCAGAGAAATGCCCTGCTTTAAACCATGCCAGCCAAGTCTAGCAAACAGTATTAAAATGAGTAATCTCCACTTCCCAGTTTGCAGAAGAAAATCTCATAAGTATACATTATCACTAGTCCTCATAAATGTACTTTTGATAGAGGGGATTAAAATAATTGGCAATGAAGCATTTTGTCATTTTTAATACTAAAAACAACAGATTCAACTATTTTTATACTGAAATGTTATTGTTGATTGATGAAAATGTCCTGGACCTCCCCTGAGCAGTGATTGTGTGTCATATTACACAAAACTGCAGGATAAAGTAGAGCTGTGATTCTGATCTGTGGTATCAAGGCAGGGAAGCTGTTCTGTTGAATCCAGTCCCATCTCAGGGACACCAGTCCCCTTTAAGAGAGAGATGAATATTGTGAAGCTCAGAAGTATTCTCTCCCCTTCCTCATCTCTCCATATTCACATCTGGAGGTGAAGACAGTGTGCTATGAGTGCCAACACTTCCTACATGACACACAAAGCTACTCAGCCAGAGTAATGTTAGACACATGGGTGGTATTGTATTAGATACATCAGCAATTGGGAGAGAGATCCCAGCACTTATATACAGAATATCTAAGGATGTGGAATTGGCCTCTCACCACCTACATGCAGTGGTACTGAAGGGGGGGGCCTGGGTACCACTTCAGGGGGATGCTGGTGGGCCTCCGGAGAAGGAGCCACACTCTGACATCCCAGGCACTGAGATCCCTAGTGGCTGAGTTGAACCCAGCTGAGGTCTGCCAGTAGCTGAGGGCTCCTACTGTGGAGAAGCAGGGGACCTCTTGGCCCCTCTGCCACTGTGCTCAGTGCAACAAGGGAGCTATGTGGACCAGAGCCTGTGATGTCCTCTACCCACCACTGGGTGGCCCAGTATCAGCTACTGCTGTTGTTTTCACTCCTACCTCCACCTGCCACCGCTGGTGAGGGGGTAAGTGAGGGTGGGGAACAGCCCACAGACCGCTCCCATGGGCCTCTACTGCAGTTGCCACTACTGCAGAGAAACCAATGTTAAGTATTGGTTCTTGGGTTTTAGAGACCCATGGTATACCACTGCCTCCACAGCGTACCCACTGGACCGCCAGCATACCACAAAACACTCATGGACAGACTCTTGATCAGGCATTTCCACCAGAATTGCTAGTGGGAATTCAACAACTTGGTCTTTCTCAGCAATTGCCAAGCCTGGGACCTTTCAGAGATAGATCTTTTTGCAATAATGAGCAATGCAAAGAGTCAACTCTTTGCTCGATAGAGAAGTCAATCACATTTCTATGGGGAAAAAAAAAAAACAAGGAGTCGTGTGGCACTTTAAGACTAACTAACTGATTTTTTTGCATGAGGTTTCGTGGGAGAAAATCCCACTTCGTCAGATGCTTTAAAGCAAAAAATAAATCTTAAAGTGCCACACGACTCCTTGTTTTTTTGCTGGACTAGAGTAACATGGCTATCCCTTTAGAAATTTCTATGAAAGACATTCTCTTAGCTCTTGCCAAGTTCCAAAGGTGCAGCTGTGTTAGTATAGTAAAGCGCAAAAAAAAAAAGAGTCCTGTGGCACTTGAAGCCTAATAGATTTATTTATCGCATGAGCTTTTGTGGAGAAAATCCCACTTCATCAGGTGCTTTGAAGAGGAGGCGCTTACAGAATGGGATGAAAATAAATGCTAGGGAGGACCTGATCCAATATGTTAAACTCTCTTGCATTTATTTTCAGACTATTCTGTAAGTCCCTCTTCAAAGCGTCTGACAAAGTGGGATTTTCTCCTGCGAAAGCTCATGCGATAAATAAATCTGTTAGCCTTTAAGTGCTACAGGACTCCTTACTTTTTTTTTTTTTTCCCTCTTAGTTCTCTGGCTGCGCACCCTTTTCTATACTTAACTGTTTATGTCGCTGATCCTCAAGACTCTGATAAAGGTGAAGCAAGAACAACAGCTTACCCTGGTTGCCTCTTTGCTGAGGCAAGTGTGATGTCTGGATCTGCTTCACCTCTTGAAGGCACCTCTGCATTTCCCTTTTAGAATGGATCTCTTGACACAGAATGAGTACTGCAGCCTACCACAGCCTCACCTTCCTGTACCTCATGATCTGGTTTCTTGATTGTTTCCAAATATAAAGTTGGGCTTTTCTCCTGAGGTTTAGACCATCTTCTTAAGCAGTAGGAAGTCACCCCCATATAAAAAGTTCCTGTAGACGTGAAAACACTTCCACATCCAGTGCTTATGCCTGTCTATATCCTCTTCAGTGTCAAACTCTTTTGTTTGTCAGACCAGATTTGACTTAAATGTACTTAAAGTGGACTATACATACAATAAATGGAAAAACTAGGGCTCTCTCTGTCTCTGAGCCCTGTTCTACACTTGAGGGGCTTTTTGGCAGCAGACAATGGCAGATACGCAAGACACACCAAATAACTTCTGTATCTGCCGGTGACTGTCTTAAGTCACTGGGATAAAGTGCTCAAAGCCAACTGCAAATGGCTTGTGGTTGGCTTTCAGGTACATCTTTCAGGGGGCAGGACTTATGGTGCTGACTTCTGGAGCACAGCAGTGAGTTCACACATACTGCTAACCACTCTCTGAATGTCGAGCTGATGGTGGTGATTTTACTGCCATCAGTGAAGAGAGTGAGTGTGGTACCCTGAGAGAGAGTGTGGTTCCAAGGAGCATACTCATTAGCCAGATGATTGGGGGCCATATGCTTGACACCCCTGTTCTAGAAGGTTCTGGATTACTTATAAGACCTAAAAAGATGAGGACTGTCAATGAGCTTGGTCAGGATACACTTGACCAATTATGGCAGCTTTCTACTCATCTGTTGAAAGCTTTTCTGTGTTCGCCAGCCCTACCACAGTCAGATGTCAGTGGCTTACCTAATCTATTTCCTCATGTTCAGAACCTCGTACCACTCTGGGACCTTCACCTTGTCTTCAACAACTTAAGGAACTCTGTTTTGAACCAGTGTGTAGCTATTCGCTCCTTCACCTCTCCTTTAAGTTTTCCTTACTGGTAGTCATCACCTTTAGGATGAATAGAGGGAACTAGGGGAACTCAAAGCTGATTCATTGTATGATACCTTTTACCATGACAAGATTACTTTATGCTCCCATTCTCACTTTCTTTCCTTCATCAGAGTTCTATATTACTCAAGACTTTTGTTTCCCAATATTGTATCCCTAACCCCATGGGATTTGGGATTTTATCCCAAATCTCAAGGGGAGAAGGATAATCTCCATATTTTTTGAATGTCAGAAAGGTGCTTGCCTTCTGTCTTGACAGGGCAAAGACTTCTGGAACTTCCCCTAAACAATAAAAATCCTTTTGAAGGAACAATAGGAAAACCACTCTCTCTTCAGATGCTGCCAACGTAGTTTTCTGGTTGCATTCTTCCCTGCTGTGGTTCTATCAGAGTGCATCCCTTTCCTTGAGTAATGAGCCACTCCATCAGGGCTCGATTTACAGCCATAGCCCTTCTTAGAGACATTCTTATCTTTGACATCTGCAGAGTAGCAATGTGGTCCAAAGTTCACATGTTCTCCAAGCATTATTCCATCCTGCCTGCTTCCAGCATTGAGATGGATTTGGGTGGTACAGTTTTCTGAACTGTCTTGGCTCTGCCTCCTCAGTGCCTGCCTTCATATTGAGATATTGCTTGGGTGTCTTCTGCAATGGAGCATTCTTGGGGGACAATACCACAAAGAGGGAGAGATGTTGCTTATTTGGACAATTACTTGAGTTTTCCAAGAGGTTTTGTACCAATGAGTGTACCCACCTTCTGTTTTGCTGTAGTCTCTTTTGGCTTCATGGTTGAAAAGGATCTGGAGTTCCTAGCGCATCCACCTCTCTCTGTAGGCGCTGTAGCTCAAAGTTGTGTTGTGGATTTCCTACTGTAAGTGTGTGATCAAGAGTGCATGTGCTCATCCTGTGGTAGAGCATCCATTGGGACAAAACATCTTGAACTCAAATTGCTATGCAGGTAAGTAACCTCTCCTTCCTGATATGTTAGGCATGCTGCATGAGCTGTTATGCTTTCCTAGGTATCTGCATCAAAATTTAATATCAAGATCTCCCATCCAACAGACTGTTCATGTTGTTCATATTATCTTTGGTGACAGGTATTGGAAATTTGTAAAATGAAGAACAACTCTGGGGAACTACTTTCTTCCTGAGTTATTTCCTTTTCAGAAAATGATGATCAGCTGAAAAGCAAAAATTTGAGCTGATGCAATACTTAATGTACAGAGAGTCATAAAAGTGCATATGAAGTATTATATATTTAGCCCTAAGCTGCTCAGGTGATATTAATATATTTTCTTGGAATAAGTTTGCAGTCATGCTAATATGTCTTTTTTCCCATTGAGAAAATAGGTAAGCTGTCCTAAGAGGAAAAGGAAAAATAAGGACTTTTATTACAAATAGATAGTAGCAATGCTGTACATGATTAGCTATTGTAATGTAACATTAGCAATAACGTATCAGGAAATGGAGAGTCTCAAAAAGACTAGATATTAGCAAGCAAGGAGTTTTTATCACCTGACTACATTAATGCTTTTATGTCTATGCTTTTCTTCTTCCAAAAGGAACCAAACCGTGGTCTATACTGTTGCACGATTTCAGTTGCAATTGAAGAGAGATACACAAAGTACTTAAAATATCGTGCATATCTCCCCAGATTGCCTACTGTCTTCTTATCACTCTGCCTTCACTAGCCTGAGCCAGAGGGAAACCCATTCACTTGGACTCAAGGCTATTCCTTCTGTGGGGGTGGTTTTCCTGTGTTGGCTTCCTGATGGCTGAGGTCTTCAGAGACCGACTCAGTCGATCAGGAGGGTCATCTGATGGTGACGAATTCACCATTGTCAGTGAAGACAAGTGTCTATGCTTGAAAAGAATATAGAAAGTTCATATTAGTTTATAACATAAATCATTTAAAACAAAAAATTAAATTATTTTTCCCTATTTCCAAATATGCTAATACATTTTATTTTTTAAAAAATTCTGATTTTTTTTTCTTTTCTTTTTCTTTCTATCAACAGTGCAAGTTTCTTCTTTCTGGATGTATCCGAGACTGATGCATACTATTTTGAGCATAATCTGAGATTCTGTAAAATTCTTCTGAAGCTAACCATTTTCCTTTTTTCTCTTGCCAACCACTTCCACCCTACTATACACTACGTTTGCTGCAAAATTCATGAAACTGCAGCAGGCAGAAATCTCTGTGTTCCACAACAGGCTGAATTAATAGGTGAAGTTTGAGTGAGGCAGTTCTGTTGTCAGGCTGTATAAGGTGTGGATGCAGACTTTGCACAAACAATTTATAGTTAACCCCTGCTTCCTTTAACTCAATGCCCTTTATTACAGAATCCATCCATCCCTAAACTGAATCCTCACAGAAAACATGGTAACATCTTCTGGTAGCTTCAACATTGCATGCTATGATGCTAATAACTAAATAAAGTGATTCCTTTTGCACCAAGTTCCACAGGGGTAGCCATGTTAGTTTAGTCCTGCAAAACAAAGAGTCTGGTGGTACTTTTAAAGACTAATACATTTATTAATCACATGAGCTTTTGTGGGAGAGAGACAAAGTGAGATTCTCTCACACAAAAGCTTGTGCAGTAAGTAAATTTGTTAGTCTTTAAAAGTGCCCCCAGACTCCTTGTTTCTTTGCACCAATGCAATTATCTTTTAAATGAAGAGGGAGAATGTTGTACCAAGGGCAGTATGCTCTAATTGCTAGTGTTTTCTGAAAGTTTACATTATACTTGTGTGTTGTTTCTATACATGCACCAAATAGAAAGACAGAACAGTGCATGCCTGATATATGCTTTCAGGGTAATCACAATCCTAGAGACCATCTGTAGAAATACCCCCTTTTTTCCAGTTAAATTCTTTATGGATTCATTTTCTAAGCCGGTTTAGCAAGCTTGCCGCATCTGTAACATGTAATTATCCTGGCTCTGTCCGCTTCCCCCCTTATATATGGTAATTGTTACCAACTTAGCCTACGAAACTCGGGTATGCTTATTTATTAGGGTTACTTTCTCTTTGGGGAAGAATGAAACTCTATTAGTGTACTGCTTGTGTCACTTGTGTTTATATATGGAGCTCACTTCTCCCTTCTGAAAGCTCTCTCCCAATGGAGCCACCCTTGCAGCACCTCGATTTCCCAGGACTGGATTCTTCCAACCCCCAAATTCAAATAACCACCCAATACACACATTCCTCAATTAACGAGGTGCATCTGAGCAGACCAGGTCCATCAGCACTCTCAGCTGACCCCCTTAAACGTCCTTGAACTCAGCAAGCTGGGGTGCACACACACCTCTGCTGCTACCCTCATGTGCCCCTGTACCACACTGGACTAGGCTTGATTGTGGATCTTTAGCAGGCTGGGTCAGAACACCACTTTTCAGCTGTCACCCTTATATGCCCCTGGAGTCAGTCAGGCTAATATCTCCATCAATGAGCAAACCTTCCAGGGTGGTGGGCATCACAGGGACCTTTGGCTAGGTAATAGAGGCATTGCTGCAAAGCAATATAAAGAAACAAAGACCGAAGGAGAGGGAATGATGTCTTAAGAGTCTGGCAACTGGCTTGATTACAAAATGCATTTTATTGCTAAGTATCTAAACCTAGCACTAATAGTAATAATTATAAAAGGAGAGAAAAATACCTCAAAATACCCAAACAGTTACAGCATTAATAAACATACAAGGAAAGAAAAACACCCAGCTATGATATTACCTTGATTCTATTATATCAAGCCTAGAGAGAGAGAGAGAAAGTCATAGTTAGAGAAAGAGGGGGACAGAGAGATTTGGGGGATGGGGAGGGTGAGATCTCATGACTTTGTGTAGCAGAAAGGTTCCCAGGCTGTGCAGATCAGGGTCAGAAGCTGGATGGAAACAGGCAAAGCTCTTATAACAATCAGCAAGGAACAGAAAAAGCAAAGTCCCAGGCCTCGGGATTCAATCAGGACTCTCACAGAACTCAATCAGGACTTGCTCTTGGATTTGGATAAAGGTTTTTTATTAAGGACTTGTTTAAGTGGCCAATACACATTTGTGGCTGGGGGGCAGGTAATGGTTCAGGGATGCTCATATTCCATCAGGTAGACTCAGTATTTTGGGCATCAGTTATCATGTCTATGACTAGAATGGTTTGTTTTTGGTATGAGATCTCCTGTCATGCAATGCTTCTGTGCTTCTTCAATCCCAGAGTCCAGTGCAGTTCCTGGTTCTTCAATGCCAGAGGTCAGTGCGGTTCTTGCTTTGGAGCTTGGTTCTCCATAGTCAGTGTAAATGAAGCTCCAGTTACTGTGCTGATGGCTTTTGGATATGGGTAGATAAGGATATCTCCCACTGCCTTCTCACTGTTTTTGATTTCCTGCTCAAGTAGAGGTTGGGGGGGGGGGGGGCGAGGCACAGGCTGAATACTATGGTCTGATTCCTCAAGAACACAGAGCTAACAAGTAACAGTAATCTACTGAGGCTCCAGGATTTGCTGTAAATCTTGAGTAAGGATTTGTGGCATTTTCCTCTTGATGATTCCTTAGTAGGTGCTTTGTCTTGGCATCTGGTAAGGAGATAGGGAAACTAATAGCAAACCTGTCTTTATACCGCATGTCGTCATATCATCATCTTTTCCTTTTCTAACTTCTTCCATCACAAGTTCATTGCCCTCTTCTTCTATTTGATATGTCTCTTGGTTGCTGCTTTGACATCTAATTAAAGGATATCATACCAATGCCATGGAAGTCAGATTTTTTTTAAAGCTTATTTGTTCTGAAGATTCAGTATTCATTTTACTTTTGAATATAACTTCCACCTTTTTTGTGCAATAAAATTGACATATCAAAAGAAGAGCTATTTCACATAAATACAAGTCATTTCCCTCTGAACTTTTTAGTGTATAGGTCCCCTGAGGTACAGAATTGCTGGCCTAATATGGCTACCCCTTTGGAACGAGTGTTTATATATGTATGTATGTATTGAGAGGGGACTGTGCCCCTGCAGCTGGGCTGTTTGACCCTTCGGGGTATGTGTTCACAGCCTTTGGAAGTAAGACTCCCAGCCACTGTTGAGATGTGAGCCCCACTAGTCCAATATCCCCTAGAAATAGCTACCCTTATGTGCCCCTGTACCACACTAGTCCAATATCCCCTATAAATAGCTGTGCACTGTAGAAGTTTAGAGCTTTGAAGTTTAGAGCTTAAATTGTAGTTTCAAAGTGCTGTCTACACAGCTGGTTTTAGAGCACTGGCATGAGCCCTGCTAACCCAGGTTTATCAACATATGCTGGGAGCCTTGCATCTACAGGCTGTGTGAGTCAGGTGCTCCCTATAAAGGCCTGAGAGGGCCAGGGGCATCGCTGGCACGTGGCACATGGGGCCCATGCCCCGAATCCCGGTGCCAGGGCCCCTGCCTCTCCCGGTCTCCGGTCAAATCTGGCCAGAGATCTGGGGCCTGTGGCTGCCTGTGGTGGCGGTGGCTGCTTCCAGCCCCTTCTTAGGCCGAGTAGCCCCGTAGCTGTGGTTGCAGCTCCCTGCCCTGTCCCTGGCCGGGGTTGTGGCCTGCAGTCTGGGTGGGGCCTGGGCCGGTGCCCTGGGTTCTTCCCTGGGGCAGTGACACTCCTGGAGAGGGCTCAGCTGAAGGAGGCTGCAGGAGGGAGGCTACTAGTTCTCGAGATGAATCCTGAAGTGGGGAAAAGGTTGGGTAAGCAGATGTCCCAGTTTTATAGAGACAATCTTGATACTTCAGACTTTGTTTCATACAAGACCTATTATCTCCTACTACCTTCTTGATTCTGCACGCTTGCTATTTGGTCACCCTAGGAAAGGGCACAGGGGATTAGAGTGGAAAGCCTCTGTGTCCCAAGCAACCTTCATTGATTGTGAGTTTTATGTAATTTTGAGAGTTCTGGTTGAATTAAGAAAATGGTGACCTGGAAAGTGGGCCTGAAACACAGGGTTTAGCAATGTGTTTCTTCTGGGCTGGGGAGAATGTATGTGTAGAATGTGGGCAGATGGTCAGGCCATGGCACTGAGAGGAAATTGAGGCAGTCGCTAGCTGAAACCACACCAGGTAGATGCTGCTGCTACAGTTTCCAAATCTTGCAGCATAGTACAACAATTCTCTTGAATCATCTCAGATATCTCTCTGGTTCCTGCATGGCCATGTTCTTCAGATCTACATCAATTTACTGAATTAAGATTGCTACAGGAGTTGACATTAAATTAGGGTTTAGATGCACTAACCATGATTAGGGGCCTCCAGTTGCACTGTATGTGCACTGTATGTACACACAATTTACAGTCTAAGACAAAGAAGTTGAGGGGAAAGAGGAACTGAGAGACTAAATGGCTTACAGAGGATCACATAATAGCTGAGCAGAAGAGTCAGGAACAGAAACATGGTTTCTTGGCTCTTGGTGCAGTTCCTTGTTCACTAGATCGCCATGGTGTCTTTCAATTTGTTCAGCAGGTCTGCTCAGAAGATGGACATTCCTTTTTTGAAACCTTCTTTCATTTTTAAAGTCAGACAGAGTTTAATTACCAAGAAGTTTAATATTGCTGCTATATAATTTTATTTCTTTGAATCTCATAATTCTTGCCTAGTTTCCTTAATAGACAATAAGAGCCATGCTTGGTCTCAATGATGCACAGCCACCTTTGGTTTAAAAAGAGAGCTTTTGTACCTGGAAAAAAAAAGTTGTACAATTTGGGCATATGATCTTGCAGTGTGATTGGTTACTAGTTTTGCCCATGTGTTTTACCTGTTTCTTAAATGTGCTGTGCACATGTAGCACCAGTTGAACTCGATGGAAATTGCAGGTTATTGGAACATTTGAAAACTGTGGGTTACTTACTAGTAACCATCCTTCTTTGAGGTGGGCTGCCCGGATTCATTCAGTAATAGGTGTGTCCATGCTGCAGCGCACAATTGATCGGAAACTTTTTGCCTTAGCCTGTCAGGAGAGGGCTGGCAGCCAGTGCCCCCCACGCCACCATATGTGACTACTGCCCAGCCCCTGCTCAGTCCCTAAAAGTCGCCAACTCCAGTTGTGGGGATGGTGGGAAGGTTGCGAATGAATCAGAGCAGCCCATCTTGAAGGAGGACGGTTACTGGTAGGTAACCCACTGTTGCCCTTTGAGCGCTGCTTGAATACATTCAGTAATAGGTGACTCCTAGCTGTGCTCAGGGATGGTGGGTGGAGTTGGCCCTGTCCGCCTCCAGAACTGCCTTTCCCATGTAGGGAAGCTGGCCTCAAGCCAGCGAGGCCCTCCAGAAGGACCTAAAAGTGTCAGCCTTGGAACCTGGGACTAGGTAAAGAGGAACCTGAGCTGGAAAATCTGACCCCAGTGGGGAATAGAAGACCTACTAGGAAGAGCCTCATACATGAGATTTCTGAGGAAAAAGGGGCTTCAACACTGAGACTCTTCTAAGGTAAATGGCCACTAAGCTCCAACTTCTAGGCAAGGACCGGTAAGAACAAGTCCTGCTTCTACAGAGAGCTTGCTGATCCGCAAAAGGCAGCAAGGCATAATGTCCCTTAGTGAAAGACTTCTGATGGAGATGCCTGTGAGGCTGTAATCGGGGAAGCGACTCAGCCTAAGGGTCTGAGCAGTTGGTATTAAGGAACTGCTGAGGAAGAAAAGTCCAGTATTTTCACACTAGCGTCAATTAGAGTGTGACGCTTACCAGAAAGGATAGCGGATCTAGGAGCTATCCATCTACTAGCTGTGGATACCAAATACTGGAGATCTGAGGAAGAAGGAAAAGAGGAAACAGAGGGAAAAAACCCCACCCTTTTCCCTAGTCCAGCCACAAGGGGTGTTCAGTAAAAACCTGCAGTCCATCAGGAGGCTTGGGCTAGGATACCCGAGGCCCTCTCAAGCAGAGATACTCCCAAGTGTATTCTTCCTGAGCTGGAGATAGGCTACTAGGGGTTAAGGCTGAGGAAAGGAGGTGGTAAACCCTAATGGGCTCTGATCTGAGTGCAAAAGGTCATCTAACCACCCGCTGCTGCTGGTCCGAACTGGCGCCCAGGCAGGGTGACAGCGAGTTACTCTGTCTGGAAGACGTGGAGGGTGGAGAAAGATATGAGATGGGGCCCGAGACCTGTTGGACACCTGCCGGTGCAATGTGGAGTGTATTATCGGTCAGCGGGGTTCTTTGGCTGTGGGACCGAAAGGCAGGAATAGAGAATGCTTTCATAAGCAGTGGGAGGATCCGGAGCCCAGACAGGGATAAAACTGTTCTGGACCTGTGGGGTTGGGGCACATGGGAGTGGGAGGTGTGGCCCTCAAGGCTAAGTGAACATATGTTCAGTTAAGTCACAACACGGATAGTGGAGGAAGTGTCCTTTGGTGCTATGATGGGCATGATGCTGTTCCACCCAAAATTTGTAGGAGTTACCGTGGTCTTTGCCCTATGTACCCACAGAGGATCAGAGAAGTGTCGAGTGTGAGTGCAGAGGGGGCTCAAACCCCAATGAGGATTCATGGATGGCACCCAGAGGAGAGGAAGTATAGGTGTATGATTTACATCCCTTACTCCGGGTAACAGGAGGGAGTGTGTTGGGGCCTGGGGTAGTTCATGGTCCTTGTCTAAAGGAGAAACCGATGGTTGACAGTCAGAATGAGAGGTTCCAACCTCTGGTGGAGGACGGAGTCCCTCCGCACAGGGAGGGGTATGGGCCCAGGATGGGCGAACTCTCCTATCCAAGAGTGGAATCAGGCCAAAGGGGATAGAGTGCCGAGACACGGCCTTTCAGCCGAGAAGGGCGAATCAGGGTGGTGTAAGGCTCCTATGGAGCAGGAGGATGTTCGGGGGCCTCTGAAAGGAGGAGGCCCAAGTACTTGATCTCCCTCCCAGGGGTCTTGGGCATGGCAATGACAGCTTCAGTCTCCACCAGGAGAAGGGCCTCCCCTTTGAAGGGGAGGTCAAAGATGACCTGTTGGGAGGCTGGGGGTTTCCCTGTCTCCTTAAGCCATGCTGCATGGTGAAGGGTCACAGCCGAGGCCATCGGGTGGGAGGCTGTGTCTATTGTGTCCCAAGCTAACAGGAGAAGGTCTTGGGATGCTATTCTGCCTTCCTCCGGGAAGGTGTCGTAATCTTCCCTACCCTCCTGTGGGAGTCGGTGTCTAAATTTATTAATTGACTCCCACACATCAATCATGTATCTACCCACTAGGGCTTGGTTGTTGGCCACACGCAACTAGAAAGCAGAAGAGGAGTATACCTTCTGTCCCAGAAGGTCTACCTCGCTCGTGTCCCTCGATGCCAGGAGGGGATCATGGGGAATTTGGGCTGGGCCTAGCGCTGTTTCCACCATGCCCTGAGATGGTACCAGGTTGTGGATAAGGGAAAGGAACTCTGTCCCCGTGACCTGATATTTTAGGCCTGCCATATATGATACCAGGGGAATAGAGCCCAGGCTTTGCCATTGTGACAACGCGAGGTCCCACCTGGTAGGGTGGAATGCGACCATGACAGGGTTACCGGACAAGATCACTGGCTCAAATAGTGTGGTGATGGGTCCTTTGGGGGATTGAACTTCCATCCCCGTATGGCCAGCAACATGGCGCAGAAGATCAAAGTATGCCATGAGGCCTCCCATGTAGGAAGATGGCACGGGGTTTAAGGTTCTGTCCGGTGCTGGAGGCGCCAGTGTGGCCAAAAAGTCCACGGCACTGTGAGGGGTCGACACAGTCTCCTGCGGGGACCATTCATGGGGCTGGTACCTAAACAGTGCTGATGTTGAGAGCCTAGGATGGGGCCATTTGACTCAAAGGAGAGGAAACTCTTCGGGACTGTGGTGATGGTGCCGGTGACGGCAAAGCAATATGGTGTTGGGGAGAGGGCTCCATGGTAGCAGGGCTCCGACGTGTGTGTCGGGGGGTTCCAGAGTCAGGGATCTCAGGACTGAGGCTGGGGAGGGTGATCAGTGCCCTTTGCGGGGCCAGGCCCCAGAGGCAAACGCCGGCTTGCCCCTTGTCTTAGGGGGTATTGGAGAGGGCAGCGTGGGTAATAAGAGAAGCGCCTTTGCTGCCTTGAATGCCATCTACAAAGAGGTTTTCCCAATTGAGCTGCAGGCTCATAAATGAGGAAGACAGGCTGCTCACACCTTCACAAGTAGCGGGCTGTTCCATGAACTGTCTGAAGCGGACAAAATGGAACTGAGGAGGGGCCGGGCGGTGGCCACATATATAGTCACGGGGTGGTGTGGGGGACGGTGGCTACCAGCCCTCTCTTGACAGGCTAGGGCAAAAAGTTTCCAACGAATCATGCACTGCAGCACAGACACACCTATTACTGAATGTATCCGAGCAGTGCTTGAAGAAGAACCAAGTCTTCCAAGTTTTTGTGGATGCCTCCTAAACTGCTTCTTTAGGGAGACCAAGAGTGTGAATTGTTGGCTGGGCAGATTACAGTAAAGAACTTGGGTTGAATTAATCAAGGCCAAAAGTAGCTTTGTGATAATCACCTGGAGGCTACAAAATTCCTTATTTCTGCTGGAAAGACAGCACTGCTGGAACTTTTGCATGTGTGGCTTTCCGGCTGGAGTAAAGTACTTCCCCTAACTTACAGTAAAAGAATTCACTCTGGATAGGTTTGGTGGACCTGCCTTTTGGTCTTCTCAATGTATATTTTGTGGGAGCACAAGCTGAGCTAAGATTTGTAGTTCTGTCCCTAAGAGCACAACAGCAGGGAGTGGGGAGATGAGCAGTTTTGAGCTGAGAGAATGACAGCATAATTAGTGGTGGATAGAACTGGTAAAGAATAGGAAAAACATTGATTAAAAATAAACATATTTCTTTGTTTGTAATTCAAAACTTATTTTTTCTTCTAAATTCCCAGCAGTCATGAGAGTAACGAATGTGTAAAGGAGACTGAGATCTTGGGTCTAACTTGTAAAGGCTAAAAACGTGAAAATCTCCTTCAAGCCAACATGCATTAATATAAAGTTAAGCTTAGTTTATATGTAAACTTGCCACACTGTCTGAGAGAATTAATTGCCTTTCATTTATGCCAGCAGATATTTTAGGGAGTATGCTGAGGTCTGTTTTGTCATCTGGCAACATTGAGTGGACAAGTATGATGAGAACAGAACGTACTGTTAGGGATAAGTTGTAGGTACCGGGAGAAGAGATGCAGAAGTGATGATCAACGTAAGACACACAGTGTGCTTGGAGAAACACCCAAGGAAGCAAGGCTTTTTAACAGAGAGTTTTAGATTGACTGGCCTTATCTGAGGATGGAGAGCCTAATGTTAGCAATGCTAGACATCTCCCTTCCTAGAGACTCATGGGGTAAGCCTTAGCATGTCAAGGTTTGAATTGATCTTTTATATCTGTGGGTAATACACTATGGTCCTTTGTTACAGATGTTTTAGGCCAAGCTGTGGATGTTATAACACATGCTGGCTATACAAAAATAATTTTATATTAATATAACCAACAATTCCAAGTACCTTTTTATGTAGGTTCCCTGGTTACTCTTGAAGAATGAACATTTGATTTGCAGCCTGCCCCTTAATTTGTCACTTAGACTTAGAGGTGCAGCATTGGGGCAACTTATGAGGTCTTAGTGGTACCTGTGAGCATAATCAATGACAGGTTTCTTGTTCATCTAATTAAAATTTTAACTTGCCAGTAGAGTAAAGAAATTAAATGTGAAACGTTTCCCTGAAATTCCCTTCCCTTTCCCCAGCTCTTATTTGTAACCAACTTATTGTTCTGTTTGATTTGCTGTGAGTACAAATTCCTTCTGCAGATCTTTTAGTGTTTTCTGCATGCCACTTACTCCTTTTTAGGTTTCTTCTGTTTTGTGGTTTATGCTTTCCTGTTACTATTTCTTACTACTTTTTCTAATTTACTTCCCTTTTACCAGCAGTTATTTTACATTCACATCCATAATTTGAAGTATAATTTCTTTTGTGCCCTTTCCTACTCCCAAAAGACCCCAGGAATGGAATCAGTTATATCAGAATTGATTTTTTACTTGGGCAGTTGTGTACATCATCTCTGCAAGTAACAATCTGTGGATCCTCAGAGGGGTATAACTGACTATCTTGTGCAGCTGAATAAGAGTAGATAGTCATTTTTATAGGGTTTACAAATTCTTACTATAATTTATATTAACAGTGAGAGAGACTCTGCAGGCTATCTGGTTGCGTATCACTATGTTTGTCATGGCAGGGGGGAATCAGTTCTTGTTTAGGTGTCTGAGCTTTTCTCTATTAAAGACAATGAGATGTTTTCTACTCAATGAGAAGAGAATCATCTACATGAATCCTGATGTTTTTCAAGGGCTTACTGTTGGATGTCTTACCAAAGGGCATATATAAGCTAACCTTCAGTTGCTTCTCACTGCCTGTGGCTTCTAAGGCAGAACTTGTAGTGTCTGAGCTTCTTGCTTACTGTGTTGTCCTTCCATTGTATTGTACATGGGTATGTATTTAAGTTTGTCATTATCTGCTTAAGAAGTGCCGGAAATATCTAAGGAGACCGTTTCCCTTCACTACTGTGTTTTCTCACTAGCAATCTGACTCATTGGTCAGGAGTAGTGAACAGCTTCAGTCAGTTTCTCTCTTTTATACTCTCCATTGGGGAACCATATATTTTATTTTTGTGAGGTGTGGAACACCATTATTATAGACTACTACATCCAGAGATGAGCTCTTCTATCCATTTCAAGACACTCCCTATCTCCATGTACAGCTTCCCTGTCACTTTTTAGGGACCTCTCATCAGGGAATGTTCTAGCATTCTAGCAATATGTGCAGCCACTGCTAATTCTTAAAACAGTAGAAAATGTGCTTTGGGGGAAGGAGGTTTATTCTTATTGCTTTCTAATTCCCAGGTCATTCCATATAAGTGCAGAAACTTTTACACTGGGTTTCTACATATATTTAGTTGTGCTATGAAACAGATAATTTAGATCCACCACTGAGAGTGACTGCCCATTCCACTACAGATTTAAGCAATTTCTGTAGCTTCTTTCAGAAAAATATTAGCAATAAGTAGAGTAGTTTCTTGAGGTACAGTGCATGTGATTGAAGCATTATTCTGTAGTGGAGACTTTGAGATCTGATGTTCATTTTAGTAGGGTTGTCTTATAGTCATTGTTTAGGTAAAACAAACAAGGAGTCCTATGGCACGTAAATAGACTAACAAATTTATTTATTGCATGAGCTATTGTGGGAGAAAATCCCACTTCATCAGGCTGTTTGGTTATTTCAACAGGTTATAGAGAGTTGTAATATCTGGATTCTGTATTGGCGAAGGAATTGAGGCATGGTTGAGGGCACCCCACCTTTGATGCCCACAGATGGGAGTCATGAGGACACTAAGGGTGCAGGCAAGGGTCCAGCAGAGACTTGTTGCCAAAAGGATACAAATTTGCATGCATAAGGTGCATTTGTACCCAACTGTAGAATGGGCAACACATCTCAAGATCCAAAGTTACTATAAAGTAAGTAACGTTTTCCCAGTTTATTATGTGCAGTAGGTAGAGAGTCAGCCATGCAGAGGGAGAGCTGTATGCTTCCTCTGTAACAGTGCCTACTGACTGAGGGGTGTTCAGTAGTGAAAGGAAACACTACTTTGAAAAGGGTCAGGTTTCTATCCACAGTTTATATGATGCAAGGACTTGGTACAAGGTGGGATAATGGTGAGTCCATCAGTAGTGGCAGAAAATAATCTTGCTCACATGGTAAAGCTATCAGGATGACAGGACCATTCTCAGGTGCCCTGGTGTTCTGGGGGAAGTTTTTGCTTGGCTTCTCTTCCAGGTCTCCTGTCTCTCCAGTCCTTTCTGCCCACTTCCATATCATCCCTTTTCTCTTTCTGAAGCTTCCCAGCATCCCTACTATCCCCTTTTCTCTTCCTCTCTCTCATTCTAGGTCTTACGTCTTTGCTTCAATTTGCTTATTTCAGGCCTTTCCACTCCCCTGGTCTCTGGTTCTCACTGTCTTGACTTGGTGGCCTACAGATTCTCATCTTCAAATCTGGGGCATCAAAATAGTTCCCATTTCTCATTGGCTCCCCATGCTCTTCAGAAAGAGTCATTGTAAATGTCTACTCTCTCTTGTGTCTGAGAAGCAGCCTTTACTTGGCCAGGGGAAGAGGAGGCACCTTCAGCTAACAAGCCACACATGGCACTTCTGAGCATGTTATAGCCTCATAGGCAGTAGGAGCAACAGAACAGAGGGAAAGGGCCTGTCCTGAATCTGGAAAGGGGATTTTTGTTACTCCCTACTACATTGTGTGCTGAGGTGGGGAAAATCATTGCTGCAAAGTAGTTCTGTTAACAAAGGCCCCCACTTTGTGTAGAAAGTCATATGATGAAGCCAGATAGAAATTTGGCAGGATTAGATACACTTTATAGGGGTGATGGTCCCAGGCATAAAGGAATCATGGTTTATGGGTCTGTGGAATTGGATAGCAAACCTAAGCAACTCAGAAAGTGAAATAGAAAACTGGTTCAAGCTGCTTTCAACCTACAGAACAGGTTCAAAATTTTCTGCCTCTCCAGGAAGGTGGGATTTCAGAGATCATGAATTTTAAAAAGAATGAAAATTATAAAGCAATCTTTGACATAGTAAAATGATTAAAGGAGTAAAAAAAAAAAAAAATAGGCTGAGGACTGTAATACCTAACAGGAGAATATCTAGTGATATCTAAGAAGTGTGAAAAGCTGACAGTGTAGATGTTTGCACACACTGGGCATTTGTACGATTCTGAGAGTTACACCCTACTATGGCAGACTGTAGGTTGTTACACTGACTTGACTCAATTCAGTGATTGACTACCCCATCAGAAAAACCTCCTGTCTTCAACCTTCTCTGGAAATAATGGTCTGCACTGAATAATTTCAGAACACCACAGGCAGATGCTGTCTTTTATACCTGTGGTAAATGAGACATAACACACCATATCATGCCCTATGTCACCACTCAGAAACTATAAACCACATTGTAAATAAGTGCCTTTTTGTTTGTTTGTTTTGTTTGTTGTTGCTGGTGGCTTCTCAGACTTACACCAAGCCACTTCTGAAGCTACTTACTTCACTAATCTGGACTTGGTTATTTGAACTTGTCATCTCTCGTTCCATACAAAAGAAAAATTTTTGTGTTACAAAACAATCAACAGTCTATGGCCCTCTGAATTAATTGTTTGTTATCATAGTTCGGGTATGGCACCAGCAGGGATTGATTATTTTGATTCCACCCATTTCTAACTTTTATGGTTCTTAATTACAAGAAAAGAGAAAACAAAACTTTTACTGAGAGTTACTGCAAAAACTACATCAAACCTACTATTATGTGGTCATAAAAAGGACATAATGGGAAATTAGATTATTCAAATAACGTGCTAATCACATTTTCTTCTCCAAAGTCTGGCAGAAGAAGTTGCATTTTCCTATGATTTTCTCTGTGCATTCACAGCATGTGTTTGCCTATGATGTAATTTTCAAACTGAACCAATTTCTGGTTTTTGTTGCACATCTGCTGACTGCAGGACTTGATTATATTTCTTTGCTATACAGAAAACTAGGACATGGAAACCAAAGAACCCTTTTATTTGCTTTTCTGTCATCTGGTAGCAATGAGGCAGGACACTGCAAAAACAAAATACAAAATCACAGTTTATCACAGGAAAGGGTAGTTTTTAAATTCTTATAAGCAACCAGTCCTCTACCCCTTCATCTCCATTAGGTTTGGGAATCTGGTATCTGGAATATGGGAATCATGAGCTCCCATCCTTTGTGTCTGAAAAAGATCCACATCCCATTTGCTGCAGTACAGGATCACAAGGACTATGTTTCTTCTGTTCCTCCCCTATTCCCAAATTCTTCCTTTCACAAAAAGTGTCTCATACATGACAGATACTTTTGATAATTTTTAACTGTATTAATAAATGCACTTACACATGCTTGCATGCACGTGCGCACACACACACATCGTATATACTCGGGTATAAGTTGACCCGGGCATAAGCCGACCCCCCAATTCTGAGCCCAAAAAAGAAGCTAAAATTGGTGACCCATGTATAAGCTGACATCCCCTTTTGGCCTTGGCCCCTAACCACCACACTCAGTGCTGCTGGCTTCCTCTGGAGTTCCCAACAGGTTCTCTAACCCCCAAAATCTCTGCTGCTGCTTTTCTCTTGCCCCCCCCCCGCTGTCCATGCCTCACTCCTGCCCCCTGCTCTGCCCTTTCCTCACTGCTGCCCCCTGCTCACTTCTCAGTTTCCGGCTGTTACTTCCATGTTCCCCGTCACTCCTGACCCCTGCTGCTGCTCTTCCGGGCCTCCCAGGCACTGCCTCCCCAAATCCGTGGGCTCTGTCACTGCTTCCCTGGGCTCCCTGAAACCCCCGGGTCCTCCTCCTGCTTTCCCTGGACTCCCCTGCCCACCCCCCGGTCCATGCCGCCGCTTCCCTGGCGTCCCTGAATCCCCCCTCAATTTCCAGGCTGGAACCCCCCCATGGTCCCCTTACTTGGCTGCTCCAGACACCAGGGTCCGCTCCATAGTCCAGCCCTAGCCCCGGCCAACTGCCCAAGATGGCCGCCTGGCAACGCTGGGGCTCCGGCCTGCCGCATGGTCAGGGAAACTGCTAGGCTGGGGCTGTCTACCGTATTCTTCCATGTATAAGCTGAGTGCCTGTTTTGAAGCCAATTTTCAGGCACAAAAATCTTTGGCTTATACACAATGATATACGGTATATATTTTTACTTCACAGTAACTATCTCTGACATGCGTGGCACATAAATATTCTGTTATCAGTTGTCTATGTAAACATAGTTGAAGCAATATATGAAGTATAACAATCATAGACACTTTTATGGGAAGGTTTAAGATCTGATTTTGAGGTAGGTTAGGATATTGAAGTACCTGACCTACTATTTCTGCTTAACCATTTTTAGGTAATCAGGCATCCAGATTCACTGATGCCTCCAAAAAAAATTATAGCATCTCGCTTTACAAAATCATCTGTCAACTCACCCAGTCGATTATTTCACTGGAAAAAGATCTTCTAGGTACTTATATGGACACCATAAAGATAGTATCTGAGAATCTGCTAAATACATAAATATTTCTATGGTTGCTCAGGATCTTCTGAAAATAGGGCCCTTTTAAAGTGTCTCAGGTAGGGCACTGAAAAATGGAAGTACCCATAATCATTTGTAACTTCTGAAAATCTTGACCAAAGTAATCTAATTCAATGATTTATTGCTCATGACTTAACAAAGAAAAATACTGGGAGCAAGCACTATGACTTTGGGTAATACGCAGGACATGGTGGATGGTTTTGCAGCAACTGAGTTCCCAAATTGCAGTGGAGTGGCAAATAGCACATTTATCCCTATTTTAGCACAAAATTACCTTCCCACAGAGTACATCAACAGAAAGCTACTTTTCTATGCTAATGCAAGTGCTGGTGAATCACCAGGGATGCTTTACCAAAATCAGTGTGAGCTGGTCAGGAAAGGTGCATAATGAGTGAATCACCAAGAACACAAGGGTGTTCAAAAAGCTGCAATTAGGGATTTTCTTTCTCATCTGATGGATTACCATTGGGAATGCTGAAATGCCACTAGTGATCCTGCAAGATCCAGTATCACGTCTTGCTCCCATGGCTCATGAAGCTGACACCTTGACAAGACCAAGTAATGCTTCAACTACAGGCTGAACCAGTGCAGAGTGATAGTTGAATGTGCCTTTGGTCATTCGAAGGGTCACTGCCATTTTCTACTTATGAGACTGGACCTCGGTGAAAAAAATCCCAATGATTATAGCTGCCTTCTGTGTCCTCTATAACATCTGTGAAGTAAGGGGAAAAGTTTCTGTTTGGGGTAGAGGTCAAAGATGGAGCCGTCATCTGTTGAATTTGAACAGCCAGATACAAGGGCAATAAGGAGATCTTGGTGCAGAGCTACGAGGCTCAGGGAGGCTTTCAAAGATCACTTTAATGATGAATCAGAGTAATATGTGCTGCTGTAATGTGCTCTGTATGGCCTTGCGCTTTTGTAGCCCAGTATTAATATTGCAGTGAGTGCTGTTCATATAGGAATATAACATTATCAATGCATCTGTTAATATTGTCTGAAAATGATATGGATTCTATGATGAAACAAAATAACTGGAAATCTGTGGATGGCAGAGCTCCGTAAAAAAGATAAAATCAAAAGTAGAGTCTTGCTAATTTGGGTTGTAATTTCAAAGCTAATACTGGCTCAAGGGGCTGTGGTGCCCCAAGCCAGCTTTTGCTTTGGTGCCCCCCATGGCAGGGTGGAACCTGGCCTCCATCTCTGAGCCTGCCTTTGCCAGCCCAGAGGTGGGGCAGGAGAGTGGAGCCCGGCATGTGGGCTGACCTGCTCCATCCCTGGGTTGGCTGTTCCCTGTCCTGGAGGTGGGACAAGCCAGCCCAGAGCAGGGGTGCAGCATGCCACAGTGGCGCCCCTAAGCTCTGGCACGCCAAGCCAGTGCCTCACTGGCTTACTGTTAGAGCCATCCCTGTTCAAAGCATGCCAGGAGCTCCATTCTTTCTATTGGATTCATCCATACTTGATTTTTGGCACTGACTGGACTGTGATGGAGTCAAAAATGTGTCTTGGCTTGGTGCATAGCTAGCTCCCTTGGTCACATGTCTCACATACTCCTCCTTCTCTCCCTAGTTCACCTCCCCTTCCTCCTCATTATTCATTGTGGGAACTGTGACTCCGGCACTTCCAAAGTATGCATGAGACTGTCTTGAGGGGTGGTGGAGTCTCTGCTGAGGATGCCATGCAGTCCTTTGTAAAAGCAGCAGGTTTATGGCTCCACACTAGATCACTTGCTGGATTTTAACATGGCACTGCAGCTGCTCCCTCTTGTTGTCCTTTTCCTCCATGCCCCAAGCAATGTGTTTGTAAATGTTGATGTTTCTGCTGCTGCATTGCAGCTGTGCCAGCAGAGCCTCCTCTCCCCACAGACCTGAGAAATCAAACAGCTCCTCAATACTCCACGCAAGAGTGAATCTGCAATGTGTAGCCAGCATGCTTAGCTGGGCAGTTCTACACAACAATCAAGAGCTGCTAGATGTGCTTACTAAGCTGGGCAACCATGAAAATGAATTTAAAATATTTGCTGGGCTTTAAAGGGGGAGGGATGGGGTGGTTTCTTGGCCACCTCACTGCTGAGCAGTGGAGTTCACAATGGTGACCAAAGTAGACTGAATGGGGCATTGGGGGATGGCTCCTGGGACCATTAACAATCCATGTAAGTAATGCAGTGTTTCCGTGGCAACTGCATCAACCTAATTACATCAACTTTGACCATATGCTGCTAGGGGAGGTGGTAAAGTTGAATCAATGTAGGGAGAAATTTAAGCTGGCAAGCATTGAATCGAAGTGTGTGTAGACACATCCACAGTAAGGTTGATTGTAAGCTGTCTTGCATCAGTGTAACTGTATGCTGTGGGTAGATCTGTGAGTTCAGTTGATTGTAGAGGGAGGGAAAAAAAGACGGATGCAAAACTCATTTAAACTCTGGGTAGTTCACTTGCTGACACTTTCACAGCATTATTAAATATGAGTTCTAATTTAGTTGGTTTTTCAATATAGTCTCCAATCTTCCGATTCTATAAAAATAAGTGCCAAGGAAGTAGGAAATTATATTTCTTTGAGTAAAGAATATTAATTCCTGTTCATTGCAGCAAATAGTAGAATTAGTAGAACTAGTAGAATTGCCTTTCCTAAATACACTTAACGCAATTTTAAAATCTCTTTCTGCCAACTATATTTAAAATCAAAATTGCACAGATACATTAGGTGCAGCATCTGCCCTGCTTAATTAAGTCATGGTAGTTTTTGCAATTCAGTTTAGTGAGTGAAAAATGGAGTCCCTTTAGTATACTTTCCTATTTTATTGAGGAAAGAGGGCTAGCCTTGTTCAAATAAGGAATGGAATAGGAGTCATGAGATCTGGATTCTATTTGTCTCTTTCCCACAGATTTTTTTTGTGTGATTGTAGGTAAATCATTCAAACCAACTTTTATGCTAAAGTGACTAAAGCTAGGTACTTAAGTGATTTGATTTTCAGAGGCTCTGAGAATTGAAGGAAAGGGGAATTGCATATTTATCAACCACTTACTGGGTTCCCCCAATATGAATTTAGATGCCAAACACTAGGCTCTCAAGTCTGAAAATTCTAGCCACATTTTATTTTTCAGTTTCTCCACCAGTAACAGGAAGTTTGTGTAGATGTCTTTTATGAGGGTTTATTCATCAGGTGCAGAATCACAGGACTGGTGGGACCTTGCTGTTGATATTGGATGCTTAGTGACGAGTGTGAATACCCGTGAGACAGGGTATGATTTGCAGATCAATAATGTTTAATGTGCAAGGTTTTTTATAGATATACTAGTTACATATAAAACCTAAAATTAACTACACTAAATCATACTCACTAATCCTGTTGAGCTAAACAATCATTCAGAAGGCTGTATACAGGAACACCTTTCTTCAGCAAACCTGCCAGAGAGTCAGAGGCCTCTGATCTAACTGGCAGCACCTGCCATAGAAGTACATGTTGATGAAGTATACCCATTTCTCTATTCTAGGTGGTGACTTTTTATACCCTTCAACAAACATATTTCATCTTATTGCCTCTCTGTTGATTATCATATATGCTAATTATCTGTATTTATACCCTGACTACATTATGTTCTTACCAGGATAATTGGGGTCACCAAAACAAATGTGGAGAGAGGAGGGGCAGTTTAAGAATATGCCCCTTGGCAATGAAAAATGTATCTCTAGACATTCAAGGATAACTTGTTCCCATCACCCGTTATCTATGTGCAGCTGGTAAGCATACATGTTGTGTATTTTGTCTTGTCTTGTTATGTCCATGGTATGCGGAAACTGAGACATCTGCAAGGTTACTCAGTAGTCGTATTCACCCAACTGGAAAATGTCTTGTGACAGAAGTTAGAATAGCCAAGGAAGCAGCTGAAGCTGTGCTAGGTCTGTAGGACAGTGATCAGGAAACTCAAATTGCACTGGGCCTCCAACACTTATGATGTCATCTAGTCCAGTCCCCTACACTTATAACAGCATCAAGCATTATCAATACCATCCCTGACAGGTGTTTGTCTAACCTTCTCTTAAAATCTTCAGTGAGAGTGATTCCACAACCTCCTTAGGTAATTTTATTCGTGATTAACTAATCTGCCAGGAAGTCTTTCCTAATGTCCAATCTAAATGGCCCTTGATGCAATTTAAGTGCATTGCTTCTTGTCCTATTTTCAGCTGTTAACAAGAACATTTTCTCTCTTGTGCTTTTAACAACCTTCGATGTACTTGAAAACTGTTATCCTGTGCCTACTTGGTCTTCTTTTCTCCTGACTAAATAGACTCAGTCTTTTTAATCTTGCTTCCCAGGTCATGTTTTCTAGACCTTTAAATCATTTTTGTTGCTCTTCACTAGACTTTCTCCAGATTGTCCAAATCTTTCCTGAAATGTGGTGACCAACACTGGACATAGTACTTAAGCTGAGGCATAATCAGCGTGTGGTAGAGGGGAAGAATTACTTCTCATGTCTTGCATCCTACACACCTCCTAAAATGTCCCAGAATGGGTGTCTGCTTTGTTTGCAATAGTGTTACACTGTTGATTCATATTTAGCTTTTGGACCACTGTGAGCCTGGGATCCTTCTTTTTAGTGCTCTCTCCTAGGCTGTCATTTTCCAATTTGGATGTATGCAATTAATTGTTCCTTTAAGTGGATTGCATTTGTCCTCACTGAATTTCATCCTATTTACTTCAGACCATTTCCCCAGTTTGTACAGTTTGCCTTTTAATTCTATCCTCCAAGCACTTGCAACCCCTTCCAGCTTTTATAGTCCACAAACTTTCTAAGTGTACTCTCTAGCTAAATAATTGATGAAGACAGTTAACAGATTCTAGCAGAACCCCTCTTGATATATACTTTCAACTTGATTATGAACATAGGTGATCTTAGGGGTAGGCAGCATGGGCAGGCTGGCGGGGAGCCAGGAAGCCACTTGCAGCCGAGGCAGGGGGCTGGGAGCCCAGTAGTGGGGGAGGGGCAGGGGGCCATCAGGGCAGCTGGGAGGCCCTGGGGGGGGTTCTTGGTAAGGCCTGGGCAGAGGTTTGGGGGGCTGAAGAAATGGTGGGGGTTGAGGGAGCAAAAGTCAAGGGTGGAGCCTCACTTGTGGCATGGGGGGACCCCACCCTTGACTTTTGCTGGGGCCTCTGGAATCCCTAAGACCACCCCTGAGTATGAACCACTGATAATTATTCTCTTGGAATGGTTTTCCAACCAGCTATGCACCCACCTTATGTAGGTTCTTCTTGGTTGTATTTCTCTAATTTGTTTATGAAAAAGTAATGTGAGATAGTATCAAAAGCCTTACTAAAGTAAAGATTTACTGCGTCCTCCCCCCATTCCTCCCCTGTTTTGTTTGCAAAGAGCGTTGAGTTTATCAGGTGCTATGTAAAGGCAAAATATTATTTAATTTTTTTTATTATATATACCTAAATCGGTATATATTTCCTTGGATTTTTTTCCTGCATGCTCTGGTGTTTCCAAGGTGACAGAACTCAGGAGAGTTACTCATATTGTAATCAGGGGCACTAGGTATTGTCGGCAAGGGAAGGTTTAATTTTCCCAAATAGCCAGGCATGGCCCCACCTCTTCCTGCTGAGTCTGCCAGGCGCTGCAGCAGGGGCTGAGCTAGCCATAGGTTTGGGTCTCCTGTCCTGGAGTTCCAGGGCAGCTGTGGGAGCTGGGACTTTATTTGTCTGGTGCTCTAGGGTGACTGGGCCTGACAGTTGGTGCTGGGACCAGTCAGCTGGGGCTGGGGCTGCTGGATGGATTTGGGGCAGTTGGAGCCATCCTGCTGGTATTTTGGGGCAGCTGGGGCCAAGTGCACCTGGGGAGGGGCAGGGCTGCCCTGTCAGGAGTAGGGGTGGCCTAGCTCTGGGATAGGGGCTGGGGTTCCTCCTGGTGCAGGAAGGGGCTCCAGCTTCCAGGCAGCGGCAGCAGCAAGTGAGGGAACATCTGCGGCATGGCTTCAGATGGAAGGGGCAGAGCTATGCACTAGTCTCTCTAATGGGTGTTTCACCCAGTGCCTATGATTGTAATAATTGCTGAATTAGACAGACAAAATAAAGGGGCTTTATTAGTGTGTTCTGTCTACACCAGTTGGGTGGCACAGGTTTTCTCAGCTTGGTGCCTGCAACAGATGGCAAGTCAAATTCAAGTTCTTGGTTTCTGAAGAACTCACTTTCTTGGTGGATCCTGGGCTCTGATAGTTAAAGCATTTTTAATAAAATAGCTTCCATGAATTGAGTGATGGATTATTACACAGTGTTTTCTGCAGTCCAGGCTAACAGGATTGATCCTTCAGCTTCTGAGGGCAGAAGCTTGTGTTACTAATATTAAAAGTTGAAATCTTCTTGCCTCCTCTCACTTGCATGCTTGTAGAACTTGGTTACAGCCTTAGTACATCTGACTCTTGGAATGTTATTTTTGTGTCTGAATAAAATCCAATAGAGTTAAAAATGTAAACTGACAAAATTCTCCATCTTATGTGCTGCTGTATCTTATGACTTTCAAAAGCACAAATTCTGCCTAGAAGGTAAATTTTCAGTTCAGTGCAAAATAAAATAGAAATGGAGTGGAGCACTTTGTGTGGGACTCAAACTAAAATTATTTGGCAAATTCTTTTCAAATCTGTGAGTTGTTTCAGATTAATTACAACTATATATTTGGTGAATGAACTATTTGTCTGAAAATTTCCCCCTTGCTCTTATGGTGCTATATAATTTACACATGCCAGATGGAAGACAGAACATTTGAAAATACTGTACTAGACATCCTCACTAATGTGGATATGGCAGAGTTTTTTTTCCCATAAGTACTAACTCTTAGATGCCTCTCAATAAAGAACAAAGCCAAATTTTCCCTTCATCAGAATAATTAATGCAAGATGGAGGAACCTGTATAATTAACTTTGCTAAAATTTTTCCATAGAGGCGAGGGTTAGGGGAATTATTCCATTGGGACTTAGGTTGGTTTGTTCACTGCTGACAAAGGCTTCTAAAAAAAGATTATAATGGCGATAGGCAGACAAAATTAAAAGCACCGTGTGTGATGCACAATTAAGTTCTATTGTATAAAGTTTCATTTGATGTAATAGGTGGGTGACAATATTTTTAATATAATAAATTTAGCATTGGGGGCTTCCCACAAGAAGTGGGTGTAGGAGATTGTGAGGAATCTGTAAGTTTACGTTTACTTCCCATGAGTGGAGGGAAAATTAGTTTTGGGACTGAGAAGTCTGGAATCTATTCTGTGCCTTTACAATATGACCTTGGATGGATGGTCACTTAATCTCTTTGGCTTTAGTAACCTTGAGAGTTTATCTGAATGGTGTGATGATGCATTCTATGGGGGGAGGTGATTTCTAATGCACACTAACATATTTTTGCACATTAATGCTAATTGTTGCACATTACTTAGTCAGCGTAGACCTTGCTAGTAGGGTGACTAAATAGCAAGTATGAAAAATCGTGACAGTGGGTGGGGTTGATAGGCACTTATAGACAAAGCCCCATGTATCAGGACCATCCCTATAAAATCGGGACATCTGATCATTATCCTTGCTAGTGTGCTTTAATGCAGTGCTGTTTGAAACAGTACTGTGTTAAAGTTCACTAGAGAATCTGTAGCTCACACCAATGGAGTCTATGCAGGCCAATTAAAGGGCAACGTGTTTGCACTTCAGAAATCACCCCCCCCCACTGTATAGAATGCCCTATGATTTAATACTGGGCTCAGGGCTGGCCCAACCATATATGTGAACTAGCTGGTCGCCTAGGATGCTAGGTTTTAAGGGGCACCAAATTAGATGGAAGTGAATTTTTGTATCTATGGGGGGGGGAATCATTTTTCTCTATATTGAATTTAGGTGAGGGGGCACCAAAGTCATAGCTCACCTAGAGCACAAATCTCTCTTGTGCCAGCCCTCTGGGCTCATAATATCTACTAACTCTGAAGGGGTTTGGTTATACCTAAGCCATTAATGTTTCTGAAGTGCTTTGAAATCTGTGGTTGGGAGGTGCTGTAGGAGGGTAAAATTTTATGAGTATTACTTGGCTATCAAACTGGGTGCTTATGCAAAAAGATCCAAAGGGACAGCAGTGTTAGCCTAGTTCAGTAAAACAAAC
>ML682016.1:13850970-13922087 GCA_007922195.1 Podocnemis expansa | reverse complement strand
TTTTTTTTTTTTTTTTTTTTTTTTTTTTTTTTTTTTTTTTACTGGAGTACACTAACATGGCTATCCCTTTTGAAATTATATAGTTAATACCTCGCACACTCGTTCCTTGGCTTGACTGAGGCTTCTCAGAGCTAGTCAAAAATAGTGGTTGATGGGCAGAAGATGTGATGGATCTTCTCCTCTTCTCTACTTCTACTCTTTCTTTACCTGTCCTTTCTCTGTCATCTATTTCCCTGCAAGGCAGTGTGCAATGGAGAGTTGGAATCCTTGTTCTGCATATATGCAATCCTCTTCAAAAAATTTTTTTGGGGTAGAGTGGAACTGTGTTGGTTCTTCTCTGTGTGGAGGGGTCGGGAATTTTGTAGTGTATTATAATCTCTGATAATTTTGTGGTCACTTGATAGGGAGAATAGAGTATATCTATATCAATCATTGTGAATTTGAGATTGGTCCTTCTTCAGGGCCTGGTCTCTCCTGGAAGTTGTTGAATTCAGAGAAATTGATGGCACCCTGGGAGTTGACAATATTCAGCACTTTCCAGGAGATGCAATCATCAATTTTCAGAGACAATGGAATACTTTATAATCACTATTGGTTGATACAGTTCCATAGTGAGGATCTGATGGGATATGTGTGGTACAAGCTGCGTGAAACCTTGTTGAATTAAAACCTAATTGAACTTGATATATGCAACCATCTTTCTTTTCAGATAGTTGAGACAGTTGAGGAGCCTCACCTAAAACGAAGTCTAATAGAGCTTACCCAGGAGTTTTTGATTGTGTGGATGTGGGAGGCTTTTGGTTGAATATTGATTTCTGGTGTGTGGGGGGGACTGACATGAGGGAATACAGGGCAGAAAACTGGAAGGACACAGAGTGCCACAGTCAGAGTTCCAAAGGGGCAGCTGTGTTAGTCTAGTTTAGCAAAACAACTAAGGAGTCCTGTGGCACTTTTAAAGACTAACAAATTTATTTATCCCATGATCTTTTGTAAGAGAAAATCCCATTTCGTCAGATGCTTTGAAAATGGGGAACTTGCAGAATGGGAGAAAAATAAATGCATGGAAGTGTAAGTGAGAGGATCAAGTCAGACAGTTCCAGCAAATCAGTGCAGTAGTCAGGCAGAGGAAGAAGTTGAAAGCTAAAAGGTTTGTGTGTTGGGGTGTAGGCAAAAAGAATTTCCTGAGTTTGTGAATGAAAGAAACTTACTTGCTTGTAAATTCCTTCTGTGTTCAGAGACACAGGACTTGGTACATATTTGGGAAAAAAACAAAGCTGAATCAAAGAAATACCAGATTATCACCAATTTCTGCTTCCAAGTAGAACATTCACATAGCCCCAAACATTGACTGGATGTGTGGGTCAAAAAGAGGCAACACAGTTATCTAAATAAATGGCTGGTAACATATATGAGGGAACTATGGTGTTGTGTACATCAGACAGACCTACAATTCATTAACTAGATCATAGTGAATTGAATTAAAATTTAATTTTTTTGTCCTTTCAAATAAAACTTGACTTTGCCAATTAGTCAATTTTAAGAATACTGAGTACAGTCATACACAAATCACTGTTACTGTCAGGCCAAGTGTTGATAGCTTTTGCCAAGAATATAAATGAAGGGGATTTGGGGAGAACAGTGATTAATCATACCCTGCTTGACAGTGATTTTACTTAAAAAACAAAAAAAAAACAAAAAAAACCACCACTACAAAGTAGTTAATGGCTTAAAACTTTTTGTTGCATGCTGTTAAATAGCTTGGCGGATCACAAACATTGGCACTGAATTAATGACTTTTTAATTTAGTTAACACAGTACTAATTCTCCAAGTATAAAGTGGTAATTTCCAGGCAAATCACTGTATGACCTATGACCGTGTATTTTCCATTGATTCAGTGCAGGTTCCAAAGACAGAATTAGGTACAGAATGTACCATACATACTATTTCTTCTGTCAATTTCAGGTACTGTTGGAGAAGTTCTATATGAAAATGTAGGAAATATCATCTTGGCATACCTATGCTACCCAGTAAAGCTGCCTGCACTGCAATGAAAGGTGTAGAGAATTTACACTAATGCCAATTTCAATCCCTGCTGTGACAAAAGCAGCCTTAGTGGTGCCTTAGTCGTGGGCCTTAGACTCTCAGGATATAGCCCATTATTAGTAGTGCCAACACTATGGTAACATCTTTCAGTAGCTATATTAGACCTCAGAGAGGAATCTGCTAAGGAACAAAGAGCAGGAGAAAGACTGACAAATCTTGGGGCCCATACTTTTCCACAATAAAGATGTATGTCCTATGTAATATTCACTATCATCCATTTCGGTTGCACATCCTTTCCAAGGTTCCATCTTATTATAATGGCTTGTGCATCTTTGAGTACATTAAATCTACAAATGCTTTTTAGGAAGAATGGGAAAAAGCCTGGAAATCCACACCACTGAACAAACTATGAAACAAGCAGTCTTTTAAGATTGCTTTCCAGGAAACAACCAGAACTGATTTCTCTATTGCAGGCACATGCATGTCACAGGGACAAATTCTGACAAGCTAAAGAGCAGAACACAGAAATAACCCACAATCCAATAAAGCCTTTGCACTCCTGTGAGTGCATTTTGGGGGAGAAGGCTGTAATCCGAGTCACTGTTTTTAAGGTAACAAGATACCATTTTAAAAATCTTCTACTGTTTTCAGTTCCTCAGGCACCACAGCTCTGTGTCTTATCATATGGTTGTAATTTTTGAGTAAGTCGTTTTGTACACTCTAGCTTCAGTACTGAGCTATGTTCTAATTTACCTCTTGTTAAAGTGGTTTTAAATAGTACCTGTTTATCTAACTGAGGAATTCTGAAGTTGTATTATGTCAGGTGTCTCAAACTTGCATCACCACGAGGGCTGCATGAGGACTAGTAGAGGGCCGCATGAGAACTAGTATATTAGCCTGAGGGCTGCACCACTGAAACCTTTTCATACAAAGATATTGCAAATATCAGTAACAATAATCTTATTGTGGGCCACAGGAAATAGCTTTAGGGGCCGCATGTGGCCCTCTGGCCACGTGTTTGAGACCCCTGTACTATGTATTGTGCTATAAACTCTGTGCGTTGGTATTCAATGTGTGTGCCCTGTAGACCTACTTAGTAATATGTTGCAATCTGAAGTAGCAAAAAGCAGAGATTACACTGCAAAAGCTGAATTTATTTAAGGCAATATTTCAATTAATTTAGCTGGTATACCACATATAACAGGATAGTCTAAGGCTAAGTTGTGTGTTATGTGCTTCTTTGTAATGTGACTTTTAAATCAGAATAGCAATTTAGCCACTTCCTAAAATTATCCCTTCTGGTCCGGGTTCTTAAAATTTGATTTTAGTTTCAGGAGATGCTTCTTAGAAGCTGTGGTGCTATATTTTATCTTAAACATTCACTCCAGAAAGCTCTCACCCTTAGAAGAATAATCCCCTTCTTTTCTTTCTTTTCTTTCTTTCTGTGAACTAATGTGCAAGACTGGTACCACCAACTTGTCAAGTATCATGGAGACAGGTATTTTGTGTGCTTTGACGACTGAGCTCTTGTCAGTCTACATAACAGGATGCTGTCATACCTATGTCTCCAGTAATGGGCCTTCTTGTAGCAGTGATAGCATTTGTTCCATCTCTGTGATGCGCACTGTGGAATCCTAAACTCAGTTTTGTCTATAACTGAAAGGGTGATTTGGACACGCATCCCATGTCACCGCCTTGGAAATGAATATTACCATTTTATTATCTCCAGTCCCCAGGCCTTTGGAAGTTGCTTCTTTCTTCAGAAGCCCAAGTTTAATACCTTTTTGATATGAGCTACAAGGCCCTCTTTCTCAACCTTCTTCATAAGGAGGTAGTAGGGATGAGGAAGTGGTCATGTGGCAGAGGAATTTGTGGTGAGGTCAATTAATTTGCTAATTTATTGTATTAATGTTGTCACTGGACTATTTGATTTGATCTGGGGATAACAGAGGATTTGTTTGTTCAGTAGCATGTGTTTTAGACTCAAGTGCACTTTCAGTTTTAGGTAAGTGCTCTTTAATTGCAGAATAGTAAAATTCAAAATAAAATCAGTTAGATTTTTTTTTGAGGAAATGAAGGATACATATCTGGAATAGATTAAAAAAAAATCAAATACCAAATGGTAGCTGTTTGAAGCTACTCAGAGGTTTAGGATGTTGGAAGGGTGCAATGGGTTTGGGTCCTGGGCTTTGCAATATGTTCTTTGCATGTTACCGTGTGCGATAATGCCTTTGTTTTGCATATTATCAGGTGGGGTATCACTGAAATATGTATACTTAGTTAGTGTATAAGTATGATAAATATGTCTGTAAAATTCATTTTCAGTTTAATTTCCCCTCTTTTTCTTTTTTCTTTAAAAAAAAAAAAAGCTGAATTTTCAATGCACTAAATAGAGTTAGGCTTCCAACTTACACTGAAAATCAATTGGCATTAAGGAGCTAACACTCTTAAACTATTTTGAAAATCCCGGCCATGATCAATACCAATAGCTCTCTCCTACTTCTGAGTTCACATGCCTTAGTTCTGTAATTGAGTGGAGAAAATGCTGATTTGATAAGAGTGGGCCTTACTGTTAGCAAAAATTAAAAAAAAAAATCCCTGAAACTAAAATGATTTGATCTTTTATTTTTTCCAATTAAAAAGTGTTTGTTTTTTTTAGAAAGTAACTTTAATCTTTGAGTACTAGTCAGGTAGCCGAGACAAAAAGCTTCTGACAGCAGAGTAGAAATTTTTTGTGCCAGCCAGCAATTGTCATGAAAACAACTTGAATTTTTCCATTCTAAAAATTAAAAGTTAGGAATTGTGTGTGCACATGTGTGTGCATGTACCTTCCAAATGCATGGGAAGCCAACAGAAGGGACTGTTCTGTGTGATGAAAAGATGCTGACCAAGCTGGACTGAATGGATTCACTGGACAAAAATTAATTAGGCAGAGGGAGCAGATGCTAAACAACAAAAGGGTATGAAATGTGCAGAAGAAAGAATAGGCAGGTAAACAAGGTTAAGGAGAGGCAGTGTGAAACATTACATTGGACAAAATCTTGGTAACACCTGTCCTAAATGTAAAGGTTGAGTACTTCTTGATGTGGAAGTGATTTACAAATGCTGACAGCATTCCCTCTTGAAGCAAAAATAACATTAGTTTCTTTTTGATAGCAACGTGCTTGTCTCATCTGAGTCTTTTTCCAGTTCATAAAGGGCATTAATCGCCCTGCAGTTTGTCACGGTTCTTTGCTCAGGAGCTCAGGCACTGTCTGCCTCTGTAAATTCACCTCCAGATCAAGTTGCATCAGGTGGCAAGTGCTGCTCAGCAGTCCCTCTCTCATATTGGCAGCCCGAAAGATAAAATAAGCCATTTTAAAAAATTCCTTCTATAACCAAGTGTTCTGAGAGCCACGATGGGTGTAGTCACATGGCAGGGGCTGGGAGGATCTGTGCCAGGACACCTGCCACAGGGTCCCATGGTGGGGAGGATCCCAGAACCAGGAGCAGGCCCCCCTGCAGGGTCACCTAATGGCAGGGGGGACTGGAGCCAGGTCTCCCAATGTCAGGGGGGAAACGGGAGCCCAGAGCCACAAGGGGGCAGCCAAAAATTAGCATGCGGCTCCAGAGCCACAGGTTGCATATCCCTGGTTTATGACAAGGAAAGCAACAAAGCCTACAAAGAAAAGGCCAAATGCTTGTGGTTGCTGGCCACATTATACAAACTAATTGTAAGGTGAAATTTAGCCCACAGTGTAAGAGGGAATATGCAAAGCATTCTGCACCATGCAAATATCACTTAAACCCCACCTTTGAGGCCACATCCCATTAATGTCAGTGATCCAGTGAATTGGAATTTAGGAGATTTGGTTCTATTGACAATGCTGCTAACCTTGGGAAAGTCTTTTCCTCTTTTCTGGGTACCTCTTAGCTCTCCCTCTAGTTGTTTGTTTAGCGTATATTATTGTGTTTCCGAATTGCACTAGCAGAATGGGTGCCTAATGCTGGAGTCTTGAGTGTTATGTTAGTACAAATAATGGGCCAGGTTTTGGTGGTATGGATTTTGTGGAAATGCAGCTCTTCTGTAAACAGAGAAGGTTAAACTGGAACCTTTCTATTCAATGGATCTGTCCCCTGATTCTCTTCAGTCACATTTGCTTACTTTGTGGGATGAAATTCATTTTTACTGCCTTTTTACATCCCTTTCCATTATCAAGCCAATACAACTGAAGGTAAGTGAATTAGAATCTTTTTAAATTTATTCTTCTTCTTATTTTTTTATTTATATAATCAGCAGAATTGTTTACACATTTCCAGTCAGTACTTCACTGAAAGCAATGGTATTGCATAGGTGTCTGTGAGGAGCATCATTTGAGAATAATGGTCACTGTGAATGCATCATAGAAAGAAGAATGCAGTTGCAAAATACCTGTGGGACTTCTGCTATTGGTAATGTGTGTGATGGAAGGAAGCCTACCTGATTCTCAGATCTTGGAGTGAGTTTTCAGAGCTGGCAGTGGGAAACTTTTTATTCATTGTTTTGTATACTTCGTACAGAGAGATTGCAAACACGGAAATAGTACCAGCATTTATGTGGAGTCATTTTTCAGAGTAGAACCTTGCTTTCAGTGGTGCAGAGGGCCTTGCACAAGTGGTGGTATTGTCAATTTACAAAGTAGAAAATAAGTTCAGTGGCAAAATGGTTTGGTCAGGTAATCAGTAACATGACTAGTGTTTCAGCAACTTGCTGACATTTAAAAGATGGTTTGTTGCTTATGTCTATGACACAATCTCTCTGAAAATCTGTTAAATTTGGTGTTGCACATTTCATGGGTATTAAGTTTGTGTGGCATTGCACTTAATTTACAACAGTTTAAATGGGAAAAGTACCAGGTCCTAGGTCTCATCCTGATTTTTTTTTTTTTTTTTTTTTTTTTTTAAATTTTCTGGCTTGCTATCCTTAGACTCGTGTATTAAATTTTGCTAGTATTTTTGTGTCTCAGGAGCTTACAAAGCATGTGTACCATTTCAAACAAAATGGGTGCACTGGAGCAATCAGAGGAGCTTGGGAATATTAAATACCAGGATTTACCCCCAACTTGCTCCCTGCCCCCAAATCAACATTTTGTTAATTTGTGGAAGAGGCCATATGTTTTGTGGTCATATATTACTTTTGCAGTAGCTTTCAAATAGGGTAAACCTCCTTCTAAATATAACTAAAATGAAATTCATAGTATACTATGGTGGGTTGGTTTTTTTTTTGTTTTTTTTTTGAAACATGCAGTATATAATGGATAGACTGATTTGGACTCTTGTATTACCACAGCAGGTAATTAAACATGTTCACTGTAATACAAAACTTTGAATATTCATAGAAAAATGACCAGTATCCTCACACTATGTATTTAAAACCTTTATATCTGGTATTTGTCATGGTTTATTTTTAAAAAAGCAAGCTACCAATAGACACTAGACTGTATTATCAACAAATGGCTTGACAAATTCCTTCCATTAGGACTGTAAATGCCATTTGAAGGGTTATGAGTTCAAATAATGAATTACAAATCGGCAACTTTCTTTTCATTAGTCAAGCCAAGATTCCTTTCCAGTTCTCTGAAGATAAACACTCTTGCATGTCAGGATTTCAGCCCTCACTAAAGTTTTATTTATTAATAAAACTCACTAGAAAACAGGTTTAAAATAAAAGTGCTGACACAACCTTAGCCATCACAGCACAATGAATTTAGCTGCAATTCTGCTGTAATCCCAAAACAGTAACTGGGAAAATTGTCATGTCAGACAGAGGACAGATGGAACCTGAAACAAAATGTCCTGAGTTTAACTGTTTACATATGAATACATCCCTCACAGTCAATTCTTTCTCTAATATCAGGGTCTAACTTTTTAAAAGTAAACTAAAGTTCAGGAAAATAAAATTTGTAGCTGACAAAAAATAGTTACTTAAAGACAGAAATTGAGGCACAGAGTGACTTGTTTGTTTAAAACATGCTCTAGATCTTATTTCATGGGGTGTTTTTTCTTTGTGAGGAAAGTACTGTATACTTCAAAGATAGCATAGACAGAATGACAATTATCAGTATATCTAGGTACTTTTATGGCCCTACTCACTATAATATCTGTGCAGAATTACCAACAATAACTTTTTGGCTATTTTGACTTACTCCTAAAAACATTCTGATGGCAAAATGGGAAGCTGAGGTTTGTTTCAGTTCACCCCCCCCCCCATTCCTTTAAACTTGTGTAAGATTCTCTTCAGCATAGTTTACTGCATCTCAACACACTTAGAGCTGTATTTCTAAAGGATTTACAAATACAAGTGCTCGTATCATTTTCTGTCTGCACATGGGCAAACCAAGGCATTATGGTTTATTTTAATTGACATGGGTGCTTGCTAAATAGGTTTTATAGTGCAATAGAATATTCAGTGACAGACAGGGAAGAGAATGTGACTAATTCTAGAAACAGATTTGTGGAAGAGGAGTAATCTACCATTCTGCACACAGAACTGTGAACCAGGAGTTCCTGACTTCTATTTCCATCTCTGAATTTGGGCAAATTACTTAATCACTCTGCCTTAGTTTCCCCAACTGTGCAATGAGGATAATTCATATTTCACCTCCTGGAAAGGATGATGTAGGGACTAATGAATCAATATTTGCAGAGTGCTTATGGTGATAAAAGTGACTTTATGCACTCAACTAGTCTCACTGAAATTAATGGGGCTCTACTGTACATAGAGGTACTTTGTGTAAGAGTTTGCAGGATCCCAGGCCAGTAGCTTGTAGAACATGTGTGGGACTCAGGCATAAATTTTTTGGATTCAGTACAAACTTTTAACATGGGCCTCCTCCCCAACACACAGTAATGGGGGTTGTGGGCTTGGCCAGGCTCCCCAGAGCCTCTGAGCCCAGGTAAAATGTACCATTCCCCTTCCCCCCATGTGGGGTCCCTGAATGTGTGTAAGGATTTAGGGGGCTCTGTTTGTGCAACTTATAAGTTCTGTGATACTATAAAATTGTTGCTATGAAGATTGTCGTCACTCAGCATTGCTTGTAAGTGTGGAATGCACCAGGAGCTGACAAGGGCTGCATCACATCCTCTTCTAAACCACAGGAAATGGAGAGTGGTGAGTCTTAATGACTGTACTCTGACCAAAGGATAGGTATCATAAGGAAGGTGACTGAGTTAGGAAACAAGTTCAGCCAAGTTGGTATACTAGAGTGGGACTGGAGAGTGGCAATTCCCCAATTAGCACAGAGTGACAAAGCAGTTGGTTATAAAATGATTGGCAGGGAAAGGCTCAGAAAGTGCCACACAAAAGGTTTGATCAGGAGAGGGAAAGGGATGAAGTGGCCAACAACTGGGGAGGAGAACCAGTTGGGAGGCGGCTCAGTGTATCACAGCTCATGGACTGTGAACAGAAGGACCTTGGATGTCTCCAGATGATCTTGAGCCCAGCCCAAAGAATGATCCTAAGTGGGGAGGAAACTGAGACAGAGACTCTTGCATAGAGTTTTACTCCTGCATAAATCTTGGTATTTCTCATGCTGTTAAAAAAAGAACAGTGGTGCCTTAGAATGTTGTGTAGCATCTGTCTCTTTTTAGTAAGCCTTTACCTTCCAGGTGTTCCTTTGAAGAGGTAAATCGGAAATCTCATACCTTAAGTTGAAGTTCTGGAAATGGATATGTTTAAAAACGATCAGGACTTGCTCCGGGGACTGGTCAGTGGGCTGAATGGGGAAGCTGTCAGGAAGGGGGGATTAGAAAAGGGAGCTGTGAATTGGGATTGTGCATAGAGACCCTCAGCTAGGAGCGGTGACTGGACTCTTCAAAAAACTGAGAGTTTGACCACAAGTGGTCCAGCATGTGGACAAATTCACAGCAATCTGGTGATTGGACAAAAGGGGGTGCTCAACTGGAACGGTGACACTGTACACATCACAAAGATATCTGAAACTTCTATTCAGGAAAGCACTTAAATACACATTTAAGTCCCATTAAACACACACTTAAAGTTAACCAGATGCTTTTGTTCTTGCTTGAATCAGATCTGAGCATCTTCCTTACAGAATAACACAAAGCAGGGTTATTGTCCTGAAATGTCTCTCTCCTAGTAGTATCTGTTTTGCAAGATTGGAGCAGTATTTTCTAATGTGAAATCTTGGCACATGGATGATTTCCTAACTACTTAGTCCTAATTTCTGACAGTACGTGGTATTTGTATTACATACTGTTAGACACAGGATGTGCCCTATTCTTTCCAATTTCCAAAGGGGTAGCTGTGTTAGTCTAGTCCAGCAAAAAGCCAAGGAGTCGTGTGGCGCTTAAAGACTAACAGATTTATTTTTCGCATGAGCTTTCGTGGGAGAAAAATCCCACTTCGTCAGATGCTTTGAAGACCATCTTCAAACCATCTGACAAAGTGGGATTTTCTCCCATGAAAGCTCATGCGAAAAATAAATGTTAGTCTTTAAGTGCCACACGACTCCTTGTTTGTTTTGCCCTATTCTTTGACAGTGTTTCCTTTTACTCTTTAGTTTGTTTGAAATTATTATACACACTGTCCTACCTGCAATTTAAATTGTATAAAAATGTATTCAGAAGACAAGCTGAGTGCCACAAAGGAACCATGAGTGTCTAATGACCTGCTCCAAAGGGGTAGCCATGTTAATCTAGTTCAGTGAAACAAAGGAGGAGTTTGGTGGCACTTTCAGAGACTAAAAAATTTATCACATGAGCTTTTCCATATTGGGATTTTCTCCCACGAAAGCTCATGCAATGTATAAATTTCCTAGTCTTCAAAAATGCCACCAAACTTCTTGTTTGTTTTAATGACTGGCTGTCCCCAGAGTTCCTGTGTTGTATATTGGCATGCACTTTCCTAATATTGTGAGACTGAACCTTGCCCCATCAGTAGAAGAGAGCTGATAAATGGGTCTAGCAACTCAAGATGAGACAGTAGCAGATAGAGCGATTTGTGCAAAAGCATTTAAATGTTGAAGGAAACTGTCTCTTTTTTGCTTGTTTTGCTGAATTTGAAAAAGACAATTTAAAAAAGGAGTAATTAGAATGTTTACCTAGTACAGTTACATGAGATTTTGGCATGAATAAGAGGAGCTCACGCGAGTGAAACCGTACTTGTGAAAACGAAATATGTGTATTGCCCTTGAGGGGAGAACCAACAAGATGTGACATATTTTCCTAGCTATATGACTATTAACAATCCATCACAAATAGAAATATGGGGGTGGGGAGAGTTCTGGGTGTCTTAGGAGAAACATCTGGAGAAATACTGTGAAAACATGTAGTTTGATGGCAAATTAATGCCAGGGGACTTGATTCTGCACTGCTTTGCACCTTGTGTAGTCGCTTACACTGCCATAACACCATGGAGAATTCTGATTTGTTAGCTGATTAGGCCCACATTACATTTATACAAATTGCTATACAATGTACAAGAGAATGGAGAGTCAATTCCCAGCCTGGAGTTTTGCTGTATTACTTTCCCCATTTTAGAGAGAGATTAAGTGATTCTGCAAAGCTATGTACAGAATATCAGTACTGCAGTATCATAATGGGACCCTGGTCCATGACTGTACCTCTGAACCATCACAGTACAAACAATACACAAAACAAATAATAAAATTCAAGAGTTCCTGGCATTCAGCCATTTGCTGAAATCATTACACAAACAGCTGTCTAGTTTTGTGAATTTGGAAACACATATATTTAGTTGCTATTCCTTTGCAAAGACAATCAGAGGCTGGAAGAATCTAACAGTAACAGCAGTGGGGACAACTGGGAGAGAGAGCATCCTTATTTCTTTTAGCAGAACTAATAAAACTTTGAAATCATATTGCAAGAGGCAGCAAGCACAAAGCAAGAACTAGGGCTATGAACTGACGCTTGTTGTGGCAAATGCAGCACCATTAAGAGGAAAGGAATTGAAGGTGCTTGTGAAGTCAGGCCAAGGACTTCTGAGGTCATCAAAGCAATATCAGCAGTAATTACTGGTTTTCTCACTTTTACTCTACATAGCCCTTTTTAATTACAGATTGTTTATCTTCTGCACAGAAAATTTCTTATTGCAGTATGCCACCAGTACCAAGATTGGAGGACCACCATGTCTCCTCTTCTAATCTGCAGCCTATAAAATACAAAACACATAAATTGCTCAGTAACATCATTTGTATTGGTAGCTGCTGCTTCTTTGTAGGGCATGCATCATCAATCATCTTCAGGGAGTCTGAGTCAGGCTTGGCCTCTGTGCCATGGATTACTCATATTGCTGGTAAAATTGTTTACAGATACAGGCTATGCAGACCTGAATGTCAAAAGCCAAGAAGCAAAGCCAAACCTGAAGGTGCTACAGGTGCCTTTTCTTCAACAAAGGAAAGAATAAATTTAAAATATACATAGTTAAGAGTAATGACTGCTTGGAGAGGCTCTCGACTTGGTCATTAGGGCTGACTTGCCTAACTGTTGTTGATGAAGGCAGCAGGGTTCAGGACTATTGTGAAGACTTTCTGAATTAAAGGCTTTGCGTTGAAGTTTTCAAAACAGATGAGTATTTAGCTCCATGCTCCTCTTTAGTGCCAGTGAAGGTCATGTTGCTAAATCTATATGTAGGTGTAAGGCCCAGTGGGTCTCAAACCAGATTTTCAGAGCTGCCAGGCCTCTGTACTGCTCCCTTCCAGCATTTATAATCAGTTTGTGCTCCACTACACAAAACCCACTGTGGACACAGACCATGGGAAGTCCTGTCTCGAGGGGTCTTCTGGCTCCTGTTTGGCATCCTGCCCTATGTATACCCAGGGGACAGTCCAGGAACCATCTAGCAACAGTCCTGTAAGTGTTGCTCTCTGTTCTTGAACTCCTGGTTTTGATCTTAGCTTGATTTGGGTCTCATCTCCTGATGCAGACCTTGAAACTTGACTCAGTTCTGATCCTTGCTATCAACACTGGCCTGGGAGCATCCCCACTGCTACTCTCATCCTCAGATTTGGCCTCCTCTGACCCTTAGTCCTGCCTAACCTTGTCAAGATCTTGCTGTGAGACCCTCAGCCCTATTATCATGTGTCTGATAAGAACTCTTACCAAAATCCCCCAACTGGAGACCTTCAGATCCAGTGCCAAATGTTGCCTCTTAACTTGTTCTACATGGAACACCCTGGAAAAAGCTACTGATTGCATTATTTGTAACTAGGCACAGATATGAGGTATCCTTCCAGTGACTGGCAAATAGCATCAAAAGAAACCTTACAGAATAGTGTGTGCCTACCAGAAGATGCAAGACAACAATATTAACAATCTATAAGTGTTGCAGGAAGGGCAGTTAATCAAGGGTAGTGGTGTAGTATTACACCTGATAGATTCCATTTTAGTGGAGAGAATCTCACAGTAGAATGTATATGCATCAATAAGCTAAGTGATAGGAAAAACCACCCTTAGAGGAATTAAAATGCTTATACAAAATGGTCTAGACCATTGTGTCACCTGCAATGTGGTTACTGAGCTTCTGTTCTTTCTTAGCTCTTGTCTAAACCACACACGACTCACAGACTTAAGTAATCATATGCCTGTCAATGCATGGTCGCTGGTCCTGCTGCTGTGTGACCACATTGTCAATATTGGCATGAGACTGTCATGCCCTGTGTCTGCACTGGCACAGCATGATGCCATGACAAGGAATGCAGATGTCTGGACTTCTATCCAGAGATACATAGAGTCATAAGTTACATCTTTGTTCTGTGCTTGCATTCATGAAGTGTTCTGGTGCAATTTTACTATTCATTCTTGGAATTGGGAGGGGAAATGGTCTAGACCACAAAATTAGTTTCCTGGCAGTAACCCAGTTGGCATGATGGGAAAGTGTTACATGCTGAACGTATAGATCCCATTCTCCCTCATTACCAGGACCAAGAGCTTCTGTTTTCATGTTTCTTTTTTTGTGCCTCTGCATAAGCTGCTATGAGGAGATGTTAGCAGGGGTTTCAAAGGCTGCTTAAAAACAACAGTTTCCAGCCCTTGTAGTTATGGAGAAAAGCCTGAAAATGTGACCTGTGCACACCCAGAAGCTTATAAACCAGAAGGCAAATAAAAAAGAATCCCTCTTTCCATATATTAATGTTTTAAAAATATTTTTTCATTAAAGTCAACCTCATATGTTCTGAGGGCCTGGCTAATGATATGTGAATGGGTGGTGCTGGCAGTACCCTGTATATGTGGTAAGATTCAGTCACATACAGAAGAGCAAAACATAGCAAACTCCTAACAATGCAGCTCGTATGCATGAGGCTCAACTCTCCTATTGCATACGGTGGTGTAAATCTAGAGTAATTCAGTTGAAGTCAGCAGAGTAATATGCTAATGTAAATGATAGATGAGTCATGCCCCGGAAGCAATGTGTTTGTTTGCCCAGTCTGTCCATGGCTTGCATATAGTATCTTGCTATTTATATGAGTCGATGCTTGGTTTCTGTAAAAGTGAAGTAGATAAAATGCTTCTAACTGCATTACACCCAGGAAAGATAACACTGAGTTCCTGTCTTTTTCTCAAGGATACAAAAAAACTAGAAACAGAATTCCAGTTTTCATCAAATGAATGGCCAAGGGCAGGTTCTGATCTTGGTTACAGCCATGTAAATCAGGTGTAATGCCACTGGCTTCTCTGAAGTTACTCCAGATTGATATGAGTGTAAATAAGAATAGATTTTTGCCCATTATCCTATGCAACCCATCATAACAATTCCAGGAACAAAGAGAAAAACAAAAACAAAATCTAGCATTCATTTAAAAATGGGGACAGCTCAGCCTAATTGAATATGATAGCTCTCCAGCTCACAACTGGCATATAAGAGAAAAGCTTATTTGGTAGCATAGCCAATGATGTGTCAAGCCTATGATGTGTCTTGAATATGGTGGAATAGAGAAAACTTGATATTCAAATCAGTGGCTTATTAAAGAAAATGAAATACAGAAATTCCATGTTACTGGAATAGTCACAGTTAACTTAGTTTTGAGCAATCCATTTGTGATGTGCACAATGGATTTATACAATACTGTATACACAACTATCCTAATTACTGAATAGTCAGAATCAGGCTAGTTGTATAATGAAAAGTTTGCCTCCTAGGAGGGTATAAAAATTGACTGGAATTCCTCTTACACATGAACATGTACCATTACTGAAATCTATCAATCTGTTTTTATGGTCATTACTTTTTACTGAAATATCTGTGTTACAGTCTATGTATTTGTTTATATACCACATGCAAACTGTTAACTGAAATGCAGATGGAAAGGTTGAGATTTCAAGATCTTATGGCTCCAATATTCATAAATTCAGTTGATAATGCACAGACCCAGCATGCAAGGCTTTATTAAGTTGGCTTTTCATTCCTATTATAAAGAGGTGCTAGAAGACAAGCTGTGAACTAACATTTTCTCCCAAACCAAACAGAGGACTCTGAGGATCTGAATTGTTATTTGCTGAAGACAAATGATGGTTATCCCTGGAGCAAGGCCTGGGATTGTAATGTGTAAGGAAAAACAGTCTTATCAGTGTAAGAGCTTTTTCTTTATACCCAGTACACATGACAAAGGCAGATGCCATGAAAACATTCATATTGGGGCTTAACCCTATAAGAAAAGTATGAACAAACATCTATTTGATTCCTGGAAAATGTGTTGGTGTTAAATAAAAATGAGAATTTAAAGAGAAGATGTGCACATGCTAATAATGTGGTTCAGTAAAATTACATTGTGAACAGGGTGCTGAGGGTTGAACCCCTGGGTCAGCCCCCTGCCAGGCTGGCATAGGGCAGCAAAACAAGTAGCTGGGCTAAGGTTGATGTGTGCAGGGAGGCAGCTGGGTGGAGGCATAAGCTGTGCAGCCTCCCAAGGGATTGATTAGCTCATGACCTGCACCTGCCCTAAGGCAAAGGCATGGCTCTGGGTTGGTCTGGCTGGGCCCCAGCACACCCTTTTAAAAGTAGCCCCACCCAATCACAGCCACTCCACTTGGTACAGCAATGGGAGAGTCTCTGGAGACAGGCAACTTTTGGCCGCTTGCCTAAATGTCCTGCTTCGGGCCATGTGACCTGAAGCCAGTGGTTCAGGCAACAATGGGCTGAAAGCTGCCCAATGCTCCTGTTGTTAGGTAACAAGTAAAGCTACTTGGCAACTGCAGGTTCTGCAATTTCCAAATTTCCTGCTTCCGGCCACGTGAATGGAAGCAGGAAGTGGTTTGGGTCACACCTGGGTGACTCACAGACCCAGCCTTAAAATCAGATCTGGATGTGGCCTTGGACCAGAGGCCCTAGAAGGTTTATAAGCTAGGCTAGGGGGTTTGAGAAGTCAGAGGGGAAAGGAGTCCAGGAAAGGGATTACCTGTCTCCCTGATCCTGATCAGCCCCTGCAAGAACTGGCCCGGGGGGGCTCTGTACAATAGTAGGTGATTGAGGCACAAACTGTAAATAAATCATGGATGACTGTAAGTCTGTGAGTTTTTATTTCTTTTTTGGTCCAGACTGGGGTAGAAAAATGGGGTGGCGATCAGCAGATCTGCTAGAAACATATTGGCTTATTATAGTATAAAGAATTAATCCTTAAAGGCATATACCAGATTTGGTACCTTATAAAACATATTTGATCCCTTTGCTGCCCCAAACATTCTTGGATGTAGGCAGTATTTTACAGAAGATTTTGTTCAGGTCCATGAATTCTTTTGTGCAAAAATTGGACATTGGACAGTCTCTGCACAAAAGAATAAATGGACACAAATCTGATATCAGAAATAACTACATTCAAAAACCAATAGGGGAACACTTCTATCTTCCTAATTACTCCACTTCTGATCTGTTAATAGCCGTACTCAGGGGAATTAATAACAAATCAAAGCTTCAAAGAGAACCTGCAGAATTGGAATTCATATGCAGATTTGATATAGTGAACTCAGGGCTGAATAAAGACTGGTTGTTTTCCCATTCCAACAGGTAATTTTGCTTCCCCCTACCTCCTGCTAATTGCTGTACTCCACTGTTTGAATCCTAACAACTGCTTTGATTTTCTGTGACAGTCTGACCTGATCCTATGACTTGCACTCACATGCATTTGTTTTGTTCCCATTCTTTAAAAGTGTTACCAGACCGCTTGTTTGTTTTGCTGAACTAGACTAACATGGCTACCCCCTTTGAAACAGAAAAAGAAGATGTTTTCTTCTGCAAGGCACCATCAGGGGTGGAGCAGGACAGTGCATGGGTTGGGCTCCACCCTCTCACTCTGCCTCTGGGCCAGCCTGCCCCACCCCCAGAGCAGAGCAGTTGACCCAGGGGAGGGGTGAGACAGTGGAGCCCAGCCTCTGGGCTGGTTTGGTCTGCCCCTCAGCCATCTCTTCCCCGCCCTCGGGATGAGGTGAGCTGGGCGGGAGTGGAGGTCGGGTTCTGCCACCAGCCACTCCCCCATGTGGTGGTTGGGGGGGAGCGTAAAATCAAAAGCTGGCTTAGGGCATCAAAGCCCCTTGAGCTGGCTGTGGGCACTCTTGATTATATACTATAGGAGAGGAAATATTTAAGCTCCTTGTCACTTTTATAATGGGGCAGGGCATGCACAAAGGGGGCAAGCAAAGCACAAGTCCTCCAGTTGGCAGGGCCAGAGAACTGCTCCAGGACTGGGGCCAGGGTGAGAGCTGAAAGAATTGTTGGCTGCAGTATTGGGCAGCCAAAGCCTCTCCTGCAGGAGCCAAGATTCTCCAGAGCTCACCAAGCACTCTTCTTTCTCTGCCTCCACCAACAGGCAACTGACTGATAATGCTCCTAACCGATAGTAGTGGGGCAGTGCAGAAGATCCTCTGAGGGTGGAGCAAGCAAGGAAGTGATCATGATATTGCTACCCTGCAGTAGGGATACATACTGGAATAAGTGGCCCCAAGAGCCCAGTGAACATCCTGCATGATTCAGAGGGAGGCTCTTGCTGGTAGGAACTTGGACCTTTATCTGAAATCCATTTTGAGTTTGCTGTAGCAATCGGTAATTGTATTAAAGAAAAGCTGCTGAATTCCTGACTTTTTATAAGTCTCTGCTGGGAAATAGGATCAGAGCATCAGCAATTATAACTGCACACAGATGTTCGCTGGCTGTCGCAGGGAGGAGTTCTAACGTATCCATTTGCATTGAGGAGATGTAGTGCGTATGTTTCTGAGTGAAGTGGAGTCTATCCTGAAGAAGCACTGAAGTGACATCAAATGGCTGGCAGCACTTGCAGATCTAGCAGATATGTTTGATTGTTTAAATTCATTGAATGAGCTACTACATATATTATCAAACTCAACAAAATTAATGTCTTTACTAAAAGATTGAATCTTTGCAAGATGACAAAATTTTTCAAATACCATAGAATCACAGGGTTGGAAGGGACTTCATGAGGTCATCTAGTCCAACCCCCTGCCAAAAAAAGCTGGACCACTCCCACTAAATTATTCCAGCTAGAGTTTGTCAGCTGGGCCTTAAACAAAGATGGAGATTCCACCACCTCCATAGGTATCCCATTCCAGTGTTTTACCACCCTCCTAGTAAGAAAGTTTCAGTTGTGGAAATCTCATCCAGTGATGTCACCTTTGAGGGTATATATAAAAAGTAGCTAAGCATATCTCTACACTCCAAACCCAGTTATGGAAATAGGTTGCAAATTGTGATGTAACTTCATTTAACTGAATAAGAAACCCAATTATCAGAAATCACTTACCTCAAAATTAAAATCTCATCTTCAAAGCTCAAGAGGAACTAAATGATGTCTTGCGTGACTCTGTTCTGAAGCAGCAATTCCAATCTCAGCCCCTGTCTGAAATCTGGATTTCCTTCACAGCAGACTGTTCCTGAATCTAAACTGCAGCAAGTAAAGTGTTTCTCCCATTTGCAATGACTTGCTTATGAGAATCTGGTTTCTCAGCTTACATGTACTTAAATTAAGGAATAAATATTGGACAAAATTGAACATGGAGGATGATTTTGAGGGTCTGCTTGAATTCCCTGGAATTATGATTGAAAAAAACATGTGCTTCAAAACAGCAGCTTCCCATGCATCGTGTCCAGATATTTGTTAGTCTTTAAGTCCACAGGACTCCTTGTTTGTTTTGTTTCTATTATACGTGTACATAAAGCCACAATCCTTGGATAGTGTTGTTATTCTTAGTGTAAATTGGATGATGTTATCATTGATTATTGCCACAATCTCTGGAAAAGGCTTCCAGCTCTGCAACTGTATCCTGTTGTCTGTTCTTCTGTTCAGAAAAATTTTCTTAAATGTCCACATATTTATTCCTGAAAACTGCTGATTACACTTTTTGAAATGCTTCTTTGCCTTTGACTGCAGGGATGATAATTAAATATCATTTTGTGCTCCTATGAGTATGTGTGGTTATTTGCTATCACTTTTTTGGGTGGATTAGAGCTCCATCATAGCTTGAAATATTTTCAAAGATGGGGCCCTGCAAAAGAGGTTTGAGGACCACTTCCGCACCATCTATTGAATAAGCTGTTTCCAAACACTGGCTTCCTTCAGAATACCATGTTTACAGTGATGGAATCTTTATCTCTTCTCCTGTATTCACTTGTTCCTTATAATGAGGTGGTGTATTTATTAGTATAGTATTTATTAGAGGTAAATTGATATGCTATTTTATTAATGAAAATGAACTAAAAAATTAACAGAAAATATTTTAACTAATTGCTTGCTAATTGAACTAGTCTCCACCACCTTTGTTGAGCTGGTCATGTTCTGCAAAGGCCAAAATCTTGACTCCCAAAACAGGTCATATTCTTACAAGTGAGTTCTTGCCAACAGTCAAAGGCTGGGCAAAGGAAGTACTTCAAAGACGCTCTCAGAAGCAACATGAAGAAGGGCAGTATTGACACAAACTCGTGGGAAATCTAGCTCCTTGACTGATCCAAATGGAAGAAAACTTTGTGGCAAGGATTCAAGTAGTTTGCAATCCAACAGAGACAACAGGAAATGGAGAAACAGGAAAAGAGGAAAGAACATGCCACAACCCAATTTAACAATTCAGAGCCACCCCTTTCATTGGGAAACATGTGCTCCAACTGTGCAAGGTCTCTGAATCCTGGTTAGGTCTCATTAGTCACTTGCAGCTTCACCAACAGTCACTGGCTATCATTTTAGCAGAAGATAATTGTCTTCAAACTCCGAGGGATTGCTGATGAATTTCCCAATTAACACAAACCCTTTGCTAGAAAAACAAAGTGCAAAGGAACGCTATCTAAAATAGCCTTGTAAAAGGTCTTATCCTTAAAACGCTATACAAAAAAAGAGAAGAATCCAGTCAAAGAATGTCCATCCTCTTTAAGAGTATCTTAGAATTTATGGCTGCTGCTTTGTTCATAGGTAAATAAAATGCCTACAATAAACATGTGAGTAACTTATACTGGCTTAACTTTAGTATCATTGGTCTGCCTGGGTATCATTTTCATCTATAGAAGCTCAAACTTTCTTTCTTGAACTTCATAGATGGTGGTCATATGGTGTAGCAGGCAGTCTTTCTCTTTCCTCTTTATTGAATAAGTGAAGATCCTGGATCACAGTTTCTCCATTATAATGTAGGCAATGGACATTTCTGCATACTGAGTGTAGTATAAGACAGGGATCCCCCCCCCCCCCGCAGACATTTTCTTCCACAGAATGGAAGTGTTTCTTTTGGCTTTTGAGATTGGCCATTTTTCCATTTAAGTCAGCATCTGGGTCTTTCACAGGTATGTGAGGATCAGAAGGCCATTTTCTGGGTTGGGGCTATTATGCTTAAAGCATGGCATTTAATTATTTTAAAATTGGTAAATTGTCTAATTGCATTACATGTTCTGATAATGACATACAGTGGCCTTTCTTGCAAGCTCTGCCACGCAGTACTTGCCCTTGATGCCATTATGGGACCTTTTTGTATTATCAGTTGTGTTGCTGTAGGCTCAATTGTATTGAGGTGGCCCTTCCCAATGGGAAGTGTTCCTCAAATTATTCAGTCAGTTACATGTTGAGTCTGCCCCTTCAACAGAGCTTGTAATCACTGTGACATATCGTTAAAAATGCTTGCAATTCTGGGATGATTGGAGCAGACATAACCTTGACTGGGGGAGTAACTCTGAGTTTTTCTTAAGCTGATTAACCAAATAAATAGGAATAGTTTCCTAGAGTTATTTGAAGTCTGTAAAACTTCTTTAGCATTTGGAACGTCTGTTACATTGTTATATGATTGACATTTATCATTTGGAGACTATCTTTGTGCCCTTTGTGTTTCCTAGTAAAGAACTCTTTCTCTCTCTCGCATCTACTTTTAGAGCAAGATGTATCATATTATCAGTGGCTTTCCACCTGAGTAATCTCTCTTATACCCTAGTGGCTATGAAGTAGCAAATCCTGAAGCATGGTCTTGAGAAAAACAAGAAAATTTTCAGAGACAAGAATTTAACCCCATTTGGAGTTAAATTTCTGCATTTCAAGCCACTCTATACTAATGCCCATTGCCCATGAGACTTCTGTAGTCTGATCTATCAGTCACTGTCTCTGTTCACACTGTAATTTAATGACTGCTGAAATAAATTCTAGTGTGCCTTCTTGGGATTAGACAAAAGACTGCCAGTCACTCAATCCCCTGCTACATATTCATTATCATAAAGCTTGCAGAACAGTTCCCTCTCTGGTTTCATGTGCATGTACTTTCCAAAACATTCACCTTTGGGGCTCAAAGTTTCCAAACTATGCCTCTAATCAAAAGTGAAAATTTGAGAGAAATCCTTTGACTCTTTTTGAATCTGGGAATGGAAAAAAAAAAACATTTATTTTTTAAATAACTTTACATCATTTGGAAAATGTCTGGTTTTCTTCAAAGGGGAGAACTTCCATGACTATCTAGTTCCCCTGTATAGGGCAACAGCAAATTGGCTGAAGTAGACTGTCATAGCAGTTTCTAAGTATGAATTTTGGCTCTTTTACATGGAATGTAGCAATAAATCTTACTTATTAGGCCAGATCCTCAGCTGGTATAGATTAGTGTAGCTCCATTTGACTTCAGTGAAGCTACATTGATTTACATCAACTGAAGGTTGGTTTCACTCCATAGGTATGTTCCAGTGGGGTAGACATATTAGTCTGTGTACAGCGAAATCAATGAGAGTCCTGTGGCACTTTAAAACTAACAAATGTCTTTGGGTATAAACTTTTGTGGGCTCCAACCCAGCTTGCCAGATAAATCATCATGCATCTAACAAAGAGAGTTTGAGCTCACAAAAGCTTATGCCCAGAGAAATTAATTAGTCTTTGAGGTGCCACAGAACTCTCATTGTTGTTCTATAGATATGGTCCTTTTTCGCTGCTTCTAATTTTCTGCTTTTGATTACGGGTGCTATTGATTAAAGAGCAAATACATAACCCCCCTACCCTAAAACCCAGCTGACTCTAGATGAGTATGTAATAAGTCTCTACGGTTGCTATGTGGGCATTTCTACTTGAGCATTTGCTGAGTAGTAAGCTGGAGCGTAAATCTACAACTCTCAATATGCTTTGCTCTTATTTTCCTTGTGGGCTGTGCTGTTGCACACAAAAAGTTCCCTAGTTTGTGTAGTGCCATACCTCTGGTTGAAACCACAATATGTTACTGTGCACTGGAAAACTTTTTTTGTGTACAGGATCAGGTTCCTGAGAGAGAGAAGAGAGTGTGTGTGTGTGTGGGGGGGGCACACTGGAATGCTGTAGATTTACAACTGAGCTTGCCACCTGGTAGGTGCCTTGTTGTTTGTAAAGTTAAGCAAATCTTTGTGGTTATGGCTTGCAAAATTGACCTTCAGTTGGCATCACTTCATGTGGATTTTTGCCCCTACTTTTTGTTTTGAATAACAAGTTCCAATATCCTCAAATTTTGCCTGTTTTGTTAGAGGCCTCATAAATCTCCTCTCCACATGGGTTGCAGTGGGAAGGTCTCTTGAAATTCCATAGGTAACAATGGGGAGAAAGAACCTATAGAGAGAGTGCGCTGTCTTAAATAGCCATTGGCTTGTACTAAACTTGACAGAAGTTCTTTCAAAGGGTTGTGAAATTGAACTTTTCAGAAAGTTAGTATCAGTTTCAGGTTTGTAATTCACTTGGTTTGGGAGTTTTATCACAAAGTCTTTGTAGAGGTCTGCCGCTGGAACTTTCTCTTTTTCCCACTGAAGTAAAATGTCCAAAGTGGACTGAACTTTTGCAGATTGGGTGAGGAAGAGTATGAGACCACTTGTCCAGAGAACTTTTTTTCAGTTAGTGTTAGTTACAGTCTTGATTTCATTTCCATTTTCTATGTGAAGCTGCTGCTCTTTCATTACAAAGACTTGAGGTGTGCAGTTCCACAGGGCCAGCTGTGTTAGTCTAGGTCAGTAAAACAAACAAGGAGTCCTGTGGCACTTAGAGTAACAAATATATATTGCAGGAGTTTTCATGGGAGAGAATCCCACTTCATCAGCTTTGAAGATGGGGGATCTTACAGAATGGGAGGAAGTAAATGCAGGGAAGTGTAAGTTATGGGAACAGGTCACTCTGTAACAGCAAATCAAAGCCATTGTTAAGATTCGAATACCATATAGAGGAAGATGAGGTCAAATCACCTGTTGTAATGAGAGAAAAATCTAAAGTCTCTATTAATCTTTACAACTGCTTTGATTTGCTGTTACAGTGTGATCTGTTCCCATGACTTACACTTCCCTGCATTTATTTCCTCTCCTTCTGCAAGTTTCCCCCATCTTCAAAGCATCTAACAAAGTGGGATTTTCTCCCACAAAAGGTCGTGCAATAAATAAGTTTTAGTTTTTAAGTGCCCCAAGACTCCTTGTTTTGTTTTTAGCTCCACAGACGCACTCACCGTTGAGGGCGTTGTGTACATCTGTATATGACTGCCAAATGTCCCAGATAGGAATGCATCTTTGGATGGTCAATATGTTCCTTTTTTCTGAAACTGTCTGTCTTAATCTTATCTCCATGCAGTAATTGGAAGATGATGGCAAATATGCTTTGGAATGATCTTTTCTCCTTAATGACAATTCCAGTTTATTTCAGGCAGGTTCTCTAATCAGCAAGTAAGCCTGCAGCTCTTTTTAGGTAATGTAACATCAGTTGATGTCATGGGCCATGTACTTCGTCAGAAGTTCTGTGTACCTAGTGAGACACTTATCCTCAATTACATTAGTACTGACCCACATTGATAGCTGTTTGTGTAAGCCAGATGTCTCATTTTGTTACTACTGTTGCTGGAATTGCAATATGTTGCTTCCAGAGCAACTCATTTTTAACTTTTGTAGGCTACTTCTTGGGCCCATGATGACGTGGTATAATTTGGGTTCCTGTTCTGACAAAAATTATGTTCCCACATTAATTTGCAACTTGCATCAAGTTCTGATTATTACAGCTGACTTGGCGTCTAGTTTAGTTGCTGTTGGTTGTTGCAAGTACAGGCCACACAAAGGAAAATATGAAGGGGATGAGGTGGATGCTTGCTTGAGGGAATACCCACTATCAAGCTGAGGGAAAGTATGAAAATCATGTCTACAGAAAATAAATGAAAAGGAAAAGATAGAGAATAACTGAGGATACCACCAATAAAAAAGCAGCCTAAAAGTAGCTTGAATGAGGTTGTGAGGAAGAGCCTCTTGCATATCAAATGATCAGAAAACACTATCCACTCTTTGAAATAAGAAGACAGCCCTTGATTCTCTGCTCTTGGGCCCAACAGCTACATACATCATTATCTTTTTATCACTCCATTCCTCTATGTAATCTGGCAAGAATGGACCAAGGGCACTCCAGCTTTTTTGTAGACAGCTATGTTCTTGAATAGTCCACATAAAAATATGCACAAGCTCTCTTGTTTTTATCTTATGTCATAATTGCATAACATACCATTATGTTATACTTGGTGTCCCTGTCAGAACTATGTTACAGTAACATAACTGATACTTGGAATTAGAAAATATTGATATATCCCTAAAGTAACAAAGAATTGATTACTTCATGCTTATTTTGTCTCGAATAATTAAGTACCTAGGGCTCAATCCTGCAGTGAGAGAAAGTAAATAAGGAGCCTCTTCTTCCCACATTATTATAATATGCCAGGTTCTCTTCAGACTCAAAGGACACTGTGTAGTTGCGTTCCAAAGGGGCAGCCGTTGTTAGTCTAGTAAAGCAATAAAAGCAAGGAGTCTTAATCTGTTAGTCTTTTAAGTGCCAAAAGACTCCTTACTTTTTGTGTAGCTGAGGAGTCTCAGTGGCTTGCAGCCAGAGTATAGTATAAATCTGTTATTCAGAGAACTAGCAAAGTAAATTCAACAGAACATCCCCTTGGAGGAATCCTATTTTAGCTGATAAAGCTCTGTGGTAGGGGATAACCAGGATAGCACCTCTATTGTCCATTTGTGTACTGGCCAGCATAGAATTTTGGTTCACTGAATGTGCTGAAATAATCGATTTCATTAAATAGGTTGAACTTGGATGTGCTTTACTCTCCCATTTGTTGGGAAAATGTTTGAGTTGAATTAATAAATCTTTAATAAGTGTCATTATTCTGATACATGTCATAGAAATGGATTTTTATAGTCAAGTCCCTTTTTTTCCCCCAAGGTAGCTTTTATAAGAAAAATATTGGTGCCCCAGAAGCAAGATTACTTTTTATGTAACTGATTGCAGATGTTTAGTGTAAAGGATAATGCTTTTAATAATAAAGAGAAGTTTTTTGAAGCTGGTTGACAATAAAGGGTGATTTGGTAATTTTTTTGAATAAATATGATGAGTTTATCCTACTCTTATTTGTGGGGTGAGATGTTAATACTCCTCTTTGAGCATGTATTTTTGTGACTCTCTCTGAAGATGTGCATATGCCTCGTGCATGGGACCAGACACTTTTTTGAATAGCAACATGCATGCACCTTGTACTACCTCATGCGTTTGTACAAGGGCTCAGCTGGTAAGGCGGCCATGACCCTCACTCCGTTCTGTCTTACCATTTGTGACAGTGAGATGGAACCTGGCAAGTGTTCAACTCACTAGATCTAACTCTGGCTAAATCCAGGAGCACCCCTGGTGTAGGAAAAGAGCTGGGGCTCGAGTGCCTTAAGCCCAGCACAAGCAACACCTCGGCTAAATCTCTCAAAACTCTTAAGCCTTTAGAACTTTTTTGATCTACTACTAATATATATCTATTGTGAGCACCCTCAGTCAATCTGAGCTGAATATTCGGGGTCAGACACCCTGGGTGGTTCCCGGCATGTGGTTTCTCAACATGGTGGATTCAAAATCTTTAGGCTTCAAGCCCTGCTCACCCTATGATGCACTCTTTCAATGGAAAGAATGGTACACCAGGTGACTCTCCTTTTAAGGGAGTCCTGTATGCAGAGAGGATGTTGGCTATGTATATATTTCTCTGCAAGGACATATGTCAGGTGATCCCTGACTAAAGCATCTTCATCTGCAACAATCTGTGAGTATTCCTTCTGATTCTGAGGAGACAAGCACTGGAGTCCTGACAACAGATGGATTTCATCCAGAGCCTGGTCTAGCAGATGAGCAATCTCAAAGGCCGTCTCGGAGAAGACAGCACCAAGAAAGGACCCTGCATTAACACCAGTGTTGGGGCCAAATCCATTTGGAAACTAATGCTTCCAGGACCAATGTATAGGACCAAGAGAAGCCACTCAAGAAACAGAGGCAGAAACTCCAGGTAGAGGTTAGGCCCAAATTTTTAAATCCCATAGACAAATGATGGGGACTTACTGCCTAAATCACTTTTGAAATTGAGACTTAGGGTCCTAAAACAGTTAGATATTGAGATGCTGAGCACAGCAAAATCTAAATACCTTTAAAAACTTGGCCTTAGAGTGGGCCTTCCCACAAGGATGGATGATGTGAAGCTTCTGCAGGTAAATCTACCAAGTCATTCATGTTGCCAAAGGCTGGAGATAAGGAATAGCCTATGACACTTTAGGGATCTCTCCAACATTGAGCCCAGATCCAGCAATGCAATCCTTAATATCAGTGCCTTATTGTAGATGACTCACCTTGGAAAGAACTGAGAGAGCCACTGGCAGCAAGGCAAATGTTAGTACCGATACAGACTTAGTACTGAGAGAGAGCTGTAGCACTTAGCACTGCTCATACAAATGCTCCATTCTCTCCATCACTCTCCTTCATGTTCTTTCTGTCCTTGAGCAGAGAATCTTATCGTCCATATCTGCGATTGATGTAATGAAGAGGACTCCTGACCCTCCTTAGAGGACCCAGTCGTCTTCTCAACAGGAATGGCATTGGATTAGACTGTATCAGACAAGTGAGGCAAGGCTCTATTTATCATACTGTCTCCACCATCTCGTACTTCTAAGAGTTGGTCTCTACGCTCAAGCCAAAAGAAAGAGACCACTTTTTCCTTCAGCTTTTCTGGCTAGATTGTCTATTTCAGATAGTAAACAACCAAGAAAACCTGACAGCATCCTGCTTTATCACCAAAAGATATCTCATGATCTCCACTTGATGAAGTGGTGTTAGTACAAGATGACTTCAAGTCTTTCCAGGAACTTCTCATAGAATTTTGGAGAATATATATAGAGAAATATTATTCATATAGGAGAAAACTCATAAAATGTTTGGTATTTTGAAAACTGCCCATCCAGCTAGATTTGCCCTTCCTATAAATGAGGAGCTACAAGAATTCATTCACTGTGACATCTCAGAGAACCAGAGTTACTGTAGGGTAAGTAGCTGTACTTACATTGACTATAAATATTTAGAATAGAATAGAATCAAATCATAAGGTTGGAAGGGACCTCATGAGATCATCGAGTCCAACCCCCCAGGGCTTGAACCCAGGACCTTCTGCATATTAAGCAGAGGTATGCAAACCCCATGTTTCATTTTAGTGTGAATGCTTGTTCATCTAAAAACTGTACCAGAAAGTGTGCTATTCATTATTTTCCATCTCCAGTTTTAAAAATGTTTCTATCTATTAATCTATTAAGGGAAACAATACTATGTGATTTAAATAACCAGTTAGACACCAGAAAGTATAAACAAAGTAAATAGTTCATGAGCATGTTGCAGTCTGAAATTTGTGTACAAAAACTATGTAGGAGATGCACAGGAATAACAGGTACATCAGCAGAAATCAGGATGAGTATGGAAATATTTTATGAAAAGAAACAATCTATCTTAAGACTTATTTGCAATGAATAATTAGAGCAGGCCTAACTGAAGTCATGGCTGAAAAGTGAAGTCCTGAGTTTTTATGTGAATTAAGTATGTGTGAGAGAGCTGGCCCCCAAAAGCAATTTTAAGTATTAGTATTGTGTGTATATGTACGTACGTACGTGTACGTACACACACACACACACACACACACTATATTGCTATTTATTGACACATTCTGTATGTATATAGCTTGATCCTGCTTGAGTTCTAGCTGCAGCCTAAAATTGAGTAACCTAATTATACCTGCTGTAATATTTTTTCTCTTCACACACTTAAGTTATTTCTTACTATAATAATTGAGGCTGATGACTGGGAGAAGTCTATGTGTTGGCATAAACAGGTGATGGATCAACTCTTTTTTGTTAGCTTTAGGAGTGACTGTGGATTCTATCGCTAAGGATTTTCTCTAGGAATGCAAAATCCCTTTACTGCTGCTGAGTTGCTCAGAAGTTAGGCAACAGTAAAATTATGAAACATATCTATCATATTGCAGGATTACAGATATGAATTTTACAGCAGCACTATAGTGCTCCCAGCTAGAGATGGGGCAGCAATGAATAACACCACATCAAGATCTTTCTGAGGAGCTGGGCTGCCTGATTCCCCTGACTAACCTCCTGCCACAACCCTTCCCCTACCCCCTTGCCCGGCATACAAGTGAGATATTGAACAGCCAAGGAACTTACCCAGAAACAAGTACTTAGGAGTGAACCAAGTAAAGCATCATCAATATAACATGAAGGGAAAAAAATATGAAAAAAACATGAACTGGAAAGAAGGGGAGATAAAGGCAGAGTGCAGAACAATATATTCTTTTTAACTGAGTCTGTGGAGGAGGTACAGAAAGCTTTGTAGCTTCTGTTCAGGGAATGTTTTTCAGTGATGTCACCCCATCGCATACTGAATATCCATTCTAATAAGAAGAAAATCATGTAAGCAGTGCTACAAAGCACCTGTTTAATGGTACCATTCTTAGCTCTGCTGTGTAGATGCTCTCTCTAATTGCTTTCTTTTATATTATACACTGAATAACTAGCATGTGCTATTTACCATGGTTCACATATTGATTCCAATTTTCAACTGTTTTCAAGAAAGTCAGCCAGCATTTTACTGGGCAGTTGCAGGTATTCAGCAGTGCATTTTCATGGATTCATAGATTACAAAGTCAGAAGGTACCAATGTGGTCACCTAGTCTGACTTTGTGTAACATAGACTGTAGAACTTCTTCACAAAAAAATTTCTAATGCATATCTCTTAGCAAAACATCCAGTCTTGATTTAAAAGTTGCCACTGATGAAGAATCCAGTGGGGTAGTCGTATTAGTCTAGTTCAGCAAAACAAACAAGGAGAAGTTTGTTAGTCTTTAAGTGCCACAGGACCCCTTGTTTGTTTTGAAAAATCCACCAAGATCCTTGGTAAATTATTTCAGTGGTTAATCAACCTCCCTGTTTAAAAAAAAAAAATATTAAACCTTATTTCTGGTCTGAATTTGTCTGGCTTCAATCTCTAGCCACTGGATCATGTTGTTTGTTTCTTGGCTGGATTGGAGAGCCCACTATCAAGTATTTGTTTCATATATACTGTAGGTATTTATAGATTGTAATCAGGTCACTTCTTAACCTTCTCTTTGTTAAGCTAAAGAGAGCGAACTTCTTGAGTCTTTCACTGTAAGGCCATTTTTCTTTAATAATTCTCATGGCTCTTTTCTGAGTCCTCTCCAGTTTACTAACATCCATCTTCAATTGGCAGTACAAGAACTGCATGCAGTATTCCAACAACAGTTGTACTGGTGTCAAATACAAAGATAAAATAACCTACATGAGATTCCCTGCTGATTTACATATGCTAACTTTAGTAGTTGCTGTTTAACATCCTCTTGAGATACTAATGGAATGGAAAGAGTATTATCAGCATATGATATGCTAATTGGTTTCAGCTTTATGATTTTTTCCCTCAGATTCTTTCAGTTTAAGCTTCAGATATTGAGACATGATCTAAAGTTTGAGGATAGACTATTAGCAAATACATGCATCTCAGAAAGTGCTTGAGAGTCAGGTCAGCCACCACTATTTGTCTAACTTGTGGCTTTTTAGTTGTCATATATAACATACATTCTTCTTGGTTATTGTCTTTTTAATGCCTAGCAGTATAAGCACCATGAATCTAGCTTTTAATAAATATAAAAGATGAGTTGTTTATATTTTTATATTTTAACTAAATGTTCTATGGATATTAGCAGTTGATGTTTCCTAGCAAAGAACAAATGTTTTCAACATTTGTATTTAGAAATAAAATATCTTCCTCTCTGTTTCTCATATACAAGTAGTAGGTGTTCAGTGCCAGTTGAGAGGCTTTCCAAATGTGTGTTAAAATTCTCAGCAGCAGTCAAAGATCCTGCTGAAATCAAGGTAAATTTAACAATGGAAGCTGAGCTCAAAGTGTCTAAATTTTCAAATCAGCAGCCAAACAAATCTCTCTCTACTTAATATTAAGAAGACTTAAATCTCTTTGTGGAATTACTCCATCAAGTTGTGAATGATGAACAGAATAAAAAAATCCACTCCAAGGAAGTGCACAGAGAGTGTGCACAGTGCTATGTCTAATTGCTTTTGGGCCATGATGTTTGTCTTTTCTGTCAGCTGCTGAACGCCAAATACTCAGTTCAGAGTCAGGAAAACTCAAAACTCTGAACAACTAATGATAAGCCAACATTTTGGGCTAAATTAATCTTTAGTTTAACTCCACTTAAAATATTCTGCAAAACAGATGAATTTTGCTAATTTTATTAGCATTTGTACATTTTATTATTTTTTAACTCCATGGCTGATGCTTGAATTTACTTTATGTTCAGTTGTGTTGCTATATCCAGCTGTGCCTGAAAATGGAAAGCAGGGATGTGTGAACTACAGAAGCATTGTCCCACCGGTCCATCTCTGCTTTCCATCTCTAGCTCTGCTTCTGATCTCCATCTCCTCACTGGTTCCTAGTCTTACTTACACTCCTCCCAGCTCCCTGTCTTCTTGTGTCAATCAGCTCACTCTAGATCAGCTCTTATTTCATCTTTGTTTGAATCAGGAAACTTCCTTCTCCATGCTGTCTGGGCCCTCTGGGAGGGACAGTGAAATCACAGGAGAAATGGGTTCCCTGCTCTCAGTGCTGATGTTCACTCTGTATCAACTAATAGCTCTTGTTGTAGGGAAGGTCTTGCTCAGCCCTGGGCTAGAACATGACTGGTGCAGGTGGGCTTTGGAGAATTTTGCAGGGACAGTAACAGGCATATCTTTGTCCCTGATGTTTGCCAAATTGCAAGTCCCTGTACCAAAGCACTAGAGCTAGGAGCACTAGATGTTTTTCCCTAGCCTTGTTCTTGGAAACAGGATCTCACCTGTGCCACAGGACTCCTTGTTGTTGTTGTTGTTGAACTAAAATAAGACAGCTACCTCCTAGGAACGTGTCAAGGTTACCACTTCCTGCTGTCCCCTAACTTGGCTTCTACATTCTCTTATCATTGCTGTCTCTAACACATATTCTTATTTGCTTCTCCTGCCACAGCCAAGTGCTTTGCTTCCACAAGTGGGTTGTGGTGGTTTTCTTGTGGTGATGTTCAGGGCTTTGAAGTATCAGCATTATTTTGCCAGCCTCACGGGCCACGGCTCAGCTGTTGGGGGCATGAGGTCAGCAGGGGGAAAGGAGAGTACCGGCACCATTTTTTTTAAACACCCCCCCTGCACCTCTACCTCCCTGAAAAAAAAGCACTGGCTTCCAACATCATCATTCTGAAAGTACCTGGTTGGCTCATGTCCCTCCTGTTTCCTAGCATCTTCATTGCTCATGTGCATATTTGTGAATATTTACATTTGCTGCACATTTAAGTCACTAAGAAAAATAACATGGTCTCTTGAATATCATATAGTATTCAGTTTTGCTAATAACTTTTTCAGAGCCAGTCTCATTTTAAATGTCAAAGCACCTGTTTCTATCTGGACATGCCAGATAAAGAAATTGAAAATTAAAATAATTTTAATTTTTTACACAGGCAACTCAATTTCCCTTCTCCAGATTTCTAAAAACTTGAGGCTGAAAAAAAGCATGAAAAATTTAATCCTTAAATTCTAAGGATCCTAAATGGCCACACGGTAACTATTGTATAAAGTGGAGCTTTGCTTCTGGTTTTAAACTTACCATATAAAATTGCAAAACAGTATAAAAATAACATATGCAAGGGAATTAATCCATAAAGTGCTCTGAAGACTTATAGTGGTTTGAAAATGAGTTGTTAATTTTGCAGGATTTAACCCTGAAAATGTCATATAGATCCTCCGATTGATTTTTCAAAAGCTTTTTTACCCAAGAATTCCATAAATATTTATTTACTTGATAACAATAATGGTTCTAAAAGGGAATTTAATACAGTCTCCAAAACTGGACAGCTTATACATCTTGGAACCATAGATTGCTAAGGGAGCTGGGATCCTGAAGTAGGGACTAGTGGTTTTGACAAAAACAGAATAATTTCAGATTTTCAAAGCTTTTTACTTTCAGAAATTTTGGATATGCATTATATTAACCCAAAAAGTACATGTACTGACACATATGAGCAATGTGTAATCCCTTCCAGCAAAAAAATGTAGTAACATACATCACAATGTTCACAAATACTTTAAAAAAGCTCCTTAAAATTCTCAGTTTTAGAACATAATATATTAGGTGATCATATTATAAACACAAAATTCTCGCTGCATGAGACTATGCAATTAAAATAAAAGTTTTGATTATTGTTTTATGGAACAATCTAATAGCACAAGGAAATTTGGAATAATTACATTTCTGCTTAAAGTAAATTAATGTTTTGTTATAATATATATGTGTATCACTTATATCTCTATACAAACATTCATTGACTCATGCTTAGAACACTGATTAAAACTCATTTGGGCATACATCTTCATGTTTTCCAATGTCATTACAGTAACATGGGAGGGTTAGCACTTGTTCAAGTTTGCAGAAACTGCATCCAGCATCAACTGCCATTGCATGGGATCTTCATAACACTACAAGCAATCTGGCCTAGTCTTGGCAAACATTTGTCCATCCTTTTCCAAAACCTGGAGAGAGAAATGACATTGGTACTAGGAGGTTCATTTATAACATTCAAGTAAACTGCCTACTTACTCTCCAGTATGGAACTTGGTAGCAGAATATCCTGTTTGAAGTCACTGAAATTAGCAGAGAGTAATGAACCTGCTTGATATCACATCATGAAAAAACATATATGTTGGCTGTTTATCTGTTGCTCTGCAGAGCTTTGAAAAACTTGACACGAGATTGGCCAATGCATTCTGTCCTTTGAACTAAAATGTTACCAGTACTATAGGTGCAATGTTGTACACTTCTGTTGGTAATGTCAACTGTGATTGAAACTTAAGTAGCATCTGAACAAGTGAAGATGTTTCTGCTTGAATAAAAATTTAAATGTGCCACAAAAGAATCACTTTGCAATAAAAGACATAGCTCCTCTAAAAAAGCAGTAGTGTTCCCCACTTTGATTTCCTAAGCAGTGAAACCCTTGTGGTACACCATGTGATGGCAGTGATAGTCTACGGCTTAAATGAAGTATTTTGTGGTGTTACATCTGGCTCTGGAGGTAACATTGGGCTTTGAACTTTGTGGTCAATAGGGTAGATCTGAAATGAGCACATCTGATTGGGGGTTTTGCAGAGCAGCATTTTTTTTTTCCCAAGCACAAAGACGTTCCACTTCGAGCACTATACAAACAGCACCAACATTTGCCTAGTAAAGCTGTAATGTGTGCCCAGCAGGTCATATGAATGTAGTTGGTTAAAATGCCACTTAAATTCTCTTTGAATGACTTTTGTGTGTGCTTTGTATATGACTATCTGTCATATAAGCTGCTACATTTAAAAGTCTATTTCATGTTGTCCAATGATCTTTAGAATTGTTAGCACATCTAAAACTCCACTGTTTCTATGAGTTAGGCAGCAGCTGAGCAGTCTTCAGAAACTTGCAGTAGCTGTATTAGAATTTTTCCAGTGTATTGGGGTATGTGTCTGTATAGTCCCCCAGAATTACAGCTATGTACTGATATTTCAATTCAGAAATCAGTTGCTGCTTAGCTCAAAGATGAGGGGAGATGGACTCATCTCTGTATACTTCCTTGTGGGAAACAGCCAGTGTTTCATTCATGCTTGTTTAGGAACTCTCACATTTGAGATGTTTTCACAGCAGCAGACCTCCACCCAGATTTGTCCTATTTTTCTTCCTGTACTTATATGGAGGATATCTTTGCCAAATTCTTTAATTATGGCCTCAGGCTTAAAGATTTTAGATAGTAAATGGCTAAATGGAAAATCAGAAGGAATCAGCAATTGAAGAATGGGAAGGTAATTTTGAAAAAAAAAATGGAGGAATATCTGCAATTTCTGGAAAACAGTAGTCCTATCCTTGAATTAAGAAAAGGGCTCTCACTATGTCCAGTTTCAGTCATAGTAGACAGAGGCAGACAACTAATATGTGGCCAGAGTGCTCTCAAGAAAAAAAAGAAGAAAACAACTGTGGAGCTGTTGTAAACCTCTCCTGAATTCTAAACTGAAAAGCTACAAAATCATGGTAAATTTTTCTCCCAAATCATGAAAATTATGTCTATCAACATCTGGGCACTTATTTTCATCCATCACTCTTGCTTCTACAGCTTAAATGAGCTGCTAACTTAGTACAGACTGTAAAGATTCCCTTCTTTGCTCAGTCTTGCTTTTCCCTTCAACAAAAAAATTGACATTTACGGTAAACTATGTTTGACCTTTGTCTGCATTTAAAGTGAAATGCAGCAGCTGTGTAAAGTGCAATGTCCATCACAGTTATGGATGGATTCCTCTTTTCCCATTAGTGTAAGGGCAATGAAGAGAAGTGATAGTACACATGATACTTTATTTGAAAAAAATGTCATTTTTTTCTGAAGTGAAACACACAGCTGTTTTGTAGGCTGTGATAGAACTAGAACAGAATTTTAGGCAGGCCACTATAACTTGCTTTGTAACTTCACATGCACTCATTTTGGAGCCATTCCTGTCCTTATTCCATGGTTGTATTCCCTTACTAGCAGAGCTAACACATATCATTGTATTGCAAAATAGAGGATGGATTATGGGGAGCTTGTCACTGAAAGCCATTCTGTGGCTGTTTCCTGTATGCCAACATGCAGAAGGTGGTTGGGAGCAGGGCAATGACAGGCTAGGACAGAGGGAGAGCTGAGGCTGTTGGATTTGTTATGTGAATCTTCCTTTTTCTATCTTCTGGGTGTGGGATGCTGGCTCCTGCAGTTTCAGAGTGAATGAGTGATGGACAGAAAGCATCACCACAGTCTTGGGGTAAATTCCTTTCCCAATTCCTTAATTTCTTATTCAGGCTGGTTGCAGGCCAGACTTCTGTGTAATGATGGTAGACTGCTCATTTAAATCCTGTTGCTGCTACTGCTTTGGAATTTGCTACAGGAATGTATGTTATTCCATGTGAAGCAACAGAATAGCTCTTCTCTGGCAAATCTTTAATCTGAAAAAGCTATTCTGTTAAATTAACACTCATGAATGGTCTCTAAGGTTAAGATGGCAGCATATCTGTGACTTTGATAGCTGGTTTTTAATATTGTTTTGACTGGAACAATGTTCTGTGGGCCCCAGTGGTAGGACTTTCTTAGGAGCAGTTTCCAGGGCACTTCTGCAAAATATATTTTTGATTATTGAATCCATCTTGGTGCTAACTTTGTGCCATGCCTCTGGGTTAAATTCGTGCCTGTGCAGAACATCAGCACAAAATGAAGACACCTCTTCAATCTTCAAAGTAGACTATGGGCTGGCCTCCTGCACAGTGGCAAATGTCACCCATAAGGAGCATCTGCAGATTAACCTTCAAAGCACTGGTAAGTAATTTTATAATGAGCTACTTTTCCATGCTTTATTTAAATAAAATCAAATTGTTTTCCACCTCTTTCTGCCAGGAAGTTATCATGCCAAAAAAACGACTAAGCAAGATTGTTTTTTAATGTCTACTTCATTTTAATCATTATAGAATTATTTATGACATTGCTTAGCCATTTCATCATTTTAGCCAGCATTAAGACTTAATAATGGACAACAAGAATGATGTATAAAAATGTATTAATTTTTAAGAAAAGATATTTCATTTCAATTCAGATTAGTGCCATCATCAATTCTCAATTAATAGATGAATTTATTCCATTATATCACTGTAAATCTTCTACAGACTTCTTTAGTCACTGTGTGTAATTGTATGAAAAATTTAAGTATCGTATCTAAAAGAACACATCCTCTGTTTTGTAGGTTTTTACTTACATTTCTTATAGATAAAATCTTCAGTAGTTTCTTTTCACATGAGTTGCTAGTTGCCATTTCTTAAAAAAAAAAAAGTTTGAAATGTTTTGAAACTATCAGCTCCCCCCTACCCCATTCTAAAGTCACAACCCCATGAGCTGTTTTGTAGGTTAGTTATTTAATAGTTTCCTGGGAAGCTTTACTGTGGGAGGAAAAAACCCTGAGGTTTAAAGAATGTGCAATTCGCAGGGTGTATTCTTGTCACAGATAGGCATTACAGTTGTTTATCTAGGTGAGGCACAAATGCCCTATTTGTACTTCCTTTCCTTTCCTACCATGACTAGAAAATAAGGAGCCGGTCATATGAAGATTTGCCTCATGAAAGAGCCCCTGTTATTTCACTGTGCACTCTGAACCAACACCAAGTGCCCTTTTCTCACTCGAATCACAACTTTCCAGGCAAACATCACACTTCATCTTTTTCACTCAGATTCAATGTACTCCAAGCACCCAGACTGACAAAACCTCTAAGCCCCTGTCTCCTCCAAGAAAACTTTCCTGTAAGTCCTCTGGCACAGGACTAAAGTCTCACAAATCTAAGTGGTCACCAGCCCAAGCCGAGGCAGCAGCATCAACTCTGGCTCCATCAAAACTGTTGAGACCCCTGTCTTCACCTGTGTTGGGTTCTTCTTTTCTTCCTCAGCCAATTCCGGGTGCTTAGCCAGCATCATCAATACACCTGGTGCTGATGACTCATTAATAATACCAGCACCAAATACTTTTGTTAGCTTTCTAGTTACTGTGACTATTGTCTGCTCTTCAGTGTTGTCTGTCCCTAATGCCCATAATACCTAGTATCCTGACAGAAAATGCTCATTCCTATTCTGAAGAGGTTTGTTTCTTGTCTGGAAGGGAAGAGCCTGTTTCTTCTTTCAGATTTTCAGTTCACCCTAAGGTCTTCCAATATGAGAAATAAAGATTAGGACCAGGTTCTTCACAGCTAAGGACCAGCTTGGTGTCCCCCACCATGGGTGACTCAGACTATCTTGTACCTTCTATATCGTAACGGTTCTTGGGCTGTCCTGAGAGACACTAGACATATGTCTCATTCACTTTCAAGAAGAAATTTTCCTTTTTCCTTAGCACTAGGGTTGTCATCTTAGCATCTTGTTACTATTCCTCAACCTGCTATGTTGGACCCCATGGAGGAAGGAGAATTACTGGAGGAGTCACTAGACACAGTCCCCCATATTTTTTTCAACTGATGAAACATTTGTTCCAGAGGCAACACCTCTCTGCTTCCCCAAGGATTTGAGAGTTTTTGAGGATCTCATGAGGTAGGTGGCTGCCTCTTTAGGGGTCCAGGCAAACATTATACAGGAGACTCTGCACACCCTTTTGAAATTTTTATACACACACATTCCAGGCAGTGTTGCATTTCCTATCAATGAAGCCTTGCTAGACATAGCAAAGTCATGCTGGCAGACCCTGACTTCTATACTTTCTGCGACTAAGCATATGTACAGACAATACCCAATACTTCAAGAAGACTGCCTGTTTCTTTACAGATACTGTTCTGGTTCCTCGGTGACCACAACTGCAATATCCCCATTTTCGGTTACTCCCCTGGATAAAGAATAAGAGTTTAGATTTTTATGGTTGTAAAATGTATTCCACTGCTACACTTCAAACAAGCCTTACTAATTATCAGACTGTTATGTCTAAATAGAGTTTTATTAATTTTTCTGCCATTTCTAACTTTGCTGATAGGTTGCCAGTGGAATGTAGGGGATGGTTTCTGAGGGTCATCATATAGGTTGTGTATCTCTTCAGGAAGCAATAGCTGTCATGGATACTGCCTGAGGTTCTGTGGCCATTGAAGTTTCCCTGTTAGTCATGGCTGCAGGCTTCTGGTATTCCAAAAAAGATGCAGATTACGATAATCTACTGGCCTTTTGAGGAAGCTGAGCTGCTGTCTGCCACAACAAATAGGACCGTGAGTACACTGAAAACCTCTGTGCAACACTTAGCTCACTATGAGTTTATACTCCAGCCACACACAACATAATTTAGATCATGATCTTGTTCCAGAACCATTTCTCACCAGAGGCCTCAGTATGCTCCTAAGAGAAAGTTGAGACCACCTACGTGTCACAAATCATCTTTGGTTTTGGCAGGCCCTTCTCACCAGACAACTGCAGCCTTGAAGTCATCACTTTGACTTTTAAATCAAAGACAGCATATAGGACCTCCTCTTCTTCCTTTCAGATCATGCCTTTCCCTTTTCCATTGTGCTTGGAAAAACATGCCAGACAAGCAGCACTCAGCACAGCAAAGAAGAAATACATTATCCAGTTCACCTCCGTCTCCTTTCACAAGCCACATTCCCCATCCCTTTTCAGGGATCCCCCTCTCATGAGACAATGTTGTTATATGAACCATGGTCTCTTCTAGAATTGGGAACAATAGAAGAGAACCAGGTGGTACAGATTCTCACAGACCTGATCATCATTATATTTTACTTAAATAAGCAGGAAAGTACCAGATTGCCTCAGCTGTGGTACAAGGCTATCCTATGGGATTTGTGTATTTGTCACCAAGTTTACCCAAAGGCCTTTCACCTTCCAAGAGTAAGAAACGGACTACTGGATGACCTTAGCAGGGTTTTGTTAGACCATCTTGAAGGATGTTTTCCTCCAAATTTGCCACCACTAGGAGTTCCCAGCAATAGTTTTGTTTGTAACCAACCTGAACAAGTGAAGACATTTTGCTCCAGGGTGGGCTGAAGCCTTGGTTCCATCACAGAAAATGTCCTTCTTCCATGGCTAGTCAGCTCCTATATGCATTTCCTTGCTCTCATTCCAAGGGTACTCAGGAATCTGAAGTGAGTCATTAATTCTTATAGCACCAGCAAAGGTTGAGGCAATGTGGGTTCACAGACAATACATCAGCTCCCCATACAGTTGGCAATAGTTTTACCAATAGTCAAGAGTCTTCTATTCAAGACCAGGGTAAGTCTCTTTATCCTAATGTCAAAACTCTTTGCCTTATGCCATGAATGATCTCTGGTTAACGACTCATGAGAAATGAGGACCTCCTGGGAGGGTCAGATCATCTTGGTGGAAATCACTTCTGCAAGGAGAGTTTCGGAACTTGGGCATTTCTGGCTGGACCTCCTTTCATGGCCTTCCAGAAAGACAAGTTGGTTTTCTTATTATAACAGGTGATTTTGCCTTCTTTTTACTTCCCTTCTGTCTAATATTCTGGTTAACACTTAATCTAAACAACTGCTTTGATTTTCTGCAATAGTCTGACCTGATCTTATGACTTACACTTCCCTGCATTTATTTTCTTCCCATAGAATCATAGAAACTAGAAGGAACCATGAGAGGTCATCAAGTCCAGTCATCTGGACTCATGACAGGACCAAGCACCTTCGTAAGCCATCCCCAGTAGCTGTTTGTCTAACCTGCTCTTAAAAACTTCCAGTGATGGAGATTCCACAACCTGCCTAGGCAGTTTATTCTAGTGGTTAATTATCCTGACAGTTGGGATTTTTTTCCTAATGCCCAGCTTAAGCCTCCTTTGCCATAGTTTAAGTCCATTGCTTCTTGTCCTATCATCACCAGTTAAGGAGGACAATTTTAATCCCTCCTGCTCATAACAATGTTTTAGGTACTTGAAAACTTTTATCCTGGCCCCATCTCCTCTCTTCCAGACTAAAGAAATGCAGCTTTTTCAATTTTCTTTCATAAGTCAAGTGTTCCAGACCTTTAATTATTCTTGTTGCTCTTCTCTGGAATTTCTCCAATTTGTTCACATCTTTCCTTAAAAGAGGCACCTGGTACTGGACACGATAATCCAGTTGAGGTCTAATCAGCATGGAATAGACCAGAAGAATTACATACGTAAAATACTCCTATTAATACATCCCAGAATGGCATTTGCTTTTTTTGCAATAATGTTACACTGTTGACTCATATTTAGCTTTTCTGCTATGACACCTAGATCCCTTTCCACACTACTTCTTCCTAGGCAGTCATTGCTCATTTTGTGTATGTGCAATGGATTTATCTTTCCTAAGTGGAATATTTTGCAGTTGTCTTTATTGAATTTGATTCTCTTTACCTCAGACCATTTCACCAGTTTGTCCAAATCATTTCAAATTGTGATCCTATCCTCCAAAGCACTTGCAACCCCTCCCAGCTTGATATCATCGACAAACTTTATAAGTGTACCCTTCATGACATTATCTAAATCAATGATTTAAAATATTGAACAAAACCAGACCAAGAGCCAATCCCTGCAGTACCCTGCTCATTGTGCCCTTCCAGCATGACTGTGAACCATTGATAACTACTCTCTGGGAGCAGTTATCCAACTAGTTTTGCACCCATCTTATTGTAGCTCCATCCAGGTTGTACTTCCCTAGTTTTTCAACAAGGAGGTGATGTGAGACCATATTAAAAGCCTTACTAAAGTCTAGATATACCACATCTGCCACTTCCCTTCTATCTGCAAGGCTTGTTACCCCATCATAGCAAGCTGTCACATTGGTTTGACATGATTTGTTCTTGACAAATCCATGCTGGCTATCACTTATCTTATTCTGTTCTAGATGTTTTCTAATTGATAATAGTCAATGGCTCAGATATCTCCTGAGGCAGTACCTTGAGTATTCTAGCAAGCATATCATCAGGTCGGGGTGACTTGAAGACCTTTAACTTGTCTAAGTAATTTTTAACTTGTTTTTTGTCCCTCATTTGGCTTCTGGTCTTAACCCATTTTTACTGCCTCCCCCCTCCCCACATCAGACAGCCAGTTACCACTAACCTTCTCAGTGAAGACCAGAAAAAAAGAAATCATTTAGTTCCTCTGCCATTTCTATAGTTTCTGTTATTGGTTTTCCATCTTTATTGAATAATGGTCCTATGCTGTCCTTGGTCTTCCTCTTATTTCTAATGTATTCAAAAATATTTTTTTTTGGTACTTTTTGTCTTCAGCTAGTTTGATCTCAGTTTATGCCTTGGCCTTTCTGATTTTTTTTCCCCCTACTTAATTGTGTTATTTGTTTATAGTCATCCTCTTTTTCCATTTTTGAAGTTCTCCATCTCCAGGTGTCTGATGAAGTGGGATTTTCTCCCACAAAAGCTCATGTGATAAATAAATTTGTTAGTTCCTTAAAAGTGCCATTGGACTCCTTATTTATTTTGCATAAAAACAAGCTTTCCCTTGGGGCACACCTTAAGTATGTCAGCTTCCCCTCAAGGCAAAATGATTAATCTTGTGTTTTTACCAAAGCCTCCTTCATCTAAAGCTGAGGAAGAAATTCATAGTTTGGAAGTGGAGTCTTGTCATTATACTTAGATTGCATTAGATCCTTCAGGACTTCCTCCAGGCTTTCTGTAGCCTGCTGAGGGAATTAAGGGCCAGGTAGTGTCACCCCAGGGTATCTTGCACCACATTTCTGAGTGCATTAAGCTCTGCTACCATTTTGCAAAAGTCTTTGTTAGCATGATGCCATCACTGTTTATCCTACAGTGGAGCAGAACTAACGCTTTCCCAGATGCCTGAGCTGGAAGAAGAGCCAGTCAGCAGGGCCCTACAGGTGTGGTTTCTGGTAGAGCTGGGCTGAGGATGTAGTAAAAAGCCAAGTAAAACTAGCTGCTCCCCTAGCAGCTGGAGTACATAAGCTGACTGGTGAAGAAGAGCAAGGGAGGGTGTAGTAAGAGACAAGGGCTGGAGTCTAGCAGCCAGTTTGTGACAGAGCACACACAGGCCCAAGAGCCCAGGGCACTGCAGCCAGAAGGACTGAGCTATGAATGGGGAAGGGGTCTTCCCACTGTAAATAAAGAGGATGGGTGTCTGCACCAAGAATGAGTCATCTGTTGAAAAAGGTAGAGGGAAAGAAGCACTCTGCTATGCAAGGATACATCTTATCCCCTCCTGCCCCAAGAGTAAGGGGAATTTCTTTCTAAGTTCCAAAGGAGAAGCCGTGTTAGTCTAGTTCAACAAAAGAAGCAAGGAGTCCTGTGGCACTTAAAGACTAATAGATTTATTTATCGCATGATCTTTCATGGGAGAAAAATCCCAATTCAATGATCACTGTACATTTTGAAAATGAGATTTGTGTATCCTCATCAGAATGGGGACAAAAATTTACCTTAAATTTTAGAACTATATTATTTTATTTTTATTTATGGTAGTGAATAGTATGTGGATGAAAATGTTTAGAAGTCTAATGTAGGTATTATTTCTTGATGCAAACATTCCCTACTTCATGCATGTACCTTTTAACCTTCCATTGGTTCCAATGTTACATTTTAACTTAATTACAAATCTACCTTTTAGCATATGTAAAGGAATTGAAATCTGGATAACCACATACAAGGGACAGGTATTTTCCTCCTACACATTTTGGTGTTATAGTTTCATCTCTGTGTCAGGGACTTACTCATCATTTCTCATCATTAATGGGTGGTATGCATCTAATTTTCCATTCACAGAGATGACAAAGTACCCTTTTTTGCAGGCAGATGTTGAGCATACATTGTAGAAACCTCTTTCTCTTACCAACTAGAGAATTAAGCAAAATTAATTGAGTTATGTAATCAGTTTTTTATGTGCAATTTTAATTTTCACTCACAGGCGTAAATGTTACGAAATTGCTGAGGTATTTGAATAGATGTGACAAAATGCAAATTAAAGTTTAAAAAATTGCCAGTGTTTTAAAAGCTATGATGTAAAACAGTGATTCCAATTAACTAAAACTCAGTTCCGAATTTGACTCCATCCCATACCATGCTTTCTGGACCATAGCTACGGTGGGGTGTCAGGGGCAAGGCCCCAGGTGCTGAATTTTAGAGGGCACTGGCATGGCTGGCAGTCGGACACCCTACCTGGCCCTGAAGGTACATTCCTTCAAGTCTCAGGCTTGGGCTGGGGGAGTTGAAAATCTCCTACTCTACCCCTGAGCATGCTCAGATGCATGCTCAGGGAAATGGGCTGGAGAAGCCTGAGGCCATGCCATGTGGCCAGGTGGAAGGTCTGCTGTGGACCCACAGTAAGGTAAGGAAGAAGGTGCCCTGCTAGTCTACCCAGCTGGGGAACTCGGCAGGGAAGCTGCCTGGGCCAGCCAGCAGGCAGGGAAGCCAGGTTGGGAGGGGGACTTGGCTGGGAAGCTGCCCAGGTTGGTGGGTGGGTGGGGACGCCAGGCTGGTCAGTGGTGTGTGGCTCCCCATCACCTTCCAGTGGTGAATGGGGCTCCCCACTGCCTTCTGTCTAAGACTGGGGATGGATCTGGCTCTGCGGTGGCTGGGGACAGATCAGGTCACAGGCTGGATCGGGACCTGGTCTGGGAAGGGCACGTTTGGGGCTGCTTGCCCTGGGCACTAAAACACCGAGTTCCAGCACCGCACACTGTGTTGTCCCGGTTCAGAATATCTTTAGTGTTGATAGGCAGAATTTAAGAGGAGAATACATATTGTATTATTAAAGTATGTTATTTTTGCAGTATCTGAAAGTGCATTGTCTGTAACACACAGAATTTTACAATTAAAATTTAGTCATGAATGAATCCAACAAATAGTTGGGAGCAGGGATATAGTGAAGAAAGGACAAAGGCTAAGTTGCAACTCCAACAAAGACTTACGGGAGGGTTTATTCTTTGGACTTTCTGGGCTGCATCACAAACCTCTATTATTTGAGCTAACTGACTGACTCTGCTAGTAGTTGGCTATCCCTTTGCCAGTCAGCCCCAGAGGGCAAGGGAGGGTGTCCTGCAACCCTCTAAACAGTGGTCATTTACAGGAATCAGATCTCATAAGCATGTTGATGTCTGAGTTAAAAAAAACAAACAAACAAACAAAAAAAACCCTGCCAAATATGATGCTCCTGTTTTTAGACATAACAAGGCTCTGACTGGTTTTTGGTGGCTTCAGAAAGATACTCAAACTGTTGGGGCTACAGGAGGGTGCAGGATCAAGGCCTATCAGTATATCTTGAATTAAACATTTTTGGTTTTGTCTCCTCCCCATAACTGCAAAGGGACTCTTTACATGCTTTGTTTTACAAAAGTAAGACTGTAATTTTTTAAAGTAGGTGTTTATGAAATTACTGACTCTGGTGGATTATGTCATATTATTCTGGTGGGAATGCATTTTAATTATATTAATGGGTGACTTTTACTTGAAGCACAGTACAATACTGCTTACATATTCTTCCTGTGTGACAATGGAAGTGGATAGTATACAAATGTTAGTGGAGAACACATACAATTTATTTTAAATCTCAGAGGTAACAATAATCTCAAAGTGTGTTAAGTGATGATGGCTGTTGTGAAACCAAGACACATTCTAAAATACATCTTTAGAATATTAAACAGACAGATTTGTTTAAAATCCAGAATTCTAGCTTTTGGGTTTGAACTGTTAGCAATGGTGATAACTGCTAGCCCACTAATGCAGTTTTATGCAAATTATGCTATTTTGTGTGTCAGTTGATGCTCATAACGTAGTTGTAGTAATATTTTTTTTACAGGTTTGCTGGAGAGCAGCCAACTGCTGCAGTGTCTGGCAAGCTCACAAAAAGGCAGCTGCCATCAGTACAGTCCCTGCTTGGGTTGCCACAAAATATTGCATGGAATTGATAGAAACTTAGAAGTAAACTTTAAATTTGCATATACTTTCACTTCCTTTTAAGTGTGTGATCCCTGCTATTCCATTCTTTTGATTACATGTGAAAATACCTAGCTGTTGGTTGACTTAAATAGCAAATACAAGAACTGAACACTTATATCAGTTGTCTAGCACTGTTCATTCAGCTACAGAAAATACCCTGCAAATTTGCCTGACTTGATGGTAGTTCAGAGAAGGATTCTTTAACAGAAAAAGAAAACTCTAGATACACAATGGTTATTCACCTTTCAGTTTGCAGAATCTCTTTCCATACTGTTTTCTACTACATTGAACCCATTTGTTCCTTTTTTGGATTGTAAGATGATTTGGTGCTGGGCTCTAATTTGTCCTTATGTCTAGGAGTAAACAGACACACATTGCCACTCCTTTCACCCACCCTCTGAGAGAAGGTGGGGAGTGAGAGAGTGAAGAAAGCTCTGCCCTCCATGGCCCACACTAGTGAGATGAACAGCTGCAGGGTGGTCAGTTTGCTGCCGATAGGCGCCAGCTGCAATTTGCTACCTGCTCCTGTCTGAAAGCAAAAAGGAAAAAGATTGGGAATTGTTCCTTATAAAGCTATCAGGGTTACAATTCCTTCCACATTCCTGGGAGGGAGAGGCTTATGTACCACTCCTTTCTTAGGCAATGCGATCAGTCTACCTCAAGGCTTGTTGCGGGTCTGGAGGCTTACTGGTATTTAAGAATGGATATAGTGTAACAGGCTGCTTCCCAGATCTGGTACGGTGTGCCGCTGTGACCCCGCAATTCCCACTCCTGAACCTTGATTCGTCCCACTTTACCAGGTAACCACTCACCCCTGAGTCAGTCCACTCCAGCCTCTTGTGTGCAATTGGTCCCAAGCAGTGGGTGTGTGCAAGCAAGCACCCCTGGACCCAGATACCACTGTGGGAGCCACTGTCTGAGTTTGGGGCCCACTGCCAATCCCCATACACCCAAGTCCATCCATTTAACAAAGAAATGGATTATGCCTTCTTCATGCACACCCTCAAAGATCATACAGTTTTAGACAAAATAATCATTAGTTTATTGATCAGACTATAATTCTAAGTGAGAACATGGCCAGTCATGGCAGAATCACAATATAAATGAGTCAGGAGTGACCACAAGGAAATAAAAGGTAAAACACGCATACTAACTTAATTTCTTTACCTAAACTGGCCTCATAGTCCAAGTTTATGCTCAAAGGTGTTTGGTTGTCAGATGTTTGTGTAGCCAGTCTCTGTCTGAAGCCAGGCAGGGCCCAGATCTTGCCTGAAGTTTTTTTTCAAGATGGAGATTCTAAGGCAAAAAGCCCCAAATCCCTCCAAGTGTCTCCCTTTGTTTGAAAAACCCTCAACCCTTCCCTTTCTGGGCTGAGGTGATCTCTTTGTCCAGTCTGAGCCACTACAGTTTGCATAGTCTAAGTTACCTCCTCTAGGTGCTTGTTTTAGCTTTGGTTGTCTATGTGTTGCTGGGCGAGAGTTGTCTGTTTTTCACCCCTTTGAGTGATGGAAAACATGTTACACCTCTGTGCTCACATATGATGTTGTAGGAAATTATCATCATACTAATTATGTAGAATAGGTTGCGAGCATCCATAAAGAAACTTTGTATGGTATAACTGGCATAAAAACATACAATCCCAGTGCATAAGTGAACAGAAAAATCATGAAGATCATAACCCAGGGTGCACAGATAGGCATTTTGTAACATAGAGAATGGCTGATCTGCCTCTTTCAGAAAAAAAAGATCTTATTTACACAGAACATAATTTGGTTATAAAGGGAGGCTGATTATTTCAGTAGTCCCATGTGAACTTGAAGAGAAGGAAGAACATTTTCATTCTTATTTTGGTCTGAGTGGAACTATGTGCAAAGTAGAGTACTATTTAGTGCTCATAAGGGAGGCATAATCAGACCCTCAGTATTGGTGCGACTCTCAAAAGTTGTAAGTTGGTACCTCTCTTTACACCTCTTACTTTCTGATTTTTCTCTAGAGGTGATTGACTTTCCACAAAAGAAGCTAACAAACAGATTTGTGAGATCTGGGTTTTAATTTCAGCCTTGTCACAGATATACTGTGGGTATATCTTCACTGCCAGCCTTTATTAACGTGTTTCCTCAACACCTCTTCTGCCCATTTACAGGATCAGAATTCCAATTTGGCACAGTGGGCAGATGCCTAGCATTGCTGGAGTTTTAGGGGATTACTGCACAAGCCAATAGGGCCCCTGCTGGCCCTCCTGCATGAGTGCTAGAACTCTGGTCCTTTACCCTGCTTCTCCTCATCTCTCCCAGGACCCACTGACCTGCTCCTTGTCTGCCTCAAGGGAAAGAGAAGTGGGAGCCCAGGGGTGAGCATATTCCCCCACCTGCAGCTGGCTGAACTTGTCACCCCATCCTCTATTACCCTCTGTCCCCTCATGAAGAGCTAGCTCCCTTCCCTGTCCACACCCTTCTGGACAGAAAACATGAAGGACAGTTGTGGGGGGCGGGGCTGGGCTCTAAGAGGAAATGCTGAAAAAGTTGTGCCTAGGTGTGCGTAAATCTGGTCCTGCCCACACGCACTATCATAGCACCTAAGTTTAGTGTTGCTTTCTGCATGTGCTAGCTGGTTCATGTGAGGTTGTAAGCTGAAGTTCAGATGCCCATCTGGGGATCTGCTGCTTTGCAGCAAGAAGGAGGGCCAAAAGTGCTTGAGTACAATAGTCTGCTATTGCTTTCTTACAGTTCCTCCCATGTGGTCAGGAGGGCGGATAAGTTTTTCCCACAACTCGCTGTCAAAGCAGCATAGAGCAGTTCAGTCTACTGCAGCACAAAGAACCATGGTTTTTGCCTCTAGAAGCCATAGGGACACACTGGGGGGAGTGCTGCACCAATGAGGACGCAACAACTCAGGCATCTCTTTGCAATGTGGTTGCTTACATTTGGGCTAGGCTAACCAGGGTGTTCAGTCTGTATGCAGATGATCCAAGTTAACTCTGCAGGGAAGACATAGCTTGTGTGATCATGGGCCACTTCTTAACATTTTTGCGCTCCATTCTGCTTTCTAAAATGGAGATGATACTATCCTTATCTCAAGCAGTGTTCCATGATGTTAGTGAAGCACTTCATGGTCTCCAGGTGGATGGAATTATTTTGTTCCCTTGCTAAGAGGAAAACTACCTGAGAGTAGTTAGTTAAAATTCTGAGAGTCTCCTTTCTACCAAACATTCATCCAAACCTAACGTGGCTCCACACAGAGAATCCTTTCACTTGAATGAAGTATTAAAACATTTTCATTGTTACACTTAGTGAATCACAATTTTGTTTTATGCGTCTTTCTGCTGGAGCACTAGCATAATTTGAAGAAGCAGCTACTTTAATGGGATTAAACCTATTGAGTAAAATAATGTCTGTGGTGTTCATGGTAACAGCATGTCACTGCTCTTTTGTTCCTGTTCTCCTCTTCTTCAGAATCTGACCTATAATCAGTTTTCTTTTCATGCTTAGCTACAGTATTATTACTTTATACTAAGTCACATCGTCCCTTTTCATCAGAGAGAAAATTGATAGTGTGAAGAATTACAAGAAAACGGAATAATAAAGGCTTCTCTTAACATAACTACTCTTCCTGCAGTCTTCACCCATGTTCATGATAATGTCATCCTTACCACCTTCTTTTGTGGTCTTTTTCCTGGAGGCAGTAATGTTTTTATAGACAGTTGGTTCCTGCTACGTGCCCTGAATTCTGCAAGGAGATCTGCTAATGTGGACTCCTGCCAAGTAATCTTATGTGGTGGTTCAATGCCTTATAGTGGTCGCAAGCTTTATAGCACTGTGTCTGCCTTCCTTGGGGATCAGATTCCTTGGTTAGGTCTCAACGAATAGTTCTCATCCCTAGATACACATTGCAAAGCAGCAAAGGTACAGCCGTGTTAGTCTAGTTCGGGGGGGGCCCCCCCCCCCGCAAAAAAGCAAGGAGTCCTGTGGCACTTGAAGACTAACAGATTTATTTATTGCATGAGCTTTTGTTCTCTCATGAAGGTTCATGAGATAGATAAATCTGTTAGTCTTTAAATGCCACAGGACTCCTTGCTTTTTTTTTTTTTTTTTTTTTTTTAATTTTGTTTGGTTATTGCAAATCAGAAGTCTGCATCGACAGCCACTAGTATCTTATGTAAAGAAATCCATTTGACTTTCCAGTGCAAAGCTTTCTTGCCTAGCCATTTCTTGTGGAAAAGTCCTAGAGTGTAATAGAGAATGCTGAGCTTTCTATAGCAGGAATATGTTCTTTGCTAAATACTATAGGTTTTTTTAAGAGTAATTTCTTTTTCTTTATCTCTAATACATTTTGTAGGACTTCTCCCATACGGACAACAGCAATGCACTGGAACAGCAATGGAGTCTGTTTCAGTGGGGAAGGAGGCTGACTTGATTCCTTAATAGCAGAGCCTGATGTGCTGGATGGAGCTGATATCTAATAAGTCTGTTGATTTTCAGCCACCTCATCTGTTATTCATGTGATAAAAAATGAATTCAAGTTAATGCCAAATAACCCACTTTAGTACAAGTTACTTTCAGTATTTTTATCAGCTAACACAAGGATATTTCTGAATTGTATGTTCTCTTACGACCTGGATTTATTTCTGGGTCCAGGGTGTGCAGTTTTCATCTGGAGAAAGAGCTAGGGGGACAATCCTTACAACAGCAGAGAATTTGGGAGGGGAAAAAGGAGGTTGAGGATAAATCAGTGCAGATGTAACTCGTTTAAATTATTCAGGATTCCCAGAGCCATTTACTCTCTCACTCCCAAGATGCTGTTTGTCTTTTGAACTCTGGGGAATCAGTTGATTTTAATCTTGCCCTTGGGTAAATTAAGGCTGGTGGCTATGAGCAGCAACAACGCTGAAAAGCAGGAAGTAACAAAACATAACTTGTTTCAGAATAGCTAATTAAAATGAAATATAAAATTTCTGTACCATTTGAAGCTAGCTTTTAATGGGGAGAAAACCCTGCTTATCTATCAATGTTAACAGCTTGCATTAGCAAATGCCTTGTCACAAGGACTAGTCCATTATGATGACAGTATTTTTTCTCCATTTCTTTACCCTAAGCCAAAATGTACTGTGACAACTTTAGTTTAATTTGGTAGCACTCCAGGGGGGAAAAAACTAGAGTTGTCAAACTTCCCACTGCTCTTCCTCTGTAGTGATGACTGATGCCATGATGCTAAACTGTTAATATTAACTAGGATGGCTAGAGCAGAGAATTATGTATTTGCCACTTAAAAAAAGAGCAAATTACTCTTTTATTAGACTTAGGAGAGCAGATACAAAATAAACTGGCGGATATGCAGATTTTACCATCACTTTACTGAGGATGTTATGAAAAGCGTGAAGTCTTTACTCATGACTATATTTTACTATTCATTTTGAAGCAGCATTCATGGTACTACTGCTCAGATGACTGTGCAGGAGTATCAGTATTTGTGAGATCAGGGTCTAGGAAATGACTATCTGGGTCACGATTACAGGATTTGTTCCAAACTATCTTAAATTTCAGAAGAACCAGAAATCACTTTTCAAGCTAGTGTCTATAACAGGGGTTGGCAAACTTTTTGGCCTGAGGTCCACATCCAGTGGATGGTGGGCAACGTGTGTGGCAGAGGGGAGGGGTTTAATTTATTGAATTTTTGTCATTTTTATTTGAAACTTAATTTTTAGAAAGCTTTTAATTAAACTAATTTTTAAAGTTTTTTTTAAAAATGGAGAGAAGGACAGAAAGGAGGAGGATGAGAAAGGAAGGGAAGAGAGAAGAGAAAGAAAGGAAGAGAAGAAAAAGGAAGGAAGGGAAAGAAAAATAGGAGAAAGAGAGGAAAGAAGGAAGAGAAAAAGAAATAAGGAAGGAAGAGAAGGAAAGAAAAAGGGAGAAGGAAGGAAGAGGAAAAAAAGAAAAGGAAAAAACAAGAAGGGAAGGAGGAGAAAGAGAAAATAAAGAAAAAAGTCAAGTGAGAAGAGAGAGAGAAGGAAGGAAGAGAAAAAGGAAGGAAAAGAAAAAGGAAAAAAAGGAAGACGAAAGGAAGAGAAAGAAAAAGAGCTGGAAAGAAAGGCAAATGAAAGCAGACGTCAGGCTCCTCCAACCCCCCCCTCGCCCATCTGCAAGCCTGCAAGTGCTGAGGCTGCCCTGCAGCCACTGCTCAGCGGCTGAGATCCGAGCGGCTGGCCAGGAGGGGGAGACAGTCAGCTCCCAAAGCCCCACAGCAAGTGCTGTCTCCGAGCCTGAGCCTCTCAGGGCAGCTCGTCGGTCTTTCTTTCTCTCTCCAGCCTGGCATTGCCGTGAGAGGCTCAGGCTCAGAGACAGGCTCACTGCGGGACTTTGGGAGCTGATGGTGCCTCCTCGCTGGCCAGCTGCTCTGATCTCAGCTGCTGAGCCCTGTTCCCCTGCACTGCCAGGAAATGTCATGTGCTGGGGCCAGAAAAGTTCTGCATGCACGCGCTAGAGGGAACAGTGGTGAGCATCACTATACTGTCCGTTACAAACACCTTCCACAAAGTTCCCTATAACAGTTCTGATTAGCTGTTACTGCACTGTGGGCCACCAAAAGCAATGTTCCCTCTAAGAGCCTAAGGCAGCTGAGCAACTCACTTTGCTTGCTTCACAGTGCCCCCCTGTGGGCCTGATCCTGCCCCCCTCGCAGGCCCAATCCTCTGGCCCCCTCCCCACGGGCCTGCTCCCCTAGTAACTCCCCAGCCTGCCCAACCCCTCCCCACAATCCTACCCTGCTACTGGAGCGGTATGGCCCAGCCACAGCTCCTGGGGCCAGAGAAGCACTAACAGAGCATGCTCAGACATTCTGGGCATGCTCCATTAGAGCTTCTCTGGGTGGGAGTTTTAATAACTCACTGCTCCAGAGGAGCTCTGAGCCGGGACTCTGGCTATCGGCCCTGCGTGGCCAGCAGCCTTCCGTGCGCTGGGCAGCTGCTGTGGGCTGCGTGGTCGTGTGCCCACGCAGCTTAGAGGGAACATTGCCAAGAAGGCTCAGATAACAGACCAGATTAAAAGCTCCTGCTAGTTATAGTTTGCCCGCCTCTGCTCTCTCATGATGGCAGGACTTGGAAGTGAGAAACATCAAGAAAAAGTTAGATTTAACAGATCTTTATGTGAAAAAGTGTTGAATATTTTCATTATCCTCTTGAACTACTGTAACTGATATTCAACTTGAGTACTACTTACTTATAGAATTGTCCTGCTGAAATATAAGTGAAGGTGAGAGAACAATGCCCACTGTGAGCAGTGACTTACAACTAATGATGAGTTCTAACCTTGGATCAGAATGCACCCCGAATCTGAAGTTCAGAATTAGTTCTGAATTTCCCAGCTCAGTTGCATTTTCCTTGTTTTACGCACAGACAGCATAATGTTACTATTTATTTCATTATTTTAATAGCCATCATTAATTTTGCCCACTTCCTCTGGCAATATATACTGAAAAACATGTTGCATAACTTTGCTACTGTCCCAGAAAAGTTGGGGAGGTAAGGGAAGTAATCTAAAAATCTGTTTGGTTAGAAGTTTACAGTACAGGTTTGGAGGTTGTGGGAGAGATAAGTAAACATTCAGGCCTTTTTAGTTAAACCAGTTCTCCATTCCTGTTTTTCAAGTGGAAATCCTCTGAGAAATGTCAAAATACTCTTGTTCTTTCACTGAGGCTGGTTCATCTCATTTGGAACCAATTTGTTTGCAGTGGAACCCTCTATCTAGCCAGCCTGATAAAATTTTCCCACTGCGTTGATCTATGGAGTTCAATTGCTGATTTGATAAAATGTTATGAAAAAGTAATTTATCTCTCTGAAACAAAGGTCAAGTTCCTGCCAGATTCCATGAAAACAAATGTTCTTTAGCAAGCGGGGAAGAAAGGAAAAGGAAAATCTAAAACTAGTAAACATATTTTACTTTTTCTTGAAATACTTGCTTTAACTATGCTTTAACTAGTTTGGTTAGATAGTTTCAAATAGGGTAGCTGTGTTAATCTAGTTCAGCAAAACAAACAAGGAGTCCTGTTTAAAAAAAAAAAGTTCTCTAGAATTCCTTGTTTAGTTGGTTAAATGTGATTCCTTTCCTTCTCAGATGGAGTAGCTATTCTCAATTTGTTGTTCATGTATGTAAATTTCAATGTTTTTCTCCTTTTTTAGTTGTTTTATTCATATACTGCCAAGAAAGGAAAGGAAAGTTCCTACAAACTTAGTCTCTAGCCTGGAAAATTTAAATATATGTAAAATATTTTGCATGGTTTTAGAACCTTAAAAATAAAGGTTCATGCTGATTACTCTTTGAGACTCCTTAAAGCTCTCATAGAATGTGACAAATTGCTATTGTACCACAGATGATGAAACATGCTTTCAGCTGTATGCATGTCAATTTAACATGCTTAGGATGGCAGGCAAGTGGAGTTAGTGCATTCAGGGAAAAACAGTAATGACATGGAGTAACTGCTGAGTTAATTTTGCTCCAATAATAAGATCATGTATAGTTTCTTACAAGAATCTGCAGGGGAGGAGGAGTCGTGGTTGGGGCTTTATCACCCATCTTGAACTGTATGATATTCACATGGTGCTGGAATTTGAGGAAGATGGAGAAGAATAAAGTCAGCTTGTATCCAGCTACATAGAAATTACAGAGAACATTTCTCTGAGGTTATACTGAAATTTTGCTGGTAACAGCAAAAAGGCTCAGAGCTGCTCTGACTAACATCAATGGCAAAACTCTCATTGACATCAATAAGAGAAGGAGCTGGGTGTCTCATGAATTCCTTGCGTAACTAAAACTGCTCATGCCAGTGGGAGACTTGTCTGTATAAGGAATGTAGGATCAGCTGAGTCGCACATCCAGTCCTAAGAACAAATGTGTGTATGCTCCTGTGCATATACATAAAAGTGTGTTCTTTTGTACTTAAATAGTTTCTTTCAAGTATGTTTCTCAGATGCTCAATAAACTGTATTTTATTCTCTATTTAATGCATAGGAAACTGAATCAGTAGATTAGATGACTTTCCTAACACCACATAGAGTGCCAGTGGCAGAAAGGTATAGCTGTTTTGTAAAAAGTGTTTCCATAATTGTGTGCAAAGTTCCTTCCTCTTGCATAACTTAAGATAAAATGCTGAGCCTTAAAAGTTTTTAAACAATCACACCGTGTGATACTATTTTATTTGCTTATTATAGAGCATCATGCTGCATTAGTAAAACATGAACATTTTCTTCAGGAAAGGGAAGATTTATCTTTCTATGCTTTATATAGATTATATTTTTACAATCTCTATTTGGGGCCACGAGGAGCTGATTTGAAGAATTATTAAATTTTTCTGATAAACACTCTGAAGCAAGTTTTCATGATAGAGATTTCCATGTAACAGGAATAGATATGGATTCACTTGGTAAAATAGTATTTTATCTCAAAACTTTGCATGTAGAATACAGATTGGGAAACCTGACAATTTTATTGTTTAACTTCATTAGACATTTGGATTAGCTGCAGTACTGCTTCCAAATCTAACAAATGTCATAAGTATTATTGTTTGTTTCACAGAGAGACAGGTAATTTTTTGTTACGATTTAAACAGTGTGGTGTTAATAAGTTGGGCTTTGCTGTGTGTGATAAGTGAAATCACAAAGATGTTACAGCACCAAGCATAAACATGAAAGGTGAAGGTCAAGCTGGTCAACACAGACAGCTATTGATGCTTGAGACCTGAAGGTAGACTAAGAACAAACAAGCGTTGTCAAGTGATGGATTAGCTTCTTAGTGATAAACATGAAGGAAAATCATTATGGCACAAGCAATTTTGTCATTCTTGCAGAAGCTACATTTGATGGATAGAGCCATCAGTGAAGAACCTATATGGAATTGATTACTGCCCTGGATGAATCTAGTGAGTTCATCATTAAGCAACTCCAGTCACTATTAATGTTCAGCAGCTTGTCTCTGTTTTTTGTTCTGTGTTTAACTGCAAAGTGATTTTGACTCTGAATAACTTAAAAACAATTTGGATTGATTATTCAGCAACCAAATTAATTATCCAATAATCACAGCTTTAAGTAATGAACCAATTTTTTTTAAAATCTTTTCCTTGGAGCATTCTGTACAACTTCTGTACAGCATGAACACAGAAAACAAATGAAAACATCTGGAAGAAAATGAAGAGCAAGCTAAGTAGTGAAAATAAGGCAAGGTTATAATGGTGTTGTGGAATCTCTCTCTCAAATGGATTTTCTTTGATAGCCATGCTGACTTTTGCTGCTGAGAAGTGGCTTTTACAGCAGGTGGATCCTGCCTGGTATGACAGATACTGTGGGATGCATTGGGAGTAGTGTGTTTTTGTTTTTTGTATTTGCCAGTTAGTCAGCAGGGAATAAGTTTGCAGGGGGTGGGGGGGGGGAGTCATTCAGTGTAGGAGAAAGAGACATTAATTCTTTTTTTCATAGACTAGCCAAGTCATTCTTCTCATTCTCTGTCCTCCTCTTTGAGCCTAAATTAGGATATTCATTCACAACTGAGAGGTTGTTTGGGTTGCAATCAAACCACCCCAGGAAACCCGTGTGCTACTTCTATGTGCACCACCCATTAGCAGTTTGTTGAAATCTTAGTGGCTGCTTTTGGCTTTCTGGTATCTACTGTTCACTGTTGCACTGACCACATTGTCTTGTTCAAAAATAATATTCCTAGTTCTCTGATGATGGTAACCATGCAGTTATCCTAGAAGTAGGCAATACTTCCATAAACTCATGAACTTTAAGGTCTGAAGGGATCATTATGATCTAGTCTGACCTCCTGCACAATGGAGACCACAGAATCTCACCCATTCGCTCCTGTAATAGATCCCTAACCTAGGACTGAGTTGTTATAGTCCTTGAAACATGTTTTAAAGACTCTGAAGTGCAGAGAATCCACCAGAAAGTGAGCCAAGCCCCCTGCTGCAAAAGAAGGTGAAGACCCTCCAGATCCTATGGCAATCTGCTATAGGGGAAAATTCCTTCCCAACTCCAAATATGATGATCAACTAAACCCTGACCATGTGGGCAAGACTCAACAGCAAGACCAGGGCCACTGGGTGAGGGGCACCGAGGCAACTTGCCCCAGACCCCCACCAGGGAGGGGGCCCCTTGCCCTGGCTCCTGTCTCAGCATCTGACTCTATACATCCCAGGGAACATTGGGGCTGAGTAAACCAAGAGGGGCTTGGTAATTGGGAAGGTGGCCAGAGCGAGCTGAGAGAGGAGGAGACCTTAGAGTTGGCAGAGGTGGTATGAGTTGTGTGTGGAACAGTGAGGGGGGCCCCTCACATCAAATCTGCCCCAGACCACCCCTGTTGTCTGGGGGGCCCTTAGCAAGGTACCTGGAAAAAAATCTCTGTAGTAAGAAGACAGTGGAATTTCCACTTAATTTTTTTATTAATTATATTTATTACAAGAGTGCACATGGGCCAATCAAGAATGGGGCCCCATTTTGCCAGGCACAGAGTTTGGACAGTATCTGCCCCTAAGAGTTAACAAACTAAACAGATAAGAGAGACACAGGAAGGGGGAAGGCATAGGCAGTGACTTTTCAGTCATCTATAGAAATTTCCAGATGTCCAAAGGTTCTTGCTTTGTTTGCTTGGTTGGTGTGTCTCTCTGGTTTTTCCTCATAGCTGTGGGGTGGGAGGAAGAACCAGCGTGCCCAGAGTTTTAGTGCTCCAATAATTGTGTGTGTGTATGTCAGGGGATGTATCTGAGACTAGGGGGTGCTAGATGGGGCCCCACTTTACACTTTCCCTCTCAGTGCAGCAGTGCTTGCTTTGACTGCTTCTGAAACACCTCCTCCTGACTGGAGTCTTTTTGTAGAAGTACCCAAAGAAGGGACTGCTGCATTGCTAATACCCCATAGGTAATCAGATAAGCTGGCTTCTACTGCTGAAGCTATGGAAATAGTTCCAAAGGGGAAGCTGTGTTAGTCTAGTTCAGCAAAACTTCCCTGCATTTATTTTCCTCCTGTTCTATAAGTTCCCCCTTCAAAGTATCTGGCAAAGTGGGATTTTCTCCCATGGAGGCTCATGTGATTGATAAATTTGTTCATCTTTTAAAGTGCCACAGGACTCCTTGTGGAAAAAGTGGCTGGGCCTGGGATCCAGCATCTAACCCAGGGGTCTCAAACACGTGGCCCACAGGTCGCTTGCGGCCCCTAAGTTATTTCCTGAGGCCCACAACAACACTATTGTTACCAGTATTTGCAATATCGTTGTATGAAATGGTTTCAGTGGTGTGGCCTTTGGGCTAACATGTTAGTCCTCATGCAGCCCTCGTGGTGATTTGAGTTTGCGACCCTGATCTAATCTACATGGTGTGTGGGTTCTCACATCAGAGACCTGGCCTCTGAAATTCATAGCTCCTGCTGCCTCTCTCTCTTTTCCTTCCCAAAGTCCTTGGCCACTCTTCTTTTTATAACATGTATTGAGGAAGAGATGGGATTGTGGGGACCTTTGCTGCTGGAGAAGAAAGTTCCTGCTCAGCTGTTGGAGTTCTAGGGAGTGACCTCAGTTGGGCTCAATTAATCTGTCAGGCTACAGCATAGGAGGAATTAATATCAGCAACTTTCAACATTTCATTTTATTACTGGGTTGACATTTTTGCATTCTGTAATGAGAAACTTTCATTTACTTTCAGAATTTATAACAATCCGTTAGTTGTAATAACAGCCAACAGTATAGCTCACCTTGATGTCGTTATTTCCTTTGCTCTGAATACATATGCATTAATACACTCCTATAGTTTTATGGAAGAAGTAATCAAAATCCTTTTTCAGATGAAATTTGGTTTTCCAAGTCAGTTGAGAGCATAGCTCAGAAATGTTTGTACAGCATATGATTTTTGACTTAGTGACAATACAGTAATTGAATCAGGCAGGATTTGGAAATATTTGCAGTGAATTGAAAAGAACATATGAAATTGGTAAGTGGAAACTGAAAAGTAAATTCAGTACATGAAGTTGTAACTGAACTTTAAACACGATGATTTTTCCCCTCATCTAAAAATATTTTGTTTTACTTATAATATTGTTAAACTAAGAACTTGGGACCTATATTTTCCTAGGAAGCTTTAAATTAGTCGTGTAATAAAAGAAAGATAAACCCAAATTCCTGCAAACTGCAGACCTACTCTATTTCCCTAGTGGAAATGTGAAACACATCAACACTATTGTAATGTGCCTACTAATCCTAATAATGAATAGCCAAGAGTGTATACACTTCTGTGTAATAAATGAGAATCGAGTCCCTGAAGATTCAGTTGGGACTGAAACTGCTTAATGTTGAGCTAAGATTGTAGAGTGGTAAATGTCTCATTGATTTAGGAAGTACTGAACAGGGTGAAGCAATAAAAAAACAAACAAACCCCTTCATGTTAGCATCCTCTAAAAGGGTAAGAAATAACAGTACACGTGGCATGCTAAAATGAGGATTATTATATACAACTAACAGTAGCATTTGAGCATTTTCCATTGCTCAGGAACCTAAATCTATTGAAAAGATTAGGCTCTTGGTTGATTAAAACAGAATTGAATGTTTAAACAAATCTAATTAACTAGGGAAATATGGTTTAGATGCAGGGCTAGCCCAAGGGTTTTTGGCACCCTAGGCGAACTGTGATTTTGGCACTTGTTCCCCACATGTGATAAATGATTACATATTAGAGTATTTTTTTTAAATAGAGAAAAAATAGACTTCCATCTAATTTGGTTCCCCTGAAAGCCTAGTACCCTATGCAACCACCTAGTTCACCTGTAAGGTCAGGTCGGCCCTGTCTAGATGCAATTACTATATGGTGGATGCATACCTGGCTGAAAGATTATAATCAATGAGCAGCTATGAATGGTTTGCTGCCAAAAATGGAGGGATGTATTGTCCTTTAAAATGCATTCTGTTTTTTCGTATCATCAGGTGCTGAATCCTGGAAAGTCTTCGTTTTAACTGGGATATAAAATGAAGGTATTTCTGGGATCTAATATGATTCAGGTAATAATGTTTAACTTGTTAAGTTGTTTTCCTTTGTTTTAAGGACAAATTTTGTAGTAAATTTTAGTTTTGGCCTTGTAACATTTCTTTACAACATTAAAAGTTATTCTGACCCTAAAGGGATAATCTAAATCAAAATATCCTTTATGCAAATGTATGCTACATGACGATGTCAGGAGTGCTATAATTATATTTTATCAGGTGTAATTTAACATTTTAATAGGTAGTTTCTAGGACTAATCTGACAAGGCATTTTCATATTATGAAATGAATGCTCAAAATAAGAAAACATGCCACTTATAGAAATGATTCATTAAATTTCTAAGACAAGTGCTTGCTAGAAGTTCAATAGAAGCATTTTATAGAGAAGGGGTTTTATCATCCTCTGAAGTGCTCCTAATGTTTTAGTATTTGTTCCTTTACTTGATTTCATAGATAAAAAATGAAACTTTGTTTTTTAACTATGGTTGAGGAAAAAAGGGCCAGACATTAAACACACAAATAACAAGTTCTGAGGTTGAATCAGCGTGAATGCTTCAATGTGTAATTCACGGAATTCCACTGAAGTTATTCAACCAGTTTATAATCCTGCAAGTGTATAATCAACATCAGTCACTTTCTCTAATAAGTAGTGATAATATAGGAATGGTCCTAAACTTTATATTATAATACAGATTATTTGTAGAATGTTCACTAAAAATGGTGTTAAATTTAATTTCTCAGGTTGTTTCATTAATGTCCATTTTTAATAAAGCAATACAATATTACTTGTATTAAATCAAGAACTTGATTGGAAGCATAAATTACATATAGCTCACCCAAACTTTCATACCTGGAAAATAAACAATGAGTCTTGTGATGCTCAAAGACTAACACATTTATTTATTACATGAGCTTTCATGGGACAAAATCCCACTTTACCAGGTGCTTAAAGAAGGGAAACTTACAAAATGGGAGCAAAATAAATGGAAGGGAGTATGATTCATAGGATCAGGTCCAACTGTTATGGCAAATCAAAGAAGTTGTTTAGATTGAAACAGCTGCGAAAAGCAATAAGCAGTGAGGTGGGGGAAGGGGAAAGGAATGTAAAATTACCTGTTGTAATGGGGGAAAAGACTCATAGTCTCTCTTCAGCCCTAAGTTGCTGCTGTCAAATCTGCAAATAAATTCTAGTTCTGAAGTTTTTCTTTGAAGCTTTGATTTGTTATCCATTTGCCTAAGTATGGCTATTAACAGATCACTGATGGAGTGATCAAGAAAACTGAAGTGTCCTCCTATTGGTTTTTGAATGTTATTTCTGACATTAGATACGTGTCCATTTATTCTGTTGCTCAGAGACTGTCCAATACAAATCTGTCGTCAGAAATAACAATATTCAAAAACCAATAGGAGTACACTTCAGTCTTCCTGATCACTCCATCAATGATCTCATAATAGCCATACTCAGGCAAATGAATTAAATTCAAAGCTTCAAAGAAAAGCTGCAGAATTGGAATTGGTATGCAGATCTGACACCATTACCTTAGTCCTCAATAGACTATGGGTATTTTCCCCCTGATTACAACAGGTAATGAATTTGATATCTATCTATCTAGATAGATAGATAATATAAATAAAAATTAACTGTTGTAATGGAGGAAAATTATTTGTTGTAATCAGGGAAATTTGTGTGTAAAATAAAATAAAAGGAGTCTTTCCTGTTTGCCCATTGTTTTTCACGAGGTAATTACCAATGGTGACTGAAGTTTTGGCACAGTTTTAATTTAGTTTTGTTCTAGAGCTAACAGTATACATTCCCATAAGGTGATGAAGGCTAGAGATGGATCTTTGGATGCCTCCTAAAGGTAGTTTAGAAAATAGTATATGTGTTGCAGCCATCAAATGCTACAGTGTATGGGATTTTATCCAGAACAATTACTTCTATTCCAGCACAGAGAAACTTACTTAAGCAGTTCTATTTAGGGCTGTTCCTCCTCAAAGGGCAAATTACTTATAAATATTTATGTTCTACGGATAAAATATTACTCCAAATTTATCTTAGTTTTACTATCTCACCAAAGATATGACATGCCTTTTAGCAAGGAATAGAAACAATATGTTTTTAAAAGAATGACTTGCTAAAATGAAACTGTTAATGGAATCTTCCAAATAAAACTTTCAGTATCTCAGAATGAGATGGTAGGTTCATTTGGAATCATTAGGCTGTTTAGCTTAATCTCAACTTTTCAGTTCATTAAGACTGAGTGGCTGTAAACGTCTCATCTGGGGTGAAGCCTGGGTGTGTTGAAGCTAGTGAGAAAGTTCCTAGTGACTTCAGGATTTTGACTAAAAGTCTCCCAGTTGTGGACCATGTAATGGGGGAACAATCCTTTATACAGACAAATTCTCCTGTTTCTAATCACTGAGTGTTTTGTCTCTATCAAGACTGTAATGTAAGATCCCATAAGAAAGTTGCACAAAAGATGCCTGGTCTATGCTACTCAGAGAGTGTCTGATTGTATAAAGTGTAGAAGTCAAGGGAGTTTCAGACAGTCAACATCAACTGGAGCCAGGTGTAAGAAAAGATGAAGCGGTTACCTTCCTGGTTCCTTGCAATGCTTGTTTTGTCATTTCATATACAGACTGTCCACAGTCTGCCCAAAGAGCAAAATACCCCTCCCCCCTTTTTCATAATATGTGTTGGTAAGCAACTAAATGTGCTTTGTTTCACTGTAGGTCAATATTTCATAATGAATACAGTGAATGCCTCCTTTACAAATTCCTCTCTTGGACGAAGGACAGACATTACAATGACTAAACGTTAAGGGGCACAGACACAGCATATTTAAGCAGATTTCAGTGATTGCAAAGAGGTATTTATTATGTATGCATAGTTAACTAGGAAATAAGAGGAAAGTGTAATTGCTGTAGTTGCACTCAAATTTCTTCATTACTGTTGATTAGGAACATATAAAATAGATTGGTAGAAACAACACACTGTAGATGCTCTGAAATTGTTCTTATTAAATGGGGAACAAACAAGAAAAGATAGTTTAAGTAATAAAACAACAGAATCATTAAAAAAAAAAAAAAGGATTTAATAGGGCATCTAGCCAATCCCTCTGAAAATACAGGTGTTTTCTAGAGTTTATTCTCCAGTACCAAGTGCAGTCCAGATTTAAATATCTTGGTGCTTGTCTACACTAGAGGTGGGGTTGTAATTTGATTTTAGGCTGTCAAATTACAGAAGGCAAAGGAAAGTGATTAATTACTGAAATGCACGGAACTGTGAATAGTAGATGTAAGGGGCTTGTGGGAAGGCCATTGTCCTCTCCTCACTCCCCCTCTCCCTTTTCTAAAGAAAAAAAAAGCAGGAAAAGCTTTCCTTTCTGTTTCTCTGCTGCAGGCAGAACTGTTAGGGGCAGTGCTTCATGCAGAGAGAGGAATTAATTGAAACTTGCAGCAGGGGAAGAGATGTTGTCATGGTAAAGGGACAGGAAAAACAGGGTAAACTATTCTGGCTACACAGACCTAAGTTAGAATTGTAGATTTCAACCTCAGTGCTAAGCAGTTGCAGGGGTGGTGTAAGCAGATTTGAATTACAGCTTTTTTTTTTTTTTTAATTTACTGCTCTGACAGTGGAAACACAGGTTGCAGAAGGTTGAGATAAGCAGCATTATATTGAACTTCGCTGTCAGTGCAGATCAGCCTTTCGTGATAGTCATTGGGTAGACCACAATATAGCCATTTGAATTAGAGTAATTTCTATAAGCTTTAATCAAGATTGGAATCTGACTATACAGGGTACTCTAACACATGAAAAAAGTTCCTGCTGTCATGAGCTTTACAATCTGAGCAGACAAGACGGAGAGTGTCAGAGAAAACAAGTTCTATTACCTTCATATCACAGTTCAGAGCAAGTACACTTACATTTCCTCCTACATTGTCCCTCAAGAGCACCCACTTGAGGCTTGTGGCTCCGTAGCTGTCATCTCTCTTGGATAGAAACCTACATCTCTATCCCTCCTGACCAGGTTTTTAAAGGGTGTGCAGTTCCCTGCCTATACTGTGATATCCACAGTAAGCCTGGCTTGTTAAAGAAGTAACTGTCTGTGCTTCGTTATATCTTCTGAAGGCTTACAATTAGTGTAATTGTCTACACTTACAAATTAGCATATGGCTCTTTACAAGCAAGCACATTTATTCTAAAGGTAAAAGCATTACAGAGAAAATACATTAAAACAATAAAAGAAAGTCCATGTATGCTAAAAGCATACCAGAGGTCACCCCAACTCTAACCTGTGGTAGGTGTCAATCCTTATAAACCTACAACCGTTTTTTTTTAATCCTGTGGTTACAAGTTTATACCAGTGGTTGTCAAACTTTCTTCCTCCAGACCCCTCTGCCACGTGGTGACTCTCCACTGAAAAAAATCAGCTGCTGCCAGAAAATTGAACAGTGACCATGGCTGTGGAGGAGGGGGGGTGGGATGGAAATCCCTCATGGTTTTCATCCTCTCTCTTGAGCCTTCTATTTCATCTCTGAAATCTACACATCTAATTTTAGATCACTTACATGGAACATGCAGAGGTGATCCCACATACCATATTCCTGTCTCAAATCAGGAAGTATGCCAAGCCTCTAAAATTGCATGTAGTAGCCTGAAATGTGTGTGTGCGAGCTCATTGCAAATGGGGTGTGTGTGTGTGTGTGTGTGAGAGAGACCTGGGTGGAGAAATGAGATGGAAATGCTGAGAGAAGGGAAGGAGAAGAGAAACAATGCCAGGCTCGAAAGAAAGCTCTTGGAAGATCCTGTCTGCTGCTGAGCCTGTCCAAATCCCTCCAGATCCTGCTCCCTTCTCCCCTGCCAAAGCCCAGGAACTGCAGCAGCCCCTCTGGGTTCCACTTTCACCTCTGCTCTTCATCTGCTCCCTGAGTCTGCATGGGTTTCCATGAACACACAATTGTCCACAACATTGTGTTTTGAAGGGGTGCTAGCCCTCTCTGCTTGTTCTGGTGACCCCTGTTACTGTCAGTGTGCATAAGGCAGCAACACAATGGGGCTATCCATGCCTCCTTCAGATTGGGACCTTGTTATAACTTCTCCTTCCAGCAGATACATCCCTGAGTTGGATTTTAGTCTGTTATTTAGGCTTTCTAATTGTAGAGAAAATACCATATGTTCTAACACAGGTTCCTATTAGAACAGTTTGCTTTTCTCTTCTCTTTTTAATTATCAGTCAAAAAATCTCTTGAAAGAGTTTTTATGAAAATCTACAAGTTATAACTTTTATTTGTAAGCAAGGAAATTCTTAACACACTGAAAAAAGAGGCAAGTCCTAATTTGCAAAAATAACTTCAATCCCCATATCCCAGAAATAGTGGAATAAGTGGGTTTTGTTTTCTTCATTGGGTCTATTGATAAAAAACACAAAGGTTGCTTGCCAGTGACCTCACTCCTTTTCATATGAATGAAAGAAGCCCAAAGAGATACTGACTCAGAAAGGAGGCATAGGGATTGTCTGAACAACAATTAGCACCTCATCGTTAATCCTAACGACTCACATGTTTGTCTCAGGGCTCTCTACTAAAGGCTGATACTATGTTACAACAAGCTGCAAATCAGTGATAGGCAGGCACGTCGCTCCTCACCCTCTTTCCCCCATATCTCCCCTGCTGGTGACCCGATACCTGTGGGTCCGTGACCCAGTACTGGGTGGCAACCCAAACTTTGATGAACACTGGTTTATACCTTTCTCAGTTCTAGAGCTGGAACCACCACGAATAGTTCAGTCTTTCCTTTTCCTCTGATCTTGGCCTCATGTAATAGACAATGGCTCATCTTCAGGGCATAGTTTCAGAAGGCTGAGATTTTGTGTAACAAGAGATGGGGAATTTCCATTCACTTTTCCCTAGGCCTAGATATTTCCCAGGAAAACCATTTAACACATTGATCAGTGTAGTCCTTTGAACTCCCACATCCCAGGTCTCAAATCAGTCACATCTCCCCTCAACATAGGTTATATATAATCACAGTCCACATTTATAAATAAACTATTTGTTTAACACAGTAGACCCCAAATATTACAGGAAACTGCCACATTTCACATGTCAATTTACAGATCAAAATTGCAGAACAGAGAGATTAAGACCATCCTTTTTCTCTAGTGGGATCTTGATGCTTATCATGGGAGAGTATTTCACAATCTAATAGATCAGCTGTTATCCTGATAAAAGTTTAATTTTATGAAATAAGATGAATAGAGTGTGCTTATCAGTGTTAGAAAAAAAAACAAAAAACAAGATTTGGGGGGGAATACGCTATCTATGACATGCTGGATTTTACTGTCTCTGGAGTGCTCATTCACTTCTTGGATCTGCTTTAGAACTTAATTTTTTTAAATACTGTCATAACTCAGTGATGGGGGTATTGGGGAGTTCGCTCATTTCCCACCTGCCTGACTTGGGATTAAGTGCTGGTGATACACTGACATTGAACAGCTAAATGTATTTATTGCTAGGCACCAGCTCCATAGGGAAGGGTCACTGATGAATGCAGGTTTAACAGCCAAGTGGCTGTGTTTTCTGTCCTTCAGTGCTGTTAGCGTTTATCTGTTTTGTCCTTTATAGCAAAAGAGCTGTAAAGCACAACAGCTGTATTTTTACTCAGCAAATGATTAAAATTAAATAAATAAAATTCCACTAACTACAGGCAAGCAAATCAAACTCTGTTAAATATTCACTGAATAATTCAGAACACACTTTGGACACATTGGCCTATAAAGTCACATCTTTCAGATAGTGCTCATTCTAAAGTTTCAGTGCTGCTGTCAAATATTTAATCCTTTGATTTTTAATTGAAAATTTTCATCCTTAGAGCTCATAAGACTCCTTGCTTGAAGACAAATTTCACTACTTTATTTCTTTGAAGTATGTGTTTTATAGCAATAATAGAAGCTGCACTCCAAACTGTCATCAGTGCCCCTGTCCATTTCCTCTGAAATGTTTTCCCAGAATGATAAAGGGCTGATGTGTCTACATTACTTTAAATGCTCAATAGAATGTTCAAATGCTTCCTGGTTGCCCTGCTGTGAAATTCACCATAAATTCTTGTTGATGATGTAGTGTACAGTCCCTCCGGGGTGATGGTAAACCTGTTAATAAGTGTCAAATGAAAACTGGATATGAGAAATGGCACTGGTTACTTTATTATCACTAGAAGCAATTCTATCATGTAGGGATTTTTTTAAAGGTGAATTTAATGCTATGAAAGCTCTTTGAAGAAAATCTACTATCCACAGATGGCAAACTGTGGGGCTGCATCAGCACATCTTCCACAGAAGCACCCATCAGTGAATTTCTATCTCTTCTGTTCTGTAGGGATCACTTCTTGGGGTAAGAGGTTAGTTAGCTGACTATTTAATCCTTATCTTCTCACCTAAGGTTGCCAACAAAGATCTCAGTTATTGTAAAGAGGGGTCTGCTTTTTTACATGTACACCCATATGCTAAGAATTGGATTTAGACCACCAAACTGCCACAAGCTGGTAGGGCGAGCTCTACCCATAAGCTAATGAGGCCCTGGCTAGGGGCGCCACTGTCTTAGGGGTGCTGCAGCGCCACGCCTGGGGTGAGGTGAGCCAGCCCAGAAGCTGGACCCCAAGCTCTGGCCCCTCCCTGAGCTAGCCAATCCACCCCCAGGGGTGGAGCGGGCCAGCTCATAGGGTGGACTCCGTTCTCTTGCCCTGCCTGTAGGCTGGTCCTCCCTGCCCCTAGGGCAGAATAGCCAGCCCAGGAGAGGGGCAAGAGAGCAGAGTCTGCCCCAGGGGCTGGCCCGCACCACCCCTGGGCTAGCTGTTCCCTGCTCTGGGGGCGGGGTGGGCCAGCCCATAGTGGAGCCAGGTTCCGTCCTCCCATCCCTCTGGCCAGGGGTGCAAAAGTGACAGCCAGCTCGGGGCTCCACAGCCCCTTCAGTCATCCCTGCCAGCTGGATACTGCTTTCAGCTGCTTTGGTGTAGAGTTTTATTTGCATTTGCTAGCATGGCACAAAGAGGTGTTAAATTACACATGTCTACTGTAGCCTTCACTCATGCATCCCCACTGGGGTCCACCCAGAAGGATAGATTGAGAAACCACTTTTCCCCTAATAGTTTCTTTGTGCTACTGAAAGTTCAGGGATGATGTGTGTGAGACTGTTCTTGAGGGATGTAGGTCTCAGACTGGAAAAATACCTGCTAGGAATCTTCAGAAAAAGATTGTTCTTTGGATGTCTTCCAGATAGCTTTTCAGAGTAGAGAAGTTCAGATCAATTTTGAACAAGTATCTGAACTTTTTGGGTTTTTTTATGAACTTACTCTGTTGCTGAACCTGTGCCTCAAAAGTCAGTTTTCCAATGAAGCCCACTAACTTGCTTTTCCTAGAAGTCCCATAGTAACCATGAATTCAGCTGAATTTCTTCAGCTAAGGAAATGGTAGAGGGGGAAAAGTACATAAAGTTTATAAATTTACTGTACTCTATGCAAGACTGTATTATTTGTCATATCCTTCTCAGCTGTCAGATTTCTGTACTAATTCAGTAATATTTCCTCAAAACCCAAATGCTCAAATATTGTAAAGGGGCAATGTGATAGTTTATTAAAACTTTAGCACTGGTAATGAACTGGGAGCCTTCATCTCATGCATTCATACATAAATTGTGCATTTTAGCTAGACAATACAAGATGGATGATGTGTGATTTCTAATGAAAGACATTATCTGTGAAGTACTAATAGTGTTAATCCTACTGTAGGTGTTCATTTGAGTTGTTAACCAGCTGGAAAAAATTACAGGCCTCCTGTGCAGATTAAGTGTTCAACAGTGCAATTTTTGCTTGAAACCTTATTTGCCATTATAAAGCACATCAACTGGATAGTTTGGAAGGATGCTCTTAAATGTTTTCTCTTCCACTTATCTTTGCAAGTTCTAGAGTTATTCGAAAGATGGGTTGTAGATGTGTCTTTTGGTATAAGCTGTTACTTCCCCCCTACCACAATGTAGTGCCCCTAATTGTACATCATGCTGGATCAGTACTCAGTGAAGGGAAAGTGTCATGTACAGATTCACCAATCTTTCAGGGCCCTATGTTTTGCCAGGGATGTCTTTCCTCCTAAGTTTTGACTTCATCTAAGCCTACTTTATGTGGCAGTATAGCTACATGTTCACAATTCAAAATTAACAAGCTTGGTTCTCTTCATATTATTCAACATCTGTATGATAGTTTTGGATGAACTGATGAAACATGTTGGGAAGTGCCAACAGAACAAACACTCTGTACTTCATTTACCTCAAACATGAACAGTACCATCTTCTAGCTTTTTCCATACCCAGACAAAATCAGCATGTGCATGAAAGGTTAGAAAGTAATATGTTGCTGATAGGTATAATAAAATGCTTAAAACAATTTGTTTGCAATTGCTTTAGTATACTCTACAGCCAAGGGGTATGTACTCTCAGTAGAGCTGGTTGAAACTTGAAATTCTTGTTTTGCAGGAAATTTCAGAACTAGATTTTGTTCTCGATTGAAAAAAATGTTTTTGAAATGTCCGGTGAAACAGATGTGATGCTGTCTGGGTTTAAGGAATTGTTTATGATTATATTTCATATTTATAGTTCATATTTGTAATAACGCGTATGTAATATGCCACGTTTGGTACCAGTAGAAAGGTTGTAGTCTGCTAGGAATGATTAAGAATAGGTTCGCTCTGTTTGTGTTTCAAATTATTGGATTCCAGGGCACTCCCAGACTGGATGTCTACAAAACCATTGTTCCTTAATGGCCCATTAAGGAAGCTGCCATGTACAGTGAACTCAAGGAGAATCCTGTCCATCCAGTAGGACTTGGCTATGTGACTCAACTACATTTTGAACTGCAAAAAAACTCCACACAGCCTGGGGAAGGCTAGAGGTGATAAAAGGCAGTGGCCCCATCTCTGTTTTGTCTTTAGCCTATAAACAGCACACCCATCTCTGGGACTGAACAAAGGACTGAGACCCACCCAGGTGCTGGGTGTCTACCAGATAAATGGGACTTAGCTGCAAACTACAAATTCTTCAAGGACTTGCTTTCTATGGACTCTAAATCATTTGTATGTATGTGATTGATTTTGACTTTTAATGTCACTCATAGTTCTATTTCTTTTCTTTAATATAAAACCTGTAGTTGTAGTTAGTTATTAAAGAATTGGCTGGCAGCGTGGCATTTGGGTAAGATCCAAGCCTATATTGTTCTAGGTAATGTGGCTGAACCTTTGGGCTGAAGACAATCTATTTCTTTGAGACCCAGCGGCTAGGTGGTCACTAGAGGAGCTGATGTGCAATAAAGGAAACTGTTTCTATTGTGTTATGCTTTGTGATGAACTGTGTGGGGAATCAGAAGCATGTTCTGTTACTGACTGGGAAACTTGTTTAAGTACCACATGTCAGTGGTTTGGAGGTTTGGCCCCTGGTTTTGCAGCTTGCCCTGATTTCTGCGCATTTAGGAGATTATCTCCAGGAGGCCTGGGTCACAACAGAATTTTAATTTTATTTTTTTTGAAAATCGCTTCAGGAAAAACTCCACATTTTCCAAAGGAAGTTTTTGTTTAGGTTTTTTTTTTTTTTTTTTTATTTTACGTTATTTCAAAACATACTATCAATAATGGTAGGTAATGGCATGGAAGTCACGTCATGACATGCATAATCATGTGCCTTGTCCTCTTATGACATAATAGTTTATATAGATAGGAAAATGTATATGACATACTTTGCTAAAAATTGTTTAAAGAAGATTAGTCATAAGTCTCTACTCATAATATGACATGACAGCTCCCCAAACAGCAGGACACACTAACTCAAAAGGACACTAGATCCTGCCAGAAAAACTGATGCAAAACATGCAGACATATCTCCATTGCTTTCATGATTAATGCAGCCTACAATACCCTTATACTTTTCAAGATCCATGGGTCTTCCACATGCCTATCACAACTTGCAGTGGCTCATCAGAGGCCATAGGGCCCCAGGGCCTCCCCACCAGTGGGCCTCCCCTCACTGGATGGCCTCCTGCCATGCCAGCAGGCCAGCCCTGGGAGGAGGCAGGGCTGACTGTTGTGCATGGTGCAGCTTCCAAGGGCTGCACCAGAGCCAGTTCATTCTGCCCCCCCCAGGTGCAGAGGGGCCAGCCCAGGGATGGGGTGAGAATGGGAGAGCTCAGACTCAGGGCTGGCTTGTGGATCAGCTAACATAGGGGTGGGGCAGGAGCTCAGAGCCTCGCCTCAGGTCAGCCCACCCCATTGTTCTCCCCATATCAGTGGCGGGCTGCCTGCAGGGTGGAGAGGCCCCCACATTGTGGTGAGCTCCTGGGCATGGGCATTGCCCATGCAGTAATCCACCCTGACAACATGTGGTGTACCTCATCCAGTGCACTAAATTACCCAGTAACAATTGCGTATCTTAAACCAGACAGTCATGATACTCAGATGAACTCACACAGGCAAAAATACTTTATCAACACTGGGGCAAACACTTTTCACAAAACAATCACTCCATATATGATCTCATGGATGCATGAAATCATGCATCTAATGAAGTGGGATTATACCTGTGACAGTTTAGGTGATAAATACATTTGTTAGGCTTTAAAAGTGCCAATTTACAAAGGGATAACCGTGTTAGTCTAGTCCAAAAAAAAAAAAAAAAGTCGTGTGGCACTTAAAGACTAACACTTATTTTTCGCATGAGCTTTCGTGGAAGGAGAAAATCCCACTTCC